>CAWUFW010010582.1:0-682333 GCA_963921515.1 Calotriton arnoldi | reverse complement strand
TTGTACTCGTTCAGTTACATGTGCTAGCTCAGGCACAAGGTCTCCGTCCTCCATCCCTCAGGCCCCCACTGCACAGGTGCCCCCACCACACCCTGCCCCAGGTTCCCCACCCACAGATATACCATCCCCAAGATGCTCCGGCCTTCTCCCCTGCCACTTGCTCTCCCAGCACCACACCCCCGCTGCGCTTGTCTGTGCCACTGATGTGGTGAGGGTGTCCTCCCCCTCTGTCCAACCCACCTTGCCTGTTCCCCATTCTCCTCCCCTGGAGGTAGGCACTGCAGTGGAGTCCACTACCGCCCTGTCTGACTTGGGCACTGCAGTGGCGGACCTGTCCACCCCATCTGCAGGGTCCACTGCAGTTGTGCCGGCACCCACGACATCTGTGTCATGCCCCCCAGTTGTGCCGGCACACACCATGTCAGACACCTCCACTGCAGTTGTCAGTGGCTCTCCAGCACCCACCACCCCTTCCCTGACTCCCCTGGTGAGCCCTGATCCTGTCCCTGCGGTGCCTGGCCTGCCCCCCGGTTGCCCCTCCTAGTGGATTGTCCCTGGTATTGTGCAGGCATGCGTAGGGTGACATCTGCCAGTGTCACCCTGTTTGAACTTTGACAATGGACTGGCCATTGGCCTTTGCTCTAATTTCTTCTGGACGTCGTTATCAAACAACACATATGCTGAATAAAGCAACTTTCTTTTCTCTAGTGCTCATGCTTCAGATGTACATGTTGTTGGTGCAGCTAACCATGCCCTTGCTGCAGTGATGGTGATATCTGGTCTCATGATTATGAAGTGTTACTGTGCAGGAACCCATGTGGTCCAGGGGGAATGTGTCCTATCATGTGGTGTATCCATGTCATCAATAGCAGCATCTGAGGGTGTCATGTGTTCAGTATTTGGCAATGGGTTTCCTACTTACATTGGCAATTTCATATCTGTGGCTTCCACCCCTGCACATCTGTTGTGCCTGCCATCGTTGCATTTGTCTACTTCCCTGACCGTGTTGCCATCTCCAGTGGACATGCAGGTTTGGGCATCAATGGGGAGGGACTCATCCGTGTAGTCAGTGCAACATTGCTATACAAGTGTGTTGGATCTGTGCTGATGATTCCGTTGGCACATCCATGACCAGGCTGATGTGATGGGAGCCCTCATTTGGTGCTAATTGTTGATTGTGTGACCAAGTGCTCAGCTGACATGATGGGGCCCTACTGAGGCAACATATGGCACAGCTTTCCTCACACAGGAGTGGAGTCCCCTCATGGCAGTGTGTACACGTGTGACATTGCCTGCGCCCAAGGTGTGTGTTGTATGTGCATGTCTGTGTGTTCACTTCCATTCATCTGCGCATGCTGTGATCCCTAGTGTTGTACCTGTTTGTGATGCTTGCTGACTTGAGCTATGTTCCCCCAAAGTCTTCTCCCTGTGTTCTCTGTGATGTGGGTGCATGGCACATTACTGGTCATCAGGGTGTCACCCATAGGTGTGTTTGCTGTCAGGGCAGAGTTTGTGTGCAGACGCAGATGGGTCACAGTCAGGTTTCCCTTTGGCACTTGTTGTTTGCCCCTGTCATGTGATTTCCAGTTTGTGTTATCTTTCAGTGATTGTGACACGTTGTGTGTGTGACTGCTGGCACTCCTTAGGGTCCGGGCTGCAATGTTGGTTGTTGTCTATGTGTGTTCTTTGTGGGTGACCTTGGCTTCTTCATTGGTGTGTGACTGTGGCTGGGATCCCATTGGTCGGTGTGGTATTGCCGTCATGTCCATGTACAGCGTAGTGTGCAGTGTGTCAGACATTCAGGAGTCTTGTTGAGTGTCCATGTGTGATGTGTTTCTACACCTTGGTTCCCACCCACCACCCTGGAATAGTCATGGGTGCATGTGCAATGTCACCAGTGCATGTGTACTTCACTGCTGCACATTGTTGGAGGTCGAGGGGTGTGGTCTTGAGTGTGTGCAGATGAGAGTTGTTGCCCGGCTAGGCCCCTGCCTCCATGTTGGCCTTGGCTTACTGGCCATGCTGATTGATTTGTGCTTGTGTAGGTGTGATGGTAGTTTGTTGCTCAGGACACCTGACTGTGGTTCACAGTGTGAACGACATTTAGCTTTGTCATCACAGTGGTATTTTTATTCAGCCCAGGGTCACCACATTGTGGGGGCCCTGGGGGTGGTGCTGTGGTGTGTCTGTGACTTGCTGTGTCAGTTGTTGTTCCTACGTGCCTGTGTGACATGTGTGTTTTGTGCTCCCTCTCACCTGTCAATGCCTGCTTGCCCACATAGGGGATTTGGATCCATGAGTTACCTTAGTGTGGCAGTGTATGCACATCTGTATGATTGGTATTCAGCTCTCCTCATGTGTTGTGTTGTTGCCTGGGGACACTGGCACCCCCACCCCTCACCTGCTGTGTATGATGACAGTGTTGGTCTGCCTGTTTGTGTTTGTGCATCTGCACCACTGCATTGGCATATCTTGGGTGTGCCATTGGCTGTATGTTGTTTGGTGTGTTTCCCCTGCTGTCCCTGGGACTCCTAGGTCATCGGTCAGCACAGTGATCATGGTTTGTGTGTCCCATTGCTGCCATGGTATGGTATCTGTTCACCTCACATCTGCTGTCTCCACAGGGTATCTGCATTTGTGTGCCCATTGGTGCAAATATGTGGTTCTGCATTCTGATGGTCACTTCTGTCATTGTGTCATTGATGACTGTTGACGGTCTCAGCCCCCATGGGTGTTGTTTGTCTGCACATGGCCAAAGGAATGTTTCATTTGCACTGCAGTATTTGGCTCCCCAATTTATGTTGCAATGGGACACATACACTACTTTGCCACAGATGAGTTTTTGGTTCTGTGACCAGGAATGATCCATGCAGTTTGGCAGTTGCAGCTCTTTCTTTGTCAACAATTACCTTTTGGTCACTGTGATGATGAGGGTGTAGACCCCATTGCCACAATGGTCAAAATGTGCTTCAGCTATGGACCCCACACTTGCCTTTTGGTCACTGTGATGATGGGGGTTTAGTCCCCATTGCCACAATGGTCAAAATGTGCTTCAGCTATGGACCCCACACTTGCCTTTTGGTCACTGTGATGATGGGGTTTAGACCCCATTGCCACAATGGTCAAAATGTGCTTCAGCTATGGACCCCACACTTACCTTGTGGTCACTGTGATGATGGGGGTTTAGGCCCCATTGCCACAATGGTCATGGGCTGCTTGCATTGTGGGTGCCACACACATATATGTGTGGCACATGTGCTAGGGGGTCACATTGT
This sequence comes from Calotriton arnoldi, assembly GCA_963921515.1. Taxonomy (NCBI): domain Eukaryota; kingdom Metazoa; phylum Chordata; class Amphibia; order Caudata; family Salamandridae; genus Calotriton; species Calotriton arnoldi. Next base: position 679,058 of record CAWUFW010010582.1, on the reverse strand, counting down.
ATGTTCAAAGTCATGTTCGGTGTTGTAGGCATTTGACACAGCCTGCTCACACGCTTGTCATGGTGGTGGGGGATGTCTTAATCTTGCATTCCCTAGGTTGTGGTGTGCTTGTTGTGTCATGCATTGTCCATCCTATGAGTGGGGGTGGTAGTAGTGGTAGGCATCCAGCCCCCTGGCTAAGGGTGGTAGTAGTGGTGGGCATCCTGCCCCCTGGCTAAGGGTGGTAGTAGTGGTAGGCATCCTGCCCCCTGGCTAAGGGTGGTAGTAGTGGTAGGCATCCTGCCACCCTGGCTAAGGGTGGTAGTAGTGGTAGGCATCCTGCCCCCTGGCTACGGGTGGTAGTAGTGGTGGGCATCCTGCCCCCCTGGGTGAGGGTGGTAGTAGTGGTGGGCATCCTGCCCCCTGGCTAAGGGTGGTAGTAGTGGTGGGCATCCTGCCCCCTGGCTAAGGGTGGTAGTAGTGGTGGGCATCCTGCCCCCCTGGGTGAGGGTGGTAGTAGTGGTGGGCATCCTGCCCCCTGGCTAAGGGTGGTAGTAGTGGTAGGCATCCTGCCCCCTGGCTAAGGGTGGTAGTAGTGGTAGGCATCCTGCCACCCTGGCTAAGGGTGGTAGTAGTGGTAGGCATCCTGCCCCCTGGCTAAGGGTGGTAGTAGTGGTGGGCATCCTGCCCCCCTGGCTAAGGGTGGTAGTAGTGGTGGGCATCCTGCCCCCTGGGTGAGGGTGGTAGTAGTGGTGGGCATCCTGCCCCCTGGCTAAGGGTGGTAGTAGTGGTAGGCATCCTGCCCCCTGGCTAGGGTGGTAGTAGTGGTGGGCATCCTGCCCCCTGGCTAAGGGTGGTAGTAGTGGTGGGCATCCTGCCCCCCTGGGTGAGGGTGGTAGTAGTGGTGGGCATCCTGCCCCCTGGCTAAGGGTGGTAGTAGTGGTGGGCATCCTGCCCCCTGGCTAAGGGTGGTAGTAGTGGTGGGCATCCTGCCCCCCTGGGTGAGGGTGGTAGTAGTGGTGGGCATCCTGCCCCCTGGGTGAGGGTGGTAGTAGTGGTGGGCATCCTGCCCCCTGGCTAAGGGTGGTAGTAGTGGTAGGCATCCTGCCCCCTGGCTAAGGGTGGTAGTAGTGGTAGGCATCCTGCCACCCTGGCTAAGGGTGGTAGTAGTGGTAGGCATCCTGCCCCCTGGCTAAGGGTGGTAGTAGTGGTAGGCATCCTGCCACCCTGGCTAAGGGTGGTAGTAGTGGTGGGCATCCTGCCACCCTGGCTAAGGGTGGTAGTAGTGGTGGGCATCCTGCCCCCCCTGGCTAAGGGTGGTAGTAGTGGTGGGCATCCTGCCCCCCCTGGCTAAGGGTGGTAGTAGTGGTGGGCATCCTGCCCCCCCTGGGTGAGGGTGGTAGTAGTGGTGGGCTTCCTGCCCCCCTGGCTAAGGGTGGTAGTAGTGGTAGGCATCCTGCCCCCTGGCTAAGGGTGGTAGTAGTGGTAGGCATCCTGCCCCCTGGCTAAGGGTGGTAGTAGTGGTAGGCTTCCTGCCCCCTGGCTAAGGGTGGTAGTAGTGGTAGGCATCCTGCCCCCTGGCTAAGGGTGGTAGTAGTGGTAGGCTTCCTCCCCTGGCTAAGGGTGGTAGTAGTGGTAGGCATCCTGCCACCCTGGCTAAGGGTGGTAGTAGTGGTGGGCATCCTGCCCCCTGGCTAAGGGTGGTAGTAGTGGTGGGCATCCTGCCCCCTGGCTAAGGGTGGTAGTAGTGGTGGGCATCCTGCCCCCTGGGTGAGGGTGGTAGTAGTGGTGGGCTTCCTGCCCCCTGGCTAAGGGTGGTAGTAGTGGTAGGCATCCTGCCCCCTGGCTAAGGGTGGTAGTAGTGGTAGGCATCCTGCCCCCTGGCTAAGGGTGGTAGTAGTGGTAGGCTTCCTGCCCCCTGGCTAAGGGTGGTAGTAGTGGTAGGCATCCTGCCCCCTGGCTAAGGGTGGTAGTAGTGGTAGGCTTCCTGCCCCCTGGCTAAGGGTGGTAGTAGTGGTAGGCATCCTGCCACCCTGGCTAAGGGTGGTAGTAGTGGTAGGCATCCTGCCACCCTGGCTAAGGGTGGTAGTAGTGGTAGGCATCCTGCCCCCCTGGGTGAGGGTGGTAGTAGTGGTGGGCATCCTGCCCCCTGGCTAAGGGTGGTAGTAGTGGTAGGCATCCTGCCCCCCGTGGGTGAGGGTGGTAGTAGTGGTAGGGCTTCCTGCCCCCTGGCTAAGGGTGGTAGTAGTGGTGGGCATCCTGCCCCCTGGCTAAGGGTGGTAGTAGTGGTAGGCATCCTGCCACCCTGGCTAAGGGTGGTAGTAGTGGTAGGCATCCTGCCCCCTGGCTAAGGGTGGTAGTAGTGGTAGGCATCCAGCCCCCCTGGGTTGGGGTGGTGGCGCGCATTCAGGCCCCTGTGTGCATATGTGGCATTGGTGATGGGCATCCCGCCCCTATGGTGCTGCTGTTGCTGGTGTAAGTATATTCAGATTCCCAGTGTATGTGTGTGATGTGTCGTGTACGTGTTGTATGTGTTTTGTGGTTGGTGTCTGACTTACCTTCTGCGCCGTACGCGTCCGTGCCTGTTCCGGTAGTAGATGTAGAATATTGGTATGATCGGGACGAAGGGATTCATGGTTGGTTCGTGTCGTTCGTCCTTCTCGTTGCTTCGCGTCGTCCTCGTCGCTTGGCTTCGTCCTCGTCGCTTCGCTTCGTCCTCGTCGCTTCGCGTCGTCCTCGTCGGTGCCGTGTTCGTCTCGTAGCCGTGGATCGTGTTGTGGCGCGATTCGGAGCTTATGTGCGCCTCTCCCGGATGCTTTGACGTGCCGTGCGTAGCGACGGGTTCGGCACGTACGGGAAGCGCATCGTACTTGTCCGGCCGGACGGGGCTGCATTTTCCCTTCCGTGCGACTCGATTCGGCGTTTCCGGATTCGCCTCGGTCGGAGAACAGGACCTGGTTTGGGTGAGTACGGCTCGGCCGGATTTTTTGCTGTTGTGCGCATCGTACTTGCTCGTTCGGTGTGCTGTACGGATCGGTCGGGAAACTGGCTTTCGCATGGCTTTTTTCCCGACCGAATAGTATTGGGTGCGCCTCCGACCGAGATCGGAATCGGCCCCTAAGTCTTGAAGGAATGTAAAGCAGCTTGTTTTACCAGTCTATAATCTCTTGAGTGACCAAATGAAAGAGCACCACACCAGGTATATATTCAAAATATATGTATTTATTACTAAACACACCCCTCTAGTCTCTTTATGAGGCTAGAGTTCGAAGTACATAGGTTATAAGATCTTAAATCACAATAATAGCACAAATACACGTTTGGGCCCTAGGGGCGTACCAAACCATATACCAATAAAATGGTATGCGAACCACGACTGAACTAGACACTAGGCCTAGAGCCTCTAGAAGTGCTTGGACCACAAGGAACCACCCAAGGTAGTGACACAGGGGACCCACGGGAGACGCGTGCAGTGTAAATACACAACCGCGATACGCCGTTAACTTCTATGGAGAAAGTCGGGATCGGGAAAATAGAGGAAAGGGACACTTAGAAGAGGACTAGGACAAAACCCTTTGAGATCTAGGACTTTGAAGAGTCTCTACCCACGGGAGCACCGGAGTACTCGTGTTACCTCACCCAGGGAAGCCGGGTGCATAGGTGCCTTTCGGGGTCGGGTTTCGTCGTCGATTCGAATGGCGATCTGCTGCAAAGTGCTGCTGGCGGCCAAGGGAAAAGTGTCCGGGTGGATCCAAGAGTGGATCGGAGTTCTGGTGAACCTGAAAGCAGAGGGGACAGAGTCTGGGTCACTAGCCAGTGACCAGGAAGGCGATGGACAGATGCCCACCGATGTCGAGTGCTTCAGGTGCGTTGACGGTCATCTTGACTCTTCAGCCACAAGGTCCGGGAGGCGTTGTCGGCGACCAGGAGCAGGATTCGGGCTGGTGCTCGATGTCTGTCGAGTGCTGAGGTGTCGGCGACCGGATTGGACCCAACAAGCCTTGGCAACGGCAAGTCTCGAGTAAGATGTAGATCGTCGATGATGCAGACCAGCAAGGTCTGGGGAACTCACCCAGCGAGGGTAAGTGATGGCAGGCCTGGAGCAACCAGGATGCCAAGTAAAGAAAAGATTGGCCTTCGTTAAGGGCTACTAGCCAACGGGCTAGCGACCGCGAAGGAGCCTCATGACGCCGCACGTGGAGCTGGCTTACAGGACACTCGTGGAGTGGGGGCCAGTGATCTTCGGTGCAGGTAGTGCTGGAGGCTAGGGCTACTCGGAGCCCAAAGCACGACTTCTTGGGAGACCCAGAAGATGGTGCACTTGCAAGTGTGCTCGGTGTCCAGGGGTCACGGTCTCAAGTCACCCACGATAGCCACGGGCCTCAGCTTTGCTGGGGACTCAGGGTAGCCTCGGGGAAGTCTGAGAATCCATCTCTGGTGATGCGATGACTTCGGCGTCCGACGGGAGCTTCAGTGATGCGAACCGGACAGATGCTTCTTTGGTGCCTGCCAAGCAGGGGAGTCACTCCTTGACCCCAAGGGAGATTCTTCAGTCCTCTAATCTTGTCGTAGAGCGTCGAAGGTCCAGGATTCAGTGTCAGAGTTTCGTCCAGGTATAATCTAAAGTCCTAAGGACTGGGTTCCTACCTTTATTCTAAAAATAGGGGATGGACTACTCTGTGGCCCCACCTATGGGTGGGTCAGGGCAGAGGGGTGGCTACACCCCTTTCCCTTTGTCCAGTTCGCGCCAAAGCAGGGGCTGCGAGCCCCTGATCCGGTTTGAACTGGGGTATGCACAGGGACACCAAATGTGCCCCCAGTGCAGGACTTCAAAGCACCCGAAAGTGCTCCCGCCCATCCCCAATACACATTGTCCTGTCTGGGGAGGTGGTCACACCTCCCTGGGACAGGAAACCTATTGTCCAGGCCTCCCCTGCCGGAGTTTCATCCAGCAGCAGGAGGCCAGACTCGTGTCTGTGGCAGCAGCATCCATTTTGTGATGCCAGGGCTCTGGAAAGAAGTTACCGGACTCGTCAGAGTTAACATGCCTTTCCCTCTAGAAGGGTGGAATGCTACCCCCGCCGCCAGGATTGGCGGGGGGTAGTATTCCAAGATGTTTGACACCAAACACGACATGTTTAGGTGCAGCCATTCCAAAGTTAGCATTTTACCGCGAGGATATAATGCGCTTAAGAGTATATGGTCAGGCTGCACTACAAACAGCATCAGAGATGGTCTCCGAACGCTGCAGAGGGGCCCTGCTCATGCAGGGGCACCCTCTCACATAGGAACCATGCACTCTGCCTTTAGGATTGATAAGGCCTGCCTTAGGAGTGACTTATAGGTTTATATGTGTGTATGCTTTTAGTGATATAGGTAACCTATACCGCAGTAAGGGGTGCATGCACCACCTTACCCAGGCTGCAGTAGCAGACCTGTGGTGTCAGTGTGGATGGCCTTCCAGGGGTGGCATAATATATGCTGCAGCCTCTGGCAGGCCTCTGAGGTACCTATGCCCTTGGTACATAGTATACCATATACTAGGGACTTATAAGGGCACTCCAGATCCCAATCAGTGATGTGCCTAAGGCACATGGAGACCCTTTTAAAGAGGAAACAGCTAGGCTGGGGTTCTGAATAGCAGGGCCCCAGCCAGACTAATGTCGAAAACCAGTGAAGCATCAGCAAAAAGTGGGGGTACCCATGTGAAGCAGATCCTACTCTCCTACACAACCCCCCAAACGTAGGGACATTAAACTAACCTTGCCCAGTTAAGTCTTCATGTTCTAAGTGGAAATACCTAGAGAGTCCATCTGCATTCGCATGGTTACTCCCAGGCCTATGTTCCACTGTAAAGTCCATCCCCTGTAGGGAAATGGACCACCTAAGCAGTTTGGGGTTTTCACCCTTCATTTGTTTTAGCCATAAGAGGGGCTTATGGTCTGTCTGAACCAGGAAGTGTGTACCAAACAAGTATGGCCTCAGCTTCTTCAGAGCCCAGACCACAGCAAAGGCCTCCCTCTCTATGGCTGACCAACGTTTCTCTCTAGGGGTCAGCCTTCTGCTAATAAAAGCTACTGGCTGATCCTGACCTTCTTCATTCAATTGTGACAGTACAGCCCCTACCCCCAATTCAGATGCATCTGTTTGAACAATGAACTTCTTGGAGTAATCAGGACTCTGCAGAATTGGAGCAGTGCACATGGCCTGCTTGAGGTCATCAAATGCCTTTTGACAGCTAACTGTCCACTGAACCTTTTGGGCATTTTCTTAGAAGTTAAGTCATTCAAGGGTGTCACTATTGATCCATACCCCTTGACAAATCTCCTATAGTACCCAGTCAGGCCTAAGAAGGCTCTCACCTGAGTCTGGGTAGTGGGAGCAGTCCAGTCCATAATGGTCTGGATCTTGCTCTGCAAAGGTTGAACCTGGCCTCCACCCACAAGGTGGCCCAGGTACACAACCTGACTCTGCCCTATCTGGCACTTAGTGGCCTTGATAGTCAGACCTGCCTTTTGCAGGGCCTGTAAAACATTCCTGAGGTGGACCAGGTGATCCTCCCAGGTGGAGCTAAAGACAGCAATATCATCTAGATAAGCTGCACTATAGGCTTCCAGTCCTGTGAGAACTGTGTTCACCAACCTCTGGAAAGTGGCAGGTGCATTTTTCAGACCAAAGGGCATTACCACAAATTGATAATGCCCACTAGGGGTTGAAAATGCTGTTTTGGGCTTTGCAGTATCAGCTAGTCTGATCTGCCAGTAGCCAGCTGTTAGGTCAAATGTGCTGAGATATTTGGCAGAGGCCAAAGTATCTATGAGCTCATCTGCCCTGGGTATGGGATGGGCATCAGTCCTAGTGACTGCATTGAGACCCCTGTAGTCTACACAAAACCTCATCTCTCTTTTCCCACCACTGGTGTGAGGTTTTGGTACCAGGACTACTGGACTAGCCCAAGGGCTATCTGAGGGTTCAATTACTCCCAACTCCAACATTTTCTGGACTTCAGTCCTGATACAGTCCCTGACATGGTCAGGTTGCCTATAAATCTTGTTTTTAATAGGCAGACTGTCCCCAGTGTCCACTTCATGAGTGCACCAGGTGGTCTGACTGGGTGTCAGTGAAAACATATGTCTAAACTGATTGAGGACTTGCCTGCAATCAGTTTGTTGTTGGGTAGTGAGGCTGCCTGCCAAGGCTACACCATCAACTGACCCATCGTCAGGGTTCTGTGAGAGCAGGTCAGGGAGTGGGTCACTCTCTTCCTCCTGCCCTTCATCAGTAGCCATGAGCAAGCCCATGTCTGCCCTGTCCACATATGGCTTTAGTCTGTTGACATGGAGAACCCTTTGGGGACTCCTGGGTGTTCCCAGGTCCACTAAGTAAGTGACCTCACCCTTCTGCTCAACAATAGTGTGGGGTCCACTCCATTTGTCTTGGAGAGCTGCTGGGGCCACTGGCTCCAACACCCACACCTTCTGTCCTGGCTGGTACACAGTCAGAACAGCCTTTTGGTCATGCCAGGCCTTCTGAAGTTCCTGGCTAGCCTCAAGGTTTTTGGTTGCCTTTTTCATGTACTCAGCCATCCTGGAGCGGAGACCAAGTACATAGTCCACTATATCTTGCTTTGGGGGCTTGAGAGGTAACTCCCATCCTTCCTTCACCAAGCACAGTGGACCCCTCACAGGGTGGCCAAACAGAAGTTCAAAAGGGCTGTAACCAACCCCCTTCTGAGGCACCTCCCTATATGCGAATAAAAGGCAGGGCAAGAGTATGTCCCATCTACGCCTAAGCTTTTCTGGGAGCCCTTTAATCATGCCCTTCAAGGTTTTGTTGAATCTCTCAACTAAACCATTGCATTGTGGGTGATAGGGTGTGGTGAACTTATAAGTCACTCCACACTCCTTCCACATTGCTTTTAAGTACCCAGACATGAAGTTAGCACCCCTGTCTGATACTACCTCCTTAGGAAAGCCCACTCTTGAGAAGATTCCCAGGAGGGCCCTTGCCACCACAGGTGCTGTAGTGGTCCTTAGGGGAATAGCTTCTGGGTACCTGGTGGCATGATCCACTACCACCAGGATAAACCTGTGCCCAGAGGCTGTTTGGGGATCCATGGGACCAACAATGTCAATCCCTACCCTCTCAAAGGGCACCCCCACCACAGGTAGTGGTATCAGGGGGCCTTTGTAGTGCCACCTGCTTTGCCACTGGCTTGGCAGGTTACACAGGAGCGACAAAACTCCTTACTGTCTTCAGACATGTGGGGCCAGTGAAAGTGAGGGACAATTCTGTCCCAAGTCTTGTTCTGGCCCAGGTGTCCTGCTAAGGGAATATCATGGGCTAGGGTCAATAGGAAGCCCCTGAACTTCAAAGGTATTACCAACCTCCTGGTAGCACCAGGCTTGGGGTCTCTACTCTCTGAGTACAGGAGTCCATCATCCCAATACACTGTATGGGGACCACTAGCTTTCCCAGCAGCCTCAGCAGCAGCTTGCTGTCTGAGGGGTTCAAGGGAGGGGCAGCTCTGCTGCTCCTGGCTCAGATCTGCCCTAGAAGGTCCCCCTGTCCCCAAGAACTCAACCTGGTCAGGTTCAAGTTCCTCTGGGACAGTTCCTTCTTCAGGGCTGAGATCATCCCCCTCAAGGGACTGATCTTCCTCCTGAGCCAAGGGGAAGGCACTGCCTTAACCCTACTACTCCTCCTCTTGGAAGGCACTTGGTCCATTCTTCCAGAATCCAAGGCCTGTTCAGTGCTAGACATTTTGGCTTGTGACCTGGTCACAGCAAACACATCTGCAGGGATCCCCAGCATTTCTGCATGGGTCCTGAGCTCCACTTCTGCCCAAGCAGAAGTCTCTAAGTCATTGCCAAGCAAGCATTCGACTGGTAGGTTTGCACTTACCACAACCTTCTTAAGGCCAGTTACCCCTCCCCAGGAGAAGTTAACAACTGCCAGAGTATGGTCTGTTCTGACATTGCTAGCATTGGTCACTTGGTACATCTCACCAAGCATAACTTGCCCAGGTAGCACAAGGTCTTGTGTCACCATTGTGACACTTGCCCCTGTGTCCCTAAATGCCAAAGCCTCACGTCCATTAATTAAAGGCTGTTGTCTGTACTTGCCCAGATTACTGGGACTCACAGTGGAGGTCACATCCATGCCTCCATCACAGACTAACACAGCCTGAGTCAGTTCTCTGACTAAGTCAGAGCCCAACTCAGTTCCCAGGGTGAACCCTACTAAACCCTTTGCTGGAGCACTTCCACCAACTGTACTAGGGGGAACAGGTGCCTTAGGGGCATTGGTGGGTGCTGGACTGGAGTCTTTGGACTTGGTGCAATCACTGGTCCAGTGGGTCTTTTGCTTACAGACCTTGCACCATGGTTTTCTTTGGCCTTTACCCTTGGTAGACTGGGAATCCCCACCAGAAGAAGATTTTGGGGGCCTGATGAAGACTTTTGATCTTTACCCTTCTCCCCACCCTTGTCAGAGTTCTTAGCATCTTGCTTCTTGGTTTCCCCACCTTGGTTCTGTACCTTCTGCTTCACCCTGGTTCTGACCCATTTGTCTGCCTTCTTTCCCAATTCTTGGGGAGAGGTCAGATCAGAGTCAACCAGGTATTGATGCAACAGCTGATTTTGACAGTTATTAAGAATCTGCTCCCTCATTATCAGAGTATACAATCCTGAGAAGTCACACACCTTACTGCCCATCAACCAGCCTTCCAGAGCCTTGGCAGAACAATCCACATAGTCTACCCAGTCTTGAGTCTGTGCTTTTTGGGTGTCTCTGAACTTCAACCTGTACTGTTCAGTGGTTAGGCCAAACCCATCAATAAGAGCACTCTTCAAGACCTTGTAATTGTCAGCATCCTCCTCTCTAACAGTGAGGAGCTTATCTCTACCTTTGTCAGCAAAGGAGAGCCACAAGATTGCTGCCCACTGCTCCTGAGGGACCTTCTGTACTTTACAGGCCCTTTCTAAAGCAGTTATCCATTTGTGGATATCATCCCCACTCTGGTAGGGAGGGACAATCTTGCTCAGGTTCCTATGGTCATAGGACCATTCCCTATCTCTAGGGACATGGCTGCCACCATGGGACTCTAGTCCCAACTTTCTTCTCTCTCTAAGGAGATCTAGGGATTCTCTATCTAAAGCTAATTGCTTTTTTCTGAGTTCCAGCTGAGTTTCCTCATACTGGACTAGCCTCTTTCTTCTCTCATGAGAGGATTCTCTCCTATGAGATGAGATAGAGCTCCCTATAGAGGTGCCAGAGTGGTTAGACTCCTGAGAAGGAGACCTAGACCTTCTGGGCACACTCTTAATCCTTCCTGGGGGACAAAGAGGGCATCATTTTGATCATCCTCATCATCATCCACAGGAGGGATTGGGTTTTCCAGGTCAGGGTCATTGTCACCCTCCTGGCCAGTTTCAGAGGGGGCTGGGGGTATTGGTACCCCTGGCCTCCTCCTCTTCTTCTGCCCCACCCTCAGCTCCTACCCCTTCAGTCCCTACAGGCTTACTAAGGTCATAAGCCACCAACAACTCCTTGAGGTGTTGGGTGGTGAGGCTTTGGCCTGTCCTTATTTTTCTCAAGTTGCATAAAGCTCTCAATTCCAAGAATGGGAGTGTATCATACTTGGAGGGTGGAAGCTCAATGGCTTCCTGCAAGGATTCTTTAGATCCTACCCTTAAAGACATTACTAGTGTGGTGTGGTGTATGCACTACCTACTCTAGTGTGGCCTACTAAACTCTCTTGAGTTGTAGAAAGGGTTGTGCTATCCCTTAACACACAACTCTAAGTTCAGTAGAACTTACTGTTATTCTAAGCTTAAATTATATGTACCTTAGGTACCTTTAGTGGTTTTCAGTTGATCGATTCAATTGAGATTATCTGGTAAAACAATAGCAAGCTGGAATCCCACACGCTGCACACCAATGTGAGAAGTTGGCCTGGCATATGCTGTCCACTAATTATAGTGGGCACCTTGCACCAGTCCAAATCGACTCTTATGGTAGGTAGGTTAAAGACAACCTTATTGAAAGCTATCCTAGTGGTAGCTATGGAGAGCAGCCTTCAGGCTAAGTCTTGAAGGAATGTAAAGCAGCTTGTTTTACCAGTCTATAATCTCTTGAGTGACCAAATGAAAGAGCACCACACCAGGTATATATTCAAAATATATGTATTTATTACTAAACACACCCCTCTAGTCTCTTTATGAGGCTAGAGTTCGAAGCTACATAGGTTATAAGATCTTAAATCACAATAATAGCACAAATACACGTTTGGGCCCTAGGGGCGTACCAAACCATATACCAATAAAATGGTATGCGAACCACGACTGAACTAGACACTAGGCCTAGAGCCTCTAGAAGTGCTTGGACCACAAGGAACCACCCAAGGTAGTGACACAGGGGACCCACGGGAGACGCGTGCAGTGTAAATACACAACCGCGATACGCCGTTAACTTCTATGGAGAAAGTCGGGATCGGGAAAATAGAGGAAAGGGACACTTAGAAGAGGACTAGGACAAAACCCTTTGAGATCTAGGACTTTGAAGAGTCTCTACCCACGGGAGCACCGGAGTACTCGTGTTACCTCACCCAGGGAAGCCGGGTGCATAGGTGCCTTTCGGGGTCGGGTTTCGTCGTCGATTCGAATGGCGATCTGCTGCAAAGTGCTGCTGGCGGCCAAGGGAAAAGTGTCCGGGTGGATCCAAGAGTGGATCGGAGTTCTGGTGAACCTGAAAGCAGAGGGGACAGAGTCTGGGTCACTAGCCAGTGACCAGGAAGGCGATGGACAGATGCCCACCGATGTCGAGTGCTTCAGGTGCGTTGACGGTCGTCTTGACTCTTCAGCCACGAGGTCCGGGAGGCGTTGTCGGCGACCAGGAGCAGGATTCGGGCTGGTGCTCGATGTCTGTCGAGTGCTGAGGTGTCAGCGACTGGATTGGACCCAACAAGCCTCAGCAACGGCAAGTCTCGAGTAAGATGTAGATCGTCGATGATGCAGACCAGCAAGGTCTGGAGAACTCACCCAGCAAGGGTAAGTGAGGGCAGGCCTGGAGCAACCAGGATGCCAAGTAAAGAAAAGATTGGCCTTCGTTAAGGGCTACTAGCCAACGGGCTAGCGACCGCGAAGGAGCCTCGTGACGCCGCACGTGGAGCTGGCTTACAGGACACTCGTGGAGTGGGGGCCAGTGATCTTCGGTGCAGGTGGTGCTGGAGGCTAGGGCTACTCGGAGCCCAAAGCATGACTTCTTGGGAGACCCAGAAGATGGTGCACTTGCAAGTGTGCTCGGTGTCCAGGGGTCACGGTCTCAAGTCACCCACGATAGCCACAGGCCTCAGCTTTGCTGGGGACTCAGGGTAGCCTCGGGGAAGTCTGAGAATCCACCTCTGGTGATGCGATGACTTCGGCGTCCGACGGGAGCTTCAGTGATGCGAACCGGACAGATGCTTCTTTGGTGCCTGCCAAGCAGGGGAGTCACTCCTTGACCCCAAGGGAGATTCTTCAGTCCTCTAATCTTGTCGTAGAGCGTCGAAGGTCCAGGATTCAGTGTCAGAGTTTCGTCCAGGTATAATCTAAAGTCCTAAGGACTGGGTTCCTACCTTTATTCTAAAAATAGGGGATGGACTACTCTGTGGCCCCACCTATGGGTGGGTCAGGGCAGAGGGGTGGCTACACCCTTTCCCTTTGTCCAGTTCACGCCAAAGCAGGGGCTGCGAGCCCCTGATCCGGTTTGAACTGGGGTATGCACAGGGACACCAAATGTGCCCCCAGTGCAGGACTTCAAAGCACCCGAAAGTGCTCCCGCCCAGCCCCAATACACATTGTCCTGTCTGGGGAGGTGGTCACACCTCCCTGGGACAGGAAACCTATTGTCCAGGCCTCCCCTGCCGGAGTTTCGTCCAGCAGCAGGAGGCCAGACTCGTGTCTGTGGCAGCAGCATCCATTTTGTGATGCCAGGGCTCTGGAAAGAAGTTACCGGACTCGTCAGAGTTAACATGCCTTTCCCTCTAGAAGGGTGGAATGCTACCCCCGCCGCCAGGATTGGCGGGGGGTAGTATTCCAAGATGTTTGACACCAAACACGACATGTTTAGGTGCAGCCATTCCAAAGTTAGCATTTTACCGCGAGGATATAATGCGCTTAAGAGTATATGGTCAGGCTGCACTACAAACAGCATCAGAGATGGTCTCCGAACACTGCAGAGGGGCCCTGCTCATGCAGGGGCACCCTCTCACATAGGAACCATGCACTCTGCCTTTAGGATTGATAAGGCCTGCCTTAGGAGTGACTTATAGGTTTATATGTGTGTATGCTTTTAGTGATATAGGTAACCTGTACCACAGTAAGGGGTGCATGCACCACCTTACCCAGGCTGCAGTAGCAGACCTGTGGTGTCAGTGTGGATGGCCTTCCAGGGGTGGCATAATATATGCTGCAGCCCCTGGCAGGCCTCTGAGGTACCTATGCCCTTGGTACATAGTATACCATATACTAGGGATTTATAAGGGCACTCCAGATCCCAATCAGTGATGTGCCTAAGGCACATGGAGACCCTTTTAAAGAGGAAACAGCTAGGCTGGGGTTCTGAATAGCAGGGCCCCAGCCAGACTAATGTCGAAAACCAGTGAAGCATCAGCAAAAAGTGGGGGTACCCATGTGAAGCAGATCCTACTCTCCTACAGAAAGGGCTTTTCATTCCAAGCGGCTAAGCTCTGGAACTCTCTCCCTACACAGTTGCGACAACAACCCAACTGGACTCTATTCAGAAAAATGTTGAAAACCTGGCTTTTTGCAAAGACCTAGATCTTCTAACGCTGCACCATTTGTACACACCTCAGCGCCAAGGCGCCTCGGCAATAGTGCGCTTAATAAATAATTCAGTCAGTCAGTCAGTCAGAAAATGTATTGTTCTTCTTTATTTTAGTGATGCTTTTCTGGACAGAGATATCCCATAAAAATGCAGGCGTAGAGTGAATGTATCCCCAGTGGGACCTAATGAGATAGAAAAGATGTATGTTCAGGCATAAGTTCCTATTAATATCTCATTCTAACATAAAGTACACATATCTCCAATCCTGTATTGTGCTAAACTAAGGCACAGAATTTTTGCAAATATTCTCTAATAATAAGAACCTTACTCTATTAGCAACGAGTATACTATTCTACACTGGTATTTTACAAATATACCCTATTAGTAAAAGCCTTAATCTATTCACGACAAGTATATTATTCTACAATAACATTAGTCCTACCACCACCATGCTATTTCCCTATGTTTAGTCATCAAAGCATTGTAAAAATTAACCGTGCTCAAAGAAAATATGTGATTGTGGTCCTTATGTTTAATATAAAAAAAGAAGCTCAAATCCAAACTACTCAAAAATCGCCATACACTAGCTCCCTCGGTTGTTCAGCCTACAAGTCCCTAATTACACGATCCTCTTACCTGCTATATTAAACAGAATGGCGCCAAATCCCACTTACACGAAACCTTATCGTACCACAGAACTCCTTACCTAACTACTTACAGAAAGGTATGGCCAATCACTGTGTCCAGAATCAAAATCAACCAGTCAATGTCATTTGCTCAATACTAAAAAAAAAACAAAGTGTGTCCGGACCAGAGAGAGAACCAAACAATGTACACACTCATTGGATGAAAGTGCTGGCCAATTGTGGGCCTCCATACTACAATTTAAATAAAGCAAATTGTTGCATTCTCTTCAAGCGTACCTATTGGTGAGAAGCAAGTTCCAGTCATAAGCCTCTATATTTCCCATGCTTGAAGTGGAAGATATTTGAATGCAGACCAGAGTGGAAACAGGTCAACCTGGCCAGTCATTGGACAAAAACAACATGCAGTCATAAGCCTCTATATTTCCCATGCTTGAAGCACAAAACATTTGAATGCAGACCAGAGAGCAAACAGGTAAACCTGGACAGTCATTGGACAAACGCAACATCCAATCATAAGCCTCTATATTTCCCATGCTTGAAGCGCACAGCATTTGAATGTGGACCAGAGAGGAAACAGGTCAACCTGGCCAGTCATTGGACAAAAGCAACATTACATTTTTTGAAGCGAAAACATATTTTAATGCGGGCAATGAAGGAAACAGGAAACCTGGGCAATTGATAGACAGAAACAGCATCCAATCGCAAACCTTCATGTCGAGGTTATCACCGTAACACCATAAACAGACCCAGAAAGAGGCCTCTAATCACTATTGAATTCATAGAGGAGACCCCATCTAGAAAGCAAAAACAAAATCAGTGTATCAATTGAATCCGGAAAACAAATCAATCTTAAGCCTTTAAGTTACTTACACTAGCAGCATCAAAACATGAGGAATGGACAAGAGAGTAAACACAAAGACCTATACAATCATTGGTCAAGAACAACTTCCAATCCCCAATAACTATGGCATCAATAACACCGCAACACCATACCAGTGTCAAGGAAGAGGCCAGTAAGCATTGGCAATGTCACTAATTAAAAAAAGAAAGAATACGGAGGCAACAGAAAAAACACAATATTGGATATATGACTACATTACACTAGCTAATATCTTTTGATTATAATAATATGAAACAAAAAATCATTCAATAAGTAATCTATAAACTAACAATTGATAAATGTATAGACAATCATTACTTCACAATATTACAAAAAATAGTGCATCTCATTTTCTAAATTGAGTCCCATTGCCAGTGTTCCTAATTTACTGATCCATCTAACTTCCACCTGATGAAGTCTCAATATAAGGTCCCCTCCCCTCAGATCTTTTTCTACTCTTTCTATTCCATGAAATTTAAATTCTGTTGTCCCGGGGTGACACTTTTGGATATGTTGGGCTAATGGAGATCTTGCATCCTGATTTCTTACTGCTCTTTTGTGTTCAAGTATCCATAGCCTAAGTATTATTTTCAAACTTCCTACATATACTACACACAATGGCATTAATTACAAATTGGCTATTATAGTTATTAAAATGCTGTACATGATATACTTTCTTGGTGTTATAGCTAAATTATGTTGTCCTGTTGAGACCCTGCTGGCATATACTACAGTCACCACAGGTGTAGAACACACTAGGTGGTAAGTATAACCAATTGCCACTATTCTCTCTAATGGGTTCCAGAAAGTTATTTGTACCTCTATCTCTTACAGTCTGGTTTCTTTTGTAAGTAGTAATAGGTTTTCCAGAGATGACATTAGCCAATCCTGGTACCCTTGTTAGTGGAGACCAGTTTTTTTGTAAAATGTTGTAAATCTCTGCATGTTTTCTATTATACGTGGTCACAAGAGCTAATCTATTATCGTATCCTTTCCTTTTGTTTTTTGGGACAAGGGTGGCATTCCTATCCGTTTATTCGAATCCTGTTTTCAGCCTGTTTAAAACATTCTCCTCGTAACCATGTGAATTCAATCTTTTCTTTAGAACCAGTAGACCGGCATCAAAATCGTAATCCTGGCTGCAATTACTATGCAATCTCACCATTTCGCCATATGGCATTTCACTAATCACTGCTTGTGGGTGAGCACTATCAGCTCTGAGTATGTTAGTGGTAGCTGTAGCTTTGCGAAATAGTTTACTCTGAATATTGTCATCTTTAGTGAACAGTACAACTAACAGAAAATTCACCCTCTCGGTATTGCAACACATAGTGAACTGTACATTATATACATTATTGTTTAAATGTTGTACGTATGAATCTAGACTCCCTCTAGTGCCAGTCCAAATAATCAAAACATCATCGATAAAATGACCCCAAAAAAATATTGAGTTGTCTAGTCACTAGCTACAGGGGCCCAGGCATGCACCATCTCAAACCACCCCATGTAGAGGTTGGCATGAGAGGGAGCGAACCTGGACACCATTGAGTCCCTTGAGTCTGATTATACCAATCCCAACCATGCAGAAAAAAATCATTGGTCAAAATTAACTCAGCCATATCAGTCAGCATTTTTGTTCCACTAGCTAGCACTTCTGCTAGATAAAAAGTGATCCAAAGCCCGAAGGCCAAATTAATTTCATATACAAGTGTATAGTCCTGGGATCCCATGTCACATGATTCAGTTTATTAAGTAAATCCATAGTGTCCCTGATGTATGAGGGTAAACTGACAACTAAAGGTTTTATGTAGATGTCAACATATTCAGACATATGCTCCATAAGACTGCCAGCGCCCAAAATAATGGGCCACCCAGGTGGCAAGCATTTGGATTAGCAAATCTTGGGCAATATATACATAAAGGGTTACGGAGGAACCATCACCTTGAGATACTTAAATTCAGCCTTATCCAAAAGCCCAATTTTCTTTCCACGCATGCAATTTTAAAACAATTCTGCATTTAGCTTCAATTACAAGTTTTAAAGACAATTTCCAATAACATTGAACATCATTAAGTTTTCTCTTTATCTCATTGTCGTGGTCCTCCCTATGAAGGATAACAATATTACCACCCTTGACAGCCTCACATATAAAAATGGAGGTATCATCACCCAAACTTGTCAATACTTTTTGTTCCCCAGGAATTACGTTGTCAGAGTAGGCAGATCCTGTCTTATTGCTACCTCTCAAAAATGTTCGATCCTCAAGTCTGTATAATTTCGTGATAGTCTTCTTAACAAACAGAACAATGCCCACATATAGACTACCTTGAGGTACAAACTTAGTTGGTGGCGCAAGAGCACTCTCACAGTTATAATCCACTTCCACATTCATTAAACTATACACATCATCTAAGTTGAAATCATCATCCTCATTTAAAGGCAGAAGGACATGCAAGTCTCGAACATCAGAAATAGTTATTCAGATATTTTCATTTGTTGTATTGTCTCAAAATTGACCTTATCATTGGTTGCAAAGAAACTTTTGAGTTTTAAAGGTCTAGCAAACTTATATAAATCAATTTGCAAATCAGAAAAGTTACAATAACTTTTGGGACAAAATGTCAAACCGCTTTGTAATACATTACATTCCCACCAAACTTCACTCTCTGTCTGAAAGGTTAATAACCTGCAACTTATTAATACCTTCTGATCTTTCCTGACTGCTGCTGGCCGCAACACGTAATTCTTGTTTTTGGTTTGGTAGCGGGTGGTCTTTCCTGTACCTCCTATGTTTCCTCCTCCCTCTCCTTGTTTGCCTGTAGTTCTTCTTGTGTATGTTTTTTATTGTAAACTTGTATTTGCACATGCTGGCTTCTTATATGAATTTAGATGTTGTGTATATGTATATAAATATATGTATTATCTGTTTACAGCCCTGATGAAGTCCCTGTTAGGACGAAATGCGTTGGCTGGGCTGCTGTTGGATTTTGTAAAGAATAAAGAATACGTTTACTTTGAAATATCATGCCTTGGTTCCTGAATTACATTGAAATCTATGAGAAGAATCTCGGTGTTTGAATGATCACTACATCAGGCCAAATTTTGAATAATATTTACTTGGCTTTCCAAGCAATTTTTGTGCATTGGCTGGACCTGAAAGAAGAGGTTGAATGATTGGAATAAGAATTTGGACTGACATTGTATTGAGTTAATTTAAATTTAGATTACATTTTTGGGGACTTCCTAAGCACTCCCTTTTTACGTATATTTGTTCAGTAGAAGAGAAAAGGTTAGGAAACTTAAAAGAGAATGGAAGTCAGAAAGGGATCGGAGGGAAATCACGGGATCAAGTAGGGTAGGTAAGAGAAAGGATAGCATAGGAAGGATAAGGGTGGAATGGGTAGAATATAAAAGTGATGGGGAGGGAACGAGGAAAAGAGGGTACGTGCTAAGGTAGGGGAGGGAGGGACTTGATGAGAAAAGGAGAGGTAGGGTCGTGGAGGAATGGAATGGGGCGGAATGGTACAGTAGAGAAATATAAGGGGAGGTGTAGGGAACAGGGTGGGAGAATGAGAAGGTAGAGAAGGGAATAGGCAGGTAAGGGGAGATGGGAAGGGAAGGAGGAAGCATGAAGGAAAAAGCCGATGACAACTGTAAGTGATGCGGGTGGGAAGTGAAGGGAAGGAAAAGAACAAGAAATGAAGAAAGGAGGAGCCAAAGAGAAAGTAATGGGAGAAAGGGATGGGGTGGGGTTTAGAATAATGTGTGGGGTTGCAAGGGAATAGAGGAGAAGAGAAGGGCCTGGAGGTGAAGGAAAGTGTCAGGGTTCAAAAGAGCAGGGAAGCAGAGAGGGAGTGGAGGGGAGAAAGGGGTGGGAGAGAAAGGGAACAGCTTGGAAAAGAGAAGAATTAGGTTGAGAATGGAAGAAATGGGTTGGAGGATCTGTGAGTTGGAGGAATGGGGTGAAGAAATTAGTAAGCCTGGGCGTAGTTCGCGAAGTAGCGCTACGCGAAGCTACGCAAAGTGCAGTTCGCACTACGCGAGCTACGCGTAGCACTACGCGAACTGCGTAGTGCACTGTTCGCAATGATTGCACAGTGCCGGATACTTGTCCGCACTGTGCAATCATTGAAAACGGCATCTTGCACAGTGCGAGCTGTCTTTTACTGCCGCTCGAGTAGATTTTTACTCGAGCGGCAGCTTCTCAACGCGGATTGGTAGTTTCTCATCGCGAGCGGTCGCGAGCATACGCGACCACTCGCAATGAGAAACCTGACCTCCCCGCGTTGAGAATCTCGCCGGGAGGTTTATTTTCCACGCTCACGATCGGCAACTTGATGTTGCTGATCGCGAACGAGGAAAAAGTCTCGCCGGGATGTCATTTTGCTTGCTCGCGGTCACCAACTTGACGTTGAGGACCGCGAGCAAGCAAAAAATGACCGCTGCACTACGCTACGCTACGCTACGCTACGCGTGTTTGCACTGTGCTACGTGCAATTCGCGTTGTCGAAGTAGCGCAAACTCGCAAACTACGCGAGCGTAGCGTAGTGCTTTGCCCAGGGTTAGAAATTAGGGAATAAGGTAAATGGTTTAAAGTCAGTTTCAAGTTAGTTTCAGTTTGGTTTGGAGTTCAGGTTTCAGTTCGGGTTTCATTTAGTTTATTTACTTACCTTGTTCCATTGCCCAACCCCTGCCCCATCCTAGTTTCTGGTTCTCAGTGTCCGGACGCAGCTCAGGACGGCTTTGGGGACACAGGCTCTGATTGGCTGTAGCTCTGGAAGCTTGTTGTGCTGACCCCGTGGCACAGAACAGCTCGATGTCTCTGGCACCTTTTTCATTTTTAAATAGTACTCCCAGGGATCCATTCCCAGAGTGCTCATGGATGGTATATGTAAAAAGGTGGGTCGGTAGGAGAACTCAGTGAGGACAATGGATAAAAAAAGGGAGGTAGGGGTTGAGAGGTAAAAAGTGGATAATGGGTCAGGCGGAGTAATTTTGGACGGTGAACCAATTGAAATCAATGGCGATTAAACTTTGTTTTGAGGATGAGGCATGTTTTATTTGTGAGTGGTCCCATTGAAGTCCATGGGTGGTCCTTTATTTGTCTGGAGGTTAAACTTGGGGCCAAGGAGGGTAAGGTGAGTAGTACGGAGAAACTGGAGATGGGTGCTGAAAGTCAGAAAGACTGATCTCAGGGAAACATGGGTGGTGGCACTGAGAAATCTGTGATAGGGAAATGAGTGCTGAGAGACCATATCATAAGAAGGTAAGGGAAATAGAATAAAGGGGGTGCTACTGCACCTACAGCACCAATGATAGTAACACTGCTACTTAACCCCTTTGCTGCTAGGCCTTTTACCCCCCTGTGCTAAGCCTTTTTTTGGCTATTTGGGGTAGTTCGCGCTTAGGCCCCTGTAACTTTTTGACCACATAAGGTATCCACGCCAAATTTGCGTCCTTTTTTTCCAACATCATGGGGATTCTAAAGGTACCCAGGGTTTGTGGATTCCCCTGGAGCGGACCCAGAAATTAGCCAAAATACAGCTAAATTTTGTTGTTTTTGGGAAAATGGGAAAAAAGGGCTCTAGATTAAAGCGTCTGGTTTTTCCCTGCAAATGGTATCGAAAAGGGGTTGTGGTGCTGAAATCACCATCTTCCCAGCTTTCAGGGACAAGCAGACTTTGTCAGAAACCAAAATTTCTTACACAGTTTTGGCGTTTTCCTGGGACATAGCCTATTTCTGCTATTTTTTGCGCTTTCAACCTCCTTCCAGTTAATGGTAGAAATGGGTATAAAAGCAATAATGGATCCTGGAAAGCTATACATTTTAGAAAAGTAGACAAAATTCTGAATTCAGCAAGGGGTCATTTGTGTAGATCCTTCAAGGTTTCTTCATAGAAACTAACAGTTAAATATAGGAAAAATTGAAACTTAGTTGAAAAAAACAGCCATTTGGGTCAACGTTTTCACCTGTAACTTCTTCTAATTATGACAGCTGTTTGAAAGCAATATACCGTTACATTTGCTGGACCTTTCTGGTTGTGGGGATATATAGGACTTGTAGGTTCACCAAGAACCCGACAAACCCAGAGCCAATAACTGAGCAGCATCTTGCAATGGTTTTTTATTATGTTCCGGGTATATAGCAATTATTTTGGGAAAATGTATACAAGGAAAAATCGGTATGAAAGACACCTATGTATTTCTGAAATGGGAACAAAATGTAGAGTTTAGAAACAGTAGATATTTGCACATTTCCGAAATTGGGAGTACCCATAATAGCATGAGAATTATAGGTCATTTTTCAAAATGACTTATTTTTTACACATTTTCTTTCATTTGGAAGGCAGAAATGCATCAAAAGTCAATAGGTAATAACAGTTGCTCTACAATTCTGTGTTATCCTAAGTCTCCCGATAAAAACGGTACCTCACTTGTGTGGGTAGGCCTAGTGTCCGCAACAGGAAACGGCCCTAAACATAACGTGGACACACCACATTTTCACAGTGAAAATTGACCCTTTTTTTGCAAAGTGCCTAGCTGTAGTTTTTTAACCCTAGCTCTGCCGGCACCTAGGGAAACCTAGCAAACCTATACATTTTTGAACACTAGACACCCAGGGGAATCCAGGATGGGGTGACTTGACTGGCTCTCACCAGGTTCTGTTACCCAGAATCCCTTGCACACCTAGAACTTTGTCAAAAAACACATTTTCCTCACTTTTCTGTGGTGGAAAGTTCTGGAATCTGCGTGGATCCACAAAATTCCACCCACCCCGCATTCCCCAAAGTCTCCCGATAAAAATGGTACCTCACATGTGTGGGTAGGCCTAGTGCCCACGACAGGAAAACGGCCCAAAACGCAACGTGGACACACCACATTTTCACAGTGAAAATTGACCCTTTTTTTGCAAAGTGCCTAGCTGTAGTTTTTGAACCCTAGCTCTGCCGGCACCTAGGGAAACCTAGCAAACCTATACATTTTTGAATACTAGACACCCAGGGGAATCCAGGATGGGGTGACTTGACTGGGTTTCACCAGGTTCTGCTACCCAGAATCCCTTGCAAACCTAAAAATGTGTCCAAAAAAAAAAAACATTTTCCTCACTTTTCTGTGGTGGAAAGTTCTGGAATCTGCGTGGATCCACAAAATTCCACCCACCCCGCTTTCCCCAAAGTCTCCCAGTAAAAATGGTACCTCACTTGTGTAGGTAGGCCTTGTGCCTACGACAGGAAACGGCTCAAAACGCAACGTGGACACACCACATTTTCACAATGAAAAATGAGCCTTTTTTTGCAAAGTGCCTAGCTGTAGTTTTTGAACCCTAGCTCTGCCTGCACCTAGGGAAACCTAGCAAACCTATACATTTTTGAAAACTAGACACCCAGGGAAATCTAGGATGGGGTGATTTGACTGGCTCTCACCAGGTTCTGTTACCCAGAATCCCTTGCAAACCTAAAAAATTGTCCAAAAAAACACATTTTCCTCACTTTTCTGTGGTGGAAAGTTCTGGAATCTGCGTGGATCCACAAAATTACACCCACCCCGCGTTCCCCAAAGTCTTCCAAGAAAAATGGTACCTCACTTGTATGGGTAGGCCTAGTGCCCGCGACAGGAAACAGCCCAAAACGCAAGGTGGACACACCACATTTTCACAGTGAAAAATGACCCTTTTTTTGCAAAGTGCCTAGCTGTAGTTTTTGAACCCTAGCTCTGCCGGCACCTAGGGAAACCTAGCAAACCTATACATTTTTGAAAACTAGACACCCAGGGGAATCCAGGATGGGGTGACTTTACTGGCTCTCGCCAGGTTCTGTTACCCAGAATCCCTTGCAAACCTAAAAAAGTGTCAAACAAAACACATTTTCCTCACTTTTCTGTGATGGAAAGTTCTGGAATCTGCGTGGATCCACAAAATTCCACCCACCCCGCGTTTCCCAAAGTCTTCCGAGAAAAATGGTACCTCACTTGTGTGGGTAGGCCTAGTGCCAGCGACAGGAAACGGCCCAAAACACAAGGTGGACACACCACATTTTCACAGTGAAAAATGACCCTTTTTTTGCAAAGTGCCTAGCTGTAGTTTTTTAACCCTAGCTCTGCCGGCACCTAGGGGAACCTAGCAAACCTATACATTTTTGAAAACTAGACACCCAGGGGAATCCAGGATGGGGTGACTTTACTGGCTCTCACCAGGTTCTGTTACCCAGAATCCCTTGCAAACCTAAAAAATTGTGAAAAAAAACACATTTTCATCACATTTCTGTGGTGGAAAGTTCTGGAATCTGCGTGGATCCACAAAATTCCACCCACCCGTGTTCCCCAAAGTCTTCCGAGAAAAATTGTACCTCACTTGTGTGGGTAGGCCTAGTGCCTGTGACAGGAAACGGCCCAAAACGCAAGGTGGACACACCACATTTTCACAGTGAAAAATGACCCTTTTTTTGCAAAGTGCCTAGCTGTAGTTTTTTAACCCTAGCTCTGCCGGCACCTAGGGAAACCTAGCAAACCTATACATTTTTGAAAACTAGACACCCGGGGTATGCTAGGGAGGTATGGCTTGCATGGATCCCCCAACGTTTTCTTACCCAGAATCCCCTGCAAACCTCAAATTTAGCTGAAAAAATCACTTTTTCCACCTATTTTTGTGTGGGAAATTTGTGGCATCACCGGGCTGACACAAATTTCCTACCACCCAGCGTTCCCCAAGGTCTCCCGATAAAAATGGTGCCTCACTCGTGTGGGAGGACCAAGTACCCGCGACAGGCAAGGGCCCAAAACGTATTGAGGCGACATCAAAATTGCCTATCACAAAACAACCTGCTTTTGCAAGGGGGGTCACCTGGGTTTTTGACCCCGTGCTCGGGGTCCAGCTAGGGAAACCTACCAAACCCACACATTTCTGAAAACTAGACACCCGGGGGATTCCAGGGAGGTATGGCTTGCGTGGATCCCCCAACGTTTTCTTACCCAGAATCCCTGCAAACCTCAAGTTTAGCTGAAAAAATCACTTTTCCCACACATTTTTGTGTGGGAAAGTTGTGGCATCACCGGGCTGACACAAATTTCCTACCACCCAGCGTTCCCCAAGGTCTCCCGATAAAAATGGTGCCAAAAACTCAGGTTACCACCCTTGCAAAACCAGGTCGTTTTGTAATAGGCAATTTTGATGTCGCCTCAATACGTTTTGGGTCTTTGCCTATCGCGGGTACTTGGGCCTCCCACATGAGTGAGGCACCATTTTTATTGGGAGACCTGGAGGAACACTGGGTGGTAGGAAATTTGTGTCAGCCCGGTGATGCTACAACTTACCACACAAAAATGTGTGGAAAAAGTGATTTTTCAGCTAAATTTGAGGTTTGCAGAGGTTCTGGGTAAGACGTTGGAGATCCACGCAGCCATATCTCCTGGAATCCCGGGTGTCTAGTTTTCAGAAATGTATGGGTTTGGTAGGTTTCCTAGCTGGCCGCCGAGAACGGGCCAAAACTCAGGTGACCCCTTGCAAAACCAGGTCGTTTTGTAAAAGGCAATTTTGATGTCGCCTCAATACGCTTTGGGCCCTTGCCTGTCGCGGGTACTTGGGCCTCCCACACGAGTGAGGCACCATTTTTATCGGGAGACCTGGGGGAACACTGGGTGGTAGGAAATTTGTGTCAGCCCGGTGATGCCACAATTTTCCCACTCAAAAATGTGTGGAAAAAGTGATTTTTGCAGATAAATTTCAGGTTTGCAGGGGATTCTGGGTAAGAAAACGTTGGGGGATTCACACAAGCCATACCTCCCTGGAATTCCCCGGGTGTCTAGTTTTCAGAAAAGTGTGGGTTTGGTAGGTTTTCCTAGCTGGCCGCCGAGCACGGGACCAAAAACCCAGGTGACCCCCCCTTGCAAACCAAGGTCGTTTTGTGATAGGCAATTTTGATGTCGCCTCAATACGTTTTGGGCCCTTGCCTGTCGCGGGTACTTGGGCCTCCCACACGAGTGAGGCACCATTTATATCGGGAGACCTGGGGGAACGCTGGGTGGTAGGAAATTTGTGTCAGCCCGGTGATGCCACAACTTTCCCACACAAAAATGTGTGGAAAAAGTGTTTTTTTTCAGCTAAATTTGAGGTTTGCAGGGGATTCTGGGTAAGAAAACGTTGGGGGATCCACGCAAGCCATACCTCCCTGGAGTCCCTTGGGTGTCTAGTTTTCATAAATGTGTGGGTTTGGTAGGTTTCCCTAGCTGGCCGCCGAGCATGGGGCCAACAACCCAGGTGACCCCCCTTGCAAAACCAGGTCGTTTTGTGATAGGCAATTTTGATGTCACCTCAATACGTTTTGGGCCCTTGCCTGTCGCGGGTACTTGAGGCTCCCACACGAGTGAGGCACCATTTTTATCGGGAGACCTGGGGGAACGCTGGGTGGTAGGAAATTTGTGTCAGCCCAGTGATGCCACAACTTTCCCACACAAAAATGTGTGGAAAAAGTGATTTTTTCATCTAAATTTGAGGTTTGCAGGGGATTCTGGGTAAGAAAACATTGGGGGATCCACGCAAGCCATACCTCCCTGGAATACCCCAGGTGTCTAGTTTTCAGAAATGTGTGGGTTTGGTAGGTTTCCTTGGGTGTTAGTTGCGCTAGGACCCAAAATCCAGAAGTAGGCACATTCCGCAAAAAAGTCTGTGCCTAGTGGGCTTTCTGCCACCCTGGGGAGGGGGGAAATTGGGGGCTATTGCCCCGATATGCCCCCAAGAGGGGCAGAAAGACTGGCTATTTTGTTTGGGTGGGTGGGGACATTGGATGCCAATTCTGGCCAGTCCCCACCCCTACATATAAAAAAAGCCAGCATAATCGCTGCCGCCTCGTGGGCTCTCTGCCCCCCCCAGGGGGGCAGATCAGAGGCTACTGCCCCTATCTGCCTCCTGAGGGGCAGAAAGACTGTAGCATTTTTTCTTTTGGGTGGGGGTATTTGCATGCCCATTCTGGGCAGCCCCCACCCCTACGTATATATATAAAAAATCCCTGGGGCCTAGTGGGCTTTCTGCCCCCCGGGGGGGGCAGATCAGGGGCTATTGCCCCCATCTGCCTCCTGGGGGGGCAGAAAGTCTTATTCTTACTTTGGGGGGGTAGGGTGGGGGCTTTGGCATGCCCATTCTGGGCAGCCCCCACCCCTGGCGCGTAAAAAAAAATTCCTGGCGTCTAGGGCTACTGCCACCATCTGCCCCCCAGGGGGGCAGAAAGACTGGAATTTTGGGGGGGCATTGGCATGCCCATCTTTGGCAGCCCCCACCCCTAAATTAATCGTAAAAAAAAAAACCCTGGCGTCTATTGGGCTTTCTGCCCCCCCGGGGGGGCAAATTGGGGGCTACTGCCACCATCTGCACCCAGGGGGGGGCAGAAAGACTGTTATTGTGCAGGGGGGTGCTGGGGGCTTTGGTGTGCCCATATTGGGCAGCCCCCACCCCTAGTTTACATAATAAAATTAATTCCTGGTTTCTAGTGGGCTTTATGCCCCCCAGGGGGGGGCAGAAAGACTGGAATTTTGTGGGGGGAGGGGTGGGGGCATTGGCATGCCCATCTTGGGCAGCCCCCACCCCTAAACTAAATGTAAAAAAAAAAAACCTGGCGTCTAGTGGGCTTTCTGCCCCCCGACTCTAATTGTGCAGGGGGGGTGGGGGCATTGGCGTGCCCATATTGGGCAGCCCCCACCCCTAATTTCCATAGTAAAAAAAAATCCCTGGTTTTAGTGGGCTTTCTGCCCCCCAGGGGGGGCAGAAAGACTGAATTTAGCCCCAAAAATATGGGGGGAGCAAAGGCCCTTGCCCAAGGGGCCGCTCCCCCCTACCTGGCGCCTAGTGGGTGGATCCCTGCTTGGGGATCGCCCCCCTGGGTTGATCCCCAAGCAGGGATCCACTAGGGAGGGGTACCATTGGAAAGGGGAGATTCTCCCCTTTCCAACGATACCTCTCCCAAGTGTTTCGGTGCTCGGGGCTGAGATAGCCCCACGAGCACTGAAACACTAAAACTGAAACTAAGTTTCAGTTTCGTTTTCAATCTAATGACGACAGCGCGCCATGCGCGCGATCGTCATTAGATTGAAAACCAGTGAGGGGCCTCTGGAGGTTGGGGAAGCTCTTCCCCACCTCCTGAGGCCCCAAAAAAGAATGGAAATCCCTCTGCTGTTTGCAGCAGACGGATTTCGTGCCCCTGTCCTCATGACTGAATGGGTCCGTCATGAGCACAGTAGCACCGGTGCTCATGACGGAACCATTCCGTCATGAGCACCGAAGGGGTTAAAGGTCTAAGAGTTCTTCATTCTACCTGTCTTTCCTCTCCTCACCCTAGCTCTACCCCTCTCTCCTCTCTTTGTTTTCTTTCTATGAGCCTCTCTCCTCTCTCCTCCCTTTCCCCTATCCCCTTCCACTTGGGTCCTCGTTACAAATAAAGCAGAGCAGATCCCAGGGTGAGATAGTACACCGGTGGCCTTCATACTGGAATGTGCCACTTTAGCACTTACAGAGAATTTCTTTGAATATGACACTCAATTATATCATCAAACACAGGGCACTTCGATGGGCAGTACATTTGCGCCAAGTCTGGCATGTATGTACATGTCAGCATTCGAGGAAAGAGAGATCTTTAGTCCCAGGAATCCATATACGACCAATGTGCTCATGTGGAAAAGATTTATTGATGATATCTTGATCTTGTGGAAAGGAGAACAAACTACATGTGATGAGTTCTGCACATGGATTAATACCTTGAACCCTTATTTGCGATTCACAAGTACGATCTCTGAGACTGAAATCCCCTTTCTTGACTTATTGGTCAGACTAGAGGGGGATAAAATCTCCACAACCCTCTATCGTAAACCGACCGATAGGAACAGCCTCCTACTTTTTAGTAGCCATCATCCTAGGGCCCTGAGACAGAACTTACCCTTTGGACAGTTCCTACGTATTAGAAGGAACTGTAGCACATTAACTGACTACAAAAAGGAGTCAGACACACTAAAGAAACACCTTCTCCAGCGGGATTACCCTAGACAGGTTATCGACACTGCATACAAAAGAGCTCGAAACAACAATCGTGAGACCCTGTTAGAAGACAGGATTAAAGAACCTGATACGACCATTACGTGTGTTACTACATATACCCCAGATTCTAACAGGATAAAGAAAATAATTCGCAAACACTGGGGGATCCTCAACACAGGAACTCTTAACTTATCCATACCAAGGTTTGCGTTTAAACGATCTAGTAACATCAAGGATTTGTTAATCCACACAAGACCGAAGAAACAACAGAGCAAAGTGCAAAGAACTTTGTGGGATTTACCCCCGGTCATGGGGCATTACCCGTGCGGTTCATGCTCCGTTTGCCACCTCACTAAAGTTACTAAAGAAATGAGGTTTCCTAATGGGTTTAGCTGGAAGATAAGTACACACACAAATTGCAACACCAATAATTGCATATATATATTGAAATGCAAATGTGATTTGTTGTATATTGGCATGACCTCAAGGCCGGTTAAAATCAGGATAATGGAACATAGGAGTAACTTTAGGTGTCTGAAGAATAATACTAAAATGACCACCCATTTCAAAGAGGTCCGACACTCACCTGACTCTTTTGAATGGGGTGTATTAGAGACACATCCGGGGATATCCCAGAATGCACTGCTTCGGATTGAACAACGGTGGGTCCTACGATTGGCTACTGACCAGTCAGGGCTCAATGAAAATATCCCTTGGAGTCTCTTGACTTGATCGTTATCAAGAATTTAGCGATAATTCCACCTACACTGAGATATCCCAGCAATTTAAGAACTACTGTGGTTGGTTGTAGTATGCAACACGGCATATATTACACATAGGGGACCTCCCCTTGGTCTGCCCACTTGCACACACTTGTATGAACCAGCTTGCGTTTTCAGGAGTACATCTTTATTTCCCTACCATATCCGATTGTAACGCGCCTTTCTTGAATACCGGCATGGTCGGTGTATTTATGGCAACAGCTTTGCTGTTTCACCTTACCCCAGCAGGTTGTGAAGCACTTTGGGGTACCAGCATATTTTACTACTAATCAAAAAAAACCATCACCTCACTCCCAACCCCTCTACTTTGTGCCCCTATGAGCACCGTCATTGGGTCAGTTTATGCCTTTGGGGCAATATGGAACTCGAACTCACCATCATCATTATTATGGGAAATGCGGTAACCCTCCGGTTTCGTTAGATGTGGTTTGGTTGGTCTGCGGTGCATGAGGGTCACCCAAGATGGCGCCCGCTAGTAAGCTCACGCTCCAGTTGTTAATTGACTCGGCGGTGGTTTACCCGGAAGTCCCGCCCCTCACCGTCGGCCGAGCGCTAGTACTTACACGCGATTACTTTACAATCGGGTTCATTGCCCGGACCGGCTGTGTGAGGGTAGGACGTCCGCCGCCTTGTTCCTGATGAACTGTAAGTGATGCGATTTTGCCTCTCAGCCCTGCCCGGGCTTCTTACACTAGCGGCACCTTTCCGGTGCTGTGGGTTGAAACTTGGTTGATGCGGCGATATTTGTGGTCCTTTGTGCTCCTCTCCCGATAAACACACGTGTTGGAGCCTTTGCTCCGTAGGCAGCACTGGTTCCCTTGTTTCCCGCCTTGACTCCTCGTTTCTAACTTGTTAAACGGGGAAGGTTAGTTTCTGCCAGTATGCCTGATGCAGCATTGGCTGGATGGTCTTGTCACGTTGCTGCAGGTGACCCCGTTTTCCACTTTGGTGAATGTCGGGGACACTGGCTGACGCGCTGATTGGAGTCCCAGCCTTGCTGCACAGTCCCAGGGCACCACTAGCAATTAATGTGCCCCTCATTGGATGACTGAGCTGCTTACAGGGCAGTCCTGCTGGGTGCCCTGGTGCAGCGGTTGGCTTGCTCCACCTCCAGGCTATTGAACATGGGTTCAGTTGTTTCTTTTCAATAATTTTGAACATTATTATTTATGTCCCTTTTCCCTCCTCATTAGGACACTACATTTTAGTGTCTACACCAGCCGGTACTGATGCCGTGCATCCTTGACCCTAATAGGGTGAGTTTCTAGAGGATTGCTCTCGCTCTCCCTTTCTCTCTTTTTAGCTGCTCAGTTGGAAGACGCATTGCTGGTTGTTGTGATACAGAATACGCACTTTTAGCATGCCACGAGTCACTTATGTTCAGCATGCTTGAGCTGCATCAATAACACCATGTGGTGCTTTTTTGTCTTTGTTTTTATTTAGAACAGAATACCGTGACATTTAATGTTAATGTTGTTGCTCTGTTTTCATTGCAGGTTGTGTTGTTTTTTGATCTACAGGTACCACTTTTTAGGGTGCTGTAATGGTGGTCACTAGTTTATTTCAATTCATTGTTGACCACTACCATTAAGTGTAGGTAGATCATCGTTGGTCCTGAAGAATTGCCATTTAATATATTGTCAGGCAAGAAACATGTTGACCTCTTTTACAAACGCAAAAATCTCTACATCCTTAGAGTGGAGATAAGCGTCTTGTTTTCTTTTTAACCAGGGTAGGGGCCACATTTAATAAAATTATTCTGAGTGGACCACCTCCCTTTTTATTTTCCTACACATCTTTATCACCTACACCTTTTTAGGGCCCTCACACGCACTTCACCCACCGGCATATGGAATAAAGATCTCCGCCAAGGAGGCCCCATCACGGGTGCCGATCGGGGATTGCAGCGCCGACCCGATAAGGAGCAGACCCGATGATGAAGCATGACACCTAGCAGGCTGGGTGTGTGAGGGTCTTTTTCCAAGAGGAGAGGATTCTTCTCCCCACCTTTCACCACTCCATATCTCTATGTGGAGTCTCTATATTGAAAAACACTTCATCCTGCTTTTAACATTAGGAACTGCATACCATTTTTGTTGAGATAGTACTCCGCCTGATTATATCTGCCCCAGTGTAACTTCACTGGGAACACTGGGCCCGATTTTCCTAGCCAGTAAAATCACTTGAGACGCGGCCTGTAAGCGCAGGTAGACCCTGGACACTGCCTTTATCTTTAAAATGTTTTTATTATTTTACCCTTTGCATCATATACACTGTACCAAAGTATGTTCATACCATGTAGGAAAGTGGAATATTATGCACTGAGGCTGGTTAGGCTTCACTATGGAACACTCTCACAAAACCCCAAAAAAGGTCCTGTGGATTCACACTAATAAATCCCTAGCTCAGTCCTGGTAGTGAGGCACAGAGCAGTCAGGCTTTAATAGAGGAACATGTGTTAAGCATGGACGATAAATAATTGACATAACTCGAAAGAAATCTGACACCAATTTATAAAAATAATGCAGATTTTTACATAAAATTAGACATCAAAACGAAGAGCATGGTTTTACCTTGGGGCTGCAGGGGACTAGTGCCACAGCTCCAAGGGAGTCTGAAGTTGCCTTTGGTTCTTAAAGGGGTCCCTCTGTCTGGGGGAACCGGTCTGTGACCTGGGACGAGTCTTAGTTGTGCAGTTGCAGGGTGGTTGCCACAGGTGAAAAGTAGTGCACCTTTGTTTTGTGCAGGTCCTGAAGTCGCAGACTCGGGTCTCTTCTTTGTCCTCTATTGCAATTCGAATCAGAACTCAGGTTCTGGTGCCATGGGTGCCCCTTAAATCCTAGATTTAGATTTAGAGGTGTTAGTAGTGTGGGAGCAAATAGTAGTAAATGGGCTACTAGCCCCAGTGGCTAATCCACCCCTAAGGTGACCACATCCGGAGGTGTGTGCCACCATTCATACCTAGAATCCTCTATTGTGCACTTTTAAAAATGGCTGAAACCTTCCTTGGCTGTAAAGACCAGGGTGCCAACCCTAGGGGTGTGGCTAGCCTTCTGGGCATGTACACCTCCTGACTACATAATTTTCCTGCCTGCTCAAGTGCAAATGTGCCTGGAGCAGGGGGATGGCGTTCCTCCTTTGGGAGACGGCCTGGATGCATATCAGAGGCGGTGTAAGCTTTGAAGCTCACTGCCTTGATGTGCCACTTAACTACTTATCCCCAGCCAGGCCTTTGTTTCTGACTCCTGGGAGTGTTCACAACTCCTGTCACGGGGTCAGATTCCTGTCTTGGTGGAAGCAGCTGCAGGCTGTCAGCCAGGGCACAGGAAAGGTTGGGGCAATCAGGTGGGCAACCTCTAAGGTAGCCACCTGGGTTCATGTCACATCAAAACTGACATGGGAATCATGTCTGAGGTGTAGAAAAGTGAAGTATTATGCAGTGAGGCTGGTTTGGCTTTACTTTGTAATACTCTCACAATACCCCATATAGGTCCCTTGGATTCACACTAATAAATCCCTAGCTCAGTCCTGGTAGTGTGGCACAGAGCAGTAAGGCTTTACTAGAGAAACATGTGTAAAACATTTCAGAGTACCAACATGGACGGTAAGTATTTGGCACAACTCGAAATAAATCTGACACCAATTTTTAAAATTAAAGTTGATTTTTATCTTAATTCTGACACCAAAACGAAGACAATCAGATGTGTATGACCGGAGTTATGGATTTTAGAGAAAAAAAAAAATCAGTGCAAGTCAATAATGCAAAACTTTAACATTGCGGTCAATGGTAAAAAGCACTAGTGGCAATCGGTCACTTGCAGGTCGAGTTGCGTGGAACCCACTGGGGGTTAAGGTGATGTGGATCCCAGAAGCAGGCCACAACAGTTAGTTGAATTTTACCTGGCTTGTAGGGCAGGAGTGCGGAGTTGCTCTGGCTGTCCCTGGTGCTGAAGCAGGACCTGCTGGGGAACTGGTGTTACCGCTTGCACGGTGCTGGCGAGGAAACAAATACAAAAAGGAAACAAATAAAAAAAGTCGACAACGTGGCCACTGAGGTGGTTGGTTGAAAGTGCTGTGGAGTTCCCTCGTGTTGCAGCTTTGAGTGAAGGTAGTGGTAGCCTGACTGGACACCAACAAGCTTTGGCAACGGTAAGGTCAGCGAGAAGTTGTTTTGATGTCTAGAGTGTAGGAATACAAATTATGCTCTTGCATTGTTTTATGTAAGTTAGCATTCGCGATGCCATTTTTTGTACAGGCACCATTTTGTATCATGATTGAAACTAATTATTTTCCATTTCCGAGAAACAGCCATCTCTAAGTTGTGTTTTTTCGGAGCTGAGTTCTGCCACACTAATGAATGCACTGTTCTTATTAGCGCATACCTTTCCTTTAGATGTAAGCCTTCTCCCACTTGTCTAGTGGTGGCACAGGCAGAGTGACCTTGACTGATAGATAATGTGTGCCCGGCTTAAGAACCGAAACTTACTCCTTTGTAATCTACTGTCCAGCTGCGTCTCTCTGGAAAATTCCATGGTGGGCGTGTTTTCATTGACTCTGAAACGTACATAATGTATTGTTATACTTGCTGATGTCAGTCCCTCTGCAGCACTCCTTAGCGGCTGGGCAGATTTGGCTTCGCTCTGAGTGTATTCTGAATAAACTATTATTGGTTTGTATTCTCTACTGTCTGACAGACTCTTCATTTTAGTGGAAGGCTGAGAGGTAGCCATTGGTGACCCGAGTGACCCGAATCGGGCTACTTCCTTCAGTTGGCGCCCGAACAGGGACTCCTTCGGGTGAGTGGCCCTTCCACTTCCGCGGACGGGGGGGAGGTCAAGGCCATCGTCCGGTCGGACGGACAGATCAGGGATCCCTGCACGAAGAGTTCCTGATACTCGCAGCTGCCCCTTCTGTCCTGCCAGACGGTGCCTCGCCCAGTGGTCATCCCGATTGGAGTCCTGAACGGCGAAACCCTTGGATCTGACCGTTTGGTCTGAAGAGTCGGCAGTGGAGAATAGATTGTTTGACCTGCACATATCAGGTGAGTTTGTTTTGGTTCTTTGCGGATATGGTACCATTTTGGTTTGTATTTGGTACGGTCTAAGGACTGTCTTTGGGATAAAAGCAATTGCAATTGTTTTGCTGGGCATAAATAGTGAATTTGTTTTCTTTTGAGAATGCCTAGTTTCAGTAAATTGTTTGTCTTGTGCTGTCGTTGTTGTTCTACTGAGGCTCGATTGGAAGAAAGTCAGCCGGCGCCTCCAGAAGGCACTCCGAATTTTGATATGTTTGTGAAGCATGGTCTTGGCCCTATTATGTTTAGTACATTATGACACAAATATACGAGGGACAATGCCGAATTGCAGTGGCCGTTGACGGGCACTTTCGATGAACAAAAGATTGAGGGGCATATTAGCAAGAACGGCGTTAAAATTATCGCCGCTTTAGCGGCAGGAAACTGCCGCTAAAGCGGCGATAATGGGCTTGATAATATGCCCTTGAGAATACCAATAGAAGCCCATGTTGTGCTGTGATCCTGGGCTTCTGTTGGAATTCTCAAGGGCATATTATCAAGCCCATTATCGCCGCTTTAGCGGCAGTTTCCTGCCGCTAAAGCACCGATAATTTTAACGCCGTTCTTGCTAATATGCCCCTTAGTATTTACAGGAACAGTTGTTTAAGAAGCAAAGTAGGCAGTCTATGTTTGATTCCCTCAGAACATGGCAGAAAGCAGCTAGACAGAAGCGGTTGAAGGCAGAAAAAGAGGCCCGGAAAGGAAGAATTCAGATGTTGACTCAGAAGGCTGTAGCATATGATAGGAAGAAACAGGAGAAGGGTTTTGAATGTGAAGATAGGAGGTTTCGATTACACATTGATAAATCGTATGTGGTTCAGGAAGAAGATGACGCTTTTGATGAAGAATTATTAGATACCCAACCCCCGCCTCCATATGCCCGCAAAGAATATATCCTATTGTTCCGATAACCTCGTAGTCGCCTATTACAGTTGCTTCCACTGTTTCTGTTCCTGCGTCTACTTCTGTTGTCTCGACGGCTCTGACTTCGGCTCCTCCTCCTCTTCCTCTTCCTTCTGTTTCTTTGCCGTCTGTGGCAACTGTGAATGTTAGTACTCCCGCCGTACCTATTGTCTCATATACCCTTCCACCAGCTCTTTCTCCCACGACACAGCCCCCAGCGACAATAGTGCCTGTTGCTTCTGTTGCGTCTCCCAAAGTGGTTTTTCATCCTCCGACATTAGTAAGAAGTGGGACACCGGTGCGTGGATTTGAGGACAGGGATTAGACGAAATTTAAGGAGCGCATGGGACCGTTAGTGAGATCTGATGTGGGGGATGAAGAAAAGAGGGTAATAGCTGATCAGCCTGCACAGTGGGCCCGTAATCCTATTTATAGTGTAGAAGATGCCTGGGCAACTATGAAAGATCTTGAGCCCTTTATTCAGCAACATGCCGTTAAACACATGTCTGCTACTTTGATTGGTCTTTGGCAACAGCACTTTGAAGCGGAAGCACCTCAAATTTTATACGAGTTGGCCTAACGGCTAGGGCGGTCGACCTCGAATCTGGGGAACTGGGTTCGAGTTTCGGCAATGACGCTGAACATCCTGTGATTCTGGGCAAATCACTTAATCTCCCCGTGCCTAACAAAAAAATGAATGTGTCCTCATGTAACGCAACTGGTGCTATGTAAAGCGCTCTGATACCCGATGCTTTCGGGTCAAGTTCGCGCTATATAAAACTCGGTACAAATTTAAAAAATATATATATATACGGTATTAGGGATAGAGTGTATATTAGTGAATTGGGGCCAGAACAGGTTTTTGCTAATGTTACGACAATAATAGCCTATAGGGGAAGGTTACATGAGAAAAGTCCTAGGTCAGTATCTCAGTTTCCGATGAGAGAGGTGCATCCCATATATCACCCCGAGATACCGGAACTGCAAGATGGTCGTGGTAATGTTACTCGAGCAGCAGTGGCGGTCAGGTTTCAGGAGCAATGGGTTTATACTCTGTGGAAAAGAAGTGAGGTTTTATCTCTTAAAACTCATTTACCAGATCCTAGGAAGAATCCCACTGCTTACTATAAAGAACTGACTGAAGCTGCTTCTTCTACGCTGATGACTCTTGCTGATATTGAAATGTTCTTTGGTCTTGTTCCGGTCGATATTTGGAGGCAGGTTCATACCCAAGATCATGTTCCATAGTTGGGTGGTACTTGGGATCAAATCAACGCATGGGATCAGGAAAGGAAGCCCGGTGATAAGCCTTGAGCGGAGATTTTAGCGTTGCCAGGTCGCATAATTACGTAAATGCATTCTCTTATTCTGCCAAAAAAGGTGGATTGGGATAAATTGTCAGCCTGGCGACAGAAGAAAGATGAAAGTGTGTCTGATTTTTTTACCCGATTTGAAGGTACATTTTTGGATTATAGCAGACAAGATTTGTCCGTCGAGGGAGGTGTTTGGTTGTTTGTTAATAGATTTGTTTCTAACTTGCTTTCTGAAATTGCGACTGGGTTGTAAGCTTCTGAGAGTACCTGGTCCACCTCTTCTCCCTCTGTTATTTTGAACATGGCACAATATTATGAGCATAGGGATAATGAGGAAAAGGAGAGGACAGAGAAGAGACATAAGGATTTAAAGACAAAGGTGTTGTTACAGCAGGCTTTTAGAGGGAATGCAAGAGGACGTGGTGGTCCTGCCCGACAGCTTCCACGCACTAGTAGGCAGACAAATACGACTGCCTTTGGGACCGAACCAGTGTGCGTATTGTAAAGAGGAGGGACATTGGCGTAGCAAATGTCCTGTGCTTTTGCAGAAGGTAGCGGTCCCGAGAGGACGAGGTTCTCACGGACGGGGTCGTGGAACAGGAGGGGCTGATAGGGCTCAGAATGCTGTGGCTTTGCAGGGTCGTTCTGATAATAATTATTCTGATGACCCTCGTGAAGGACAGTACTATCATGATGATTATGATATGGAGGAAGTGACGGGGATGTCTTATAGCTAGGATAGCCAGGGACAGAGTGGGGGACCAGTTCTAATACCTGTAGATCAGCGTGGTCCTTATGTGACAGCAGAATTGCAAGGTTCAACTAAGAAATTTTTGGTGGACACAGGTGCGACAAAAAGTTCTGTTTCTCGAAATATGGTCCCTGGGGCGGCTCTGTCTGGCCATAATAATGTGTCGGTTAGTTTTTCTGGTGTACCGGTTGTGAGTCCCATTTCAAAACCTCTTGCGTTGACTATCGGTCCTTTCACTGTGGATTCGCCATTCTTGTTGACATCTAATTGTGGTGAAAATTTGATGGGTTTGGATTTGTTGAAGAAATTGCATGCTACTATTTATTGTTCTCCGGCGGGTGTCTATATGACAATGGGTCAAGATGTAGCACACGCTAAGCAGTATTTGTCCAAAGATGCACCCCCTCCTGTTGAATTTAAAGATGTGCCACCCACTCTGTGGGCGACGGGCGACACAGATGTGGGATTGTTGCAGATATCGCCGGTCTCGATACAGGTTAAGGATGGTGCTATTTTGCCTCGTATCCCTCAGTATAAAATACCACAGGCAGGAGAGCGAGCCTTATTGCAAATTATACAAGATTTGATTAAGAAAGGAGAGGTTGAGGAAACAACTGCTAATATTTGCAATAGTCCAATTGTTCCAATTCTTAAAAGGACGCCCTCAAGTTCCCCTGAAGACCATGAAGATGTTCATCGTTTCGTGATTGACTTGCGCGAGGTTAATAAAATAGTGGTCCCTCAGTTTCCAGTGGTCCCAGACATGACTACTCTTTTGACAATGGTTCCTTCTACTGCTAAATTATTTTCTGTCATTGATTTGAAAAACGCATTGTTCAGTGTTCCTATGCATCCAGATAGTAGGTACTTGTTTGGTTTTACCCTAGCTGGTAGGAGCTTTAGATTCTGTCGAGCTCCTCAGGGCTATACAGAAAGTCCAAGTATTTATAGTCAAGCTTTAAAAAGTCAGTTGGATTCTCTATCGCTTTCCTCAGGTAATGTATTGGTGCAGTATGTTGATGACTTACTCATTGCTTCTGACATGGAACAAGGTTGTAAAGACAGTACAGTTAAATTGTTGTTGCATTTGGCCCAACATTGACATAAGGTGTCTCTTTCTAAATTTCAATATTGTCGACAGGAGGTCACCTATCTAGGTCACCTACTGTCGAAGGAGGGCAGGAGATTAACCCTGGAGCGCATTAGTACCATTGTTAAAATGCCCGTTCCACAAACTCAGAAAGATATGCATGCTTCTATAGGTATCACTTCCTACTGTCGGCAGTGGATACCTAGCTACTCGCTACTAATCAAACCCCTGCTTGCACTAACGCTAAAGGATGTGCATGAGCCTCTGCCCTGGATGCCTGAATGTCAGCAGTCTTTTGAGCAATTGAAAACTGCGCTTTGTTCGGCTCCATTACTTGGCACTCCAGATTACACAAAACCATTTGTGTTGTATGTTCATGAGATGGCCGGTTGCGCGCTTACTGTTTTAACACAAAACTTTGGAAATAAGCAACGACCGTGTGCTTATTTCTCCGCTGTCCTTGACCCTGTCGCACGAGCCCTCCCGAGCTGTCTAAGAGCGGTCGCGGCTGTGGCCGTATCTATCAGACAATCGGCTGGACTTGTACTTGAAACTGACCTCACAGCCATGGTACCCCATGCTGTGGACACTCTTTTGAACAAGACTAAGACACAGCATCTCATCAGTGCACGTCTGACTTGCTATGAATTAACTTTGTTTGCCAAACACATCACGATCAAAAGATGTGCCACTATGAATCCAGCCACGTTGCTACCCCTCCCTTCTGAGAATGATGAGATTAATAAGCATGACTGTATCTTCCGGATGGAAGAAGAGACGAAAGGACGGGTAGACTTGACTGATGGTCCCTTATCTGACCCACAAGGGGAACTATATGTCGATGGCTCTTGTTTTAAATTACCAGATGGCACTACAACTGCTGCGTATGCTATTACTACGCTGCGTACAGTAGTTGAGACATCACAAGTTCCTTATCAATCGGCCCAGGCTGCTGAGCTTGTTGCTCTAATAAGTGCTTGTGAATTAAGTGAGGGACTGGTTGTCAAAATTTATACTGACAGTCAGTACGCCTTTGGAGTCGCACACAATTTTGGGCGACTCTGGGCTGAGAGAGGGTTTCTTACTTCCCATGGCACCAAAATCCAGCACGGGCACCTCATATTGAGGCTTTTGTCTGCTCTGACACTCCCTAATAAATTGGCTATAGTAAAGTGTAGTACACATCGGAAAGTCACTGATGATGTAGGTAGGGTAAATGCTTTTGCAGACCAGACAGCAAAAGAATCAGCCCGGACTAAAATGAAAAGAATGTTTGTAGCAGGCCCGCTAGGTGGGTGCCTGAAGCTACTATGTTTGAGGATACACTTGAGAATGTGAAAGAGATACAAAGTGTAGCTACAAAAGAAGAATTAGCAGTGTGGCAGAAAAGGACAGCAACATTGAATGATGAGGGATGTTGGATTGATAAGTCAGGAAAGCAGAGATGGATGTTGCCAGATGCATATGTTCTTCCTGTAGTTACAATGGCTCATGGCCCAGCTCATATCAGTGCAAAGGGTATTTGTAAGTTGTTAGAACCTGTATGGCAGAATGATAATATTTCGAAAATGGCTGCACATTTAGTGAAGTACTGCATGGTGTGCATGATGCATAATCCTGGGAAGGGTACTCCTACACCCCCTGGTACTTTTGCACCACCCACCTTCCCTTTCAAAGTCCTTCAAATGGACTATATCAAACTGGAAAGGTGCAATAATTTGAAGTATGTTCTGGTGGTTGTCTGTGCATTAAGTAAATGGGTTGAAGCTTATCCCACTAAAGATAATGCAGCCATTACGACTGCAAAGGTACTCCTGAAGGAGTTCTTTCCTCGTTTTGGCTTGTCCCGTTTGATTTGGAGTGATAACAGAAGTTACTTTAATGCTCAGGTGATTCCGCTGATTTGTGATGTGTTGCATATAAAACAGAAGTTTCATGCTGCCAACCACCCATAGTCAGCAGGTTTGGTTGAGAAGTACAATGGTATTCTCAAACTGAAATTGCAAAGATTCAGGAGACTACAGGGTTACAGTGGCCAGATGCTTTACCATTAGCACTTTTGTCGACAGCACATTCTAGAACAGGAGCAAATGTCTAGGGCGTCCCGTGCCCTCGGCGGATCTCTGACATTGAGTACCCGTTGTTGATTGATTACCTTTGCCAGTAAACTGAAAATTTGCATTCTATTCACCAACAGGTCCAGGAAACCCTGCCAGTTACTCCAGAGGGGTCCGGACACGACATTCAGCCTGGGGACTATGTCCTCATAAGAAATTTCCAGCAGAAGAAGAATTTGGAGCCGCGTTGGAAGGGGCCCGAGCAGGTCCTTTTGGCTACACGCAAAGCTGTCAAGGTCGCTGGCCGAAAGAATTGGGTGCATGGCACTCCTTGCAAGAGGGTGCCCCTGCCTTTGCCTTATGACCAATAAATCAAAGATGGAGTAGGGGACTCTGAGTGTGAGCCGGTACCTCAGTTTGTCCCCTTTAGTGACGCTAGGCTGACCTGGACCAAAACGGATGAGGAGAATGATGAAGTGCTGAATGCAGCAGTTCCACCGGAGATACGAGCTATCCAGGAGCCCCTTTTCATTGATCCCTCTGTGCCTGGAGTCACCAGGTACAATCTGCGTCCTCGGCTGAAGAATAATGCACCAAAGGAAAAGTCAGATTAGTTAAGGATGGACTGTGTAAGTTAGGGTGTACTTTGCTATAGTACCAACGGAATTAACTTAGGGTTAAGGGAGATTTGTGCACTGTTTGAACATTGGACAGGATAGATCGAACGTATCCCCTTGGGGGTACATTATCCTGATCGGCGTGGGATACATCAAGAGCTTAGGACAGAGCAAGCTCCACCGCTGGTACTCAAGAGCGCCAACATTTGATGGACAATAGGAGCCTGTACCAGTGAGGCTCTGACGGACACTGGGAACCTACATATTTCTTTTGCTGGCAATTTGCCCCCCCTTGTTTTATTATTTGCTATTCACCCCTTTGGCAAAATGGTTGCCGACGAGGAGCAGCCAGTAATTCCCCTTGTTCATACACGTGGATTTTGGTCTACCAAGCAAAAAACACTATGTGCTGTTCTTGTGTTACTACTGCTGTTGGTTCTGGGTGGGGTGTCCTGGGTTTTGGAATGCACCAGCATGTACTAAACACAAGGTTGTTTCTCAAGTTCGTATGAAAAGAGCAGCCCTGATTAATGTGTTCTTGGACACACATAAACGGTTTTTGGAGAAGGTACTGCTTGCTATCCTACTGAATCTGTTACTAGCTTATGGACTGCATATTCATTATCACTTGTTCATTACACTCATACTCGGCCTCCTGATTTTGTAGAAGTACAAGGAGTATTTGGATTTGGTTATCCAGGTCCATGCCTATATCATCGAAAGCCACGAGACACAGGTTATCCAGGATGTAACAACAACACTTATTGTGATAATTTCTATATGGAGAAACAGAATGTCACACTGGTGGGTTGGCAGTACAAAGAATTGACAGTTCCCCGAGAGGCTGGTTATTACCCTGCACGCTGCCCAATTGTCAATTATACTGACCTCATCCTGTATGCTAACTGCTCAGGGATAATTTTGCGTAAGGGCACGTACTCTATGGTAGATCCAAAGGATCCTCGTACTGTTGGATTGACTTCTAGGTATGCTGCTGTAGATTATGATAGGCCCATTTATGCACATCCAGGGTTTTTCTTTCTATCTAACGGGACTTATACCAATATGCATGATAATACAAATAATGTGGCCCTTGGGATGGTGTTGCCTCTAGGTGTGCCTTGTAAACATGCGAAGCATAAGGTCAGATTGGTTAAAAGAACACTGACAAAGGAATTTTGCAATGGGGTGACAGACCTGGAAGTTAATAACTATAGCAATGGTATCACCTTTGGGTATATCCTCTCTTCCATTATTACCTTTGGTGGTACCGCTATGGCTAGGGGTGAAAGGGCTAGGGAATATTTCGGATGTAAGCTGCAGATACTGTCCAATTCCACAGTAGCGGCTCTGCGTGACATTACCACCCAATTGGAAAGCATGCAATATATTACGAGCAAACCAGATATGCTGTTGACTTAATTCTAGCTAAGAGTGGTGGTGTGTGTGCAGTAGTAGGAGACCAGTGTGTAGTCTGGATCACTAATATGGAAAAGAATATTACCCAACACATTTTAGACATCTTAGAAAATGCTAAAGGAATGGAGAGCAGAAATTAGAGTTGGTCCCTTTTTGGTGGATGGGGTTGGATCCTTGAAAGGGTGATCTATTTTATTGTGATTTTGATTGCTTGCTGTGTTCTGGTGCAGTGTCTCCCCTAATGTTGCTCTTATTGCACCACTCTTCTCGCTCCCAAGAGAATATCAATCCATGATACCAATGCGACAATTATGATTCAGAAAGAAGTGAACGATCTTATGCAGATCGATGAGAGTATTTTTGAGACTTCTTCCCTCCTTACTGTTTCCCTCCCTAAAAGTGGAACTGAAAATATGGAATGCTCTTAAAATCGATTTATCTATGTTTTATTGAATTGTATGTCTTTTGCTGTTATATACAATAGCTTAGCTCATGCTAAAAGGAGGGTCTGTAGGAATAAAAATGATGCTCTTGCATTGTTTTACGTGAGTTAGCATTCACAGCGCCATTTTGTGTACAGGCGCCATTTTGTATCATGATTGAAACTTAGGGAGATGTTCACAAGGACTTATCTCTGAGTTATCGCCACCTTAGCGCAACAAAAGTGGAGATAGATTTAACGCCCTATTCACAAGCTGTTGCAAACTGCAGACAACGCAAGTATTCCCGCGATAACTGTCTCAAAATTTACCTCCACGGGTGACACCACCAACTAACCCTAATGAGATGCAGAGTAGGCGTTCCCTTGCAAAAACACACGATAACACCTCTACACCACTTTCACAACGAACTGCCAGATCTGCGATGCGAACCAAAAACAGGCGATAAGCTGCGGTAGCAGCAGGGAATTAACACCTGCCTTTTGCTGGTGTAAAGCAGGACGACTACCCGCAGTATGAAAGGGAGCCCAGCCCAGAGCCACATCTGAAGACCCACAGATGCCATGGAGACAATGATCATGCAGCTCCGAGACCCATGAGGCCCACAACACCCACCCCCACCACACCCCACCCCCCCCGGATCCCCACCCCCCGGGACAAACACATACCTTGCACGACACAAGAGCCACAAAAAGCGCATGATGTCCCACAATGACAACAAGAAACACGTGTGGGCAGAAAAACGAGAAACAGTCACTCATCATTGAAGTAACAACCAAAAACTTTATTGAATACAACACAAAACACCAATGCGGAAGACTCCTGTCGGGTCCGTCCGGGACAATCCTGATGTCACAGCCTGGAAAATAAAGCACAAAATCAGAACGTGTGTCATGCGCACATCAAAGGAGCGAGACACAGAGAAACAGAGAAGGAAAGAAAGGCAGAGAGAGAAAGAGAGAGAGAAGGAAAGGAAAGGAAAGGAAGGGAGAGGGAGAGAGAGAGAGAGAAGGAAAGGAAGGGAGAGGGAGAGAGGGAGAGGGAAAGGAAGGGAGAGGGAGAGGGAGAGAGGGAGAGGGAAAGGAAGGGAGAGGGAAAGGAAGGGAGAGGGAGAGAGGGAGAGGGAAAGGAAGGGAGAGGAGAGGGAGAGAGAGAGAGGGAAAGGAAGGGAGAGGGAGAGAGAGAGGGAGAGGGAAAGGAAGGGAGAGGGAGAGAGAGAGGGAGAAGGAAAGGAAGGGAGAGAGAGAGAGGGGGAGAAGGAGGGACACTGCCGCCCCGCGCACCCAGGCACCACTGCTCACCTGCTGCCACCGGTGTGTCTCCAACCACGTGCCGGTATACACTGCAAGCCACCAGGTCTGCAATCTGTAATTGAGGCCAGAGTCAATCATGGCAGAGTCCATCACACTGCACACAGCAACAACGCCTGCCCATCCTGCGCTCACAAGTAGCCGCACCCTACCCCCTCCTGCCGGCCAGCGCTGGCTGTCCGCACTTGCGCACCCAGGCCCCACTGCTCACCTGCCGCCAATGGTGTGTCCACCAGTGGGCACACCACGTGCCCGTGCAAGCTCCAGGCCCAGGTCCTGCCACCATGGCATGCTCCACATCATGCGGACCCGCGCCGCGGCCCAGCAGGTCCCACACATGACGCTGAGTCCTGAGGCATCAATGGCAGAGACCACATCAGTGCACACGTCATCATCGCAGGCTGCACACCCGCTCAGCAATTTCGGTGCCACTAACTCTGTGCAACCCCAGTCAGCACCACGTGGTGGTAGGCCCGTGACGTCCGCATGGCTCCGGGTGCCACTAACCCTGTGCAACCCCAGTCAGCGCC
This sequence comes from Calotriton arnoldi, assembly GCA_963921515.1. Taxonomy (NCBI): domain Eukaryota; kingdom Metazoa; phylum Chordata; class Amphibia; order Caudata; family Salamandridae; genus Calotriton; species Calotriton arnoldi. The sequence continues at coordinate 634,423 of CAWUFW010010582.1, read as the reverse complement.
ACGTGGTGGTAGGCCCGTGACGGCCGCAAGGCTTCGGGTGCCACTAACCCTGTGCGCAACAAGTCATGGGCCCTTTTTGATTGAGTATCGTGGAACGTCCGTCATCCAGTCACCACTGGCAGTGGGGAATGTGACTTTGTCGGCCCCTTATATTGGCGAGGTCACATGGCCTGTGACGCCTGTGCCGGATGGGTGTGGTGTGCGTGCAAACCTGCCCTCAAGGAGTGGCCGTGACATGCTGACAACTAGACCAGCGACCTGCAGAACACTAGTGTGTACGCCTGCGACATGTAGTTATGTGGGCCCCCCCTCAGAGCGTAAGCGGAGTGGTCTGGCCTGGCGTACGCGGGACCAGCGCAGAGCTTGCAACAATGACTCGGGGGCTCTGGGCGTGGTTCAGTCCATGTCCGGACAAGGAAGTGACTAATGCGTGTGTCCCTGTTGTGGTGTCTGCCGCACCCGGAACGCAATCGGCAATGTAGCACACTGTGACTGGATTCCCACTAGATGAGCATCATTGACATTGGGGGGAATCACTGAGCCTACATTCATCCACACATTCATACATGAATGATGAAAGACATGACACAGCAGTGCGTTTCTGAATGTTTAATGCACATCCAGTGGAGTTTTGCAGCTGGAGCAGTACAGGGCCATGCCAACCACACTACACAATATGGGCCCGTGGAGGGCCAGCCAGGGTCCATCGGGGATTGACAAGTACAGCGGAAGAGGAAGGGTACAGTCTGCAGTGTGGTCGCCGTGTCATTGGTCACCAAACAGGATATGGCAGTCCATGTCGCGGTCCAAGGTGAGTGCAGCAGAGTGTATCGGGGGTCAGTGGAAGGTCATGGGGCGATGTGCGGCACCAAGCAGCAACAGGCCAGGTGGCGGACATGAATGCTAGTGCCTCCTTCTGAACTCAAGCCCATCCACGTCCTCATCCTCGGATGTGTGCTCTGCCCCACCTGTGGGTGGTGCAGTTCCAGCTGCAGCACTGTGTGCCACTGACACATCAGGGGCCGGAGGTGGATTGTCGGCCGCACTGTGTGGCAGTGACACATCAGGTGCTGGAGTGGAAATGCCTGCCGCACTGTGAGTCACTGACACACCAGGGGGTGGAGATGTGGATGGTGTAGGGGCAGCAGCATTCATCTGCGCCACGCCTTGTGGCAGCAATGCCATGATGAGGACATGCAGGGCAAGGTAGATCCCAGCTACATTTCGCTGCTGTGCAGCGGTGGCTGCCATCCTTTCCGCCTCCATCCGCACCATGTCCTCCATGAGCCTCCGCATGTGTGCCATCTCACGGCTGAGATCGCTGGAGCCACTCTGAGCGGACAGGTGTTCTTGTCTCCGAGTCATGACTCCAGCGATGTCAGCCAGGGCTCGTTGGAGACCATGGAGCGGCGTGTGGGTGTCCGTTAGGGACTGGAGGTGGTCCCTGATGGGACTCAGACACCCATGGATGGCGTCAAGTTTGGTAGCCATGAGGTCGAACCCCACCCGCACCTGCTCAGCCATCTCCTCTGGACCTCCAACACACGGCGTTGGAAGGCCATGTGTTGTTCGGGGGGGTCTTGGGAGACAGCCGGGGTTGTGGGTGCCTCCTGCTGGGTGGTTTGTGGAATGGGTGGGGTCTCCTTGATGCAGCTGGGCTGCCCTGATCCTGGAGGTGATTGGCGGATGAGTTCAATGATGTCTTGGAGGGTTTGGGTGTCGATGCTGGTGGTGTCCTCCTCGTCATCAGTGAAGAGTGGCTGGGACTGCTCTGCAGGTGGCATTGACGGTGCCCCTGCAATGTGAAGGGGAGATGCTGTGTTACAATGTGTCCACATGTATGTAGACGCATGGCACATGTTCACATTCAGACAGCATGGCAATGTACATTGTGACAGGCTGTTGATCAGGGCCATGATCCAGAGTCATTGTGGGTGTGCACTGTGCTCTGCTTGATTGTGCATGTGTGCCATTGTGGCCATCTCCCCCTGTCCCCCCAGTACCTGGTGGTTACTCACCCTGTTGCCGTTGTGTTGTGTCATGTCGAGCTGTGTCCGGTGCCCCGACTCCTGCCACGGTCTCCACACTGATGACTGTCAACACCAGCTCCTCCATGTCATCCAGCTCCAGCTGTGGCGCTGGGCTCCCACCTCCAGTCTGCATTGCTGCCTTCTGGTTGCCTGCAAGTTTCTCCTTGGTCTTGCGCTTGATGTCAATCCATCGCCTCTTGACCTCGTCCATTGACCTCTTGTGCTCTCCGACGGCATTCACCTTGTCCACGATGGACCGCCATAATCCATTTTTGGTGCCCAATGACACATTGGAGGCGACGAACAGTTGTTGATGGTGTTCTATCACCTCCGTGACCAGGATCCTATTCTCCTGCGGACCGAACTTCGTCTTCCTCTTCTTCTTGTCCTTGCCCTTCCCTGTCACCGAGGACCCAGGCTGGTCGTCCGGGGTGCTTGTGGGGAACAGGACGGGTTCGTGCGTGACGAATTTCACAGTCTTCGACTATGAATACATATGGGCTATGGTGCAATACACTGTTCCCTACATCAATGAAATATAAATAGAAAAAGATTTTTCTCTTTGATATCCTTGAATTTGTTGATATCGCTGGACTCCTTTGAGATATTTCTTTGGGACAGCAAGATCTCATTGAGGTATTTTATATCATTTTTCCTGGTGAATTTTGTGTATACCGACTTATCAATTTCTGTGGAATATTCACTGCAGTCAATAAAGACATATAAAAGAAAAAATTAATGAGCCCTGAAGAAGTTCCCTATATGGGAATGAAACGCGTTGGCTGGATTGCTTTTACCTGATGTTTTATTAACAAAAGAAATTGATTGGAATAAAGAAGTTATATTTTTTCAAAACTATTTTGGTCTATTGGACTTTTTGAGCTGCGCACCTCCATTCATCACAATAGGGTTCGGTTCGTCCTCTGCGCCTGCTCCAGCTGCCTCCATGGTGCTTGGGTGTTGGTCATTTTGTGTTTGTGTGTTTTTTCTACTTTTGTAGTGATTTTCCCGCCTGCCGTGTGTGTATGGCAGGCCTGGCGCTGCTTATCGCTGATTTCCTCATCGCGAATGGGCTCATTGCATGTTTTTTGGTGTTGGGGTTTGTGTTTTTGACTCCGTTGCGGTGGTTGTATCGCGGACATTGGCAGCGTTTTCGGAGGACTATCGCATGGTCCCGCTGTGTTGTGAATTCCAGGTTAACACAGGGTTATTTTCCCGTGATGGACTGCGATGTGTGAAGTTGCGTTAACATTTTCTGGAGATGTTTAGCGCACGTTCTTCTGAATATCCCCCTAATTCTTTTCCATTTCCGAGAAACGGCCTTCTCTAGGATGTGTTTCTTCAGAGCAGAGTGCTGCCACACTAATGAATGCACTGTTCTTATTAGCGCATACCTTTCCTTTAGATGTAAGCCTTCTCCCACTTGTCTAGTGGCGGGCACAGGCAGAGTGACCTTGACTGATAGATAATGTGTGCCCGGCTTCAGAACCGAAACTTACTCTTTTGTAATTTACTGTCCAGCTGCGTCTCTCTGGAAAATTCCACGGTGGGCGTGTTTTCATTGACTCTGAAATGTACATAATGTATCGTTATACTTGCTGATGTCAGTCCCTCTGCAGCACTCCTTAGCGGCTGGGCAGATTGGGCTCCGCTCTGAGTGTATTCTGAATAAACTATTATTGGTTTGTATTCTCTACTGTCTGACAGACTCTTCATTTTAGTGGAAGGCTGAGAGGTGGTCATTGGTGACCCGAATTGGGCCACTTCCTTCAAGAGGTCCGGGGGAAATTGGTAGCTACCTGAAACTTGCTGGAGGTCAGGACTACATATCCCACAATGCACTGGACCATCTATTTTTGGTTGATTCCCCAGGCAGCCCGATGGCTAGAGATTCTTTGGATATTGTTTTTACCTGCGGACTGCGGGGGACTAGTGCCATTAGCCCAAAGGAGTCTGGAGTTGCCTTTAGCTCTCAAAGGGGTCCCTCTGACTGGGGGAACCGGTCTTTTGTCCAGGTCAAGTCACAGTCATGCTGGTGCAGGGTGGCTGCCATTAGGGCAGAGTATCACACCTTTGTCTTTTGCAATTCCTATAGTCGGGTCTCTTCTTTGTCCTCTCTTGCAATTTGAATCACAACTGAGGTTCTGGTGCCAGGGGTGCCCCTAAATCCTAGATTTAGAGGTGTTAGGGGTGTGAGTTGAAGTAGGCAATGGGCTAATCTGCCCCTGAGGTGACCATATCGGGGGGAGTTGCCACCTTTGCTACCCAGAACCATCTGTTCTGCCACTTTTAAAAATGGCAGAATTCTTCCTTCGCTGTACAGAACAGGTAGCCCACCATAGGGGTGTGTGGCTAGACTTCTGGGGGTGTACACCTCCTGACTACATAATTTTCCCACCTGCTCGGGTACAAATGTTCCTGGGGACATGGGGAGGGCTGATTCCTCCTTTGGGAGGCAGCCTGGATGTATATCAGAAGCGGTGTAAGCTTTGAAGTTCACTGCCTTGATGTGCCACTTCACTAGCCATCTTGTCAGGGAGGGAGGTGTCACTAGGCCTTTGTTTCTGACTCCTAAGAGTGCTCACACCTCCTGGCAAGGGGTCAGGTTCCTGTCTTGGCAGCAGCAGCTGCAAGCTGTCAGCCAGGGCACAGGAAAGGCTGGGGCAACCAAGCGGGCAACCTCTAAGGTAGCCACCTGGGTGCACGTCGCATCAACTCTGGCATGAGAATCATGTCAGGGGTGATGAGACAAGTTGTTTGATACCAACCATGACATATTTCAATGGTACCATAATGGAGCTGGCAACATCGGGGTGGCCTGGTGCCAGCCCATGGTATCTTGTGGCCCCCTAATCAATAATAGTAGCCCTTAAGGGAAAGAGGCTACTATAGGGACATATAATCTTGCACTTATGTCCACACCTTTAATATAATGGACCCTGCCTCCTGGGCTCAGGAGGACTTCCTTAGGGGTGAATGGCCTATTTAAAAAACAGTGCTTTGATAATACCACACAAGGGAAAAGTCGAGTTCGAGCAGTTTGCACTGCTCATGCAGTCTGCAATGGCAGGACTTCTGTCATCTGTTTACTTGGCTCACTCAGGGTGGCACAGTCAGAGCTTCAGGCCCTGGTGACTCCTTTAACTCCCATGTCCTGGGTACCACTGGTATCACTTACCAGGGACTTATAAGGGGTTAAAGCCCTTGCGTATTGGGATAACCAATTCACATGCATCAGTTTTAGGGAGAGAGCACTAACACTGGGGCCTGGTTAGCAGGCTTCAGTGCACTTTCAGAGTCATAGACCAGCAGCTAGTAGTCCAAATGGGGACAAATGTGGGGGACACCTGCAGAAAGCCTGTTTTCTTACAGGATGGGAGGAGGAGGCAAGAGGGAGGGGAGAAAAGGGCATAAGAAGGGGAGGGGTAAGGGAAGTGGAAGAGCGGAGGGGAGAGGAGAGGATGGGAGTGGCAAGGGAAATGGAAGAGAGGAGGGTATGGGGGAGGGAAGCAGATAGGAAGAGGGTAGGGGAGAGGATGGGATGGGATGAGGAGGGGAGTGGAGAGAATGGGAGAGAAGTAGGGGCAACGAGGGAACTGGAGAGGAAGGGATGAGAAGGAAGGGGGAGTGGAAGGGAAGAAGGGAGAGGAGTGGATGGGAAGGGTAATAGAGGGGATGGGTGGGAAGTGGAAGGGATCGAAGGGAAGGGGTAGAGGAGATTGGAGGGAGGGAAAGGTGGAATGGGTAAGGAGGGGATGGGAGGAGGAGGCATGAGGGGAGGGGAGAGAAGGTATGAGAAGGAGAGGGGAAGGGGAGTGGAAGAGGGGAGGGGAAAGGATGGGAGTGGCAAGGGAGGTGAAAGAGGAGAGAGGAGGGAAATAGATTGGAAGGGGGAGTGGAATGGATGGAGAGGGGAGGGGAGGAGTGGATGTGAGGAGACAGGGCACAGTTAGAAAGGAAGATGAAGCAAATAGAGAAGAGGGTATGTGAGGAGGGAAGTGGAATGGAAAGGAAAAGGGTATGAGAGGGGTGGCGTGGAAGGGAAATGGGAAGTGGAGAGAAGGGAATGGGATCAGGAGGAAAGATGGAAAAGGAGAGGAGGTGGATGGCAGAGAGTAGGTAAGGATGGACGAGGGTAGGGGAGAGGTGGGGTTGGGAGGGGAAGGAGAAAGGGAAGTCAAAGGGATGGGGGAGGGAGAAAAGGGAAGTGGAAAGGGGGGATGAAGAGTAGGGGGAAGGGAAAAGAAGGGAAGGTATGGAAGGGTGAGTGGAAGGGAAGAGGGGAACGGTGAAAATGGGTTGGGAGGGGACGGATGCAGGCGGAGAAAACGGAGTGGGGAAAAGGGAAGTGGAAGGGAAAAGAGTGGATGGGAGAGGGAGTGAAATGGAAAGAATGAGTGGGGTGGGGACAAGGGAAGTGGAAGAGAAAAAGGGAGTGGGGATGAGGAAAGTGGAAGGGAAGGGGGGAGTGGATTGGAGGGAAGTAAAAGGGAAGAGAGGAGTAGGGGATGCGAGAGAAGACAGAGGAGACATTGAGGAGGGAAGTGGAATGAACAAGTGAAGTTGGGAAGAGGGAAATGGAAGGGAAGATGAGCATGGGGATGAGGGAAGAGTTCAGTGGGAAGGAGGGAAGAAGAGATTGGGGAGGACAGAAGAGGAAAGTGGGAGGAGGGAAGAGGAAATCGGGAAGGAAGAAATGGGGAAGTAGAGCAGGAAGAGATAGGAACGGAGGAAAGTGTAAAGGATGAGAGAGAAGGGATGGGAGAGAAAAGGAGATAGAAGTATATGGGAAGAGGGGAGAGTAGGGGAGAGAAGGGAAGATGGGAGGGGGAGGGTAGAGAGGAGTATGGGAGGAGAGAGAACGGGATGAGAGGGTGGAGAGGGTGGAGAGGTGGCAAGTGGAAGGGAAGAGGGCAGAGAAGAGGAAGGGGAGGAGACAGGAGGGGATGGGAGAGGCGAGTGAACTGAAAGAAGAGGGAAAGGAAGTAGATGGGAGGGATTTGGAAAGGAACAGAAGGGAATGGGAGGAGAAAGGGAACTAGAAGGGAAGAGGGGGGAGAATGGGAGAAGTGGGTATACGAGGGGGAGGTAGAAGGGAAGTGGAGCGGGGAGGGGATGGGATGGGAGGAGGGAACTGGAAGGGAAGAGGGTATGGGAGGGGTGGAGGGGAGAGAAGTGGAGGGGAAATGGGGAAGAGAAAAAAGAGAATGGTAGGGGGAGGGAACAGGGTAGGGGAGAGGTCGGGATGGGAGGGGAAAGTAGAAGGGATGGGGAGAGAACTGGAAGGGAAGAGAGAAGGGGATGGAAGGTGGAAGGGGATGGTGGAGGGATGCAAGGGAAGTAAAAGGGAAGAGGGGAGGGGAAAATAGGCGATGGAAGGAAGAAGGGAGGGAAGTGAAAGGGAAGAGAGAAGGGGAGTGAAGAGGATAGAGGGAGGAGAGATGAGGTGATGGGAGCAGGAAGCTGGAAGCTGGAAGGAAAGAGGAGAAAACTGGAGGGCGAGAGGAGGGGATAGGAGGGGAGGGTAGGAGAAAGAAGTGGAAGGGAAGAGGGTCGAGGAGAGGATGGAAGGGGGTGAGAAGGAAAGTGGAAGAGGAAAGGAGGGGAATAGAGGATGGGAGTGGAAGGGAAGAGGGGAGTGGAGGGAGGGAAGGAGAGAGAAGTGCACGGAGGGGGAAGGCAAGCAAAAGAGAAAGGCGGGAATGTGAGGGGGAGGGAAGTGGAAGAGAGGAGGAGATGTGAGGAGGAGGGAGGGAAATTGAAGGGATACGGGAAGAGGGGGGTGGAGAGAAGGGGATGGAAAGAGGAAAGAGGAGAAGAGGTGATGAGAGGGGGAAGTTGGAAGGGAAGAAAAAGGGATGGGAAGAGGAGGGAATGGAGTTGGAAGGGAAAGGAGGAGATGGGAGGGGGAGAAGTGGAAGGGAAGAGTGGAGTGGAGAGGAGGGAAGTAGAAGGGAAGAATGAAGTAGGGGATGGGTGAGAATAGAGGGGAAGAGGGAAGTGGAAGGGAAGATGAGAGTGGGGTGGAGGGAAGAGGACAGTGGGGGAGCAGGAAAAAGAGAGTGGGGAGGAGGGAAGAGGGAAGAGGAAACTGAAGGAGGAAAGAGGGGGGAAGTGGAACAGGAAGAGATGGGATGGAATGGGAGGGAGAATGGAAGAGAAGTGTAAGGGAAGAGGGTAGAGAAGGGGAAGCAAATGAAAGGGAAGAGGGCAGAGGGGGAGGGGAGAGGGGACAGTAGTGGAAGGAGATCGAAGGAGATCGAAGGGAAGTGGATGGGTTTTGGGGAGGTGGAAGGGAAGTGGAAAGGAACAGAGGGACATGGGAGGAGGAAGGGAACTAAAAGAGAAGAGGGGAGAAGAGGTTATGGGGGAGGGAGGTAGAAGGGAAGTGAAAGCCAAAGGTGATGGGTAAGTGGAAGGAAAGAGGATATGGGAGGGGTGGAGGGGCAGAAGGGAAGGGGAATAGAGAGGGGGAAAAGGTGAATGGGAGGGGAAGGGAAGAGGGTAGGGTAGAGGTAGGGATGGGAGTTGGAGGGAGATGGGACAGTGAGCAAAGTGGAAGGGAAGAGAGGAGATAGAAGGTGGGAGGGGAGAGGGGAGAGGAGGGGTGGTGGAGGGATATAAAGAAAGTTAAAGGGAAGAGAGAAGGGGAAAATAGGGGATGGAAGAGGTGAGGAAATTGGAAGGTATAGGGGAGGGGAGTGAAGAAGAAGAAAGTGATATTAGGGAAATGAAGGGAAGTGGAAGGGAAGAGGGTAGGGGAGAGAAGGGTATTTGAAGCAGAGAGGAGAGTAAGGAAGGGAAGAGGGGAGGAGAGGAGATGGGAACAGGGAAGTAGAAGGAAAGAGGGGCAGAGGAGAGGACTGGAGGATGAGAGAAGTGGAAGGGGAGAGGAGGGCAAAGAAGGGGAAGAGGGGAGAAACGAGGAGGTGATGGCAGGGGGTGGGAAAGAAAGTTGAAGGGGAAAGGAGGGAATGGGAACATGAGGGGAGTGGAAGGGGAGAGAGAGCATGGGAGGGGGAAGGCAAGCAAAAGAGGAGAGGAGAGGATGCAAGGGGGAGGGAAGTGGAGGAGCGTATGGGAGGGAGAGGGAGGGAAATAGAAGGGATGAGGAGAGAGGAGGGGATGGGATGGAACGGGAGAGAAGGGGATGGAAAGAGGGGAGAGGTGGACATGGGAGGGAAATGGAAGGGAAGAGGGGACAGGAGAGTAGGGGATGGGAGAAGAGGGAAGTGGAAGGAGAGATGAGTTGATTAGAGGGGCAGGGGAGGTGGAAGGGAAAAAAGAATAAGATGGTATGGGGGAGGGTTGTGGAAGGGAAGAGGTGAGAGAAAAGGAAGGGAAATGGGGAGAGGGGTGTGATGGGGAGGATGGGGGCAAGCAGAAGAGAAAAGAGGAGGGGATGGGAGGGGAGGGGGAGGGAAGTGGAAGAGAAGAGGGTGTGGGCGGGGGAGAAGGAAGTGGAAAATGAGGGGAGGGAATGGGAGAGAAGGAGAGAGGAGGCGATGGGATCAGAAGGGGCGAGGAGGTGATGGGAGGGAAGTGGAAGGAAAGAGAGGGCAGGAGAGTAGGGGATGGGAGGAGGAGGGAAAGAGAAGGGTAGAGGGGTGATGAGTGAATGGGAGGGGCCAGGGGAAGGTTGAAGGAAAATGGAAGATGGGAGAGGGAGGGAAGAGGTTAGGAGAGAGGTGGGGATAGGAGGGTGAGGTGGAAGGGCAGTGGACGGGACGGAATGGGAGGGGAATGGCAGGGGATGGGATAAGGGAATGGAGGGAAGTAGAACTAAAGAGGGGAGTGGAGAGGAGGGGATGGGAGGTGGAAGGGAACTGGAGGGGGATGGGAGTCGATGTTAAGAGAAGAGGGAATGGAAGGGGGAAAAGTGGAAGGGGGACAGGATGAGAGGGGGAGTGAGTTGGAAGGGAAGCAAAGAGAAGAGGGTATGGGAGAGGTGAAAGGGAGGGAAGTGGAGGGAAAATGGGGAGGTGATAAAGGGAATGAGAGGGAAGACAGTATGAGAGATGTTGGGATGGGAGAGGAGGAGGTAGAAGGGAAGTGGAAAGGATGGGGAGGGGAGGGGAGGGGAGGGAACTGGAAGTGAAGAGCGGAGTGGATGGAAGGTGAGGAGGGGTGGTGGGATGAGGGGATGGGGAAGTGACTTGGGGAGAGGAGGGAACTGGAAGAGGAAAGGAGGGTAAGGAAGTGGATGAAAAAGGGGAGGGGAGAGGAGGCGATGGGAGCATGGAGGTGGAAGGTAAGTGGAAGGTGAAAGGAGGTGAATGGAGAATGTGGGGAGTGGAAGGAAAGAGGGGAGGGACGGGGAGAGAACAGCATGGCAAGGGGAAGGCAAGCAAGAGAGAGGAGAGAATGCAAGGGGGAGGGAAGTGGAAGGGATGAGGGCAGAGGAGGGGATGAGGGCAGAGGAGGGGATGAGAGAGGAGGGGATGACAGAGAAGGGGATGGGAAGGACAGAGGAGGGGATGGAAGGGAAGAGGGGACAGGCCAGTAGGGGGTGGAAGAGGAAAGGAAGTGGAAGGGTTGAGGGGAGAGGGGATGGGAGAGGGGGCGATAGGAAGGGCAGAGGAGGGGATGGGAGGGAAGTGGAAGGGTAGAGGATAGATGAGTGGATTGGAGGGGGCAAGGGGAGGTGGAAGGGAGTGGAAAGGAAAGGAAAAGGGGGAAGAAGGTATGGGAGGAGGGTGGTGGAAGGGAAGAGGAAGGGCGGGATGTGAGAGGAGGAAAGGGAAGCGTACAGGAGGGGTGATGGAAGGAGAGAGAAGGGGTAGGAAGGGAAGTGGACAGGAAGAAGACAGGGGAGAGGTGTAGATGGGAGGGGGACGTGGAAGGGTGGGAGTCTGGATGGGAGGAGAGAGCGGATTGAAATAGAAGGAAAGAGAGAAGTAGAGAGGAGGGGAACGGAGGGTGACGGTGGAAGGGAAGTGGAAGAGAAAGGGAGTGGAAGGAAAGAGGAGGGGAGGGAAGTGAAGTGAAAGATGAGATGGAAGTGGGAGAGGAGAGGAGGCGATGGGAGTGGACAGATGTGGAAGGGAAATGGGCAGGGGAGACATGGGGTGGGGTGGGGTAGGGAGGGGAGGAAAGAGGGGAGATGATGGAGGGAAGTGTAAGGGAAGAGGGTAAGGGAGAGGAGGGGAATGGGAGAGGATGTGGAAGGGATGTTAGGGGGATAGGATGGGAGGGGAAGAGGGACTGGAGGGAAGGAGAAGGAAAGGTGAAAGTGGACAGGAGTGGATGGAAGGGCGGAGGTAGAAAGAAGAGGGGAGTGGACGGAAAGAGAGGAGGGGTGGGAGGAGAAGTGGAAGGGAACAGGAGAGATGAGGGGATGGGAGGGAAGTCCAAGGGAAGAGAAGAGGGTATGGGAAAGGTGGAGGGGACAGAAGTGGAATGGAGTGGGGAGGGGAGGGAATAAGAGGAAGAGGAAAGAGGGGAAGGGAGAGGAGGGGCATGGGAGGAAGAGGGTAGAGGAGAGAAGGTGTGGGAGGGGGAGGTAGAAGGGAAGTGGAAGGGATGGGAGTGGGTAAGGATGGGAAGTGGAAGAGAAGAGAGGAGGGGATGGGAGAGGAGAGGAGGGAATGTATGAAGGGAAGTAGAAGGGAAGAGCGGAGGGGATGGAAGGGGTGGGGAAAGGAGGGGAGGGATGTAGAAGTGAAGAGGAGGGGATGGGAGGGTGGAGGTGAAAGGGAGTGGAAGGGGAGTGGAAGGAGAGACAAGGGAATGGAAGGGGAAGGGAAGAGGGGAGGGGATTTGAGGGATGGGGTGGAAGGGAAGAGGCAGGGATGGGAAGAGGAGGGAAGTGGAAGGGAAGAGGAGTAGAGATGAGGGAAGAGGAAATGGGGTGGAGGGGGAACTGGAAGGCAAATGGGGAGGGGAGAGGAGAGAGTGGGAGGATAGGGGAAAGCATAGGAGTGGAGGGGATAGGCAGGATGGGGGACGGAAGAGGGGAGAGGTAGGGATAGGGGATGGAGGTGAAAGGGAAGAGGAAGAGATGGGAGGGAAGGGGAGGGGAGAGGAGAGGAGGGGAAGAGAAGAGAGATGGGGAGAGGAGTGGAGTGGATGGGTGGAGGAATGAGAGTAGTAGAATGGAAGAGGGAAGAGGAGGGGATGAAAGGGGTAGGGTAAGGGACGAGGGGAGAGGTGAGAGGCAAGATGAGGGGATGGGGAGGGAAATGGAAGGTAAGAAGGTAGGGGAGAGGAGGGTATTGATAGGGAGGGAAGTGGGGAGAGGAGAGAGGAGAGGAGGGGGTGGGGAGGGATGTGGAAGGGTAACTGAGAGGATGGGAAGAATTGAAAGGGAAGAGGGCAGGGAAGAAGAGGCGGTGGAAGGGAAGAGAGGGCGAGAAGGAAATTGTAGGGAGAGAAAAGTGGAAGGTGAGAGGAGGAAATGACGGGGGAATGGAAGAGGGGAGGGGTGAGGAGGGAGTGGGAGTGGGAGGAGTTGGAGATGGAAGTAGAAAGAAGTGGCTAGGAGTAGGGAAATGGAAGGGGGAGGGGGAGAAGGCATGGGAAAGGGAAAGGAAGTGGAAGAGGGAAGGGGAGGCTGAAGTGGAAGGGAATAGAGAAGGGAGGACGGTATAGGAGGGAGGAGGGGAAGGAAGTGGAAGGGATGTAGGGCGGGTAAAAGAGAAGGGGAGGGAAGGGAAGTGAAAGGAAAAAGGGTAGGAGGGAGGAAAGAGGAGGGGAGGGGATGGAAGGGGAGAAGAGGAGAGTGGAAAGTAAATGGAAGGAGAGGAACATGAAATGAAGAAAAGGGAGAGGGGACGCGAAAAAAATGGGAGCAAGGTGTGGTTGAGAGTTAGAGGAAGGTGTGTGGGGGTTGGGAGGGAAGATAAGAGAAGGGAATGGAATGGAAGAGACCAGGAAAGAGGTAGGACTAGAGAGAGAATGGAAGCAGAGAGGGAGGTCGTGGAGGGAAGGGGAAAAGAGTACGGGAGAGAAAGGAAGGGAATTAATTGGAGAAAATATTAGGTTGAAAAATTAAGGATTAGGTAGAAAGGGCTGCGAGTTGAAAGAATAGGGCTGAATACATTAAGGTAAATGGGAATTTCAAGTCAGTTTTCGGTTTGGTTTCGAGTTCAGTTTGGTTTTCAGTTCAGTTTTCATTTGGTTCATTTACTCACCTTGTTCTCTTACCCCCACCCCCTGCCACCATCGTTTTAAAGCCTGCTCAGCCCCTCGAGCTTCAGACTTCTTAGTGTCTCCACCAGCTCCAGTTGCCCTTAGGGGTAGTCCCTGTCTGGTGTCATTGTGTGCAGTGCAGCAGGTCCCTGGATACACACTTTTTATACCAAGGACACATCACAAGGGGGACCATTCTGCATGTCATACTACATCATCCCTGTGGGCGATTCCACGTTTCTCATTTTAATGGGGGATCAGGACGAGGCAAGTTCAAAATCTGATTTCTTGACACGATCACCTATTTCTCAAAAAATTATCCAGCCGTGAACCTGAAAGAAGACCACATGGTATCCGACATAATGTCCCGAGTGGTCTCTCCTTTTCTCTCTGATGTAGTGGAGGCGGCCCCCCTCTGCAGGTATCCGGTTCTCGACTCGAAACATCACGTATCAGAGCCTGTCATAAAGGTCCCATTCCCACTAACCCTAACAACTGGTGTTTTTACGATAGACTCATGTAATGAAGCAGATAAAGCCCTTTTAGATCTTTTATTCACATCAGCAATAAAGATGGTTCTAAACAATTGGAAAGATACGCATAAGACTTCATTTAAAGGATGGATGAACTGGATTATTCATCTCAGAGGTGCAGATAATATCGCTCTGCAGGGTTCTCCATGGAAAGCTTCGACAAGAGCTATGTGGAATTCTTTGGACATTTATTTCAAGTCACATAAACCTTCGTGATTATTTTATATCTTATAAGCTTATAATTGATAGGTAATTTGTGTGTTGTACTCGTTCATATTTACTGGATGTACAATGGGCCTCACATTTATTTTTAGTTACACTATGGTAGTTATTTCTCATGGGTTCTCTCTTTTTATTAGTTATCTTCTTTTCTCTTCCTCTTTTTTTCTTTTTTCTTCCTTTTTTTTCTGTTTCTTTCTTTTTGTTTCCTTTTCTGGTTCTTCTTTATCACGTCACTTGCGTTTCATTTGGTTGTAAAAATATTCCTTGTGATATATTGTCAAATTAACGCTTTGTTTAATTGTAATTTTGAGATATGTGTGCAGTGTGTGTACTTACCAAACATGTTTTATTTTGCCTTTTATGGAAAATCTAATAAAGTCTTTTGAAATCTAAAAAAAAAAAAAAAAAGGTCCCATTCCCAGAGTTCTGCTTCTGGTGCAGTTGCGAAGGCCGAACGGACGGTTCCGATCAAATTAACTTTAATTTAATTTCTGAAATATTTTATTGAGATTATTTAAAGGAAGAAAACCAAGTGACATAATTTCAAAGAATTTTAGAATTTACGTTTTCCCTCAGTTTAAGATAAATTATATAAATCAGCATAAGGCCCATCCTCACAACTTGTCGGTAGAGGGCCCATTCGATGTATATATAAATGATTCGAAGGGGTGAGTCTTTGAGTCTCCCCTTGGAGGCCTTTAGATCGAACTCGGCGTCATGTTGGCAGCTGCCGCAACCGACCCTTCTTCTTCTGGCTTCTGTGTTTGGACGCGTTGCTCCTGGGCTGTGGCTGCGACTAGTGCCCTTCTTGTTTCCTTTCGGGGTGCACTCGGTGATCTTGTTGCCTCCAGGTGCCCCCTCTGTTTGGTGCTGCTGTTTGCTAATCATCATTTCTGATAACGAGCTCCTTTCCCTCAGAGCCAGGTACAAATGATGAATTCTTTTTCCTAGAGCGTGGTCACGTTTACATAAAATAACATAAATTAAAGTTTTCAATTTAAAAGTGCAGAACCGCGTTATATACATATTAGATGGAACATCAAAAGCTTTCGAAAAGAGCGAATCTGCGTGACCAGGCAGGTATGCAATACATTTAGAAAATGTGAATATGCTTCAAATTTGAGTTTTATTAAAGCTTAACTTTATTTCCCATACTTTTCATGTTTCCTGTAGCTTGTTCATAGTTATACTCAAATATAACTGCTATGAGCTATACAGCTCATGTGCACAGCGTGTGGTATCTTTTTATTGGGATCCTAACAGGCAGAAGGATTGGTCAGCAGGACCCGCCTTTGGATTAACAGCGCCCTGGTTGGAAAACAAATTGCCGCACCCTATAAACTCAAGTCCACACCTTATAAATTCATGGTTCAAAATGCACAAGGAATCACAAGTGCCACCTTTTCTTATTCACAGAACAGTTACAGTACTGGCAGCAACAGTGCAAGCTTTGCAAGCACAGAACAGGTGTAGGACACGACAGATACATGTAAGCTTCTTTGCCACGCGCATGGGCGCAGCATGTACATGATAGTTAGCAGCAATACTTCATTACGACATAGACAAACCCCCCATGGCACATGTGAGTAGTTCATTCTCTCCTGTTGATTTACTTTGTGCTTCCAGCGTTAGTTAATCCTTTTAATGTCAGAGCTCTAGAGACCAGAATGCATAGCTTTCATATGGCACAAAATGAACGTCATCAAATTGAGCCCCACCTGTGCTTAGAAACGGCTGAATTTAAGAATGAAGCGCTAGACAAAAGCTAGTTATTAGAAAGTAACAAGTAGCCCTGTATGCAAATACTCCAAGCTAGTTTGAAAAACGGATTCATTTAAAATACAGATTTAAAAGAATACATACAAGTGCTGAAGTCTGCGTTAGATATATATTAATCACAAATACAACACTGAGTCGAAGCAGAGTATCACTGGAAGTTAGCAGAGCAAAAGTTGTCTATTAAACGTACCAATTTGTTAAAAAAAAACACCTGAATTCAGATGCAGACTGACAAAAACACAACAAAGGGCCTGATTTATTTATTGTCAGAGAGGGTACTCCGTCGCAACGGCAATGGAGTTCCCTACCCACCAATATAGTGGTCTGCCCGTCAAATGTAATTGTGAGCGGAGAATAAGTTTGGCCACGGTGGGGACTACTCTGCCTCCGCCATGGCCAAACTTCTCCGACAGCCCTGGGGAAAAGGGCCATCGGAGAAATGGCTACATGTCTCCCACCTAATTTAGATGGGCTAACATTTAGTAATTTTTTACCATTCCTTACTACCAGGTAAAACCTGCCGGAAAAGAACAGTAAAGTCATTATAATGCCCCCACCCCACCATGGGAGAAGACTCCCATGACATGGGGAGTATTATAGTTTTTCTTTTCAAAAAGAAAATCCCGTTTCGGGATTTTCTTTTTGAGAAGAAAAATGAAATAGTCTGTGCTACAACTACAAGTATGCATCCTTGCTGATGCAGCCCATAGCAGAGAGTAAAATGCATTGACAGGAACAGCCGTCATGGTGGTTCCTGGCAATGCTTTTATAAAAGACCTGACCAGCTGCCTGGCGGTCATTAATAAATCTGGCAGGCGGATCCACCAGGGCATCAAAGTAATTTACTCTATTGCCCTGGCGGGCCCACGGACTGTCCGTCAGGATTTAAATCAAGCCCAACATGTCTCACTGATACTCAACATTTTGGTCCATCCAAGGAATCTTTGTACCAATTGATCCCACCCTTAATGGGCTCTTAGATTAAAGCCACAGGTTTTGGGAAAACAGAACAGCAAAGCTACATAATCAAATGATGCTCGCCATTGCAGGAAAAGGATAAGAATTAAGTGTAAGCCATAAAAAATATACGGGCATATGTACAAGCCCCTATCGCCACGGGAACGTCACTTTTTGTGACATTCCCATGGCGATAGGGGCCTTGCCTTATGTACAAGGCAGCGTTAAGCCACTTAACGTGGCTTAACGCTGCCTTGTACATAAGGCACCCTTTCACGCTATGTTTAGTGTGAAAGGAGCGTGCAGTGGGTGTTGTGGTGGGCGTTCCACCGCAACACCCATTGTATTTGACGCTGCCCCCTATGTACAAGGGTGGCGTACTTAGGAGGCAGCACCAAAATTAAGACCAGGAAAACCCTGGTCTTAAGTTGGCGAAACGAGGAGAAATGCATTTTTTCTCCTCGTTTTTCTTTTCCATGTGTGCTGCCTTGTGCAGCATACATGGAAAAAGCTAAATGCCATGGTTTGTTTATGTACAGGAAGGTGTCCCTTCCTGTACATAAACAAACCTTTTAAAATGCCATTTTGTAACTTTCATGTGTGCTGCATGAAGCAGCACACATGAAAGTTACAAATGGCATTTTAGATTGTTTATGTGCAGGAAGGGGCACCTTCCTACACATAAAAATCCTCCCCTGCACACAGACACCCTTGCACTCTGGTGCAAGGGTGCCTGCGTTGGCGCGAAGTTGTTCAACTTTGCACCATCGCAAGGGGAAACGCAAGGCTGCGCCACATTCTTCTAAATATGGTGCAGCCTTACGTTTCCGAAGTGGCGGAGCATGTCGTTAAGCCCAGGAGGCTAACGACACGCTCCGCCACTTCTATTGTACATATCCCCCATAGTCTGTTTCAACTGTATTACTGAACGTTTAGGCCTGCTGATAAAGAAGAAGGTGCACTAACAATCAAACTAACCTTCTGAGCTCCCTGACCCCCTTTGTGGCACAACTAGAAGATACAGATTCCTTCCTGTGGCCTACACGAAAGAGACTAGCGGTGGTTTATAAAGAAAGCGAGAATATCCACCATGGCAAACCCTCCCTGCTCTAGGGAGGGAAAACACCTCTTCCCCCTCCTCTGCACAAGCCAGCTCCATAACATTCGGCTGTCTGCCAGCCGGCCATTGCACGGAGTGCTTTTCCACCCAGTCTCACAATGTCTCAGACAACGGTCACCTAAGAAAGTGGTCCAAATGACATTGCCACCTAATTAAAATAAAAAAGAATATTTGACCCAGCATTAGAGGGAAGAAAGGCAGTGCAAACCTATCTGCAGGCTTTAGAACTGTGCAAAAAGGAACTCTAGCATCGCCAAAAGTGTTTGGTGTGTTTAGGCTTTTTTTCTCTGTGCTGTCTCCTTGAGGCTTCTTCACTTAATTTGTACTTCTCCCGAAATTGGCGGCGTGATTGGATAGTGTATTATCAGCAGTTCCTGGCACCCTTTAGTGCAAAGGTTCCGAGGGCGACAGCCCAGCTCGCCCATGCCAAGGACCGGCCCAGTTGGTCACCTATACTCCCCTCTGTCTATGAGGTAGCTTATCCGAGCTCTTTCGTTGTTTGACAACATTCCAGGGTTCCTACACACATGAGTTTAAAGTGGAATTCGTATCACTGTGTTCCGATCCATGGGGCTTATTTACAAGGCCCTTGCGCCACTTTTGCGCCACTTTTGCGTCACTTTTTCCATGTTAAAAATGACGCAAAAGTGGCGCAAGGGCCTTGTAAATCTGCCCCCATGTGTTTATTTCACACATCCATACTTTTGCTGCTCAAACTTTGAGCATTATACTGCCAGTCATTGAAATTCAATAACTGGGATGTGGCATAATAGGATTGTACGTCTGCTGCGGCATTACCCCCACAGTACGTGGACTGGAAGCATGTCCGGATAGCGATGCGCGCAGCTCCCCCCCCCATAGAAACTGATTGAGAACCTTGTTGATCTGTCGGAACCACGCAGGAGGAATAGCATAGGGGTAGTCCTGAAGTCGGTACAGCATACGTGGCAGCAAGATCATTTTAAAGATTGCCGGGCAGAGACAAGGACAGCGGGGACCATACTTTCACTTGTTCCCTAACGCATGGCAGCAATGGGCCCAGACTGTGGGACCATGAGATGGCGGGGTCGGGCGAAACAAAAACCCCTAGGTACTGGAATCCATCTGTGGCCAACAGTAAACTGGTTATCAATTCCAGGCCGCCAGTGGTGCCACCCACGGGAAATACCACAGACTTCCCCACATTCATTTATAGCCCTGAGGTCTCACCAAAGACCTGCATAATCTGAAGGACTTGAGGGCCAGAGGTTGCTGGATCCACAGGAAAAAAGAGCACATCTTTTGTATAGAGTGCTATCCTATCGGGCAGTTCCGCAGACCACTTGAAGCCCCACACCTGAGCATCTATCCTCACCCAGGTAGTTAACGGCTCCATACCATGAGCAAATAGAAGGGGGGACAGTGGGCACCCCTGTCTAGTGCCCCTGCAAATGGGAAAGGGGGCAGATACCGCACCTGCCACTAGAACTGAGGCAGACAAATCAGTGTATAGAAGGCGAATATAGGAGAGGTACTATGGGCCCAGATCAATAGTCTGTAGTAGAGCAAATAGATATTCCCAGCTAATTGAATCAAAAGCCTTGTCAATATCAGCCAATAATGCCACAGCCGGTCTGCCCAATCAGTGCACTAAGGCCAATGCATTGCGAACGCGTCTGATGTTATGGCGGGTTGCTTTATGTGGCATAAAGCCAGCTTGATCTGGATGGACCAAGTCTGAGATGTACTTCATTAGCCTGTTAGCCAGTGCTTTAGCGAGTAGTTTCACCTCCACATTAAGAAGTGATATAGGGCGATATGAAGACAGATCTTCAGGTGAACGGCCTGGCTTGTGAAACACTACAATTTCGGCGTGTCTCCAATCTGGCGAGAGCATCACCACTTCGGACGCTGAGTGAATCGCCCCCAGCAGGGGCTTCTCAAGTTGAGACATGTATGCATTAAGAAACTCGCAAGGGAACCCATTAGGTCCTGGGGTTCTCCAGGTCCGCATCTCAGCTAGTGCTTCGGATAAATCCTCCTCCGTGATCGGTTCGTCAAGCTGCGCTTGGGCATTGTCTGGTAGAGATCGAGGGGTTATAGACCTAACAAATTCGACAATCTGGTCCGGGTCAATTGTGTCCCTTCCAGCATAGAGGTCGCTATAATGCGCAGCAAAGGTTCGGGCCACTTCTATCTATCATATGTATTTTACGTCAACGTTTACCCGCGCAACAGATGATGTCCACCCCCGTAATGTGGGTTTGAGGGCCTCCCAAAGCACTTTCTTGGTGGAAGCTGTGTGAGTATTGAGAGAGAAATAGTCAACCAGGGAGCGATGGAGTAATATCTTATACGACGGGTTCCGCAAGTGCCATGGCGACAAACGCCAATGGAATGGAGGGCGACGTGGGCCAATGTGTAGTGTAAGGGCCACTGGGGAGTGACCTGACAATCCCTTTGGCAAGATTTCAGTCTCCGACACCCTATGTATATATCCAGCGGGGATGAGAAAATAGTTCAACCTAGAAAAGGACCCATGTACTTGAAGGAAGTGAACCAAATAGGGTCACTCGGGTCACTCTCGACCACCTCTCGGCCTTCCAAACAAATGAAGAGTCGGTCAGACAGTAGAGAATATAAACCAAGGTTATTTATTAGTGTTGCGATGCAGCGGAGCCCAGTCTGACCAGCCTCATGAGATGGCTGCCGAGGGACTGACTCCCCCCAACATAAAGTCAGATATTATACGTTTCCAATTCCCCAAGAACATGCCCAGACTGGAAAATTCCGGTCCAGGCAACAGCGAACAAAGGTGGCAAACAAGGATGAGCCATGGTCCTGGGGCTGGGTACATACTATCTCGGCTCCAAGGCCGTTCGGCCTGTGCCTACCATTCTACTGATGTGGGAACGGGTTTATCTAACAGTGAAGGTATGCCACAATAGAAAATGCATTCATTAGTGCAACGAAGCTCGGCCTTGAGAAGTACGGGCTGAAGGTACAGGAGGCAGTTTTCTGCTGAGACAAGCAATATAAGGCAGAGGCTTAGTTCCGATCATAAAACAATATGTCGGCGGCTAATAAAATGGCGCCATGAATGCTAACTTAATACAGAACGAAGCATGAGCATTACGATAATAACATTCCAAATCTGACATACTGCTGAAAAATTAGTGTAGCCAGCTTTAGCTGGGTGGTAAGCTTTCCACACATCGGCCAAACCCAATGTGTATATCATCAAGCTCAATTTAGACTCCCCTAACCCCACTACACCCCCAGCGGTGCACCAGCTGTCAACCTCTGGAGAGACTACATCATTCCAGTCTCCGCCCATGATGGAAAGACCCCCCCGGCAACTCCCCCATAGGCTAACAAATCTAGACACAAATGCTTGTCCGGGGGGAGTGGTGTGTATATACTACCCAGTGTGATTGGCTCCCCATGGATGCTGGTTGGAGTCCACTTAGTAGCCACATGGTAACTACATCATACATTAAGTGATATAACTGGTTGGGTGATAGGATGCTATATCCTGTTAATATAAACCTACCCTTTGTTTTATGCTTTACATTCTCTGTGCTACATGTTGTCCACTTTTATTTCCTTTAATCTACAAGTTTGTTGCATCTTACAGGCGGAAAGGGGTCCCTGTGCCCTGATGAAATTGCCAAAAAGAGAAGTGGCAATGAACGTCAGCCGTTCAGCTTAAAATTGTCTAAACATGGTATATTTTTAGGTCTCGCCTGAGCCAGCGCATGCGCTGATCTGGCGAGAAATTTAGTGAGTGGGCTTTAGAAATCCGACCACAAGCTTTTGCTTGTGGCCTAAAGCTTGCGGTTACGCGCGCGTGCACGCGCACAGCCGCCATCTGCTCGTCATGGCTCATTAACTCTCTCGTCATGGCTTATGCAGCTCTGCCTGGCATCTCTCACGACTCTGATGTTTCTGTCCCCCCTAATTAGCCGCCTGCAGCAAAGCCCTTATCAGCTCCTAGCAGACTGCAGGCCGGGCACCCATTCCGTAGCAGAAATCTCTGACACGCAGCCCTCCTCCTCTGTAGCAACCCCTTCCCTGCCTAGCCTTTCCTCACGACCAACGCCCCCCAACACACAACCCGGTCCCCTCCCGCACACACACAACCCGCCCCCCTCTCTTCCTCATTAAGCATGAGATCACTTTCACTTTCAATCATACTCCTCGACTCCTCGTGTATATATCCCCTTTCACATAAAGTGCTTCAATAAAGTGCTGTGGATAGTTTATAGCGGAGCGCTACAGATGTCATCAGGTAGGGAGCTGAGTGGCAGGGACTTCTGTGATTAGCACAAGATCATACATTTGGGTCCGGTAGGACTTGGAATTTGGATCTGCCAGTTCTCGTTCAGTGGCATCTCTTCTCCTCAGTCGCATAGTGACCCCGCCCCTTTGAAATCACCTCTTCTTTAATGTTTGCTCTCTTTCAGAGTGGTGTTTTTGCTCCATATTCTCCTCTTCTCGCCCATACATCTCACTCCTGCGCGAGGATCAAGGCTCCGGGTGTGAGATCCCAGCGTTGCCTCTTTGTGAGGGTGTTTCTTGGACAGCGGTACCCACTGCGTGCATCGCCCTTGAGATAAAGGCTGGCTGCCGGCAGATTCAGGGTGTGGCTTCTGTGCTCTACAGCCGGGGTGCCTAGCTGAGAGCACTGCGTTAGAAAGCATCGCACAGCTGTTGCAGCGTGTCCACGTTTAAAGGGCATAATTCGACACATAACTCCATGTTTTCAGACCCGAACTCGCCTTTCATAAATTACTGTTTTTTTAAAGTTGTATATATATACACTTTCGATTATATGCGTTTAAAAAAAAAAAGCCATGAACAGTTCTATTCAATAGCAAACATGTTTACATATTCTAAAGCGATGTAAATAAATTATAACAATTTTTATCTTAAAACATTATCCACAAAGTTCATCAAACGGTGCAAATGACAATAAATTAAATTAGTGTTTACATTTTTAAACAAGTCGACTATCTACAATTTTAACAGAAGTATAACGTATTAAGAATAAACAATTTATAAATAAACAATTTATAAAGCGCATGGCTGCTTCCACTGAAGTGTCCCGGCGCAATTATCAAATAACTAACTCATGGTAAGCTGTCTCTACTTCCATACCACATACGCCACGCTGTGATTTCCTGACGTAGGAGTTGGCCTACCAAAGAGATTGGTCTGTTTGTAGTGTAAGACTAAATAATCTTAAACATATTTACAGTTAAGTCCAATATTTATATAATACGACTTCAAATTATCACACGGGTAGTTTAGTGCACTAGAACAGAAGCAGTGCTAAAAGACTACAACTCCCAGAATGCATTACATTGCTCAGTGAAAGTCCAGTACTAGGAACATGGAGTTACAGTGACTTGGACTCATCTGACCACACGAAGACATATGTTATTGTCCCGCAGGAAGAAACAATGCTTCCTGCTCATGAGTCGATGCTTGCTTCCCATGCTCAGTTAAATATTAAAATATTTAGTTTCCCTAATGGGCATGACCCCCTGAGAATGCTTCCCTGACCTCTGACATGCCCTGATGGAGCCTAGCGCCCATCTGGCTCCCCTGCCTGTGCACTTCCTGCCTCTGTTTCTTTAATGAATTCATCACTGCTCTCCGAGGGAGCATGCTTCTGAAATTGGTGCTGGCTGTGAAAATGCACGGGAGGAGGCGACTTAATGTAAGCAGGCCCCAGTCTCACAGGACCCAAAAGGCCACGTCACAATATTGGACACAGCTGCTTCTTTCAGCGGAAATGCGCCTTGTTTCTGTAGATCCCACTTAGCCTGTTTTTATGAGCTTCAGATTATGGCACACGAGGGGTTGGGGGCAATAGAAGGATGTGCCCAGGATCACACAGCTGTGTTGCAGTTAGGCAGCAAGTTTAGAAGTCAGGTTTTCTAGTCGGTTCACATTATGTAACTTTAACCACCATACCTCATCCCCTGCATGGCAAATGATGCATACACTGGGTTAGGGCAGTGCCAAATCCTGCCCTACCCAGGGTGGCAGACAGGGCATGCGCTGGGCATCCTGTTTCTAGGCCTACACAATTTATAGGTGGTCGACATAAGAGTGGAGGCCAGAGATTACCACTTCATTATTTGTAAAAGGGGTGATTTCCTTTCTGTCTGGTGTCTTTAAACTGTTGGTAGGGCTGGGTCAAAGTCAGACACATGCCAGCTATAATGATAGCCTGATAAACTTTTAGGAGCTCTTAAACTCCCCACTTACAGCGGCTTGTGAAAGCAGAACTGGAACCCGGATGCTTGCTGTGCCTGCCCGAGGCACTTTGGGGCTTATTTACAAGTCCCTTGTGCCGCCGGTATGCCACTTTTTCCCATATTAAAAGCAGTGCTTAATTTCTAAAAAAAAACATAAGTGCCAGGGCCCTCTTCAGGAGGCCACTGCAGCTTTCACCACCCATTGCCCCTGCCAGCGCTGCCAATGGCAGTATCAACACAACTACTCCTACCTCTCTTCCTCCACCCTCTCTCTCTCTCTCTACCTCTCTCTACCGCTCTACCTCTCTCTCTCTACCTCTCTCTCTCTACCTCTCTCTCTCCCTCTCTCTCTCTCTCTACCTCTCTCTCTACCTCTCCCTCTCTACCTCTATCTCTCTACCTCTCTCTCTCTACCTCACTCTACCTCTCTACCTCTCTCTCTCTACCTCTACCTCTCTCTCTCTACTTCTCTCTCTACCTCTCTCTCTCTCTCTCTCTACCTCTCTACCTCTCTCTCTACCTCTCTACCTCTCTCTCTCTCTACCTCTGTACCTCTCTTCCTCTACCTCTCTACCTCTCCCTCTCTCTACCTCTCTCTCTACCTCTCTCTCTACCTCTCTCTCTCTACCTCTCTCTCTCTCTACCTCTCTCTCTCTCTACCTCTCTACCTCTCTCTCTCTACCTCTCTCTCTCTACCTCTCTACCTCTCTCTACCTCTCTCTACCTCTCTCTCTACACCTCTCTACCTCTCTCTACCGCTCTCTCTCTACCTCTCTCTCTCTCTACCTCTCTACCTCTCTACCTCTCTCTACCTCTCTACCGCTCTCTCTCTACCCCTCTCTCTCTACCCCTCTCTCTCTACCCCTCTCTCTACCCCTCTCTCTACCCACCTCTCTCTACACACCTCTCTCTACACACCTCTCTCTACACACCTCTCTCTACCCACCTCTCTCTACCCACCTCTCTCTACCCACCTCTCTACACACCTCTCTCTCTCTCTCTCTCTACACACCTCTCTCTCTC
Organism: Calotriton arnoldi; assembly: GCA_963921515.1. NCBI lineage: Eukaryota > Metazoa > Chordata > Amphibia > Caudata > Salamandridae > Calotriton > Calotriton arnoldi. The sequence goes on along the minus strand of CAWUFW010010582.1, from coordinate 609,381 downwards.
TCTCTACACACCTCTCTCTCTCTACCTCTAAGTGGCAGCCGGAGCCTGATAGCACTGCTTGTCCTTTAAAAAAATTTTTTAAAAGCATTGGCATAGCCAATATGTCTAGCCTTTGGGGCCTTATAAGTGTTTAACCATGCAACAGTTAATGTTGTTGCACCAAGGATATTGTGCTGCATAACTAAATACTTATAAGGTCCCAAAAGCGAGACCTATTGGCTATGCCAATGCTTGTTTTATTTATGAGTACCTGCACTATAAAATAAAGACAAGTGCAATGTGCTCCTTCATAACTAATTTTTAAGTGTTTATGAGGAAGAATCTTTTTCTCTTTAGACGGGGATCTATAGGGAACATATATGTTTAGATGTGCACTTAACATTATTTAGGGTACACACACATATTTTTTTTTTCACTCAAGTTATGGGCATTGGTTTTCGTTCCTTTTTAGGAAAGTGCACATGACGAAAGACTGAGCAAGTTGGTGAGAACCTTCCAACTGCTCCTTGGTGGTTGCCTACGTGAGGCACTTCCTAAACACACACTTTTTAACACATGTGAGAACCACCTTTGAGGATAGGACCTACATTTGTTTTGACATGTACACATGAGAGGGTTTGTAAGTAGAGACTAGATATTTCACCGCTAAAATAGAAAAAGTGGGGTCCAAGAAATATTGATGTGATGTGTACTGTGCAATAAGGGCTTTTTTGCATATGGGACTGTTGAGTGGAGGGCGCCCTTTTTTGCCTTATTTCTCTCTAATGCTCCTTATTGATAAAGAGTCCTTTACATTCATTCTATAGGCCACTGAGTGCAAACGTTTCCCCACGCTTCTACATTTGGTCTGCTGGTAAGAGCCAGCTGGTAGCCACATGCTAACTACATCATACATTAAGTGATATAACTGGTTGGGTGATAGGATGCTATATCCTGTTAATATAAACCTACATTTTGGTTTTATGCTTTGCATTTTCTATGCTACATGTTGTCCCCTTTTATTTCTTTCAATCTACAGGTCCGTTGAATCCTACAAGTGGAAAGGGGTCCCCGTGCCCTGATGAAATTGCCATAAAGAGAAGTGGCAATGAAACATGTCAGCCGTTCAGCTTAAAATGGTCTAAACGTAGTATGTTTTTTAATTATGAGTACGGGCACTATAAAGTAAAGACGAGTGCAATGTGCTCCTTTGTAACTTTTTTTTTTTTTGTTCCAATAACTTTATTATTTTAAAGAAAAGGAGTACAAATAGTTAAAATACTATATAAAGCAATACAGCTTAGTATTGTGAACCATAAATAGATGAGCGATACATAAAAACGAATATATTCAATGCAATAAATAAGGTATACGCAGCAAGCTAATATCTGAATAATCAGAAAGACATTTTCAAGAAACTAGCCATAGTGCTTAAATAAATAAAACATCATAATAGAGAAAAGGGAGAAAGAAAAAGAAAGACAGAAGAGAATAGTAAGGAGGAAGAAGAGGAAAAAGAGTGAAGAAAGGGGAGAATAAACAGGAGATGGGGACAACTGCTTCGTTGAGAGAGATAAGTTAAGAGGAAGACACAAAAGGATACTGAGCCACCAAACCTTGCGAAGCCAAGTCCATATATTTATCCAGAGACCTCCAAACAAGACTAGAAATGGAAGGCGTATAGTGCTTCTCTTCAACAAAAGTATGAGCCCCTCGAAGATATGATACCCATGCCCACCAAGTATGATATGATATTAAATTAAAGGATTTCCACTCTGTTAATATAACTTTAACCGCGATTGATATAAGCAAGTCTAACAATTGCATATCCGTAGAGTCAAGGGATAACAGAGTTGGTGCAGCCCATGGACCTAATAGGATTAAAGGTAATGAGAGCTCAAAATTAATACCAAAGATTAATAATAAATGTTTGTGGACCAGCTCCCAAAAAGGTTGTAATAGCGAGCATTCAAAGAACATATGTGAATGGGTGCCAGCAGCTAGTTTGCAACTCCAACAAAGATCGTCATCTTTAAGTTTTAGTTTATGCAAGCGAACCGGGGTCCAGTGCAGAAGATTCAGAGTAAAAAATTTAGATTGAATAAGAGAAGGAGCAATCTTATTTCGTAGCGAAAACTTCCCAATGATCTGCCAGGCTTCTTGTGAAATATGTTTAAAAATATCCTGATCAAAATGATGCATCCATTTCTCTTGTGTAACTGTAGACTGCACAGGCCGTGTGTCAGATAAAAACTTATATATCCTGGAGGCAATATGACCTGATCTATACCATATAGAAAGGAGCAAAACGGTAAATGAATCAGGATAAAAGGGTATTTTAGACAGGGCAACTTTTAATTTCAGAAAGGAATAAAAATCCATATTACTGAGATTATACTCTTTAGCTAAAGAGGAAAAAGGAATCGGGTCCTGGTTAGAATCATAAAGGTCTTTGACCGACGTAATACCTTTACGAGCCCAGGATGATATCGTATCAGGGTCAATATCAGTCACAATTTTAGGATTATACCATAAAGACATCCACGACAGCTTCAGCAACCAGGCCCCCCGACAGACACAGACTCCTCAGACTCACCGCCCCCAGCCACATCAACCCCTGCTTCCTGGACCCACGTCAACGACGAAGACACCATCAAAATCATGAACACCATCCACTCTGATTCACCATCCGACCCCTGCCCGCACCACATCTTCAACAAAGCAAGCACCACCATCGCACCCCATCTCCGCAAGATCATCAACAGCTCCTTCGAGACCGCCACCTTCCCGGAGAGCTGGAAGCACGCCGAGATCAACGCCCTACTCAAGAAACCCAAAGCAGACCCCAAGGACCTCAAGAACTTCCGGCCCATCTCCCTCCTCCCGTTCCCGGCGAAAGTCATCGAGAAGATTGTCAACAGGCAACTTACCTCCTTCCTCGAAAAGAACAACATCCTGGACCCGTCCCAATCCGGATTCCGCAGCAACCACAGCACCGAAACAGCCCTCCTCGCCGCCACCGACGACATCAGGGCCATGATGGACAACGGAGAAACCGCGGCCCTCATCCTCCTGGACCTCTCGGCCACCTTCGACACTGTCTGCCACCACACCCTCTGCACACACCTCCACAACGCAAGGATCCACGACAAGGCACTGGACTGGACCACCTCCTTCCTCACCGGCAGAACCCAGAGTGTCCGCCTCCCCCATTCCGCTCTAAAGACACCAAGATCATCTGCGGCGTACCCCAAGGATCGTCCCTCAGCACGGCACTCTTCAACATCTACATGGCACCGCTCGCCAACATCGCCCGATGGCACGACCTCAACATCGTCTCATACGCCGACGACACCCAGCTGATCCTCTCCCTCACCAAGGCCCCCACCACCGCCAAATCCAACCTCCACGAAGGAATGAAGGCCATCGCCGAATGGATGACGAACAGCCACCTGAAACTGAACTTGGACAAAACGGAGGTCCTCATCATCGGATCTATCCCCTCCGCCTGGGACGACTCATGATGGCCGGCCGCACTGGGAGCTGCACCGATGCCCACTAACCACGCATGCAACCTGGGAGTCATCCTGGACTCCGCATTGTCAATGACCCAGCAAGTGAACGCCGTCTCCTCCTCCTGCTTCAACACCCTCCGCATGCTCCGCAAGATCTACAGATGGATCCCCACCGGTACCAGAAGGACAGTCACCCAGGCCCTCGTCAGCAGCAGACTAGACTACGGCAACGCTCTCTATGCAGGAACCTCAGCCAAACTCCAGAAACGACTACAACGCATACAGAACGCCTCTGCACGCCTCATCCTCGACATCCCTCGCCACAGCCACATCACAGCCCACCTGAAAGACCTACACTGGCTCCCCGTCAACAAGAGGATCACCTTCAAGCTCCTCACCCACCCTCACAGAAGTTAGGAGTCCTAACTTTACTACTCCTAAACTGAGAAAAATCCTAACTTTAAGACTTTCGGTATTCACAGAAGGCATTTAGGAGTCCTAAAGTTAGGACTACTAACTTCTATGAATACCGAAATGAGTAAGTTCATTCTGTGAATACCAAAATGAGTAAGTGTATTCTGTGAATACCAAAAAGTACTAACTTTACGTTTTTGACGTAAGTTAGTTCTGTGAATCAGGCCCTCAGAGTAGGAATGGAAGGCCAAACGGAACTATCTATGATGTCGTGCGGGGGAGGAAAAAGCACATTTTTGCAGCAGACAACCCTGTGTGAAACTGTAACAATATAGGGTATGCCGGACAGCATGCCACAGCAGTCTTGGTTATTCAAAAGCAGATAGCTACCATTAGCAAGCACAGTGAAAGTAGGAGAAATAGCAGGAGCAGGAATGCCCTTTAACACACAAGCAAGATTCGGAGCCGAAACGTTACAAGCCCCATGCAATAGAATGTGTTTGCAAACAAGGGAATGACCCACAGTTGAATCACATGACTCCCCCGTGAGAAAAACCTCCCTTCCGTCTCTAAGGCATTTAAACATAAAAGGCAAGGACCAAAGTTCATGCAGGAAGGCACTGCCCAAAGGCTGGAAACGGCCCACAGGATAATGCTTCATACACTAACTAAATTCAAACAATGAGAAAGGCAAAGCGATAACCCCGTGTACTAGCCACACAGCAGAATCCAATTCTGCGACAGAGAATGGTAAGGGCTCTATTTTTTCGATATGCAACAGAGTGTAGGCTGCATCTTTCATGGACATAAACCTCTGTTTTTCAGTCAAATTAAAAGGTAAGAATAAGGCAGTGGTGTTTAAAAATTGCCAAGGAACCTTCCCCATCTTAAGTGTTTGCAAAGTCCATGCAAACTGCATTATGGAACGCAATTGATTTTGACCATGATATAACACAGAAACATCATCTTGTACAATATCAACAACAGAGGAAATAATATTCTCTAATGTGTAAATGCGGGAAGACAGGGTATTAATACTATTGTCAACAACAGCAAGCACTTTTTCTAAATTAGCTTGATCGATTTCCCGAAGACGGGAAGCAGCTTCAATTTGCGAAAGCTTCCAGAGTTCATTGTAAGTCTCATATATGAATCTCTTCGGTCGAGGACCACGAGGCCCTAGTACAAAGTCGGACAGATCAATGTTGCCTGATAGGAGGGATAAATGTTGTTTAACAGAATCTAAGGAAGAGTGCTGCAACCACTGTTTACATAATTTAACAACAGAATATGTTGTAACAGTTCGAGAGTCAGAAAACCTTGGATCTGGCCTATCCTGTTTGTATCCAGTATCCGTGTTATGAAAACGCAGTTGGCAGGCATTAGATGCAATGGGCCAAGCCAACCAGGGTGACTGAACAAACGCAGAGACATTAAACGAATTGTTCTGAAACAAAACTTGCAATTTGGTAAGGGACATATTAAAATACAAGCTTACGTTGGGAGTGGAAGACAAGACAGGAAAGGAAGGGGCATTCAATTGTTTGGACGTAGCCAAACCCCAACATGTCGTCTGATAGATGGTCTGGTTTAAAAATTGAATTTGGGCCGGGATGAGGCAAGCACGGTGCAAGGCTTCTGTGCCCTGCACCTGCCATGCTTTTGAGCCCCAAATAGATTTCAAATCAATGGTGTCACGCCAATGTTCATACCCACCCACAGCTAAGGCTTTTAAAAAGGAGCCGGAATATAGTAATTTGGTATGTGTTAACATGATTTTCTCAGTAAAGGAAGTGTTTAATTTAAAGAAATAGGACCCAGGGTTCGATTTATTAAAATCTGTAAAATAAGTAAACTTATTTTTAAGAGTTTGGGAGCTACCTGGCAAAGGGGTCGGACAATGTTCCCATTGGGTGTAATTAAAAAGACCCCGAAGGGTACTGGGTTTATGGAGGAAGTGGTTGCCCCAATGCTGGTAACAATACAAATCAGCATAATTTGCAGAATTCATGTACAGATCCTCAGCATGAAAAGCAGCATAATATTTCAAATCAGTAAATAATGCTTCAACTGCATGCACATCCCAATCGTCAGAATGAATATTACTTTTTACGACATCACCCATGGAAACACGAAGGACATTTGGTACATTAATAATTTCGGTCGGTCCATGAATTTGGAAGTTTACCGCATCCCAAACGATGCCATCAGCGACTGGAACTGCTGAAATGTTCACAAAGGTGTGGTCTCGCTTCATAATGTGAGATGAAGAATGTGGAGCCAAAGTTCCAGCAACAGAGTTCACTGCAGAGCGTTCTGGCAAATAGTGTCCATTGATGAGCAGAAAAAACATGGTGACAAAGCCAATGGACATGAACAAAAATATCAGGAAACGTACCAACCAGACGTATGTCCATGGGGGGATCAAAAAATTGTCTCTGAACCAGGATACAAAAATACTGAATTTGGATGGGACAAGTGATGAAGTGGAAGCCGAGTCAAAGGAATAACGTGTTGGGCTCAGTGGCGTTGTTGGTAAATGAGCCACGGACTCGGTTGCGGGGTAGGTATACTCGGTCTCCTCGTTGCAGGGGGAATCCGGGTAGTCGTGCAGGTTATCAGGCAAATCTACCATCTCGAGAGCAACATCAGTGACCGTTCGGGCAAGAGGGCCACGAACATTCGTCCGGTAAATGACAGGACAAGAGACCGCTGGTGTAACACTATTCAGGATCGGCCAGATGTTGTAACTTGACATTTTCCACTGAGATGTATCTGTTTCCTTTGCGACCAGGAAGCGGTGGTAAGATGACTGTACGAGTTCCCTTCAAGCCCAGGACTGGAACCGGTGCATGATAAGAGGGGCCAAATTCTTTTTTGTTCTCCCCCTTCTCTCGGACCAGATCTCCAATCTTCGGAAGCCAGCCGGCAACCGGAATCTGCAGTGCAGCGTCTGTGGCTGAAGGTAAATGTGCGATTGCAAGTTTGTCTCGGGCTTCTTGTAAGTCCTGTAACATAGTAGAATGATTATCTACATCAAAGATGGCGGATTGCGCCGCCATGTCTAGATCATCAAGGTCAGGCACAAACATTCTTATGCCAAAGAGCATTTCGTATGGGGTCCGCCCACCCAGAGGTCTTCTAGGGAGATTATTAAGTGCACGTTGTACCGTATACAAGTGGGCCAGCCAGTTCCTGCCAGTACCTAAGACTCTAGCTGTCAAGGATTGCTTTAAGTCACGGTTCATTCGTTCAACAATCGAATTGCCCTCAGGCCGATAAGGAGACGAAAATTTCACCTGCACCCCCAGTAAACCCATTGCGTCCTTGTAAGCCTTAGAGGTGAACGCTGGACCTTGGTCAGAATGGAAGGTGCCACAGGCGAAAATTCCCACAAAGACACGCAAATCCCTTATGACATTTCGAGCGTCAGCACTTCGTTGTGGCCAAACCCAGATGAAACGTGTGCACGAGTCCACTGCAACTAAGATATATTTATATGCAGTGTCTGATGAGAATGGATCGCAGTGATCCAGGTAAACACACCCAAAAGGTCTGTTAGAAATGCAGAGCGGGGTCTGTGGTGGCCGAGTAACTGTGGAAGGCTTAATCTGTTAACAAACGTCACAAGAAAGCACATAAGTACAGGTTTGTTTGTATAAACCACGCCACCAGTAACGCTGCTGCAAGATGGAAACAGTCGCTGACACTCCAGCATGAGCTGACGCCATGCCTTCGTGTGCCGCTGTTATCAAGGAAAGTCTGCGGTCCGCGTTGGGAATCAGCCGATCACCAACGTTTGGAATTCTTACATAAGGAGCCTGTTCGGGACCTAATTGATAAGAGTATTTGGAAGGGAAACCCCTAGGGAAATTAGCACCTTTCTCTTCGTCGCAGCAATAGCTGCTAGTATATCAGTATCTATTTTAGACATGGATCTGGTAACTGCTGCGACTGTGCACGTGGCTACTGCTGATTTGGCAGCTTCATCTGCCAAACCGTTACCGACAGCATGTGCGCCCACACGCTGATGGCCAAGAGTGTGTACCACCTGTGTGAGAGGCAGACGTTGTTGTAAATCTGCCACTCGAACCCAAAGCATTTTATGCTTGATTGTGCTGCCTTTTGCGTCTCTATAGTCATTTTGTGACCAAAAGAAGAGATTGTCATTGTAAGACTGAACACAGTAATAGGAATCGCATACAATAAGAGTGGTCACATCCGGATTCGCGAACTCAAGTGCTAGCACCAATGCGCGCAGCTCGGCCAATTGTGCAGTACTGTCTCCCAGTGCTTGAGTATGCACTACAGTAGATTTAAATTTTCCGTTCACAGAGGAACCTGCAACAATAGCACACGCTGCTGAATAAGCATGCTTGGAGCCCGTGGCAGGCTGTGCTGAACCATCGGTATAGATAATACATTCGTATTCCTCAAGCGGTAGCAAAGACAGAGGAGGAGGATGAACGAATTCATACTGCAAAAACTCCTGAGTCTGAAGAGATGAATCAAAGATAAAAGTGACATCCGGAGACGTCAAAGATGTTGCCCATTGTATCCAACGGGGGTGCAAACCTTTAGAGTTCGGAACACTTGCTTTCGTCACTGCCTCTAGGGCAGGATAGGGTGTTACCACCAAAATGCGCTTTCCCTGTGCCAGTGCGCGTTCCTTTATAATCGCCATTTGCACTGCAGTCAAAACTTTCTCCACAGATGAAAAACGCATTTCTGTGGAAGTGTAAAGATGTGACTTGTATGCGATGGGTACTGTGTCACCTTCGTTAAAGGTTAAGTACGTGAAACCCACTGCCCCTGGAATGATTCTAATCACCAGGTTTGTGTGGTTGTCACGAGTCAACAAGTATTTAGACTCAAGAAGGTCCGTCTGCAAAGGCTGCAGAATGGAGGAATGCTCCGGAAGCCAGCATGACTTCGAAAAGTTAGGTTGTATCAAGGCATACAGTGGCTTGATACGCTGGGCATATTTGGGAATATAAGTACGCCCGAAGTTCAGAAAACCCAGTAAAGACTGAAGTTTCTTCAGAGTGGTTGGAGGGCACAAAAGTGCACATTTCTCCAGAAAATGGGGGGCTAAGCCCTTACCTTCATTGTTGAGCTCATAACCCAAAAACAAAACGGTAAATTCAGCAATGTGAGATTTGGCAAAGTTAAACTTGTAACCTAGAACCGCAAATTCTAGAATAATGCGGTCCACTCGGGAAAGATGCGGGAATAATTCGTCGTCCGTCAGATAGATATCATCGACGTACGAACATGCATCTGGGTCTATGCCGTCTAACAAAGAGACAACAAGAGCAGCGAATACGCCCGGACTGTTCTAGTAGCCCATAGGTAAACGCCTGAATTTGAATAATTTATCACCGGAGGTAAAAGCGCTCCATTGGCTACTCTCCGGGGCCAAGTTGTGCGTGTAGAATCCATTGGATAGGTCAAGTGTAGTTTTATATTTTTTACGAACAAGACTGTCTACTAGCGCAGAACTATATGTGTTTTGCACCGCAAAGGTCCGACAATGTGAATTCAAATGTCGGTAATCCAAAACTAAGCGGTACGATCCATCGGGTTTAGAAACCGCGAAAAGGGGATTATTCATCGGTGATACGCATGTTTCAATCACTCCCTGATATTCCAACTGAGTCAGAATTTCGGAAACGGGGCCTTTTGCTTCCCGTTTTATGGGATATTGGGGTTGTGGCTGGGGCAGCGACCGCAAAGGTATTTCATGGGGTGGTGATTCTTCATCCCAGCCCACGTGGTTGCGGTATAACGCTGGAGCCAGGGACACAGCCCATTCAGCTGCTAGAGCCTCCGCTTTGTCCTTGGGGACATGACGAGAAAAGCTCGGAAGGATTACGTCCTCCCCTTTATGCGCAGCAAGTACGAATGGGGGCAGCCAATCCGCCTCCGCTAACAAAATATCGTATGAAGAGGTCAGATTTTCCCAAAAAATCCCTTTAATAACACGCTGTATGTCACCTTCAATTTGGATGACAATATTATATAGTCTGTCAGGGGGTGCCACTCTGGTATCTGCTGTCTCGACAGTAATGAATGTTTCAGTGCTGCTGTCGCCTCCACATGAGGACGTAGCGCCTCCCGCACTATGGTAACTTCCGCGGCGCTGTCTAGGAGGGTCACTGCCCACGTCCAATCCAGGAGTCTCGTTCTCACCGTCTGTGGCATATCTCGCTGTTACAGCGGCAACTTTTTTCTTCTGAAATTGTGGGCGAGAACGTTGAAAGTCGTCTGGATCCCTCTGACTTGTTGTCGAGGTTGGTCTCGTCCCTGTGGATCCTCTCGACCCCTTCCTCTATCCTGGCGATCTCCTCCACCAGCCTGCGAAGTTGTTGGTGCCTGTGAAGAACGAGGAGAACGCGAATCAGGGACTTGATATCTCTCTGGAGATTTAATTCTCGCCCTATCACGCAAATCATAAGTGCGTTCAGAAGAGACGGAAACCGGGGATGCACCTCGCGACCCCGGCTTCTTCTGTTGTTTACCCTGTTTTTTCAACCTCCAGCTCTTTTTAGTAAAAACTGGTTTCTCATCTTTCTCAGACTGAGTTTTTGGTTGTTGTTGCGATTGTGTTTGCGATTTGGAAAAAGGCTTAACTCCCAGGCTATTTCTGCCAATTGTTTTGTAAGCCTGGGCTATAATTTTCGGTAATTCGCGCAGCTTGTCCAAATCTGGGACTAAAGCCAAAGCATTAGCTACTTGAAAGTTCACTGCATCGCCCTTGACATTCGCAAGGATCAAATCAGCTACTACGTCGAACACTCCCACCAGTCTCATCCCTAATTCCACAGCCGCTTCAGGGCCATGTTCATCCTGTACGCGTTTAATCACAGAGGGGAGAACTGTCATGGAAGGAGTGCTGAAACACTTCGCATATACTGCGGCGAATACCCTACCCCAGTTGTTGCATTCTGCCAACTCGGGTACTAAGTCTTTTGGCAAACTAATCGGCAAAATCCTATGTTTTTCCACGGGAGATGTATTTGAAAAAACTGCCTCCAGCTGGTCAAATTTTTCTGCAAGCCAATAAGGAAAATCATCCTTATTTTGTGGGCGCTTGCCCATCACCGAATTCACCATGACAGGACTTATGGTTACACCGCCTGCACCAGCTGGATGGGCCGCATCTCCAGGCGGGGCTCCCTGGATGTTGCCTGTAACATATTGTACTAAAGCTCTGTGTACTCGTATCAAAGACGAATGCATATGACGCAGTTCAGCGACTGCCACCATCATATAACGCGGATGTGGTGTATACCCGGCCAAGACAGTCCAAGTGGCCCCATCAATTGATAAGGGGCCTAAACGAACCGCGGTAACTGGTTGGGGGAGGGCGCCATCAAACCAAACACGGTGTTGCCAAGCCGTGAGCGGTACTTCAAGATTCATATACGGTCTATAGTGATTAGGAACAACGGTGGCTTCATATTCATGGAACAAATTATCAGTCCCATCCACCGCCGGAAAGGTGACCCAAGAGTAAAACACCTCAAAGTGGTAAGCTGGATCTGCTTGTACCACAAAGATTAAATCGACACCCGCGTCAGCCACTCCATACATTGTTAAGTGAGCTCTGAGCGCTGCGCGGCTATGTGCTGCAATTTGCGTAGCCATTTCAGGCTAGAAGTTTTTTTGACAACCTAATATGTTGCAGCACAATAGTGGGTATTATTTAAGAAACCTTTTAACAACTTCAAGCTTGAAAGAACCTATAAAAACGTCAAAATAGGAGGTATCACCGTCACACCCGCTTCCGGAAGCGCCTGTGAAGGAAGTTGTGGACAAGCACAAATATTACTCAAGCGTCTCGCAGATAAGCGGCCCCACTCGTTGGTTGCGCCATGTTGTAGGGATTCTGCACATACACAGAGCTATGCACAGGATAATGGGACCTCGGAATATAGTGGTGAGCCAATCATAAACCTTAGCACCTAAAACCCCAACCCGACTAGCTGTAGCGTCTCATTAGCAACAATACTACCAATGATTAGACAACCCAGAACACGGTATCTCTCTCTCAGGACTCGCAGTAGCAAGAACACCCTTTCATAACTCACTCATACCTGTCCACAACGCGCGTAAGAAGAGACACTGTATAGTTTAAAATGTTTATTTCAACTAACGTGCTCTAAGATACAGTACACGTGCCAGTACTATCAGCATAATGCATAAGGATAATATAATCAGCATAGTTACAACTCCATAGAATACAAACGGGGAAAGCATTTCATAAAGCAGTGGATATAGGGCTAAATGACCTTACCACCCTCCCCGTGCTAATAGCTACTTTATTATAAAAATAGAAGACCTCTGGGCTTTGACTAGCGAACCCTCATACCTCAATATCTAGATGCAAAGTTTACATCATCAGATACAAACAGCTCTTCTCTCTGGAAAGGTTGTTCTCCAAGTGTCTCCAACATTGAAATCACAATATTAAAAGCACCCGAATTCCCCTGTGCAGCAGCATTCAGTGTTATGTCTAAGTGCGAGGGGCTGACCAAATCAGCAAGAACAAGGGACATTGTTTTTCGACCTTGTACATGATGTGCAGACGAAACCCAAAGGGGATAGGAAGAAAGGTTAAAGGCAGAAATGCAGCCAGTTCTAAAATAGCCAGGCACAAGCAGATTCTGGGAAAACAAAGGCACAAAGTAACGTGCTCAAAAAGGCATCATGGCAGCCAGGCCTAAGCTAACTTAGCAATGCAGACCATGAGTCCACAAACCACACGACAGAACCATTGGACAAACGAGATAGCAGCCACCTACCGTCCGAATCATGTTCTGCAGTAACAATAGATAGACCAGAATTTTTGGAAATCAACGTCACAACCCCGTTCCCCTTTACCAGAGGCTTCAGAACAAGCTACATCAAGGACCCACTCCTTTCGTAAAAGTAAGGCTTCTTTATAAGCTACCTTAGTTTCCTGAAGTAAAACAATATCACACGATAAGCTTTTGCAATAATTTAAAATCTTGGTCCTCTTAACAGGGTGATTTAGGCCTCGTACATTAAGCGTAAGCACATTCAGACCAGACATAGTGGACAAAAATCAACATCAATAAACAAATTTGATGTATGAAAAAAAGGAAAGCACAGTAACTTTAGTTCAAGTTTAGTAATGAATGGAAGATAATAAGAACAAAAAGAATAGACTGAAGCAGGAGTCCCCAGGAAAAAAGAAATAAAGAAAGAACAAGTAAAGACTGGAGGAAAGAGAAGAGCAGAGAAAGAAAGTATAAGAAAAAACTGAACGCAAAAAAGAAAGAACCCCACCAGGGGATGTCTGTAACAGACAGAATGCATGGGAGGAAAAAACGTGGATGAACAACCACAGAGGCCAGCACTCACAGCTCAGCCTGCTCAAAAAAGATAATGTATTAAGTAACGGAGTATCGATAATGAATAAATACAAATACTATAAACCTGTTAATAACCAATAATGTTAAATTACCCAGGTGTCAAAAGACCCAAACAGTTTGTACTTAAATAGAAACCTGTACAATTTCATTTCCTTAAATAAACAAAAGCACAAAATTACCTAAGTATCCAGTTAAAATGTGATAAATAACAATAATGAATAAATACAGAATCGCATAAGGCGAAACAAATTCATATATGTATTGTAATAAATAACTAGTTGATAGATTTAAATATTAAATAAATATGAAAATTAGGAAACAGGAATGATAAAAACATTATAAGGATTGAAAAAAGTGGGGAACAGTGCTCAATTCATAAAACGGGAAGGAATGAGTTGATATCCTCCATTACATAGTAAAAAGGAAGAGAAAATTCTATGAAAGATCATAAACAATAAAAAATACCTAACAATACAGTAGATAATATGTAAACTAAAAGAGAAACATTACTAATCGATAAGTACCCAATAACGGTCCTCTGGAAGTGAAATTAATGTGTGCGACAAGAAAAAAGGATAAATACCACACAATACATAACAAGTAATTCATAATTCATGCCTGTAGATATCAGAAGTAAGGTAGCAATTAAATAATAAAAGTTCATTTAGTAAGACATACACAGAAAACCAAAGAGTTTAGAAGGACTAGTGACACAGAAAGGACAGATAGATAAGATAACTCTAGGAAAAAGAAAAAACTTTATCAACAACATTTAGATCATGAATAATATAAAGAAACGTGCAATAAGAATTGAACATACCAGAAAGATTATGACTGGTTAGAGCACATACAAATCAGTATCAAGGGAGAGGAGATGTGAGCCAAAGGAAATAAAAAATATCAAAAGAGGACATGAGGCAAAAGACCTTACATAAAAAGGAAGTTATAGGAAGAAGAGACGCAAAAACACAATTATCACATATTATAACACTTAACACAAAAATACTGTTGTCTTGGGAGTAAATGATGATACCTGTAAAGGAAAGGTTAGTAAAGACACAGGAATGAAACAGCAACAGCCAAATATCTTGGAGTAAATAATCATCCCTACACCTAGAGTCTCGAGAGAACCCTAAATTTACAAATTCCTGGAAAGGCACAGATAAGCATTAAACCAGTCACCTAAAAAGAGAGAGGTACTTAAGAGTTAGAGGTGCCCGGGGGTGAATCCGAGTCCATCCGAGATTCAGACTGGTTATCCAAAAAGGTGGACAGGTCAGATGGTTCATGGAAAATCTGGGTGCGACCTCTGAAAGTTATTTTGAAGCGTGAGGGGCCAGCAAAGGCGAACGGAATGTTCATCTCTAGAAGTCATCTACGTAGATTTAGAAAACCTTTCCGACGAATGACAGTGTCTCTGGCAAAGTCTTGAGATATAGCAATTTTGTGACCTTCCCAATGCAGCGATCTAATTTTCCTCATTTGAGCCAAAAAAAAATCAGAATGTTGGTGCCTCAAAGGTTTAAAAATCACTGGTCTTGGGTACGTCAGAGACCTAGGTTTAAACGTGGGAACCCTATGGGCACGCTCTATTTCAAACTCCTTTTGGAAAGAGATATTCAGCACCGTGGGAATCCAATTGACCAAAAAATCCAACATTGAAGGAGCAGCTTTTTCGCAATCTTCTGGCAGACCAAAAATACGGAGGTTACTCCTACGATTTCTGTCTTCCTGTTCAGTGAGGTCTCTCCGCAGTGATATCAAAGAGCGCTCCATGTTCTGCATGTGTTTAGCCTGTTTGTGCGTGGAGTCCTCAACTGAGCTTATACGAGATTCCACATTAGAGACACGTAGAGACAAATTCTTCATATCATTCCTGATTGCCGCCACTTCAACCTGAAGTAAATTGGTATTTGTTTTGGTGCTCTTCGCAATATCATGGACTGAATTGAGCCGAGAAAGAATAGTATCCAAGGTAGCGACAGAGTCTAAGTTGCCTTAGGTGCTAATTCCGGAATGGGAGAGGCTTGCTTATACCTCTTCAGATCTCCTTTAGCATCCTTGTCCTTTGAGGAGATACCCATACCTTCTGCCATTGGAGTAAGTCAGAAAATATAGCGTAAGTGCAAGCTATACGTAGTTTGCACACCAAAAAGGATATGACAAGCCTCCACAATATAGACAGCTGAAAAGAGCTTCACACCTAGACAGATCAGGTTAAAGGATTTTTGTCAGCAGCGTTCAAAGTGCGTAAGCACTCATATCAGCAGAACCATATTCAGCGCTCGACATGACTCCCGGTAGTAACAAGCACCCATAGCCCTCAACAATAGTGCCAACAGCAGTATGAAAATGTTTATCAAGGGCTGACATCCGCAGGAGAGATTAACAGCGTGTTAAAAAAAAAAAAAAAAATATCAAGTAGCAGGTCTTCCGTGACAGACATCATTATACGATAGACGATGCCATTAAGTATACGTTGCATGCGTCTACTACCAACAGCGCCAAAAAAGTAGCCATCCAACAGTCGAACCATGAATAATAGTGCACAGTGGAGAAGCGCCCGCTGGGACTTAATTCAGGCACAAGGAATGCATATGGCAGAGATATTCGGTCATAGAGAACCTTTTTATGCTGCCAAAACGTATATTCAGCACCTCCTCACAGGTTATTTCAGTGTAGTGAGGGAAAGTTAAAATTCAGGCACCATACCTCAAATGCTGAGTAAAATACAAGAAGTCAGGGTCAACAAACCGAAATATCCTCCTATGAAGCAGCGTCACGATAAGATTCCATTCGTGCCGCCATTTTGTGAGTCGCGTCTGAGGATAAGATAAAAGCGGCACTCGCGTGGTCAGGAGCGTCTTAAATCAGCCAAAACTCGCCGCTGTAGATCTTGAGGTGTTCCGCTGCAGATTACTGTTTTCTGGTGAGCAAAAAGTTGCCTGTATCACATGAAGAGCCGGGTGACCACCTCGGCGATCTGCCGGAGCTCAAAGCAGTGCGGCCATCTTGGCTGCGCGCAAGCCACGCCCCCTTTGTAACTTATTTTTAAGTGTTTATGAGGAAGAATTTTCTTCTCTCTAGACGGGGATCTATAGGGAACGTATATGTTAAGATGTGCACTTAACATTATTTAGGGTACACACACATATTTCTTTTTCACTCAAGTTATGGGCGTTGGTTTTCGTTCTTTTTTAAGGAAAGTGCAATTCAATAATCAGGTTAATGGTACCTTCAAAGTCTTACTGAATAATGATATATTCCATTACTAGATGTACATTTTGTTTTGTTCTTTCACATGAGCGGCTGGTATGTCCACATCAGGGTGTGACATTATAGCCCAGTATAAATGAATTTACTTTTTTTTAAAGAGAAATAGAAAAAAAAAAACTCTTTCTAAAACAAACTTAAACCGGTGCAGTGGAGTGGTGTAGAATAGGGATCGGGTGTTCTTAGCTAGAAGATCTGGGCTTAGGGGTAACGGGCCCACCGGGGTGTATCAATTGAGAGGGATGAACTTCCCCTTACAGCGTCGTCTAGCATATTCCGAAGCACATGCCACCGCATCTCGAAGCTCGGGAAAGCCAGCATGCACGGCTCCGATTTGATATGGTTAGGAGTAAGCCATCACGGCTCGATGTCTTCACTCGGGTTATCTCGCTCTCCCCCCCCCCTCTTCCTCATTGGTATGCACTGGTTGTTCCCAAGACATCATCATTTCCTTCCATAAATCAGCTATAGGGCGTTTCCGCACTCCTTTAGCCTCCTCCCAGCTCAATGCTCTACCTTCTGCACCCGCCCAATTAATCACATCCCGGTTCCAATGTTCAACCCTAGGCCCCTGTGGGGACTTCCACTCTAATGCTATTCTACGCTTAGCAAGACCTAGGGCTAAGTCAATCAGTCTGTTCCCTACCGTACGTTTCTGTGGGTGAGGAAAGAGTCCCAACAAGCACACCCGGGCCGTGGATGCCAGCTCTCACCCCAGAACGTCTCTGAGTTTGAGAACAATTGCTTTCCAAAAGGGGCGTATTATTTGGCAATCCCAGAGCATGTGCATGAAATCAGCGTCAAGGTGGGCACATCTTGGACATTTTCGCACTCCCCCACCATAAGTGATGTTGAGGCGGTGAGGTGTCATGTAGGTCATATGAATGACATTAAATTGTATATATTTTAGGCGTGTGTTACGGAAACTCTTCTTGGGGGACTGCAGAATTTGACCCCATTCAGCGTCTGTGAAAGCACCTCCTAATATCTTTTCCCATCTCCCTCGTAATCCACCCAGTGGGTCCAGGGACGCTGTAAGCAGGGCGGCATAAAACCACTTCACTTGGTGCCCGGCCATACCCAGGGTTAAGATTGGGTGTGTCTCCGGCTCCTCCCTCCCCCCCCCCACAGCTGTCCAAAAGTGCGCACCAGCACTTCATATTGTAAAAACTGTCCCTGAGGAAGCCCATTACCAACCGCCAATTCCTCAAATGGGAGGAGACTTTTTTCCAGATAACAGTCTCCCACATTTTCCACCCCTACCTGTGTCCAAGACGCTAGTTGGTCCTCTGTAAATAATGACATAGGAGTCTCGTGTGGTAAACCCACGAGGGGGAGCATAGGGGTATATCTGGGCGCTTTTTAAACTTTATCCAGGGATCACTTCCAGGCCAGTAACGCCGTGCGTTGTAACACTGAATGGTACGGGGTGGGGGTAGTCGGAACCAACAGTTTAGCTAACAGCATGCAGGGATGCCCATCAGGCTCCATCAAACATGTGCCTTCCTCGTTCACCCCCTCTACCCACTGTGCCAACCACTGCAGCTGGATGACCAACATGTAAAACTCGAGGTTCGCCACCCCCAGTCCACCCTCTGTCATGGGGCGCTGTAGCGTCCTCAAGGATACTCTCGGACACCCACCATCCCCCACCAGCTCTCTCAACAGCGAGTTCAATGGGCGAAACCAACCCGGTGTCATCAGAACTGGAAGGTTGACAAAATAATATAATAGCCGGGGTAACATTACCATTTTGGACAAAGAAATCCTGGCCATAATAGGGAGTTGCAATGTACACCAGAACAGAACACAAGTTTTGAGGGACCGCGCTGCTCTGCCTAAGTTACCCTCCTTCAAATCCTCCAGGGAGTGGAATACCTGGATGACCAAGTATTTAAAGGAGTGGGGAGCCCACTGTATGTCTAACTGTAATGCCTCTGGTCTAGGTAGGGGTCCCGCTACCGGGAATAAGTACGTCTTGGCTTTATTGACCCGGAGACCTGATATTTGTTCGAAGCTTTCTAATATCTGCGATGCCGACACTGTGCTGTTCACTGCATCTCCCAAATAGATCAGCAGGTCATCTGCATAAAGCGAAATATTATGCAACTTAGTGCCCACCCTAAGATGCAGCCCATCGCCCCCCAACGGGGTCCGCTCTGCGAGCGGCTCTATTGCTAAAGCGAACAAAAGGGGTGAAAGAGGATACCCCTGCCGTAAGCCTCGGAAAATTGTGTATTGAGCAGAGATCATTTTGCCCGTTTTGACCCTTGCAGTGGGTGACGCATAGAGGAGCCGTACCCATTTCACCCATTCATTCCCAAGGCCCATTCGCAGCATGACCTCAAAGAGGTACTCCCAACTGATCATGTCAAATGACTTTTCCAGGTCGATTGACAGCACTGCTGCCTGTTGGTTACGGGAAGGGTCTCCGTGGTACAACACGGAATAAAGTCTGCGAAGATTGTAAGAGGTACAGTGGGAAGGGATTAATCCATTCTGGTCCGGATGGGTAAGGGTTCTCATGTGGGGAAGCAACCTACTTGCTAGCTCTTTACTAAGAATTTTAAAATCCAGGTTTGACATTGAAAGGGGTCTAAAGTCCGTCACTCTGGCAGCTGTCTCTTTGGTTTTAGGGAGTGGAATCACAAGCGCATCCCTTGTTGTACTGGGTAATTCACCCCGCTGAAGCGAGTCTGCATAGAGAACCTCTAGCTGTGGCGCCAGACTGGTGGCGAACCGTTTCTAAAATTCCGCCGGGAGGCCATCAGGTCCCGGCATTTTGCCAATTGCCAAGTCTCCAATGGCTACACGGATTTTGTTCACTGTCACTGGTCCTCCCAACTCTTCCTGAATCTGATGATCCACAGCACAAAGTGGTAGGGGGTCTAAAAAATACCTTATGAGGTTTGTATCGATTGCTACCGTAGCAGCATACAGCCTCTCATAGTAACCATGGAAGGCATTATTAATATCATCCGGACTATAAAGGAGCTCACCCGTGTCCTGCCGTAACTGGGTGATAGGTGATCCACGAGTTTCCAGTTGGATCAGCCATGCCAGTAGCCTTCCGGCCCTCCCCTCCTCTCTCTGCATCCTATCCAAATATTCTTTGTAACTATATCACCGGAGTCTATTTAGTACTTCCTGGTAGGCCACCCTCGTCTCCTGTAACTCAAGCAGGGAAGCGGGTCAGCACCCTGGACATTGTCCAATCGTCGTAGTTTCTCCTCTAACTCTAGGATCTCTTTACGTATTTCTCGTTGTGCCCCAATCGACTGTCTCATACAATGTCCCCACACCACCACTTTGACGGCCTCTCATTCCACCAGGGTCGAGGATGCTGTGTGTGCATTCGTGAGGAAGAAGGATTCCATAAGTGTAGTCATAGAGGACCGATATGGAATATCCTCCAATGCCAACGGGTTAAGTCTTATGCTTTCATACTGGTAGAAAGGGTAAGACTAGAGTTGGGCCTGTGGGGCCCTGGAGGACTCGCTGCTAATGGTGCTGCAGCACCATAGACACTTTTGACTAATTCCTGAAGAGTCAAGGGGGAACTCTTGAGTACGGCCAATTAGTGGGCATTCCCTGGATGTGGCCACCAGTGAATAGGGAATAATCCTGACCACATTATAATGAATAGGGTGGGACAGGGATTTGCCTCACAACTACTAGAGCCTTGACCTCAAGGGGATTATGTTATTGCTCATGACTGGTTTTATTCATGTGAAAGTGTAGAGTAAGAAATAAAATACATATTTTTCTTACATTGATTTATTGTTTGTATTGTGTGCACTTTGAGTTATGAGTCTTGTTCACTTACCTGTATCTACTCTTCTCCCATGAGGGAGCCTTTGAATGCTCTTCCACACTACCACTGAGAATCAAGTGCAGGAGGAGTACTTGGCCCAGCTGCTCATAGTAGATTGGGCCTAGGACATAACAAGAAAAAAGGCCTCAAACACCACGGTTGGGCCCAGTAACCCCTGTATGCCCCGTGGCCCTCTGAAAGGTATTCTGACAGGCCGCACCACTATGAGCCGGGGTGGACTGGAAGCAGAGAATCCTGCAAGATGTGCATGTCCCCTGCTTGTATCTTGTATAGCCTAAACTAAAATGCTTGAGCTAAATTAAAAGATTATTCTGTAGGCTTCATATAGGTGGTCACAGAAAACAAGTGTTCCCTAAGCATTGTATGAAAAATGGCAAAAGGGTGGTATTAGTTATAAAAGTGAAATACAAATACTGTAAGACATAAGCACTTTAAAGTGTGCTCTAGAGCTTCCTTAATGATCCCTGACTGATAATTAAAGTAAACAAAGACAGACAGGCCATGTTAAAATTGAAAACAGAGAATTTTATTGCAGAAATATAAAATATGAACAAATGGGCAGTATTTTTCTCTGGGAAAGGTGGCATCCCTACCTCCAAAAGCACTCGACCTCACCCACTCTTTCATATCATTTCTCCCTTATTTTTTTCCTCATGCCCCTTGTGTGGGTGCCCTCATCAGTCCAGTTTATCGGGGAACCTAAGCACTGTATCGTTTTCTTACCTTGCAACTCCTACCTTCCCGTTGCCTCTGTTTGCCGCACTGAGTTACCACCATGCACCCACCATTTACTGGGGGCCCTAATCATCCCATCCTTATCTCCTTCTTCCCTTTCAACCCATTGCTCCCCCGTGTCTCTGTTTGCCCGAGTTCACTTACCCATTCACCTTTTTCCATCAGCAGTCCACAAGCACTCTGTAACTGCATCCCTGGAAGCACTATTAAAAAATAAAAAAGGCGCCAAAGACATCAAGCTGTTCTGTGCCCATAGACAGCACAACAGGCTGTCAGCACTACAGTCAATCAGAGCCCGCATTCTCACTCTAAAGCCTTCCTGACCTGCGTCCAATGGGCACAGAGAAAATGTGGGTGTAGGAAAGTGCCATTTTTTGACATGGTCAACCCCCCCTTTTTGCCTAGTATTTGATGCGATTTCGACTGGAAGTGCACTGGCAATACCTTTAGCACTCTCTGTAAGTCCCTAGTAAATGGCACCCCTTGTACCTAGGGCCTGGGGTACTAAAGAAGGTCTCTAAGGGACGCAGCACAAATTGTGCGACCCTAAGAGACCCCTCACCAAACACATGCAAGACTGCCACTGTAGGCTGCGTGTTTTGGTGCAGACCAAAGTGAAAACACGACATGACACACATCCCTGTGTGCCTTATCACCTAACACTACATGTAGTATTTGTAAGTCACCCATACAGCAGGCCTTACAGCCCTATGGTAGGGTGCTTAATATTACATGTGAGGCCCTACCTGCATGAGCAGATATGCCCCTGTGCTGGTCAGTTCCATTACTGCCAGTGCAAGTGAACAGGGAACCTATTTTAAAACATGTGCTGGACACTGGTGGAAACAAGTTCCCCAGCTACATGATGGCTTCACTGAAGATAGGGATGTTTGGTATCAAACATCTCGTATTAATAAACCTTCACTGATTCCAGAGGTGGATTTATTAATACATGCACCCAGAGGGCACCTTAGAGGTGCCCCCTGATAACCTACCAGCCCCTGGTGTGTTGGCTGACTGGCTTCAGCCAGCCTGCCACCAGAGACTAGTGTCTGACACCCAAGAGTGAGAGCCTTTACTCTCAGGAGGTCAGAAACAAAGTATGCTCAGGAAGAGGGAGATAGCATCCCCTCCACAGGACGACCTGCTGATTAGCATTCCAGGACAGGGGAGCTTCAAAGAAGCTACTGCCTTTTAA
The DNA here is from genome assembly GCA_963921515.1 of Calotriton arnoldi. Lineage (NCBI taxonomy): Eukaryota > Metazoa > Chordata > Amphibia > Caudata > Salamandridae > Calotriton > Calotriton arnoldi. The sequence continues at coordinate 587,031 of CAWUFW010010582.1, read as the reverse complement.
ATGCAAGACTGGTTTCCCTCACAGGAGAGGAAATCAATCAATCGGGGAATTTTAAAGCGCGCTACCCACCCGTGAGGGTCTTAAGGCGCTGGGGGAGGAGGGGTGCAGCTCCGGCTTAACCGAAAAGCCAGGTCTTGAGGCTCTTCCTGAAGGTGTGCAGAGTAGCGGAGCGTCTGATGTTGAGTGGGAGCTCGTTCCAGGCCTTGGCAGCAATGTAGGAGAAGGCTCTTCCACCTGCTCTGGTTCTGCGGATCCGTGGGGTTTCTGCTAGGGCGAGGTCGCGGAGCCGAGGTTTCTTTTGGGTACGTGGAAAAAGACTCTTTCGTTGAGGTATTTGGGTCCAATGTTGTGGAGTGATTTGAAGGCATGGAGGAGAAGTTTGAAGGTTGCTCTCTTCTCGACGGGGAGCCAGTGGAGGTCTCGCAGGTGTTGGGTCATGTGCTCATGTCGTGGGGTGCCGAGGACGAGTCTGACCGCGCTGCTCTGGATGGTCTGGAGTTTGTGGAGCAGGGATTTGTTGATTCCAGCGTAGAGGGCGTTTCAGTAGTCCAGTCTGCTTGTTATGAGTGTGTGGGTGACGGTCTTTCTGGCTTTAGGGGGGATCCACTTGAAGGTCTTGCGGAGGATGCGGAGGCAGTTGAAGCAGGTGGAGGCGACGGCATTGATCTGGCGAGTCATGGTGAGGGAGGAGTCGAGGATGATGCTGAGGGTCCGGGCTTGGTCCGTAGGGGTTGGTGGGTTTCCGAGGACGGGGGACCACTAGATGTTGTCCCATGCGGTGGGGGAGGTTCCAAGGGCGAGGACCTCTGTCTTCTCAGAGTTGAGCTTTAGGCAGCTGCTGCTCATCCAGGCTGCGACGTCTTTCATTCCTTCCTGGAAGCTGAGTCTGGTGTCTTCGGGGTTCTTCGTGAGGGAGAGGATGAGCTGGGTGTCGTCAGCGTAGGATACTATGCTGAGTCAATGCTGTCTGACGATGGCAGCGAGGGGGGCCATGTATATGTTGAAGAGCATGGGGCTGAGCGATGATCCTTGGAGTACTCCGCAATTGATCTCTGTATTCGGAGAGGAAGGGTGGGAGTCTGATCCTTTGGGTTCTGCCGGCGAGAAAGGAGCAGATCCAGTCGAGGGCGGTTCCCCGTATGCCGACGTCGTGGAGTCTGGCTGCGAGAGTGCGGTGGGAGACGGTGTCGAAGGCTGCGGAGAGGTCTAGCAGGATGAGGGCCGTGGTGTGGCCCTGGTCGAGGAGAGTGCGGATGTCGTCGGTGGCGGCAAGGAGGGCGGTCTCGGTGCTGTGGTTACTGCGGAATCCGGACTGGGAAAAGTCGAGGATGTCGTTCTCTTCCATGATGGTGGTGAGCTGGGCGTTGATGATTTTCTCTGTGACCTTGGCTGCGAAGGGAAGGAGAGAGATGGGACGATAGTTCTTCAGGTCTGTAGGGTCAGCAGAGGGTTTCTTGAGGAGGGGCTTGACCTCTGCCTGCTTCCAGTCATCGGGGAAGATGCCAGATTCAAAGGTGGCGTTGATGGTGGGGCGTAGCTCAGGCGCTATGGCGGTTGCGGCTCTGTGGAAGATGTGCGGTGGGCAGGGGTCCATGGGTGCTCTTCATGGTCGTGGTGGTAACATTGGTGGTGACCGGGGTCCAGGTGGTGATGGTGGGCTGGCTGTCATCGCTGGAGGGGAGGGTGGTTTCTGGAGTCTGTTCACTGAAGTTGTCGTAGAGGGCCTTGATTTTCAGGTGGAAGTAGGAGCCGAGCTTGTTGCAGAAGTCCTGGGAGGGTGTGACTTCTGTGGCTTCGCTGGGGGGTTTGGTGGATTGCTGGATGATGTTGAAGAGTTCCTTTGAGTTGCTGGAGTTGGTGAGGATTTGTTCCGGATGAAGGTCCTCTTGGTGGATCTTATGAGTTGGTGGTATTCTGTCATGGCGTTCTTGTAGGTGGTTGGAGAAGGAGTTGCTCGTGCTGGAGGTGGAGAGTCGGAGGGAGCTCTTGTGTGCGATGGTGAGTCCTCCTCCTGTGCGGTGGGGGCGGTCCTTCCTCTGGATCTTGTATCAGTCGGTAATGGCGGTGGCGATGTCGGGGGCGGAGGAAGCATTGGTCCAGGTTTCCGTGAAGAAGGCGACGTCTGGCGAGAGGGTGTTGAGGAGGTCCCAGATCTCTATGGCATGTCTGTCCAGGGAGTGCACGTTGAGGAGGATGCACTTCAGGGCTTCGGTGGTGGGGGCGTGGGAGCGATGGTCGTGGGGGTGCTGTGGATGGTGAAGGATTGTCAGCAGTGTCGGCAGGAGAACTGGCCGTGGGTGGTGTTCAGCGTAGACAGCTGGCAGTTGTTGTCCCTTCCGGGGTTGAGTGTGTGGAGGGTCGCTGAGTCGTAGCGGTGGATGTCCGCAGAACCAGGGTCCCTGGCTGCGGTCGGGTCACGGCCCCCATTAAATAGGGAAGGGGGAGGGAAGCACAGCTGGGAGGCGGGAACCTGCAGGGGGGAGGGGCCGCAGGGGCTGCAGCGGCGGGAAAGGGTGGCGAAACGGTCACGGAGGGCACAAAGGAAGGAACAGTACAACAGAATAAAACAAGTAAAACTGTGTACAAACAGACAAAATAAAACAAAATAGGCAAAGAAAATTTACAGGCACAAAAACAAAGAGACAGACAACAGGCAGAAAAACGGGCACAAACACAAGACAGACAAAAGCGGACCAGCAGAAGAGCAAGGCTCTCCCACTGGACCACCAGGGATGAGGTGCAGGCAGGAGCCTGCGGGTGGAGGAGGGCCTCGAACCCCTACCTGCACAGGGGCAGCGGCACAACAGCGGAGCTGCTGGGGAGAGAGCAGGTCTCAGAGCAGGAGATCAAAGGTCATGCTCGCATTCCCACGCGCGGCCGTCATTAAATAGGGAAGCGCAGCTGGGAGGCGGGAGTGGGAACCAGCGGGAGGAGGGGACACGGGGGCAGAAGCAGCGGGAAGGGGCGGCGAAACGGGCAAGGAGGGCACAAAGAAGGGAACAGTACAAAAGAATAAAACAAGTAAAACAGTGTACAAACTGGCAAAATAAAATAAAATAGGAAAAGACAATTTACAGGCACAAAAACAAAGAGACAGACAACAGGCAGAAAAACGGGCACAAACACAGGACAGACAACAACGGACCAGCAGAAGAGCAAGGCTCTCCCACTGGACCACCAGGGATGAGGCGCAGGCAGAAGCCTGCGGGTGGAGGAGGGCCTTGAACTCTTACCTGCACAGGGGCAGCAGCAGCGGCACAACAGCGGAGCTGCTGGGGAGAGAGCAGGTCTCAGACCAGGAGGTCAGAGGTCTTGCTTGCGCTCCCACGCAGCGGCAGCCATTAAATTGGGAAGGGGGAGGGAAACGCAGCTGGGAGCGGGAACCAGCAGGGGGGAGGGGATGCGGGGGCAGCAGCGGTGGGAAAGGGCGGCGAAACGGGCACGGAGGGCACAAAGAAGGGAACAGTACAACAGAATAAAACAAGTAAAACAGTGTACAAACATTAAAAATAAAACAAAATAGGAAAAGACAATTTACAGGCACAAAAACAAAGAGACAGACAACAGGCAGAAAAACTGGCACAAACACAGGACAGACAACAGTGGACCAGCAGAAGAGCAAGGCTGTCCCACTGGACCACCAGGGATGAGGCACAGGCAGGAGCCAGTGCGTGGAGGAGGGCTGGAACCCCTACCTGCACAGGGGCAGCGGCAGTGGCACAAAAGCGGAGCTGGTAGGGAGAGAGCAGGTCTCAGACCAGGAGGTCAGAGGTCTTGCTCCTCTTGACCCCCTTTGTCCCGGGCCCTTTTGGCACCAATACAAAGGCGGGAAAATTAGCTAGTCAGGTAGGCGTGCCCACCCCCAGGCTAGTACCACCCCCGAAGGTGGCCTAATCTGAGGTGGACATGACTTTTCAGAGTTAGTCATCTTTGTGTTGGCAAACTGAGGAACTCTGGGACAGGGTTATGCCCACTTTCCACGGGAAGTGGTCATATAGGGGGTGTGGTAACCCCAAGGGTCAGTAGCATATTGGCTACCACCCTACACTCCCCTAACACCCCTAAATTCAATATTTAGGGGAGCCCCTGGCACCAGAAAAATCAGATCCTGCCAAACTGAAAGAAGAAGACAGACGTGAAGAGTCGCAAAGAGTAAGAACAGAAAATCCAGCAACTGACTTGACGCCAACCCTACCGGCCTGCCTGCTGACCTCCACAATTGCGCCAAAACACGACTTTTCCTGCAGCTGCTGAGTCCCCAAAGCCCGGGAGACCTGCCAGCATTTCACCCAGTAACCAAGAACACCAGTAAAGCAGCGGACCTGCTTCCCTGCACTCTGTAGGCAACCCAAGAGACCTGAGAGAACTTCAAGACCGCCGAAACACAACGCCTAAGGACACCACTGCACCCACACTCCAAGCCTGAGTTGAAGTGGGCCAACGGTGTGAGCGTGGTCCCCCAGCCCTCCAGAGACTGAGTCCACTGTGGTTTTGCCTCTTGTGGACTCCCTGGCGTCACCTGAGCCTCTGCATGCAGGCCCCCTCTACCTCGACTGCTCCAGATAAGGAAAGCCTGATGCCTAAAAACACCTCTGCATTTGTCGCCCCTGGGCCATGGAGAATAGGACCGAAGGTGTCCCTACATCCCCAGCAGCATGAGGCCTGAGCCCCCCTGTTAGTTCAGCACGACTGACCTCCAAGCCAAAGCCTGCAGCCTCTTTACTCAAAGAGCGATACCCATAGAGTAACATTGGAAACCCAACACTGTTTTGCACCTCTGCACCTGGCCGTCCTAGTGCCACTGGTGGTGTTCTACTAGTGCTTCCTTGGAACTTGCCCACCACTCACCTTAACTCCTGGAGATTGGTCCTGTAAGTCGCTGTACTGTACCTGAATGCTGTACTTGTTCTTCCTCCCGGACGATAACATTGCAGCTTCTAAAAATTGCAATGTGTTGACTTTTTTAATACAAAAGTATTTCTTTTGCAATACGTACTTACCTGATCTAACTGATTCTGGTGCCTAAATAAATAAAGATACGTGTTATTTTTCTAAATTGGTGTGGATCTACTTATTGAGTTGTGCACATCATTTATTGACTATTGTGTGTATTTGTAGATTTCTGACACTCCCCTCTGATAAGCCTAAGGCTGCTCGACCACGCTACCCGCTTGAAGAGCACCTTGGGATTGCTAGAGCAAGCCCCTGTCCACTCATATGGGAACCCCTGTACTATTTACATGATATATCTCATTTTGATATATCATATAAAGAGCCAGCTTCCTACAGTGGGCCAGTGACAGGCCTCGAGAAATCTACATTCGCTACGGCCAGTCAGATTTCATCAAGGCGAGCTATTTGTAGAGCCTACTGGCCTGTTCTGGTGAGCTGAGAAATAATAGGTGATCGTTTCACTCACAAAGTGAATGAGGAATAAAGATGTCTTCAAATCTTGTTTTTATCTTGTCACATTTGCTCTGCATTCAGAGACAGAGGTCAAAAGTCAGTTTGTCTATTAAAATTTACTTTTTTTTCTCTGACATGGAAATTAGAGGATTTTGAAAAGTAAACTGACAATCGTGCTGTGCAAAGCATGTAAAATGCAAGGCTGTAAGATGTCAGCCTTCTTTTTTCTAACACAACATTTAAATAGCTAATAAGTGAACTGCACAAATATTTCAAAATATATTTCAGTAGTTATGAAAGCACATTTTTGTAATTCTGTGTGGTGAAAAAAAAGATTTTTATAGAATGAAAACAAATCACTTTATTTGGTAATGTGCAAATGATAAATATTTTTGCTGAAACCCAATTTCCAAACATTATTTATGCACTATATAGTTTTATCAGTAAAACTGCATGTTAGCGGGAACGTTTATGGCCATTTCAATAGAAAATGTGCTGTCTGTGCTTTAGTAATATATTTATTAAAAGTGAGCTTTTAAACATGAACTGAGAAATATTCCTGCCTCCGCTCTGATGACAATGCTATTAGTGAACTAAGAGGCAAGTCAGGGGTCATGTGTACCCTATATGTGTGCCAGATTCATATTATATATGGAGCAAATGTTTAGTCTACTACATCAAACAAGAGTATTTTTGCACGGGAGAAATGTTGAACTCACATATTTGAAGGTGTTCTCATATGTGATAATGAAAAGGCATTCTATAAAATAAAATATTTGCCTAGGATCGCACAAGGTGAGGCTAGTTTAGGTCGAGTAGAATATTCAAGTTACTAGACCTGCTGGTCTAGTAACAATTTTATGATTTTTGAGGCCTGAATCAAAGCCTGCACTTCCCGGAGGTCACAAGTGAAGGCAAAAAACTGGGAACTCCCAGTACTGCACATGAGTGTGATTGGCAGATAAGTAAGAGAGTTGTTTTGAGTTGGATTAACAGTGTGGGAGCAAAAACTGTACCCCAAAATTAATACCCCCCAAAATTTGGGAGCTGGAGCCAACTGCCGCGACCAGCCTCCAAGCCCCAGGACCCTTCTCACAGCAGGCCCCAAGGAAACCAGGACAGGTAAAGTGAGAAATCAGGTCCAGGAGCGCCACACAGGCCTAATCATCAGAACTCAAAAGTAGGAGGGATAAGTTGAAGCTTCCTCACTGCAGTCGCTCACCAAGGGTGGGCTAGTACAGGGATTTTTACAGAAAGTGATGCCAAGCCCAGGAGCCTTGTGACAGAGTGATGGCTGTACCAGAGGGCTCCCTGTCTCAGTGAGCGAGGACCTGCCTTTATACTAGAACCCTCCTCCCCCTGCGGCACATGGAGCGAGGGGATAGTGCCGTGAGGCGAAGACACCCCGGAGGGGCAGTTTCAACACCAATGAGTGCAGTGCCGTAGCGCCAGAAAGCCAGCGGCCCCTCTCAGCAGCCCGACTTACTTGGGAGGCAACTTGCCACTTTCCGGGGAGTGCTGCACCAAAACAGATGAGATCGCGGCCTCCTGTGACATTGGGCAACCCTCTGGAGGTCAAGCCCCATGGCTGAGGGGAGCCTTTAAACGGCGCACAGCAAGCACAAACTACAGGAGGGCCCACTGCCTGATTTCAAGACGGTGGCGCTGCCGTCCACAGCGTGAAGATGATTACCCTGGGGGTCTCCCCTGCCACACTAACCGCATGTAAGCAGACTCTGAGGGAAGTGTGTGAGGCATGACCTCTACCCCCTAGCGCCAGTCTCTGAACCGTGGTCACTGATTGCATAAGAATCACCTGCACCCAGCTGCCTGACTCTAACATTTCAGGCCCGCCCTGAGGCAGACGACAGTGACTCTCATGGCGGCCGACTGCTCCCGGGCGCGCCCAGTGGCCCAGGTAGATGCAGCAGATAACTACTGGCCCAACCCTGTCTTGCTGAACCACTCAACTGTCTGAAGGTTGGTTAAACCCCCCCCCCCTCCTGCCCCGGTTGCCCAATCTTCAATATAGCCAGCCCAATACTCGTTATTACTTTCAAGCCTGCATGCTCCAGAAGGGACAGAGTGAATTTTGGAGGTGGGCCCCCCTCCGTTGCACACGCCTATTTCTGTTGCAACTGCCTGGCACTTTCGTGTGATAGGAGGGGTCTCCATGTGCATTTGTGATTTCCTGGAAGCTGCCATGAGCCGGCCATGGGGTTACAACCTTAGCCTCAACCAGTTGGACATATGTAGTGGATGTTATGTGCGGCGCCATGCCTGACCCTAACATGGTGCCACCTCTCCTCTAATCAGGCTACCTGGCCATGAGGTCTCCAGCCTGCTCTTTTGATCCCAGCAACACCGTGCCCCCAAAGCCAATTATCGGCTGATGTAATAGGCTATCCACCTGACTTACGCCTTCCCATTCTGTTGCCCTGCACTGGAAGTGTCTCTGCCGCCATGGGGTAGGCTCCAGCTGTCCCCATGGGGAAGGTGCACAATCATTAAAGCAATGGCAGGCGCCACTTGGAAGGACCAGGCCTCATTGCAGCTTTTGGATCAGCCACTACCCAGCCTTAATCCACAGAAGGCCAACTCAAACGTTTTCCATGCTCAGGATGGAACCCCTGGAGGCACACTGCACGCATCAACCTTATTAAAGCCTGCCATGCTTCATTTGGGTTCCTGCAATGTTACAACTGTTCTAGCTCCTGAACTCCATCAAAACAAGCCCATCCAACCTTAGATAACTGTCCTGGCCCACCAGCTCATCATATCAATGACTTTGGGATCCCAATCCCAGTTCCTCTACCTTGCTACCTAAGACTTTTGAATGAGGTCTCTTTCTAACCCTGAGAACACAGAGCGCTTCGCAAGGCTGGGGACAGCCACATGATGACTGTCCTTATCCTAGCAATAGTTGCTTAGGTCATACCTACAACTGCCCAACCGGCATCAGCCTCCACCATGACGATGGCACCCATTGCCAACAGCCCCCCCCCCCCCCAATCGCCCCTTTCCAGATCTGGCTCTAATGCTGTCAAGATCAAATTACTAAAACTTCCAGTGTTCAGATGTGTCTCAAAAGGGGGAAATTGCAGTGATCGGCACTAAAGCCTGGAACCAACTCCCCAATCACCTTCGCCATATCCAATCAGAATCCTTGTTCAGGAAGGCCCTGAAGACCTGGATTTTTAAGGCACCTGACACACTATGTATAGCACTCATCTAATCCAATTTTTACCCTCAGTTACCCGGTCTACCAAGTGATCTGCTTAGCACCATGATGCTCCTCGGAGTGATAGCTGCGCTCTATAAATGTCTGTTAAAAAAAAAAAAAAAAAAAACTCTGAATCTTTACAAACATCCAATGAAAGACATGAAACACAGGATCTTAAGGGACTTCCCGGAAACTTTCTTCGCAGACCAATACCATTGGCAACGCAAAGGCTCCCTCAAAACCGATCTCCTCCTCTTCACTCACAACACTGACTAATGGATCAGGTATTTTTGCAATCTTCTCTCATCCTAATCTCTTTCTAGCATCCCCTTTGGATGTAAACTCAAATGCTCTTCCCCCCTCGACCTCTCGAGTAACCTTTCTATATCCATTTACAACAATGGGAAAATCATGTTCCAAGCCAACGGCACAATCCTGGCCATGATCGACTTAATTTACCTCACCCTCAGGCTCTCCGGCGATCCTCCCCACTCCCCCTCTCTGTCGACCCATAACACCCCTCACCCATTCTCCTCCCCCGCCGGTTTACCCAGACAGCACCTCTCACCCTGTATCTTCCATAATCCAATAGGCCTCCCACAATCCATAGCTCACCGCCAATACCAGACCTAGTGGTACAAGAAAGGGGTTAAGCCCAGTTTCAGTAGCCAGATAGGGCTTTGGTTAAAGTTTTTGAAAAAAGGGGAATCCGGCTACCACTTTTAAAGCGCTGCTGTTTATTTAAGCAGACTATGGACCAGTGGCGGCTGGTGACATTTGAAAGTGGTGTTGCGTAAAATTAGTGGTGGAGCACACCGTGCGAGCGAGAGTAGCGAGCGAGCCCGAACCACCTAAGGAGGGTTCGGGGGGTTGCCCCCCCGAGAAAATTTTGAAAAATGAGTAGGCAAATGGTGCATTTTCAAGACTTTCGGAAGCAACTTATCATTATCAGAGACATGCAGCACGTCAATAAACAAAAACAGCAAATAATCCTACTGCTGTTATTACTGTACCAACGGCAATAACTACGGCAATAATATCAGCAGCAATACTACGTTTACAACCATAACCACTAAATATTATTAATAATGAGAAGATCAGAAGAAAAAACCATGCTCTCATTTTATGGTTTCTAATATAGTTAAATTCTACAATCATCATTCCTATGCCTCGGTATAAAAGGAAGAATTGTAATCTGGATTACATTGGAATTTAAAAATGGAACAGGACAGTGTCGAAGGACTACACTCGATACACAAAACGCTATACCAAATGCTAATTTATTAATATGATGAACGTACTTTCAATTAAGAAATGATGTGAGGGGATAATAGGTAAAAGAAAAAGAAAGTGAGAGGAAAGTAACAACGAAACCAAGAAATAAATATAAAGAGAGAGAGAGGGAAGAAAGTAAGCCATACAGAAACAAATAACAGAGGAGAAAACACGAGAGCGAAAAAAACGAAGTATGCAAATTTAAAGTTAGTTTCCGAGTAAGAGATGCAGAGAAAGGGAGAGTGGAGTCTGTATGAGAGACGGAAAGGTGTTTCAGAAAGAAGAAATGAAGATGATTAAAAAGAAAGAGAAGAGCGAAAGTAAGAAAAGAGAAAAGAAAGATAGGTAATAAGAAGGAACACATAAGAGAACTACACAACAATGAAACTACGAAATACAAACGGACGAAAGAAAGGAGAGGGAAAAAATGATAAGAAATCTATAAAAATAGGAAGAAAGAGAAAATGAACAGAAGGATAAATCAATGAACGATGGTAATTGAGGCGTTGGTATTCTTTATTTTTGCACAAATGAGAAGAAAACATTTGCCCTTAGTTTGTGTAAGTTTTTTTAGATTTAGTCGGTCCTACCAACATTTTAGACCCCCACGGTGCTATCGGGTTTGAAATGACTGTCCACGTTTATAAAAAGTTTCAACAGTTTCAACGCGAGTTTGGGCTCAGCCTCCTGAAGGAAAAACGACGAGGACACAACACCACTGAATCAAACAGTGAAAGCAGACACACACCACACACCCTGGGGGCCAACCCTTCCCGCTTAGCCTGCAGTGCACTCTCCCCCGTCACCCCCCCACCACCCCACCCCCTGCAAAGGTGGGATGCATCAGTGACTGCTGCTTTGAGCATGTGGCGAGAGCTCCGAAGATGGGGGTCTGCAGCAAAACACACACCCAGGCATATCTGTGGCCATGCCTGCACACACACAACCTGAAGGCAGGCCTCGAATCTGCGGCCTGTAGTCTAACGTGTTCACAGCCAGCCATGGACTGAGCTGAGGGACGCGCACACACACCATGCGTGTGTGTGTGCATACGCTCGGGAAGACACCTGTCCTGTTACACATGCATGATCAAAGTCACACACAGAAGCACACACACGCACGCGCACATGAAATCTGCGGCCTGTAGTGACTGTAGTCTAACGTCGTACACGACTCGTATACATGTTCACAGCTAAGAGTCGTCTCTGCAAGATTGGCAAACATGTCAAGACATGACTACAGTGCGAGAAACTAATATTAGCAAACAACTCTTCCCACCATCTGTTTGGATGTAAAGATTTTGTTTCTTTACGTAAACGTTTTTATGGCAATTTGCACATGTGAAGTTCGAAGACTCTTCATGAACCGAACTTAACACGTTTATTTCTCCACATCCCACTGCACATTTCGTTTGTTGGGGAGTCACCTGGTTTCACTATGGCCTAGCTGTCGGGGAGACTTCGGATTTCTGCTATATGTCAAGAAGTCTCCTGCCCGATTTCCATATCTCCTAAAATTCCCTCATTTCCCATTCCCTGCCTTCCAGTCTGTGTCCGAGAGGCCCCAGAATTAATTGTCGTCCAGTTGGCACCTAAAAGGGAGTCAGTCTTAATCACAAGGCAGCCAAGCCAGTATAAAACGACTAGCGACTACTACACCAATTACCAATTACCAATAAACAATTACCAATAATCAATTACCAATAACCAATTACCAATAACCAATAATATGTCCTACTAACCTCTGAGTCCTGCTGCAGTCAAGTCAGTCGTGGCACCGGGCCGGCAAGCAGCAAACTGGCATTAAATGATGGACTGTCTCGGGGCACTCGACTCGAGTCAGAGAGAGTCGTCTCTGCAGTCCATGTCCTCTCTGACGCAGTGGCTTCCAGAACGTTCCAGGGCAGACACGCGGGAAGCAGTCTGAGGTCGAGTCTGCGCAGACTCTAATCCTTGGCTTCCCGCCTGCCACACCCCTTTCCCAACTCGTCACAGGGTGGGTCCCACCACGCCCTGTAATGAGTTGGGAAAGGGTGAGTGACAAGCTCTCCACTCTCTGATTGACGTGGAGGGTTAGCGATACCGGGCTTAGACTTAAAACGCCCGGGGCTAACTCTTCCTCCACGCCATCAGGGGTGGAGACTCGGCCCTGAAGCTAGGTCTTTGCCGAGCTGATGACATCACAGCCTTCAGGGCTGTGAGGTTGTCGGCCCGGCAAACACTTAGGCTTCTTTGGGCCCGCAAGGGGAATCAGTCACGTGACATGCCTCCCAGCGGCGGTATTGGTGAGTGGCCGGGGCTGCTGGGGCAGACAGGCTGACAGTGGCTGCTGTGTTGATTGTGTAATTGAGCCAAAATTAGTAGACGTTAAAAAAAACGTATTTTTTAAAATAAATATGATTGAGCAATGAGCAGCTTTTGGGAACGGGGGCGGAGCCCCGACGCCCTCGGGGAGAAACCGCCACTGCTATGGACCAATGCACTTTGTCTCCTTGGTCCTGGTTAAATTGCTGTACCCATTGGTTACAATAATATTTCTAAACATTAAACATTTTTGCATGCCTGAAAACATATTGACACACTGTTTGAAACATTTGTCATAAGTACATTCAAAAAATCTTTTTGAAATAATTATGGTGCTCAAACGAAAACAAAGTATTGTGCTTCACCAAATTATACAATAAAACATTCAGATATCAAAAATTTCTCTGGTTACACATTACACCAATCTGTTTTTTACTAAGCAATGTCTGTACACTGAGCACTCTCACTGCGCTCTATTTAGTTGCATTTCACGAGAGTTGTTCGCCATAGGGAAAGCAAGATTTTATGGCCTGTGGGGATAAATCAATGTTGTGTGTCCCTCTACAGTGCCTACACTGCGTTTGTGTAATAATCCCTCATGGCATGGTAGAGAAGAAAGTGCCGACGCGTTTCAAATCCCTATTTAACTTCTGGGATTATCCTCAGGGCATTGACACGGTGTAATCTGGATATTAACGTGGTACTGCCTCACTGCCGGTAATGGTTCCTGACTTTGGATTTGAGTTTAAGCAGGACTCATTTTTTTTTTTCCGAAGACAGGTAGAGCCCTTCAGTCACGTTGGATTTTCTTTAAATTTGTTAATTTCCAATCGGGTTTTCTGATCCAGCAGTCACTGGATCCATCCCTGCACCGTTCCTCTCCAACCTCCCTCACTATCTGTCAAACCGGTTGCCACCACCACCCTCTTTTCTTCTCATTCAGCCCATATATCTCCCCCTTCCTCCTTACTTTCTCCGTCTCCCGTCCCTAACATCTCCCAACACCAGATACTAACAACGAGCGTCTTCCCCTACCTGTACCGCAACCCCTCAGAGTCAGTCATGACAGCCCACCCCAATCCTCCCACAATTGCTGAAAATAACTGTCCTCTGTTCAACAAGCTCCTTTCCTCGTTCTCACACCTCTCTCGAAGAATGGACACCCTCACATCTGCTCTACTCAATCTAAGTGACTCTCGGTTGTCTCGTCACTGCTACCCTCATCACCCCTTGTGGACCCTCCCCCCACATCCTTCCAACAAACCAAGAGACAGCCACCTACCCAGTCCCAATCGGACTCAATCAAGCAGCAGATAACTCAGACCCTTTCTATCTCCCTATGAGTTACCCAGCCTCAAATTCCGCTACCCCCTCCTCCTATCTTCTCGCAGGGAGCAGCCCAATTTCCACCATTATCTCTGATTGCACTAAAACTCACACACAACACCCCAGAGCTCGCTTATCCTCTCTTAACTTGATGCAAATCCCAACTTCCCTTCCGGAACAGACAACAGCTTCTCACTTAGCTGCATGCTTCATAATTGTCGGTCTGCAGTCCAACACTGTCTACAGATATCAGACTCAATCCAGTCTCAAAATATCAGTGCTCAATCAACAGTACATTGAGATTATGTCATACAGTATTTCACCAACCCGTACATCAGAGTTTACAATGGTAACATCAACAATTGCTTTAAAACATCCAACATAGCCCAGTTATACACCATTCTTCTCACTATACCTAGATGACCCTATCTACAACCCTCGGTATTCCAGCCAATCCCCACATACCTTCCCCCATTTCTGTGGGCATACTCTACTCATATAAATAGTATGTTCACCTCGCCAGCACCAATCTAGGTCCGCCTCCCAGTCAGCCACTCTCGGGAGAGTAATCGCCCCCCCAGCCCGTGCTATATTGCTCTTGGCCACTACCGCAGCAGTGCCTTAACATATTTTTTTATATCTCAGCCCCAGGGATCAGCAGCAGATGCCATTTAGCTTCCAATGTGATCTCCAACCCGACTACTTCTGTCATGGTCCTCACTACTTCTGTCCAATATTTATGAATCAATGGACAGTCCCACAGCAGGTGGTAAAAGGTCCCTTCCTGTCCACATCCCCGCTGACACAATGCATTCTCAACTCTTCCCAAGCAATATAGTAGTGACCTAGAGTAATAAGTTCTATGTAAAATCTTCAGCTGGATCAGCCGAAAGCAAGACCTTATGGCCACCTCCCTCGGACCCTGCATAGCTTCCACCCAGTCCTCATCATCGATTGGACCAAGATACGCCTGGACTGGGTGGCTTCATCACACACACTGAATATTCAGGCCACACGCTCTCTTACCAGAGCCCCCTCCTTCTGTCCCTCCAGCCTTTGGGGAAACGCCTGCTAGTTCCATTGTGGCGCCTTAACCCGCTAATGTTGGAAGACACTTGTTGTAAAGAAACCATAGGTGCAGCCATCAACACCTATTTTGCCACTAACACGCGGACGGCGTCCATCTCGCTGATGGAATGGGAGACGTTTAAGGTGTTGATGAGAGGACACTGTCTGGGACAGTCAATTGGGGCACAAAATCATGAACTGGCGGAACTAGAGAGTAAATTACACAAATTAGATAATATACAGGGCACCGGTCCAGAAGCTCTGGAAAATGTAAAAGCCCTAGACCAGGCCCTAGAATGGCTGCGTTGCCATGACTTTAAAGGTTACCTTACTCGAGTTCAGGAGGAAGAGGGGAGGCCTGGTAGACTGTTGGCGTGGCTCATTAAGCCCAAAATTCAGGGATCCCTGATCACGCACATTCGATCCCACACGGGGCCCCAATTCATGAC
The DNA here is from genome assembly GCA_963921515.1 of Calotriton arnoldi. NCBI lineage: Eukaryota > Metazoa > Chordata > Amphibia > Caudata > Salamandridae > Calotriton > Calotriton arnoldi. The sequence continues at coordinate 571,981 of CAWUFW010010582.1, read as the reverse complement.
CCGAGGCGATTAACGACCAATTTCGAGACTACTATAAAGACCTCTATAAGGCATCCCCCTCGCCCGTATCTCACCGGGCACACAGGAGGGATTCCTGGGAGCGCTGACACTTTAGACATTAGACTGTCAGGTGGGGGAAGTGTTGGGAGGCCCGGTGACTGCACAAGAGATACATGTGGCAATCAAGAGCATGGCCACCGGGAAGACCCCAGGGCCAGACGGCCTCCCTGCAGAATTCTATTTGTGTTATGTTATGGCACTGGCTCCCCACTTAGAGGTATTATATGCGGAATCACTGAGGTTATCTTGCCAGTTCCACGCGGGATGCTTTAGTGGTCCCACTCCCTAAGAAAGCTGCTGAGGCGCAGGTTACAGACTTCTGACCGCTTTCCATGCTAAACATGGACTTCAAAATCCTGAGCAAGATCCTAACGCTCCGCTTATTACCATATATGCCTTCCTTAGTCCACACAGACCAAAACGGTTTCATCATACAGCTTACGTAGACTATACTCCGTGATGTTCCACCCTACCATAAGGCAAGCATCACAGGCCACCCTTTTATCGATAGGCCTTGAAAAGGCCTTTGATACGGTTCAATGGGTTCATCTACTCGAAACAATGAGACGGATGGGACTAGGAGAAGGCTGGCTGAAGTGGGTGTCACTGCTTTAAGAACGCCCCACGGCTATAAAACTGGTAAGATAGTGTCCGCACAATACGAGATTGGACGGGGCACACAACAAGGATTTCCTCTGTCGCCCCTCTTATTCGCGTTGGCGATCGAGCCACTGGTGGCACTGTTTAGACAGGGGTGGTGGGATTGGACCTGACAGTAGGTAGATACACACACATTATCTCCCTGTATGCTGATGACTTACTGATCTACCTTAAGGATGCAGCTGAGGGCACCGCAACAGCACTGACTAAAATGGGACAATTACAGGCTATATCAGGACTAAAAGTAAACCGACATAAGACTTACCTGTTTCCCATGTCGGCAGGATTGCCTCGCCCACCGGCCCTAACAGAGGACCTTAATTGGGCCTCCTCCACCTTTAAATATTTAGGTATCTAGGTCTTCCACTCACTAGAAGATCTGTGTGACGGAAACCTTGGGAAGACATTTAGATTGCTTAGATTGTGTGTCTCATTTTGGTGCTCCCTCAGACTACCGATCATGGCCCAGATCTCTCTCGCTAAGATGGTTATGTTACCACACCTGTTGTACCTCTTTATTAATCTCCCCACCACCATACCTACCTCATGGTTTCAACAGCTGGACTCACTACTACGAGAACTTATATGGGAAAAGGGACGGCGGAGGGTGTCTCTAGCCACCTTACAGCGCCCCCTCGCTGAGGGTGGTCTGGGAGTACCGAACTTCGAGCTTTACTTCTTGGCATCTCAGCTACAATAGTTAGCACAGTGGCTAGAAGGAACAGGCCCTGAGGTAACGGACTTGACGGACCTTGGGTCCCTTACTGATATGCTCATGGCTAAAATGCTTGATATGGCGGTAACCTTCCCCCACCAGTCTCTACTACAGATTGCCGCACTACAGTGCTGGAAACGCTGCACAGTTAGGGTGGCAGGGACCCCCTTATATACCCCGGTCCTACCCTTGGCTGGTCTGCCACATGGCACCCCGTGAACGATACTGACTCCTGAACAACTGAAAGCCTGGACCGAAGTCAGATTGGAAATGGTAGGTGACTGCTACCAGCAGTCAGTCCTGTCCCCCTTCGAGGAGCTAGTTGAGGGTTTCGGGCCTCCAACCTGGTCAATTTCTGTTATATGAAGCAGTAATTCGGACTTTCAGGGAGCTGTGGAGAAGAAGCTGTGAGGAACCCAAGACACATGCCATTCTGCATTCAGTCTTTACACTGGGGCGGAGCACCATCAGGTGAAATGGTTTCATACTTCTTTTACAGAGATGGCTCGTGCCCTTTTAACGAAACTAAGAAACCGATGGGAGACTATATTGAATAGGGACATCACGGACCCAGAATGGGGCAGAATTCTCGCCAACCCGAAAAATGTTTTACGTAACACCAGACTGAAATACACAAAGTTTTACTATACCCATATGACGTATTTGACCCCCCACAAACTTAGGTTCGTATATGGCGGTGAGGAACGCAAATGCCAGAGATGCAATCATAAAGATGCGGATTACGTACATATGACCTGGGGGTGTGCCGCCTTGCATGGGCTTTGGGAGGAGGTGTTGCGGTCAGCGGGGACGGCAGTGGGGCGTACACTGGAGAACACAGTAGAGGTGTGTTTGCTGGGGCTCTTCCCTCGGCCACATAAACGTAAAGTTGGGAATAGATTCCTAGACCTTGCCCTGGTCTTAGCTAGAAGACGAATATCGTTGTCTTGGAAATCAGTGGATGGGCCTGCAATTGAGAGGTGGAGGCAAGACGTGACCTATTGGGCTTGGTCTGAGAGCAGGGTCCTGGTTAGAGAAGAAAGGAGGGGGCGCACACAACGTCCTATCGCAGAGCTATGGAGAGAGGTTGTAGAGATCTGGGAGAATCCGGAGCATGGTCAGAGTGAAGGAGAGAGAGGTATAGACAACACACAGTGAGATGACGAACAGCCCAGGTAGTTGGAAAATCAGACAATAGTCGACTGGCGGTCTGATGGTGAGGTAACTGAAGGAACTAATCATTGATACTCCAAAGTAATTGAATAGGCAGAGCCCACACCCCCCCCCCCACTGATAAGATATAGCTTAGATGTGATTGAAATTACATACTTGAGAAGTAGTGACCCGGGGTCTACCCTGCCCCATCTCCTACACACCGCCCCTCTCAACTTCCTACATAACCATTGGTGACATGGACACACAGACTAGACCCCACTGCATAATCAGTTGGTTAATAGTTGTTTTAGTTTTATCGTTTCACACAAACTGAGTGATATTTATTCGTAGGCTCCCTATACTGTTATGTATACATGCAGACCACGTCCGATTCTCCTTTGACCACAAATCGAGAAAGATATTGGAATGTTATAACCCTTGGAGAATTATCATATATACTCGTCATAATTCACACACCTATAGTATGCTTATTGTGAACCGGGGTGGTTTTATGTGCTAAACAAAGACACACATGTACAAGTATACCTTATTGATTTGCTGCATATTAATGGACATGGTGTGTACTGATATGTATCAACACTCCTAAACATGATGAACCAAATGCCCAAATAAAAAGATGTTTAAAAAAAAAAATCTATTGGACCAAGATCATTCTCCCAAGCTGCCCTAAGTGGCCCCAATGGATCCGCTAAGTTGTTTATCAGTTTTTTATATACTATCAAGATCACCTTGTCGGTCAAAGGGTCTGTCAGCAGTCGTCTTCCAATGGGGCTGCCTCAACTAGTACTTCACCCTCACGGATGTGACCCCAGAGAGCATGTCCCAACTGTAGATATCGGAGCCACTCACTTTCCCCCAGGTCATATTCCTGCTGAAGAGTCGCAAAGGAGATGTAGGCCTGTCCCCTCCATATGTCTCCTAATTTTTCTAGTCCTATTAATTACCATTTACGAAAGCCCCGCAACTTCCCCACTGCCTGAAGAAGGTCGCTGTCCCAGAGCGGCATCATCTCAGTCAACCTATTCTCCCACCCCAGACATCTTGTGGCCTCTCTCCATGCCCTCATCACTGTTTGTGTGTGAAAAAGTAGAACACGCTCCCTCTTCCTATGGTACAGTGGGGGGATATCCCCTGTCACCCATTGCCATTCTGCCTACTCTATAGGCCGGCTCCGCTCGGTCTCCAAATACCCAGTCGTTCACTGTGACCAACTGAGGAGCCCAGTAATACTTCTTCACATCAGGCACCGCTAGCCCACCCTCCTAGACCCCTCTCTGCAACTTTTGTATGGCTATACGGGAGGTACCGCCATTCCACAATAGTAGTCGTAGAGCCGCATTTACCTTCTGGAAAAAGGCTGGCGGAATTGGAAAGGGCGTGTTTTACAAAATATATAGCAGGTGCAGGAGAGCCATTATTTTAAATATGGCCGCTCTGCCCATCAATGAGAGCAGGACCTCCCACTAGTGCTGAGCATCTCTACAGAATCGGTCCAATTGTACAGCCAAGTTCTTAGCATAAAAGGTATGCACCTGTCTAATCCCAAAAACCCCCAGGTATTTAAATCCAGTCGAATCAACTGCTACTTTACATCTAGTTGTCAATATTGGTACTCCCCCTGCCAGTGGAAATAGTAGGGACTTGTCCCAGTTTATACAATAACCTGAGTGGTTTCCAAATTTGAAGAAAAATTTGCAATATCTTATCAATGGAATGCATGAACCTTGTGACATATAGTAGAACTATACACGTTGTATAGTGAGATACGTTCATCCCATTCACCTTCCACCGGGATACCCCAGCTGAGGGGATCTTGACGCATCCAGGACGCCAATGGCTCCAGAGCCGAAGCAAAGAGCATTGGGGACAGGGGACAACCCTGTCTCGAGCCTTTCCAGAGGGCAAACACCCTGGACACCGAGTTATTAACTTGCACTCTTGCCAGTGGATGGGCGTATAGGAGCCCAACCCACCCAATAAATCAAGGCCCAAAACTCAGACGTGTTAGAACAGCAAAAAGATAACTCCATTCCACACTATCAAATGCCATTTTAGCGCCTAGGGACAGAAGAGCCACCGGTTCTGCGAAAGTGGATTCCGTCACATGCATCATCCCATATGGCCTGCGCAGGTTCACTTGTGTCCCCCTATGTGGCATAAATCCGGCTGGATACGGATGTATCAGGGAGGTAATCACTGCGCGTAGGCGAACACTAAAGCCTTGGCCAGTACTTTAGCCTCGTAGTTAAGCAATGAGATGGGTCTATAAGATCCACAGTCCGTTGGCAGTTTACCTCTTTAGAGATCACCGCTATCACTGCTATTCTTTGGTCCTTTGGAAATACGCCACCTTTCCTGGCCCCTTGAAACATGTAGAGAAGGTGCTCTGCTGTTTTGTTTAACATTCATTTGAATAGCTCCACCGGTAGGCTATTCGGCTCCACTGCTTTCCCGGATTGCAGGGTGTGCGCTGCCATACTCATTTCCTCTACCATCAGGTCTTCATCTAATAAGTCTCTGTCCTCCACAGTCAAGTGAGGGAGAGTCACAACCCTCAGAAATTCCTCACAGTCAGCACCTGACACCTCAGTAGTGGACATGTACGCAGCCTCATAATAAGTAGCACACACCTTGGCAATCTCATTTCCAGTGACGTGTCGCTTCCCTTCCCCATCCGCTATCTCAGAAACTCATCTACTTCCCCCATTACTTTTGTCCAGCCATGCCAGCAGTTTACTTGCTTTTTCTCCCACATCATATAAACGGTGCTGGGTGGCCAAAGCCTGGGCCCTGGCGCTATGCTCCATTAATGCTCATAATTCCTGCTGTTGCAATCGTAACTGATGTCACAGTGGGGGTGAGGCTGTCTCCCTCCCAAACCCCCGCTATACGAGTCTCCAAGAGTGCGATGTCCTTCTCCAGAGCGATACCTTTCAGTTTTTCCTCTTTTTTAATCGCCCCTATTTGGGCCTGGGCAAGGCTTCTAATCACTGTTTTGAACGCCTCCCATAGCACCAAAGGCGAATCCACTGACCCCAAGTTTTCTTTAAAGAAGAACTAGTCCCATTCCCTCATACTTGATTTAAATTCCCTCTTTCTTTGAGGAACCAGGGGTCAATCCTAGGGGGCAGAACGTGGTCTCTCATCAGACCTTCAAGCACCAATTCAACTTGAGAGTGACCTGACACTCCCCAAGCCACATGCTCGGCCTTCTTAAAATCACCCAGGTGGTTTGTCTGTGTGACCATATAGCTCAAGCGGGCCAAGCTCCCGTGCGATGCTGAAATGTGTGTGAATTGTCTGGACTCCGGGTGTTGATACTGCCAAATGTCGCCCAGTCCCATTGCCAATAAAACATCTCTTAGTGGACCAGGGCTCCTCCGAGAAGCCACCTCCTCCCAAACGTCTAGTTCTATTGTGACTACATCCTTCATATCTCCTCCCAGAACCAGTCTACTCTTTGGTAGCTCTAGAAGTAGGGGGCCCAGTAGGTCAAACGTGGGTGCCTGCAGCTTGGGAGGAACATACAGGGAGCAGAGTTCAAGGGTCTGTCCCTCCCATTGGCCACTCACTGCCACATATCTGCCCAGGGAGTCACTCGATGTCTTCTTGGAGATATAAGGTAGCGCCCTCCTATATAAAATCCCAAGCCCTCTGGAACCTGTGGTGTAACCCGCATGTGCCACTAGTTTGTATCCAGATCTGTTGAGTGCTCTACAATGGTTCCCTCTGAGGTGTGTTTCTTGTAATAAAACAACATCTGGGGCATGCCTCTTAATTAATTGCAAAACCACTGTTCTTTTTATCTTACTGTTGAGGCCATTTACATTACCAGAGTTTCAGCGACTGCCACTGCGTCCCCGACATATCACCAGCAATTGGAATATCCTCACACTTGTATGTTTCCAAAGTATCTGGTGTGTTACCTCCTCCCCCCGGATCTGCCTCATGTTGCAACATAGGTCTAAACCACAGTGTAATTCAGCACTTATAATCCAAACTATTACCTTAAAATAACATCTAAACTTTCCCCAACTGTGAAACCATTCCCCCCTCCCTGCAACCCTGCTAAATAGGTCCTGCACTCCCCAACTCCCCCACCTGCAGAGCCCCTGTCTCCCCAACAATAACATTCAGTAACGATTAAGGGGGTACCTTGGCTCCGCCGTCAACAACCTGCGGATAAATGCATTCTTATTGTATGGCCCTATTGTAGCGTTTGGTACTGAAGTCCCGAGTTGCACTCAAGTCAATTAGTGTTCAGTGAAAAGACTCTTGATTCTTCGCATATATCTCTTACTAGTGTCTTCCTTCATCAAAAATCAGCTTAGTCCCCAGCCCCTGGCCGCCACTTAACCAAAGTCACTCAGCATCTTACCTTAAGGACTAAGCATAATAATGTAAAAATGTTGGCACCCAGGGTCTGCAAAAAACAAAACTTGATGCGGCGGAATTGATCAAACGACAATGAATAATTTTTGTCACTGAAGGAAACCTTAATTAATCCCTCAGTGGAAAAATATTCTCATAGGACATATATCTTATTGCACAAGCACTCACACCAAGCTGAGATCCAGATATTTTGTCTCTATGCATATATTTGTCAACAAAATCTCAAATATCTACATTTATATACAACACAAAAATATGAATAATACAAAAACTGAGACAAAAAAATTACACAAAATACGAAAAGATGTACATATATAATCTCTTTAACAGAAACCTTGTTGCCCAAATTTTTTGGGGAGCTGCGCTGAACTATTATGTACACAACTATAGTTCGCAACCCGTATCTGTAAGATAGCCCTTATATCAACGCCCATCTGGGGAATAATGAATCTCGACCCCTTTCTACATTATATGGGGTTGTACATTTCTTTTTCATCAGAGTCAAAATTGTAAGGGCTTCTTTCGTCTATAAAGTCGACGCGTTTCAGCCCGTTTCCTCTGGGCCTCATCAGGACTCGGGGCATAAAGGTAACCTAAAACAGAATAAAGAATAATGCAATCCTGGATATCTACATATACACATATGTACAAATATATACAAGTTTTTACTTCTAGGAGATTAACCACACTGATGAGAAAATTCTCCTTAAAATTCACTACAACAAGATACTATCTGTGAACAACATAGGGAATCAAAAGTACAGACACCATTTCTATATATTTATCCACAATATTACTATCACCCAATAGTGAAGTTGGAAAGGAGAATATTATATAGAATAAACAAAATAGGCAAGTAAGATCCAAAGTATATACCAAACTAACAAACATCGCCCAGATTCAAATATACACCACGAAACGTGTCAGAATAAAAGTCGCCTCAAGAAGTGCAAAGAGAACCAAAGTATAAACTAAAGGTTGAAAACTGAATCACACCTAAGTATCTCACCGATAACACTACATCTATCGGGATACAGTGAACGGAACCAGGAATACAGGACTACTCTGTAGAAAGCTGATCTGAAATAACATGAAAAAATCTATTTGGCAGAGTCTATATTAAAACCAAAAAATGTAATCGGTTACAGTGTAACTCTAAATTACGGGACCCCAAACACCATTATACATACTTGCAAACGGGTGGAGTTCATAAGGAAATTCAATCACCAATCCGGGGAAGGAAGATTAATTCGGTTCACCCAGCGTCATGTTTTCACTTCGGTCAAATTCTACGGAAAGAGACACGCACCGGAATTTTAATTCAGGCGGCGCCACTCACGCATATATATGCGTGCTGATAATATATTAAAAGGATCTAAACCTACCGGGGAGCTGAATTCCCAAATTACAATTCCTCTCTGTCCCGAAAGTAAAGGCGCCAAACAGCGCGTAGTGCGGACAAAGCGTAACCGCGTAATGAACCTTCTCAGGTAATGGACACTAAAGACAGACTTAAAGGGACTTTGTCGGAGGTAAAGGTTCCCGTTTCTACATACATAAGACCCACTAAAAATCTCACTGTATTTCAAAAACTTAAATTAAGTGTGAGAGGATGAAAATAATGGAACTATAAAAAGTGCTATAAAGAATATTAGTATTGTAAATAGACACCGAAACACCTACACCCAGTGAAGTATTGTTCTATGTTGTCCCTCACAATCTATGTTGATAGTCAATATAGAGATACAAAATCCGTCTATTATTTACATTTGAAAAGGAAAAAGAAGAAGACAGAGAAAAACCACAGTCAAATTTCATATGCGAAACAGGCACCCAGGGTCTGATCATATTGTTTCTGGCTCCTCTCCTTTGGTCTGTTTCCCCTGTGGGTCTTCCGCAGTCTTGTCCTTCTCTGGCCCTCCGCGAATTTGTCGTGCTCCTTTGCCTCCGCTCTGACCAGCAACACACCAGCCCTCCAGCCACTCCCAGGCCTCTTCAGGGAATGTGAAGTGCCATGTCTTTCCCTCCGCTACCACCCGAAGCTTTGCGGGGAAGAGCATCATGTACTTGAGCCCATGTTCTCGGAGTTCCTTTTTCACTGCCTCGAAGCTGCGCTGCTGGTAATGGACCTGCAGGGTGAAGTTCGGGTAAAAACGGACCAGGGTATTCTCAGTGAATATCTCCTTTCGCCCTAGCTGCTTAGAGAATTGCATCTCTGTCACGATAATTAAAAATCTTAGCTATTATAGTGCAGGGAGGAGCACCCAATTGGGGTGGGGGAACTGGCACCCCGTGTGCTCTTTCGACCGAAAAGAATTTGGACAATTGTTTGGGGCACAGTGTATTTAGTATAAAATCTTCTAGGGAAAGGTCCACACTGGGGCCATCTGCGCCCTTGGACACCCCCACTACTCTTACATTATTTCTCCTTGCCCTTCCTTCTTGATCTTCAAGTCTTCCCACCATAGCAGACGCTTGTTGCATCAGGGATTGCACTTGTGTCTCCAGGTATTTCGAGGTGGACTAGAGCTGGGCTATCTGGACCTCTGTTGTTGTCACTTTTTCACTGAGCTTTTGGAGGTCGGCTCTAATAAGGTTGACCTCAATCATCACTGTGTTTATCTTGGGCTCCAGTGTACCCATTACATCTTTTGTTACCGCCAGTATTGTCCCTAGGGAGGGTTCTTCCATCGCCTGGGGCTCTACCACACCCCCCTCTGTCACCATTGACGATCTCAGGACAGCATAATTGTCCATTTTATTCAATTGGGGAACCCCAAGTCCCTTGGGCTTCACCATTTTGGTGAGAGCAATGTCCGTCCTCCACTCAAGCTCTTTCCCTTGCGCAGGCCTGGGGTATGCCAGCCGGTCGACACACAGCCTCTGCCCGACTGGGCATCCTCCAGTCGATGTAAGTACTTTGTGGGGCACAGATCAGGTCTTCTGCGGCCCAAAAGACCACACCACAGAGCAGCCTCTCCTGCATTAGTCTGCCTCAATGTCACTCGGGGCTATGGCCTCTCTATGCCCCCAGCCCCTTTTCTCCACTGCCATGCTCTCCTTCATGCGTTCGCTGCCGACATGCAGCAGAGAGCACAAGGCACGATGAACTGTTCAGTGCTGCCTCTTCTCCGCTCTAATTTACTTGACTGCCTTCTTGGCCGGCCGCTTCTCATCTCCGGCCTCCGCTGGTGTCGGCTGCGGGGCCCTCCTTGGCAGCAGAGGTCGCCGCACACAGCTCAGGGTCCAATTGGAGCGGGCCTCCTGGTCATCCACAACCATTGCACCTCACAAACTCTCATCACCTTACAGATCCCAGGTATGGAGGGACCCGACCGTCAAAGGATCTTGGCCAAGCTCAGCCCCTCACCAGCCTCACTGCCGCTCAGCAACTCCGTCCAACAGGCAGCTTGACTCCGCGGCCCACCGACCTCATCGCTGCTACAGAGAAGGGGAAGAGGTGGGGGCCCAAATTACTGCAGCTGGGCCCTCGGGTGGGGTTTTGCTAAATCTCGGGCTCCTCAGGAATACAGATTAGGTCCGGATATTGGGGCCAAACCAGATCACGGAGCGGAGCTCAGTTAATGAGCCGCCATCTTTGGCCGAAGCCAAGCCAAGAGTAGCCCACAGTCTCAGAATCTTGACATCATGATCCTCACGAACACGAGGCTCAATGTTTCATCTAACCACGCTCTAGACCTCCTTCTTCCTCTCAACGACTCAATTTTGCGTTTCGACAAGGAAGATAGAAACAATAGAAGTCTCACACGCATTCCCCAAAACTCCCTCAGATGCCGAACCCTCCCAATGACTCAATTTCAGTCTTTTTAATGCATGTCGGTAGAACTGTTCACTTCCACAACCTCCAAACTCAGACTGAATGTGATTTACCATCCACCGGATCTAAATAACACCTTCATTGAGGAATACATGGATTTCTTTACCTCGCAACTCATCAGCTCAGACAACAATATCTTCCTTGGTGACTTCAACATACACTGGAGAGGTGTGAACAACAGCTATGTGGACACTTTCACCTCATTTCTCAGTGCCAATGATCTCTAACAACACTGCCATAAACCCACACATCTAATAGGCGCCATTCTGAATCTGATAATATCCAACTCCCCCAACCTAAAGACATATGACCCCATCCTAGTCGACGGGTTGGATCACATGCAGATTCCATTCTCCCTAACCACCTCGCATACCAAAACATAAGGGCAACCCAAGAAAGAGAAAATACGGTTCAGGGACGGTAGGAGGCTGGCTTAGTATATGGTGAATAGTTATTTAAGTGAAGCACCCTGAACTAATCCAGACACCTCTTATGGTGATTTTAGTGGTCTTAGACAACCATAGAAAGCTCTCTAAGTGTTAGCTGTGGAGAGCAGCCTTCAAGCTTAGTCCAGAAGGAGTGTAAAGCAGCTTGTTTTACCAGTACTAATCATATAGTTTAGGTAAAGTGAAAAAGAACCACACGGTATAGCTATAAAAATATGTATTTATATAAACACTCACTAACACATTGCAATATTTCTGACTCTGAGATATAATCACAATACACACAATACTTCAATAACAGAACAGGTAAGTAGCACAAATATACAGTGGTCTCCAGGGGGAGGCCAAACCATATACTAATAAAGTGGAATGTGAACCGTGAACAAAATCAAGACAGGACCCAGAAGACTTGGAAGAGCCGGGGACCCAAGAAACCACACAAGGTAAGTACCTAGGAACCTCACGGAGGCCTGTGCACAGAGTGGAAATACAACTACGTGCTCAATACAAGTCAATGGGGAAGTCGCGTTGCAGTTTTCGAGAAGAAGGACCCTTCCCAGAGGACTCTGAAGAAACCATGTGTAAGATGGAAGGTTGGAGAGTCACCCCACCCGTGGATACCCCAGGAACCAGGATACTTACACCAGGGAAGCCGGGTGCATAGGTGTGGAGTGACGTCGGAAACCGCCATAGACCACAATGGAGGACTTCAGTGAAGATTCCGCTGGCGAAGAAGGTGAAAGAGTCAGGTAGAATCCAAGGGTGGATTCTTGAAGAGGAGTACCTGCAAGCAGAGGGGACAGAGTCTCTGCCACTCTGGAGTGACCAGAAGGTACGGAAGACCAATGACCACAGATGAACGAAGAAGCAGGATAGTTGACGGTGACCTTGTCGCTGCAGCTGTGAGGACCAGGTAATGCTATGGAAGACCAGGATCCATTCACGAGCTGCCCCACGTCGGAAGTCGAGAGCCAGGGGGTCAGTGTCCGGCGGGAGCACCAACAAGCCTTGGCAGCAGCTAAAGACGAAGAAAGCGAAGAAAGTGAAGTGTTTGGGACCAGCAAGGTCCAAGGGACTCACCAAGAGCAGGAGAGCAGAGCAGACCCCGAGCAAGCAGGGGAGCCCACTAGAGCCAAAGAAGACCCTCAAAAGGACTCACAGGCCGAAGGCACAGGAGTCGCAAGAGGGACTCGAGCAGCTCACCAAGAATGCAGGCCCACGGTGCAGAGGATGTGGTGAGGACGAAGATATTGGTAGCAGGAGATGTGGGAGGCTGGAGCTTTTTGGAGCCCGAAGATCTCTGGAGAAAAGAGTCAACATGCCTTGGCAACGGCAAGCTGACGCAGTGCACAGGGGTACTGCTCCAGCATTTCTAACGAGGGATACTGATTTCAAACTTGCTGAAAAGACAGTGCAGGCTTTGAGGGAGTTGCAGAACCACCACCTATGTTGCTGAGGCTTTTGGAGTCCGTAGAACATCAGGAGCAGCAGGCCGGTCAGCTTAGTTGCGGTGCCTGCAGATGCAGGGGAGTGACTCCTTCACTCCAAGGGAGATTCCTTTGGGTGTCTTGGATGCCCACAGGCCTGGAGAAGAACCTGTATGGAGCACAGGCACAGACGATGCAGAAGATTGGCGGGACAATGAGACCAGGAGCAGCAGTCTTCCAGATGGAGTCTTGGTTCCCAAAGCGAACTCCAACGAAGTCTAACGTGCCCAGATGGTTGAAGATGAAGTGGTTTCAGATCTGTATCTTGTCCCACGACGAATCTGAAGAGCCACCCACAGGTACGCCCTTAAGTACCCTAGGGAAATGGTTGGGACGATTCAGGGATCCCTCCCAGAGGAGGGGCTGGGCAGAGGGGAGGATACTCCTATATTCTTTGTCCAGTTTCGCACCAGAGAGGGAGCCAACAGCTATCTGAACTGGTTCCATCTGGAGTATGCAAGGAGGGCACCAAATGTGCCCTTCAAAGCAGTCTGGCGGTGCGGGCAAGCACCCCCACCAGAGCTCCCTAGGGGAGCCCCCCAGTACATGGGATCCTACACCCAACACTGGAACCAGTGTTGGAGTAGGATTCCAACATGTTTGATACCAAACATGACCAGTTTCGGTGCAGCCAATATATAGTTAGACATCTCGTAATTGACTTGATGTCCACTATATGTATAAAATGACTGACCACACTTACAAAGCCGGAAGAATCAACTATCAGGTTTGTAGGGGGCCTGCTCATGCAGGGCACCCTCATACGTATAACCATGCACCCTACCTTCAGGATTGAAAGGTCTACCTTAAGGGTGACTTATAGGTTTTAAGTGCAGTGACCTCAGATATTGTCAAGAGTCTTACTTGAAGTTCCCAAATACTTCACAGGAGCAGAATGAAGCCTTATTCCCAATGCCTCTCTGAGATCCTCTCCACGCCCTCAAAGAGTACTTCAAGAGGGGGTGAAGGATTTTCCAGGGGGAAAAGGGGATGGGGACTGAGAAGAGACAGCCTTGTCTTCTTCTTAAGGTGTCTTCAATTTCCACTGCAACTTCTAGAACTTCTTATGCAGTAACTTGTGTTTTACACTGTAAAAGAAATTAACGCATTACTAAGGCCTGAATGTTCTCTATACAATTTGTTAAGTATTCAACTCTTCAGTAATTTAACATACCCTTAAAAGACTGGCTATTGCGTCTCTTCTTTGCATGTAATTTGATATCTTTTGTAGAATAAAAACCTCTAGTAGATGTTGTTTAATCAGTGAATTTGGAAACTCTAAGGGGTAACAACAACAACCCACTGTGCCAAAGGTAAGTTATTATGTTACATTTTTCTTTCACCAAATGATTAAGTTCGTATTTAAACTAATTCTGTAGGCTAGGCAATTATTAATTCCTTCTCTCTTCTTTTTCAGGATGCTAGCGTGACAGTTAAGGGGAACGCTGAGGAGACTAGGTAAGCACAAGAAATACTTACTGTAATCATAAACTATATTCAATTCTTTCTCTCTCTCTCTCCTTAGGGTACTTGCGTGACTCCTCTGGAAGATGCTGAAGAGATTAGGTGAGTTCAACTCTATGACTGGAATACTCTTGAAGTTGAGTGAGGTAATTCATTAATCTTCTCTGTTTCTTTTTCTCTTGTAGGCTCCTCCTTGACTCTGTGAACGCACCCGACGAGCGACGGAACACTATCGCTACCGACGGGCATGCGCAACGAAACACTGACAACTCTATTCTACCTTAATATTCATGAACGCTGAAACACCGCCACTCTCCTGACTGGATTTGGTGAAGTGCGTAGTTGGGAGGGTGCGCACGAGCCTCACACTATTCTCTAGTCCTCGCGCTCACAGTGAGAAGACTGGAGCGCTAACTCTTTGATGGCAGCCATCTTAGGAAACCGCAAACCCACCAACTTGGTCCATGACAAATTGTAATGCTCTCTCTGGGGACGGGACCAAGCCGGGCTCCTCCTCATCTTGTTCGAAGAGACTGCCCCCACCAACTGGCAGGTATGACTTTGTTTTTTGCCCCGATTCCTGACAGATATAAGGCAACTTATATCTGTTGTGAGTGGTGCTAGCACCAGCTCACACAGGTTGCAATGACAGGCCTGTAGTCATAGTTTGAGTGGTCTCTCATGGATGGCATAATACATGCCGCAGCCCATGGGAGACCCCTGGTGTGCCTATGCCCTGGGTAACTTAGTACCATATACTAGGGACCTAGAAGGGTACTCCAGTAGCCAATTAGGAAGGTACCAAAGTACTTACCATACTCTAATTTAGGGAGAGAGCACAGTGACTGGGGTCCTTATTACCAGGATCCCAGTCAGACTAGTCAGAAAAACAGTGTGACACCAGCAAAAAGTGAGGGTGACCATGAAAGCGGATCCTACTTTCCTACAGGGACACATTAAACCTTGACACAGAAGCCATGGCCGTCATAGGCCTTCCCACTGTAATTTCGATTACACCTCATATGGACATTAACGAGGGGACCAACAAGTACAACTCCTGAATGGAATCTTTTATCGACAAATATGTACCCCTGAATTGCAAGTTATCCTGACATAAACCCTCCAGGCCCTGGTCCTCTAAAGAGCCTAATGAAGAAAGAAAGCTGATCAGAAAATGCGAGAAAGAATGGAGAAAAGCGCCATCTCACCTGAGTTTGACTAAGCTCCGTAAAGCGAGAAAACATCACAAACACTGAATCCTCAGAGCTAAATCCTCCCATATCTGAACCCTCATGAATTCAGCAAAGAATAGACCGAAGCGCCTGTTCAAGGTCATTGCACAGACTACTAACCCCTCCACCACTTCGCCTCCTAAGTCATCAGTGGCCAGTTGCAACAACTTCGTGGATTTTTTTGATAAAAAAGTTAGAGACATCCATATCTTGCTGCCCAGCAATGACTCCCTTAAAATGGTTGAGACTCTACTATGCAAGGCATTACAATCATGGTCATCCTTCTCTCCAATTTCCAAACAGGACCTACAACAAACAATCTTCAAAGTAAAACCCTCAAACCACCATCAGGACGCCATCTGAGGTTCTATCTTCAAGTCTCTTGACACACATCTTCTCCCCATATGGACCACCTTGGTGAACTCCTCTCTAAAACAGGGCCTCTTCTCAGAACGACTAAAAATGGGTCAAATCACATTTCTCTTGAAAAAACAACCTCTTGAGCCAGAAACCTGACCTGACTACTGCCCAGTCTTCACACTCCCATTTTTAGGCAAAGTCGTTGAAAGTTGTGTAGAGTCCCAACTAGCCTCACATTCAAACAAACAACCTTCTAGACTCTCTCCAATCAGGTTTCCGCCAGGGTCACAGTACAGAACCTGCGATCCTCCAAATAGTCAATGACTCCTTCAGAATCCTTGACTTCAGCAACTCCTGCCTCCTGGTCCTCCTGGATTTATACGCTGCATTCGACACTGCCAATCATCAGGACCTCCTTCGTACTCTTGAACTTCGCATGGGATGTGGAGGCACTGTCCTCAACTGGTTCTCCTCAAACCTATCGAATCATTCCCAAATTGTGAAAATGGGCAACTCACTCTTGAGACCAGTCAGCGTTCACCAAGGGGTCCCCCAAGGTTCGATCCTTTCCCCAACTCTTTAACCTCTACCTAGAACTTCTATGTGTGATTCTCAGAAACTCTGGGATTCTTTTTCACCTCTATGCCGACGACACTCAAATATACTTGAACACTCTTTCCCGGAAGACGTTGACATGCTTTCAAAAACTCTCTTAAAGAATCAAAACTGGATGTCCAACCACCATTTAAAACTCAACCCAACTAAAACAGAATTTCTTTTGATCTCACCTCCGAAAGCAAAAACGCTGGTACAAGAATAGATGGCTAACCTTCCTGCCCTGGATGGCTGCCTCACCATTGTCCAGAGTGCCAGAGCACTCAGCATCACCCTTGATAATCATCTCAATCTTCACAGCCACATCGCAGCCATGGCCAACAGCCCATGACTCCAACTTAGGCAGCTTTGAGGCATCAGGCAATTGATTCTCGAACAAGACCTGAAAACAGTGGTGTAGTCACTCATTCTCTCTAGACTAGACTATGGAATTGCCCTTCTTTCATGCATTCTCAAAGTTCACCTAGGCCCACTGAGAGCAACTCTGCATGCTGCAGCATGCTTCGTTTTAGGTCTCAAGAAATTTGACCACATTTTCCCAGCCCTGCTAACCCTCCACTGGCTCCCCATTTAAGCGTGGGCCCAATTCAAAATCACTTGCATTACCCACAGAGCGCTGTACTTCTCCTTGTCCTCCTATCTTTACGAGAAACTGAAAATCTCCAGAGCAAATAGGGGTTCTAGAAATGCACAAGCCCTGCTACTTGAACCCCCCCGCCTTCAGATGAGAATGATACATGAACCAGTCTTTACCTGGAAGTGCCACTAGAATCTGGAACTCTTTACATCCCTCTCTCTGTCTAACCACCTGCCCAGTAACCTTCAAAAAGGACCTCAAGCTCCTCCTTTTTGACAGACATCTTGGTCAATTGACCCTCGACCAGACTTATGTACTCTCTCCATGACATTCTGACCTGCCTTCGCTAGTTGACCCCACCATCTAAATTGATGCTGTAACTGTGTATTCTCCTCTGCCCAATTGCTGTAGCATTTTCTTGTGGTTACTCCTGCACACACCCACTGAATTAATCATTTGAGTTTAAATTAACAGTAATGTAACCCGCAGTTACCATTATATCATGCTAGTTGTAAAGTACTCTGATGCCTTCGGGCCATGTCCGCGCTATATAAAAGTGCAAAAATAAATATTACAAAATTCTAAAGTAAAGCAGTACAGAGTCAATGCGGTGAAGGTTAACAAATGCAGAGTTGTACAGAGTATGCAAAATCAGAAATTATCCCAAGTCTCATATGGGCAGCTAAATCAGTAGAAAAACGGACAGCATTCCTAGCAGCATCTAAGTCTCCAGAAAAATCTTCTAAAAATCTGGCTCAGCCCCAAAATCAAGGGTTTTTATACAATATTCTTGCATATCAAATCGAAATTTATGCAGATTCTCATGGTGTGAGTGAATGTATCTTTTCTTCAGTAAATCAGAGCACATGAAAAATAAACGTCATATTGTCTTAAAACCTAAGCACTAACCCGCTACATGAATAATTTATGCAGCTCTTTCTATGCTAATGTCATCTGGAGATGCTCAAACAGAATAAGACACATCAACAACAACATGTATCAATGAATAGACCTCATGAACCAACACAAATAACGAAACATGCTACAAATTACAGCTGAACTGAGAAAGGGTCATCCATAGCAGAACAATAATAACTGTGGAAAATAACTAAATACATTACAGCTTGACTGTGCACTCATAGCCAAGGTTCCAGATTGCTTATGTGTGACATTTTCATAATTTCAGTGTAATTATGAGTGATATTGAACAGCTATGAGTGATGCCTTCTCGCGAGCAACAATCAAGCAATGAAGACAAGAGATACATATAAATATACAAAGTTACACCCATTCGAGCAACTAGATACTCTAAAAAGATTTTAAAACTGCTGCAAAGCACCCAGGCAAGAATGCATGGAAATGTCACACATAAGCACCCAAGCAAGAAAGCATGAAAATGCCACACATATGCATCCAGGACAGAAAGCATAGACATGTCACTTTCTTATTACCTTTTTATAATTGGAACTGATGTATTTTATATTGCTTTTTCTTTTTCTTTTTTTTTGGCCTCATTGCAATGATTTTAATTAATTGTGCAATAAAAATTATCTTATCTTATCATTAGCACCCAGGGCAGAAACAGCATAAATGTCACACATAAGAATCCAGGCCAGAAAGCATGGAAATGTCACACATAAGTACCCAGGCCGGTAAGTGTGGAAATGTCACACAGAACCACCCAGGCCAGAAAGCATGAAAATGCCACACATATGCACCCAGGCAAGAATGCATGGAAATGTCTCACATATGCACTCCAACCAGAAAGCATGGAAATGTCACACATAAGGAGGACACAGGCCAGAAAGCATGAAAATGCCACACATATGCACCCAGGCCAGAAAGCATGGAAATATCACACATAAGCACCCAAGCCAGAAAGCTTAGGCATGTCACACATAAGCACCCAGGGCAGAAACAGCATAAATGTCACACATAAGCACCCAGGCCAGAAACTGTGGAAATGTCACACATAGGAACCCAGGCCAAAAAATGTGGACATGTCACACCGACATGACACACAGAGAGTCTGTCCAGGCTCTCCACATGGGACCCGACTGTAACCAACCTGAAACAGGATGTGAGAAAGGTGGGATCCGACTGTAACCAAACTGAAACAGGATGTGAGAAATCCCCAGTAAAGATCTCAGCTTGCTAATAAATTATGATAATTACTAGTCACGACAGCCTGATAGACTGACTCAATGCACGGCTGCAGCCTTGGGAGACTGAGAGGCTGCACATTCACAAAAATTAAAATTTAATTACAAAGTATTATTACAGGTTGACTCCGGAGCGCGGCTGCCCAGCCCATTCTCACTTTGTTTGCAAATGTATTAATTTTTCAACACTGTGCAATCTGAAATAAAGATGTACAATAGTAAAATCATAACCAAAGGGATTCCTTTGTGATCATTTGTAAAATGGAAATAATTGTATTATGCTTGGAGAGCGAGGTGACGAGCGCCAATTCAGTAATGCAACTACTAGTAGCCGCAACAACACTCAGACTCTCTCCCACCACCAGCCCCACGGCAATGGAACGCCTGGAGCCGGCATGATTGATGATTCCAAGGGCTGGAGTGTGCTCTGGGCAGCTCCAGCTGCACTGTGCTAGCTGCGCTGCCATGATTGCCGCCAACAGCCAAAACTAAAATATTCTCATGCCTCACGCTCGTGCCGTGGGCTACAGGACTGACCCACCTATAATTGTGTGTGTCTGGCAACTTATATCCTGACCACACTGTCTCCGTAGTAGCTATTGGGCACTGACTCCTCTGACGTCAGTTGTAATGCTGCAGTGTCAGATTAATCCATTTATCAAGTGGTACATTGTAGCTGCGAGCAGCTGAGCCAGCCTCCAAACCTGCTGGGACCAGCGCAGCCACCACCATGACTGTTCGCTGCCACTCAACAGCTTAAATTCAGTCAGTGAAAGGTGCATTAGCAGCGCACTCGCTTTGACAGCTGAGGAGGCACTATAATGTGTGACTTTGCATTTCAGTGCGGTGATGTGGACCACCATACTGAAATGCGTTACTCTAACAAGCCTGATGCGTGGTACTTGGCAGGGCTGTGCACTGTGGAGCTTGTGCATTTATATAGCGCTTACTACCCCTATCGAGGCATTGAAGTGCTTTTTCGGCTGCTGGATATGTTAGTCAGTTATTTGGATTATTTGGATTCAGAAGTATAGCGGAGGGATAGAAGAGGGGAAAAGTTTTGCATTTATATAGCGCTTGTTACCCCTGATGGGGTATTGAAGCGCTTTTGGCGAGTAGCACGCTACTCCGGAACCCATAAAGGATTAGGGGTGAATTAGTATAGTGAAATATGAAAGTAATTTGAGTGGTGGATATTAGTGAGTTATTTGGATTGAGAAGGATAGCGGAGGGATAGAAGAGGGAAAAAGGTTTGCATTTATAGCGCTTGTTATCCCTGATAGGGTGTTGAATCGCTTTTTTGTTGAGTAGCACGCTACTCCGGAACCCATAAAGGATTAGTGATGAATTAGTATAGTGAAATATGACTTCTCCAGTGCCTGACCTCTAGACAATCGCCCGGGGCACAGAATCACACACTGAAAAATCTACCTAGATCGGTGAGCCCCCGAGATGAGATGACCCGCCGGCACTGTCAAGTCTGCCTCTTCACTCTATGGACCGGTCTGCTATCCCATCACCCTATGTGCTTAACCATTTGATGGCCGCCCAGGTCCAACTCTATGGGGCTATCTACCGGTAATCTGCTCCCTTGAATCACCGACCAACTCCACTCTTGTAGTAGGGTCTCAGCTTCAACTCGCCCTGTCCCGCTGGGCCCTGAAAAGAAGCCATCTTGACCCTCACCTTCATGACTGCCATGCCAATGAGTATCGGCCCATTGCCTGACCCTTGATACCTGACCGCAAAATGGCCTCCTAGGAGTAACTCCCAGCCAAATGCACCGGTGAGTCACCTACCAGCTCAAAAGAAACAGCACGAATCTCACTTCTACACACACATTACCCTCATAGGACGGCTCTGGAAACTCTATCCCACCTCTCTCAAAGGGAGCTTGCCCCCGTCCTACCTAGTCACAATGCCATCCGGCACGTCAGCCTACACCAACCCCTCCTTTGTAAACCACTTAATACCGCACGGCCCAAACTCCTTCTTGACCAGTTTCCCCCCCAACCTCTCACCCAAAGCGAAAAAAAATTTCAAGCAAAAACTGATCAGACAACACCCAGAATCTCTATTCGCAGACATCTACCACTGCTCCTCCAAAGGACAGTTAAAAATGGACCTCATCTTCCACACCGAAAGACCCGAAAAATGGAACGCCATCCTCAGATCGCATCTCCACATCTCCAAAACGACTAACACTTCCCATAGCAGCAAACTGACATTCTCAGCCCCTAACCGCACTAGGCGAAATGGGAACACCTCTGTGACCATCTACTCCAATGGCACAGTCCTGATACAAGCCAACAATGACAATCTAGAGTCATTTGACGCCCTCTTCCCATCTCTCCGGACAGCCCCCTCTCAGGCACTCCTCCCCTGCCCGCCCCTCCTCCTCTCCCAGAAAAGCTGGACCCGCCAGCAGAACTCACCTACCAATCCGGTGCACCCCAGTAACAACACCTGCCTCGCACCACGAGACTCCACCCTCAACACTACCAAAGAGAACAAGGCCCCACTACCCCCCTCCGGCAATCACCTCCACCCACCCCCCGCCCTCCATCTCCCGCAATTCACATCGAACGTCCTCAACACCCAATCTGTGACTCCCAACCACCTCCCCAGACCCACATGCAATCAAACGCCGACGCCTCAACACGACCCTCGCCACCCTGCTCTCACGGCCCTTCCCAGAACCCACACGGACAGCACACTCACAATAGGGCAATTTAACAACGTCAGGCTCCCCCCCTCTAGATTTAACATACCCGCCCAGAACACATTCACCGACATAGAGACTGGGCAGCGGCTCACCCTGCTTGAAAGCCAGATAGCAATTATAATCCAGGGCTTTAGCGAAATCCTATCCAACCTCACCGCCCCCCTTAAGCCTCACCAAAAACCCTCCTTCCCCACCCCCTCACAACAAAGGCCTTCCAAGGCTCCTCCCCCGTGATGGATCTCAACCCCCCTCTCTAATCTGACACAGAGACCCAAAAGAACGAGAGATGCTATGTCTGCGAGTGAAGTGGCAGATCTTGCTTCCTCGTACGACACTCCAATTACTGTCACCCTCCAATCCAAAATTCAGGTGATCACCAGACTGGGAAGAGACCAGGCCCTTGCGAAATCCCCTAGACCCCCGGCCACCCGCACCATCATCCCCACAGCCCCCCGAACGAAGAAACCCAAAACAGAGATGACCCCCACCAACTGCATGCTCATAAACTGCAGATCAGCCACCAAGCACGCCACAGAGCTAGCAGAATCCATCCTCACCCACGACATAGACATAGCATTCATCACCGAGACATGGCTAAATGATTCCTCCTTACCACTCATGGATACTCTTGTCCCCCCAGGCTTTGCAATCACCAACAAAGATAGAAAAGACCAAAGAGGTGGAGGCATAGCAATCATCCACAAAAACAACATTTCCGTAACGGAAATAGACTCCTTCAACTACAACACCTTTGAATGCCTAACCACCAACATTAACACTAGCAATAACAAAACACTAATCTGCCATCTTATTTACCACCCCCCAGGCAACACCACCGCATTCACTGAGCACCTGTCCGACCTGATTGCCCACTGCTCCCTCCGAGATGCGAACAACCTAATTCTGGGCGACCTCAACCTACACTGGAATGAAGAAAACAACCCGCTAATCCAGAACTTGATTGAGCTGCTACACAGCAACAACCTTACCCAACACTGCTCAGAGGAAACCCACAACAAAGGAGCAATCCTAGATGCCATTATCGCCCAACGCGACACAGTCACGATAGACCACACCCTGCCCGTGGATTGGTCCGACCACCACTTAATCCTATTCCACCTCACTCAACCGATCACACTCCAACCCCCCACCCTAGACCCCCCCAAATGGACGAGAAACCTTACTCAGATCAACATGACTGACCTAGAGGAAAGGGTGCCTCCACGGATGATCTATCCACAACAGAACTCACCGCCCACTACAACACAACCATGACATCCATTCTAGACCAAGTAGCCCCCCTGAAACTAAGAAAAACCAGGAACATCCCATCCAGATCCTGGTTCAACACGGACATTAACAACGAAAGGAGACAACTAAGAGCCACAGAACGACTATGGAGGAACAACCCCTCCACAAGCCTACTTGAACAACTCAAAGCAGCCCGAAGGAAATACAAAAAACACATCAGCAATGAAAAATCTGCCTTCTTCTGCACCGCCCTAGACAACGCAAAAAACAGGCCCAAAGACCTGTTCAACATCATCAGGCAACAAACCTCCAAGCCCCCCGAATCCTCAATTCAGGCCTCCAAGGACCTATGCGAAAACTTCGCCAACTTCTTCGAAGAAAAAATCACCAAGATTGAGCTCTCTCTGGACATCAACCTCAACCCTGCTTGCAAAAGCTTGCCCCCAGTGACAGAAGACAACACTCGCAAGCACTCCACAAAAACATGGAAGTCCTTCACCCCCATCCCAGAAGCCGAGATACTCAAACTGATCTCCACCTCCAAACCCGCCTCTCACGTCCTTGACCCTATACCCACCCAATTGACCAAAAAACTGAAACTCGCCATAGCCCCGTTCTGGTGCAAGATTATAAACAGCTCCCTGAAAACCGGCGTCATACCTGAATGCCTCAAAGTTGGCCAAGTCACGCCGCTACTAAAAAAACCAGACCTTGACTCCAAGGACCTGAATAATTTCAGACCTGTCTCCAATCTCCCCCTCTTATCCAAAATCCTCGAAAAATGCGTCCTCCTACAACTGACTCAGCACATGGACAGCATCAAACTTCTTGATCCCCACCAATCGGGTTTCAGAAAAGGCTATAGCACTGAGACCGCGATCCTTAACATCATAGACGATATCCACAAATCCCTCGACACCGACCAATGCTGCCTCCTCATTCTCCTGGACTTATCGGCAGCCTTTGACACGGTTGATCACCAATTACTCATCAAGGCTCTACAAGAAAGGGTAGGTGCCGAGGAGGTGGTCCTACATTGGTTCTCCTCCTTCTTACACAGCCGCTCACAAAGGATAAAAATCAAAAACTTTACTTCCGACCTACACCCTGTCAGCAGGGGCGTCCCCCAGGGTTCAGTGCTCTCGCCACAACTGTTCAACATATACATGGAACCTCTCACCACCATACTTAAAAATGCCAACATCCCTTTCCACCTATATGCAGATGACACCCAGATCTATCTAGAAACCTCTTCCATAGACGACATTCACAGACTAAATGACACTCTAAAAGAAATCCAACACTGGCTGTCTCTAAACCACTTAACACTCAACCAAGACAAAACAGAGATCCTCCTCATCTCCAACAAAGAAGAGAACGCTCAAATCTCAGAATGGCTAAAAGCAATGGATGCTCTCAACAGCAATCTTACTCTGGCCAACTCCGTAAAATCATTAGGAATCACCCTAGACCCAAAACTCGACATGGCCAAACACATTAAGAACTCCGCAAAGAGTGCCTTCCTCAATCTGAAGCTACTCAACAAAATAATACTCTTCATCCCAACCAAAGACCTCAAACAAGCCACCCAATCACTGGTGCTATCTAGACTCGACTATGGGAATGCCACCCTCACTGGTACAACAAAATCTCTCCTAGCTCCCCTTAAAACAACTCTCAACGCAGCAGCCAGAATGGTCACTGGAGTTAGGAAATACGATCACATCTCACCAGCACTCAGAGATCTAAAATGGCTTCCAGTCGAATTGCGTGCCAGCTTCAAAACTGCCTGCCTCACGCACAAAGCCCTGCACACAGGAAAACCTGACTACCTGGCTGCCAAACTCAAGAGGGCCGGTCAGACAAGGACCCTCAGGAGCTCCAATACCCTACTACTCATCCCTTTGAAAACACGCAAACAAAAACCGCAGCACGGTCCTTCGCCGGAAACGCTCCCAAAATCTGGAACTCCATCCCAGCAGATATCAGGACCAATGTTCCCTCTAATTTTTTTCCTCTGTGTGCGGCAGTGTAAGGTCTCTGTGCACTGCAGCCTAGGCTATGTGCGCCGGGAACCAGACCGCGCGTAGGGTGCAGCGCCAAATATCACTCCAAGTTTTTGCTTAAAAAAGTGAAAGGACGGTGCATTTCCACATCTGTAGCACCACATGAAGGGTCTAAAGGCAGGTGTTCAATTTAGATACACACGCCATGACATGAATTGGTTACACAGGCAAGTACACTTCGGGTTTAGAAAAGCATAGGACTCCAACGATGGTACCTTAAGATTTTACTAAAGATCCTCAACTCGAGCACTGTTCATAGGGTGGGAAAATGTTGGGAGCCTATACAAGATCACAGATATACAATACACATGGATATGGCACTAGATGAATCTGGCTGTGGGCGGCTTGGAGAAGCCTTTAAATACACAAAGTGCAAGCACTGGGTCTAGCCTCACAATGACCTCGGCGCCTTTTCTTATTTCTCCGGCTCCTGAAACTACTGAGCTTAAACACGGAGTTGCATAAAACCGTGTTCTAATACTGCCCTGCGCATTGGCTTGGCAATGCCAAAGGAGTGTGAGTAATTACAAGGAGACTGACCCAGCATCACCCAGCTTGTCAATGAGGTGCCTTACACAGTGTTTGGTTAAAGATAGAACAGCCTTTCAAGCAATAATACAGTAAATTACCTTTGACACAATTCTGTCCCGAGTCACTATCAGGGAAGTGTATTTGTTGTGCTTGATCCCATTAAAATGGAAAAGGTTGAAAGAGTGGTGGATTTCAGAAAGGAAAAGAGTCTATTGTGATTTAATGTAGTTCTCTGCTCATATAGTTTGTTTTGCTTAATTTTGATTCTTCTTGAATCTGTACATTTGTGAGCGATAAAGGTTCACACCTTTTAATTTCTGCCTAGTACCAGTGATCACCATGTTCAAGTGTTAGTAGTTGAATAGTGGTTATTGGAGGTAGATGTGAAGACGTCTTTTTCAAAGAAAATCCTGCAACACCTTGTATTGCAAAGGAATTGGTTACTATTCGGTATGCTTGAAGTGTTATGTAGATGCCTTTTTAATTTCAGAACAATTTTATATGTACAAAGGAAACATCATGAAATGCAATACAAGCTTTGTAAAGCATACAAAGGCAACACACACTAAAATCAGATGTGAAATCACAAGTTCTACAGTTTAAGGTGCAGTGCTTATAGCGATTAAAGACTATGTTAATTAATTCACTGTTATATTGGTTATGGATCAAAATGTTGTTGGGAAGCAAAATATTGAGACGCATCAGACATAAGAATAGAAATGTCACACAAACACAAGGAAAATATGAAAATGTCACATAAGGAAAATGAGAACTTGCCAGCTATTTTTTGCTGGAAATAAAGCGTCACTCATAGTTGTTGAAATTACACTAATAATTACACTGAAATCATGAAAAGTTCACACAGAGCAATGTGAAACCTTGACAGCTATGCATGTAATTTCTATATACGTTTCCCTCCTCTTTATGGCTTGATTTTGCTGGCGAGAAAGTGTTACTCACAGCCACGCCAAGGACCACGCATCAGGTGTTAGACTAACGCATTTCAGCCTTGGCTGTCAAGCCACAACGCCGCTATGCTGAAACTGGAGTGGCAGCAGGCCTGTGCAGAGCGCTGCTCCTGGTAGGCTTTGCGGGCTGCTGGCTACAATGTATTAGTTAAAATAGGAAGTAATCCCCATGGCTGCGTGCGGCACTACGCTGGACGTGACAATGCCACGGCAGTGCTTCCACCGCAGCGCAGTAATTTAAGCATAATCATGAATGATCCCCCTGCCACCGCCGAGACCCAATCCCACGGACCCGTGGCGGCCAGCTGGAGTCCAGAGCACGCACTGTGCAGCTGCTGAGTCTGAATGCAGCCCGGGTGGCACGCTTGCTGAGGGAGTCATTCGTCGTGGCCAGGAGGACTCTGGTTTCTATGATTCGAGAGAGGGCAAAGCTCTGGTAAAATAGGCGCGTCAGTGCTTGTTGGTAAGTGTGCTCGCTTTTAAGATGCATGTTTTTAATAAATATGCATACTTAAGCTCATGGTATTTAGAGAAAAACGTGCCTTGGAGTTGAAAACATTCCCTACTTCAGCCTAATCTATATCTAATCACGAGTGTATGATTTTTATTGATCCAGCTAGCTCTTTAGCGGGGTGATCAGTGCCCCAGTTGTACGCCGGCGGAGCCAGAGGGCAGGGCCGCCAGTCACTGACTCTGTGCCCCCTCCCGTGGAGAGCGAACAAAGACTTTAACATGCGAGGGTGCTCCCTTTGACCTTTTGCAGTAACATTCCTATATCTGAAGCGGAGACAACATTTAACAGTATTTAACATTATTCCTGCACTGGTGAATATTGTATTGTCTTTCTATATCTCAAATCTTGCTCCCACAGCCCACTTTCTCCACCAGTGGCGCCAGCAGAACCCCTCCAGGCACCCTCTCCTCTTATGCTGCAGTCTGGCTGCCTCCAATGCCGCCTCATTGCAAACACGTCCCCGGCTGGCAATTACCAGAACCCCTCGGGTGATCCAGGCAGGCCCCTGTGTTATGGCCGATCGCCTGTCTTGACCGCAGCGAAGCCGGTTCTCGCCAGGGGCTCTTCAGCCCCCAGGGCACCCCCGCAAAAAGACACCGCCCTCCACTGGGTCAGCCCTCCTTCACGCAGCCTCCACTTCAGAGTCTTCTCCTCAGGGGCCTCCGCACCAGTGCCTTGCTGCAGGCCTCGCACAACTTTGTTTCTGCCGTTAGCCCCCTCTTTCGGCTCTCTGTCCTAACCCAGGTGGCGGGGACTGCAGGATTCAGCGTTGGATTAAAAATTACAGTTTTGTGTCCAGGATGAAGCACTTCTTGTCGACATCTTGCCGGCCATGCCTTCCCATGTGTGGGCATTTCAATGCCAAAATGAGTGTTTCTACTCAGGGCCGGCTCTGGGGTGGTGCGATCGGTGCCATCGCACCGGGTGCTGACTTGGGGTGGGGGTGCCATGTTTATTGTTTTAGAGGCAGCTGGTGCCGAGTTCTTAGTTCCAGCAATAAAAATCTCAAGATAACTCATCTGATTAATGTTCTTCCTGGAGAGAGACCGGAGCTTTGTCTAAGAAATGTTGACTTGTAGTGCAGAGGGTTAATATGTCTGCTGCAAATAACGTGTCCCATTCATATCACAAAGTGCATAAAATATAAATTGGTCAATGGGTTACCGCTTTTGGCAGAGAGATCCTGTTGTTACTTGTATAAGTTAAAATCCTAATATATTCACTGTCATCAAAGAGCTGCATGCAAACTGCAAGGAATGTGTTAAGAGCTATGTGTGTTTTTTTGCCAGTCTTTTGTTATCCTAATATTGCAAAAATGGTTCATTTATGTAGAAATCAATTCTTATTATTTAGGAAAACCCTCAACATTGGTGTAACATTTTTAAATTCTGAATTTGTATTTTTCAAGACCAAAGTCTCAAACTATACTGCCTACCAGAATGGATGACATTTTACTCCTACACCTTGTAGGCCTTTGTCTTATGTAACATTTCCTATACACTCATTTACACATGGGATTGTCTCTGTGCAATGTGTGTGTGATCTAAAGTGTTCTGACACCTTAAACTGGTATGAGTCGTGCTATAAATCGAAATTAATCTAAGAGACAGTGGTTATTGAGACTTGAGGAGCACTGTCAAATGGTGGTAGTGTGGGAATCTGTGGCGGAGGTGGTCATTGGGGGCGCCACAAAACATTGATCGCACAGGCGCCACCATTGCTAAAGCCGGCCCTGTTTCTACTTATGCCTTGTGCATGCGAATGCATCAATAATGTCGCCTTGCACCGAATTTGTGTTTGGACTCAAAAGGGAAATGAAGGGGAACTTAGTCAAGACCTATGATTTAGTGAGTTTGTAAATGTCATGAAAAAGAGTCCACCTCACAGTTTCTAGTGGTCGAAAGTTTTCACGAACTGTGCAACGTACTTTGCAATAATACAGCGCCCTTGCTCACTCCGCTGCTGCCCGGCTATGTGTCCCCTCAGCCTCTCTTGCACCCAAATTAATGCCCCTTAGCTGTTTGCCGTGGCGGTTGTTAAACCGTGAATTTTAGTGTGTTGATTTTGCTTGTGAGAAAATGTCACTCATATTACACTGAAACATATGAAAATGTCACACATAGCAATCTGAAACCTTGGCAGCTATGTACTCATGATCCTTAAAATGTCACTCATATTACTACAAACATATGAAAATGTCACACATAGCAATCTGAAACCTTGGCAGCTATGTACTCATGATCCTTAAAATGTCACTCATATTACACAAACATATGAAAATGTCACACATAGCAATCTGAAACTCTGGCAGCTATGTACTCATGATCCTTAAAATGTCACTCATATTACACAAACATATGAAAATGTCACACATAGCAATCTGAAACCTTGGCAGCTATGTACTCATGATCCTTAAAATGTCACTCATATTACACAAACATATGAAAATGTCACACATAGCAATCTGAAACCTTGGCAGCTATGTACTCATGATCCTTAAAATGTCACTCATATTACACAAACATATGAAAATGTCACACATAGCAATCTGAAACCCTGGCAGCTATGTACTCATGATCCTTAAAATGTCACTCATATAACACAAACATATGAAAATGTCACACATAGCAATCTGAAACCCTGGCAGCTATGTACTCATGATCCTTAAAATGTCACTCATATTACACAAACATATGAAAATGTCACACATAGCAATCTGAAACCCTGGCAGCTATGTACTCATGATCCTTAAAATGTCACTCATATTACACAAACATATGAAAATGTCACACATAGCAATCTGAAACCCTGGCAGCTATGTACTCATGATCCTTAAAATGTCACTCATATTACACAAACATATGAAAATGTCCCACATGGCAATCTGAAACCTTGGCAGCTATGAAGCACACGTCCTGCGTTACATTTGCTACATTCCTTTTCCTACTAGTGGGCAGCTGCGGGACTGAATGTGGGCCTTTGAGATAATAATCGTGTTAATTGCAGCGCCGTGTGCACTGCAATTAACAAGAATACTATCTCAAAGGCCCACATTCAGCCACGCACTTTTAACAAAAGAAATGCAGGGTCAAACACGACATGTGATTCTGAAAGCACAAGTTGTGTTTCACCCTGCATTCGTTTTGCTAATAGTGCGGGGCTGAATGTGGGCCTTTGAAATAGTTTTCATGCTAATTGCAGTGCACACGGGCGCTGCAATTAACAAGAATACTATCTCAAAGGCCCACATTCAGCCCCGCAGCTGCCCACTATTAGCTAAAGACTGCAGGGTCAAATACGACGTGTGCTTTCAGATGATTCTGAAAGCACACGTTGTGTATGACTGCATTCCTTTGCTAATAGTGGGCAGCTGCGGGGCTGAATGTGGGCCTTTGAGATAGTATTCTTGTTAATTGCAGCGCCCGTGTGCACTGCAATCAGCATGAAAACTATTTCAAAGGCCCACATTCAGCCCCGCAGATGCCCACTATTAGCAAAGGAATGCAGAGTCAAACACGACGTGTTCTTTCAGAATCATCTGAAAGAACATGTCTCGCTTTAGATTGCCGCATTACTTTTCCTAATAGTGAGCGCCAGTGGGGCAGTTTGTGGGCCTTTGTAAAGTATTCATGTTAATTGCAGCGCATGACGGCGCTGCAATTAACATGAATACTTTCACAAAGGCCCACAAACTGCCGCTGGCGTGCACTATTGAGAAAAATGCGGCAAGTGCAGGCGCCACTTGCTCGTAAACCCGAGCCCTCCCTAACCATCCAGGACATACGGGAGACACTTTCCTGACGCTCGGCTGTGTCCTCTCCTCCGTTGTCTCCAGCTCTGCCTCGTACAACCAGGAAATTGCCGTTTTTCTCGCTGCTCGCGTTTTAAAAACGGGGGCGCGATCGGACTTACGGGCTGTGTTGCGTGTGTGCGCGCTACAATTGGGACACTGCGCGCTCGGGGTGACCTCAGTGCGCGGGCGCGCACCCGCGCACGTTCTAGGGAACAGTGATCAGGACTATCCTGTCCTTCACAAAATTCAAAAACACCTAAAAGACCTCTTCCTCAACCGCTCTCCCTAACAGATAGCCGCCGCCCTATCGCTACTCCCTGCTCGTCGTAGCTCGCCGCCATTGTATCACTAAGACCTACCCCCTCCACCCATTGACCCCTACCTGTTCCCTCCCCCCTCATAGAGGTTCAACCCAAGACACCGTGCACTCAATGAGACTATCTCAGGACCTACGTACTACCTCAGTGCTGCACAGCACACTTGGACTTCCGAACCAATATGTATACTAATGCTCTATTGTATGACTCCTGCACTAAACTGTTGTAAAGCGCTCCGATACCCCCGGGGCTGGCCAGCGCTATATAAAACTCATTAATAAATAAATAAATAAATGAAAGTAATTTGAGTGGTGGATATTAGTCAGTTATTTGGATTGAGAAGGATAGCGGAGGGACAGAAGAGGGAAAAAAGTTTTGCATTTATATAGTGCTTGCTACCCCTGATGGGGTTTTGAAGCATTTTTTGGCAAGTAGCTCGCTACTCTGGATCCCATAAAGGATTAGTGGTGCGTTAGTATAGTGAAATATGAAAGTCATTTGAGTGGTGGATATGTTAGTCAGTTATTTGGATTGAGAAGGGTAGCAGAGAGATAGACGAGGGAAAAGGTTTGCATTTATATAGCGCTTGCTATCTCTGATGAGGTGTTGAGGCACTTTTTCGGCGAGTAGCATGCTACTCTGGAACCTATACAGGATTAGTATAGTGAAATATGAGTGGACATGTTAGTCTGTTATTTAGATTGAAAAGGATAGTGGAGGGATAGAAGGGGAAGGATTTAGACTTTTTTTTGTTTGTTTTGGAGGTCATAGCAGTAGGAGGAGGCTTGGGATGAGTAAAAGGGATGTGGAGGGGAAGAGTCAGAGGGAAGGGTTTATAAAGGCTTGTTTTGGGGGATCGGTATAGTAAAAGAGGTAAGAGAATGTGCAAGGAGGGGTAGAGTAGGGAAGGGTTATTTTGGGGATCATAGCAGTGGTATGGGGTTTGGGATGAATGAGAGAGTGGAGGTAGAATATATATTGATAGAGGTATAGGGTGAGAAATAGGGTAGTGCATCGGAAAGAGTAGTAGAAAGAGGTTTGAGATGAGTCAGAGTTGAGGTAAAAGATATATTGAGAGAGGTATGGGGTGAGAAATAGGATAGTGCATTGGATATGCTGAATTAGAAGAAAAGTAATAAATATATAGATCCATAAGTACATGGAAAGTATATAGATGCATAAAGGAAGTAAGTATATGTAGATTAAAGATATTGATAGAGGTATAGGGTGAGAAATAGGGTAGTGCATTGGAAAGAGTAGTAGAAAGAGGTTTGAGAGGAGTCAGCGAGTTGAGGTAGAGGATATATTGAGAGAGGTATAGGGTGAGAAATAGGGAAGTGCATTGGATATGCTGAATTAGCAGAAAAGTAATAAATATATAGATCCAAGTACATGGAAGATATATAGATGCATAAAGGAAGTATGTATATGTAGATTAAAGATGCATTAAATAAATTCCGGCTATCAAGTGTTGTTGTACTTAAACATTTATTTTATTAATTTGTTTTAAAACATAATTATTCTACATGTTTACACAGAGCAATACACATATATAGGTACATATCTAAAGTACAAATAAATGCTTATATACAGAGGGATATGCTGTATATTTCTGTTTCCGTATGGTGCCTGTTAGACTTGGCTTTTTCAGCGGGTTTACCCCCAGACTTTTTGCTTTTTGGCCTCCTGTTTTTGACCCTGTGTGTGTTGGTTTTAGGACTCTGGGCACTTTACCACTGCTAATCAGTGCTAAAGTGCATATGCTCTCTGTGTAAAATGTGTTATGGATTGGTGTTTCCATGATTGGCCTATTTGATTTATGTGTCAGTCCCTAGTAAAGTGCACTGCGAGTGCCAGGGCCTATAAATCAAATGCTGTTGGTGAGCTGCAGCACTGGATTGTGCCACCCACGCAAACAGCCCGTAAAGTGTAACTCTGGCCTGCCATTGCAGAGCCTGTGCGCAGCCTGGGGCTGCCATGCCGACTTGGCAAGTGCACACACTTGCCAGTCCCTAAACCTTCCCTTTTCTACATGTTAGTCACCCCTAAGGTAGGCCCAAGGTACCCCTGTGGGCAGGGTGCATTGTATGTGAAAGGTAGGACATGCCCTGGTGTGTGTGGCATGTCCTGATAGTGAATTACAGCCTATTTCGTTTTTCACTATTGCAAGGCTACCTGTCCCCCATAGGCCAGGATGGGCAGTTTTGATTATTACATCTTATAATCCTAACTGACTCCGGGAACATGGTAGAAATTTGAGTTTAGTATGCCTGAACTCAGAATGATAAAATACATCTTTTAGTGAAGTTGGTTTTAACATTCTGTGTTTGAAAATACCACTTTTAGAAAGTAGGTATTTTCTTGTCTAACTATCCAGGCCTGCCTCTGCTAGGTTGTGTATTCCTTGTCTGGAGTTTGAGTGACAGGGCTGGGGGATTCCAGGAGACAGAATGAGTCCGCCCAGTGGTGAATAGAGAGATCTGCATCAAGATGGGAGGGAGGAGTTGCACCTGGGACCTGAATAGGACTGTGCCTGCCCCCCACAGTGCTGGCTCCACCCCCTGTGGTGCGTCTGATGTCTCTGCCCTGCACTGTGAAAGAAGAGAAGGAATCATGTCAACAAAGTGCTCCAGGGCCGTGCTTTCCCTCCACAATGCTGGCTCCACCTCCTGTGGGGCATCTGATGTTTCTGCCCTGCACTGTGAAAGGAAAGAAGGAGTCTTGTCAACAGAGTGCTCCAGAACTGGTTTGGACTAGGCAAAGGCTTCTCTGCCTCCAGAGAACAAAGGAATTTGGGATATAAATATTGGGGCCCTGACCCCATGAATTTAGATCTCGCTGGAATCAAGGAACCTGCCAAGAAGAAGAGCTGGAGAGCTGCTAGGAGGAGTACTGCCCCTTTGCTGAGTTATTGCCTTGTTGGGTTGGCCTGCAGTTGCTGCTTCTGTCTTGGGCAGTGAAAGGACTGGACTGAACTTTCTACTCTTTGTGCTGAGAATCTCCAAGGGCCTGAAACCGAGCTGGCCTCCTGTTAAGAAGTCTCAGGGACTGCAAAGTCTTCACAACTCTCTGGGTACCGCTTCTGGAACTGCTGTTTCAGTTGCCACAGAGGAAGGGAACCGCAACCGACTCCGTCAACTGACTCCATCGCTGGCCCGGTGTCCTGTTTGCACCGCATCGCCCCGCTTCGCACCGCAACCCTGGTCTCACCGACGACGACGTCCGACGCCATCGAGCCGCTGCTTGCAACGTGACCTGTGGGCACCGCAGTTCGCATCGCATCGCTTCACTGTACCGGCCGGACCAGACCGACGCTGTCACTGCATCTGGCTCAACCATCGTGACCGCATCGCAGTTGGGGCACCGCTCGCACGCTTCGCGACGCACCGCTCCGACTCGCACCGCTGTCCGACGCCAGCTCCCGCACTCCGGCTTGGTCGCCTGCATCGCAACCTGCCAGCACCGCATCGAGCACCGTCTCACCCTGCATCGCCCGCCTTGGTCTCACCGACTCCGTCTGCACGACTGTCATCGAGCCGCTGCCTGCACCGCATCGAGAGGACACCGCACCTTGCATAGCTCCGTCTTGCACCGCAACCGCGACGAACGCCGACCGGCTCGTACACTCCGTACCAGCCACAACGAGAAAGGTACTGTGACCAAGTCTGTGCACGACTCTGCCGGCCCGTATCGACGCGGTCGGCTGGAACTGTTGGACTTTGTTTGTTTTCAGCATCGCGGTAGACTCGGACGGAGCTACCGACTCTCACGAACTTTGTTTTTGTGATATTCCTGCAAAGAAGAAGTTATCTTATAACATAATCATTTTTAAAGTACTGTACTGTGGATTTTTGTCGTAATTGGTCTTGTCTTGAGTATATAAAAATATTGGCTATTTTTCTAAACTGGTGTGGTGTCCTTTTGTAGTGCTTACACTATATTACTGTTGGTTATGTGCAAATGCTTTACACACTGCCTCTAGAATAAGCCTGACTGCTCGTGCCAAGCTACCAAGGGGGTGAGCAGGGGTTATTTTAGGAGTGTAACTCCCTTATCCTGACTAGGAAGAAGGGTCCCTACTTGGACAGAGGTGCAAGCCCTGGCCAACTAGAGACTCCCATTTCTAACATTGGTTGTCAGCGGTGAGGATAGGACTTGTGTCTGGGGGTGACCCGGAAGGAAGTGGCTTAGGTATTTCCCAACCAAGGGTGGTGGGAAAGGTTCATGGTAGCCCAGCTAGGTCCCGGTGTCATGGGAAGGGTGTAGGGACTCACGTTCTGTCTCCGAGGAGAAGGAGTGGGAAGGGGCTGC
Organism: Calotriton arnoldi; assembly: GCA_963921515.1. Taxonomy (NCBI): domain Eukaryota; kingdom Metazoa; phylum Chordata; class Amphibia; order Caudata; family Salamandridae; genus Calotriton; species Calotriton arnoldi. The sequence goes on along the minus strand of CAWUFW010010582.1, from coordinate 536,321 downwards.
GGCCCAAGGTGCCCGAAACCCGGTTCCAGAGCCTGGTTGGTTCCAGGAGGGAACACCAGGTGGGGAGCCTAGGCTGTACTGATAGGCCATCCATTGAGGGGGATCTCCTAGAGTCAGGAGAACCTGGAGCATCTGTAAGCGGATCTCCAGTGGTTCTGGTGTCTGGCGGCACCGCTCCAGTTGGGAGGGTGCAGGAGTCCAGATGGAGGGGTGAGAGGGGGATGCGTTCCCCAGTGGGAGAACCAGTGGGTCAGGGACCAGCCAGAAGGGCTGAGCCTCCTAGCAGTGACCATGGTGACACCACTTCTGTCCTGGGGATCTTCGCGCACTGTCAGATGGACAGAGGTCGGGAGATCTGCGCCAGGCAGACTGTCACACAACGCATGAGTCATGTGTTACCCTCAGGGGGGCATGCGTGCTCCCAAGGAAGTCCTGGTGCGCCGGGCAGGTGCTCAGCTGCAGGGTTTAGTCCCTGGGTTGGGAGGCCAGGTTCAGGTCCTGCCTGACCTGGAGGGAAGGACGACTGTAAGCAGTGTCCTGACCGGTTTGTCTTCTAGGGGTACCACTCCAGGTGGGAGGGTGCAGAGCTCTGGAAGAGGGTGCAGAGGGATGGAGTCCTCGCCTCTGACCCCGGTTCAACCTGAGGGTTTAGATCCAAGGGTGGTGAATCAGTTGCAGGGTCAAGGCCCTGAGCTGGTGGAAGAATTGTGTAGGAGTGTCCAGTGTCCTGACAGTTTTTGGTTCTGAGGGTCCTCCCTCTCCTGGGAGGAGAGTGCAGAACCCCAGAGGGAGAGGTAAGGGGAGGAGACCCTCGCCCGAGACCTCTGGTGAACCTGAGGGTGCAGACCCTAGGTTGAAGGATCAGTGGCTATTTAGAACTGCACTGATGAGAGGAAGAGTGGAGTATGGTTAGTATGTACCAGGGGTTACTGCCCCCCACTTTGTGAGTTGGCAAGGACCAGTGGGTCAGGGGTTGCCCGCTCTGGAGGTTGGAGCACCCCAGGACTGACCCTGGTGAGGCCACTTCTGGCCTAGGGGTCTTCATGCTCTGTCAGGTGGACAGGAGGCTGGAGACCTGCACCAGGCAGACTCTCACACAAATCATGAGGAGTGTATTCCCCTTGGGGGGTTGGGGTACTCCCCGGAAGTCCTGGGTTGCCAGGCACAGGTCCAGCCTAAGGGTACCGGCCCTGGGTTGGAGGACCAGGTTCAGGGTGTCCCCCTGACCTGGGGGAAGGGGCAACTGCTAACAGTGCCACTACCAGTTTGTCTTCTGGGGGTGCCGCTCCAGGTGGGAGGGTACAGTGCCCCAGGGAGGAGGACTGGGTGTGGGAGAGCCTACCCCAGTCCCTTGTTCAGCCTCAGGGTACAGACCCTGGGCTGGTGTACCAGTTGCAGGATAGCACCCCTGAACTGGTGGGTGAATTGTGCAGAACGCCTGCCACAGGTGGCCTGACAATTCTGGAGTTGAGGGGACTGCTCCCGGTGGGGGATGCAGTGCTCCAGGGAGGAGGACAGGGTGTGGGAGAGGCCACCCCAGTCCTGTGTCCAGCCTCAGGGTACAGACCCTAGGCTGGTGTACCAGTTGCAGGATAGCACCCCTGAACTGGTGGGCGACTGTGCAAGGCACCTGCCACAGGTGCCCTGACAATTCTGGAAGGGGGTACCGCTCCAGGTGAGAGGGTACAGAGCCCCTGGGAGGAAGACCGGGGTGGGAAAGCCTACCCCAGTCTCCTGTCCAGCCGCCGGGTACAGACCCTAGGCTGGTGGGTCAGTGCCAGGATGTCATCCCTGGCCTGACCAGAGGGAGAGTGGACGAGGGGTGCCAGGCACCTGGGGCTACCGCCCCCACTCTCTGACGCCACAGAGGTTAGAGAGCCCTGAGAGGCATAAGGCCTGGGTCTCCCCACTGACAACTGTCGGTAGCCACTGTGGCTTACTGTCCTGGTGGACAGAGTTGCCCCTGGGAGGGGGACAGGAGTCACACCCCGGGGTGGACTGGGCCACACCACTGTGTTGGCCATGTGGACCCTGTCGGCCTGTTGGGACACATCTGTGAGCAAAGTAAGTTTAGGTGCTGCACAGATAGGGTCCACAGGTGAGGAGAAGGGTTCCCCATGGGTCAGCTTATTGGGCCCTGAGAGTGAGGACAGAGGGATCCAACTGGGTTTAGAAAGGCGTAGAACCAGAACGTGCCCCCGCTGTTGTGGGCCAGGTCTATGTTCTATCGCCCCAAGCAGGGAAGTCCATCAAGGGATTGATTAGTCTACCCTGGCTTTAGGCTGGGAGGGGTTGTGTTAGACTTGGCTTTTTCAGCGGGTTTACCCCCAGACTTTTTGCTTTTTGGCCTCCTGTTTTTGACCCTGTGTGTGTTGGTTTTAGGACTCTGGGCACTTTACCACTGCTAATCAGTGCTAAAGTGCATATGCTCTCTGTGTAAAATGTGTTATGGATTGGTGTTTCCATGATTGGCCTATTTGATTTATGTGTCAGTCCCTAGTAAAGTGCACTGCGAGTGCCAGGGCCTATAAATCAAATGCTGTTGGTGAGCTGCAGCACTGGATTGTGCCACCCACGCAAACAGCCCGTAAAGTGTAACTCTGGCCTGCCATTGCAGAGCCTGTGCGCAGCCTGGGGCTGCCATGTCGACTTGGCAAGTGCACACACTTGCCAGTCCCTAAACCTTCCCTTTTCTACATGTTAGTCACCCCTAAGGTAGGCCCAAGGTACCCCTGTGGGCAGGGTGCATTGTATGTGAAAGGTAGGACATGCCCTGGTGTGTGTGGCATGTCCTGATAGTGAATTACAGCCTATTTCGTTTTTCACTATTGCAAGGCTACCTGTCCCCCATAGGCCAGGATGGGCAGTTTTGATTATTACATCTTATAATCCTAACTGACTCCGGGAACATGGTAGAAATTTGAGTTTAGTATGCCTGAACTCAGAATGATAAAATACATCTTTTAGTGAAGTTGGTTTTAACATTCTGTGTTTGAAAATACCACTTTTAGAAAGTAGGTATTTTCTTGTCTAACTATCCAGGCCTGCCTCTGCTAGGTTGTGTATTCCTTGTCTGGAGTTTGAGTGACAGGGCTGGGGGATTCCAGGAGACAGAATGAGTCCGCCCAGTGGTGAATAGAGAGATCTGCATCTAGATGGGAGGGAGGAGTTGCACCTGGGACCTGAATAGGACTGTGCCTGCCCCCCACAGTGCTGGCTCCACCCCCTGTGGTGCGTCTGATGTCTCTGCCCTGCACTGTGAAAGAAGAGAAGGAATCATGTCAACAAAGTGCTCCAGGGCTGTGCTTTCCCTCCACAATGCTGGCTCCACCTCCTGTGGGGCGTCTGTTGTTTCTGCCCTGCACTGTGAAAGGAAAGAAGGAGTCTTGTCAACAGAGTGCTCCAGAACTGGTTTGGACTAGGCAAAGGCTTCTCTGCCTCCAGAGAACAAAGGAATTTGGGATATAAATATTGGGGCCCTGACCCCATGAATTTAGATCTCGCTGGAATCAAGGAACCTGCCAAGAAGAAGAGCTGGAGAGCTGCTAGGAGGAGTACTGCCCCTTTGCTGAGTTATTGCCTTGTTGGGTTGGCCTGCAGTTGCTGCTTCTGTCTTGGGCAGTGAAAGGACTGGACTGAACTTTCTACTCTTTGTGCTGAGAATCTCCAAGGGCCTGAAACCGAGCTGGCCTCCTGTTAAGAAGTCTCAGGGACTGCAAAGACTTCACAACTCTCTGGGTACCGCTTCTGGAACCGCTGTTTCAGTTGCCACAGAGGAAGGGAACCGCAACCGACTCCGTCAACCGACTCCATCGCTGGCCCGGTGTCCTGTTTGCACCGCATCGCCCCGCTTCGCACCGCAAACCCTGGTCTCACCGACGATGACGTCCGACGCCATCGCCATCGAGCCGCTGCTTGCATCGTGACCTGTGGGCACCGCAGTTCTCATCGCATCGCTTCACTGTACCGGCCGGACCAGACCGACGCTGTCGCTGCATCTGGCTCAACCATCGTGACCGCATCGCAGTTGGGGCACCGCTCGCACGCTTCGCGACGCACCGCTCCGACTCGCACCGCTGTCCGACGCCAGCTCCCGTACTCCGGCTTGGTCGCCTGCATCGCAACCTGCCAGCACCGCATCGAGCACCGTCTCACCCTGCATCACCCGCCTTGGTCTCACCGACTCCGTCTGCACGACTGTCATCGAGCCGCTGCCTGCACCGCATCGAGAGGACACCGCACCTTGCATCGCTCCGTCTTGCACCGCAACCGCGACGAACGCCGACCGGCTCGTACACTCCGTACCAGCCACAACGAGAAAGGTACTGTGACCAAGTCTGTGCACGACTCTGCCGGCCCGTATCGACGCGGTCGGCTGGAACTGTTGGACTTTGTTTGTTTTCAGCATCGCGGTAGACTCGGACGGAGCTACCGACTCGCACGAACTTTGTTTTTGTGATATTCCTGCAAAGAAGAAGTTATCTTATAACATAATCATTTTTAAAGTACTGTATTGTGGATTTTTGTCGTAATTGGTCTTATCTTGAGTATATAAAAATATTGGCTATTTTTCTAAACTGGTGTGGTGTCCTTTTGTAGTGCTTACACTATATTACTGTTGGTTATGTGCAAATGCTTTACGCACTGCCTCTAGAATAAGCCTGACTGCTCGTGCCAAGCTACCAAGGGGGTGAGCAGGGGTTATTTTAGGAGTGTAACTCCCTTATCCTGACTAGGAAGAAGGGTCCCTACTTGGACAGAGGTGCAAGCCCTGGCCAACTAGAGACTCCCATTTCTAACCTTGCCTATATGGGGAAGAGCTAATTATTGAGTAGTTTTCTGAAGATAAGGTGGTTGTCCGTGGATCTTATGTTGAGGGGTAAAGAGTTCCATAGTTTGGCTGCTTGAACAGAAAAGGATGTGACACCCATGGCTTTTTTCTTGTATCTTGGGAATTTGAGGCGAGGTGTCACTCTAGAGCGGAGGTTCCTTTGTTGAATGTGTTTGGTAATTTTATTCCTGATGTATCCATGTATCGCTTTGTGGGTGATACAAAGCAGCTTGAACGTGGATCTTCTGGCAATCGGTAACCAATGCAGGGCTTTCAAGGCAGGGGAGATGTGGTCTTGCGGTTTGATATGTAGGAGCAAAAGAATGATGGATTTAACCCAGATCCTTGTGACTGGGGCTGAATGTTTGCATTGTCGAGCATTCCGTCCATCAATTGTTTCTTTTGCATATGTCGCCCTAAGTGGGAAGGGTATGCCCAGACGTGGGTCTCGTTCTCACTACACCACTGGATTCAAGCTAGCCTGGCTGATGAAGGGTGATGCCCTGAAACCGGTCCCAGGATGCTTGTTTCCAGTTCAGGGAGGACCTGGCTTGGCAGTTCGGGCTGGACTGTTCCCACAAGGAACAGGGTCAAGACTGATTTGCATACGCTGGGACCAAACTGGGGTGGTGTGGTGAGCAAAAGAATGATGGATTTAACCCAGATCCTTGTGACTGGGGGTGAATGTTTGCATTGTACAGCATTCCGTCCATCAATTATTTCTTTTGCATATGTCGCCCTAAGTGGGAAGGGTATGCCCAGACGTGGGTCCCGTGCTCACTACACCACTGGATTCAAGCTAGCCTGGCTGATGAAGGGTGATGCCCTGAAACCGGTCCCAGGATGCTTGTTTCCAGTCCAGGGAGGACCTGGCTTGGCAGTTCGGGCTGGACTATTTCCACAAGGTACAGAGTCAAGACTGATTTGCATACGGCTGGGTCCAAACTGGTGTGGTGAGCAAAGGAATGATGGATTTAACCCAGATCCTTGTGACAGGGGGTGAATGTTTGCATTGTCCAGCATTCCGTCCATCAATTGTTTCTTTTGCATATGTCGCCCTAAGTGGGAAGGGTATGCCCAGACGTGGGTCCCGTGCTCACTACACCACTGGATTCAAGCTAGCCTGGCTGATGAAGGGTGATGCCCTGAAACCGGTCCCAGGATGCTTGTTTCCGGTCCAGGGAGGACCTGGCTTAACAGTTCGGGCTGTACTGTTCCCACAAGGAACAGGGTCATGACTGATTTGCATACGGCTGGGTCTAAACTGGGGTGGTGTGGTGAGCAAAAGAATGATGGATTTAACCCAGATTCTTGTGACTGGGGGTGAATGTTTGCATTGTCCAGCATTCCGTCCATCAATTGTTTCTTTTACCCGAGTTCTGAATCCGTTTTAGTCTTTTCATGGTCATTAAAGATGATCCGTGGTAGAAGCTATTGGCGTAATCGAGTTTGGACAGAACAAGGGAGATGGTAGCTTGGACCTTGTGTGGAAATCCCAAATAGGGGAAGATTTGTTGCAGAGTTTTTATAGTAACAAAGCTTGATCTTGCTAGTCTGTCCACTTGGACATTCATCGATAGCTTTGGAGTCCATGGTCCGAGGTTTCTTACTTCCTTCGATACTTTAGGCGGTGATCTCAGTTCATCAGGCCAGGCGGCGAGCGGATCATGTTTCCAATCGCCACACGTGAGTATTTCTGTTTTGGAGTCATTCAATTTGAGACGGCTCCACGTCATCCATTGATCGACGGCTCTGAGAAAACTGAAAATTGGGGCATTCCAGTTGAAGGAGTATTTGCTTGTCATCTGCATAGTTATGTGCACTGAATAAGTGACAGAGATGACTTCCATCTTCGGCAAAGTGGCATTTTGCACAGAAATGTGGCCTAGTTAACAAACATTAGAAAAACACACTTCTACTTATACGAAATTTGTTTCAAAACCAATCATAATATATGCCTGTACATATGAAATCGTGTTTTTAAATGCATGCATCATTCTGTTAATGTTGCAAACAAAGATACAAACTACTAAAAATCTTATCAGCAGTAGGACAAATTGAATACCTGAAGCCATGATAATGCAGCGAGAGATTAATTTCTCAGGCTGAATGAGACTTGTCTCTGTTTCTACGAAGCGTGATCACATTTCTTCTATTTGTAAATCACAGTTTAAAATTAGCAGTCATCAAAAGAAGAGAATTCTAAAACTTAAAGTTAAAAAATAATAATATTAAGGTTGGATCTTCCTTGAAAGTCATAATAGACCATGGAACGTTGCCTTTCTAAGATGGTCGCCACCAGATTAGATAGACAGGTGGACTCTGAGCGGTTCGCTTCAACACGTGTCCTTCTTCTATGTTCACTGCCCTGTTCACTTCCTACTGTGACTTCCTGAATCCGGCTGCCGCGTCATATACACAGAGAGCTTGTGAATGAGGAAGTGGAACCAACAATAACAACCACAACGAGACCCAGCAACAGGCGCGGGCACGCGCTCACAAACCGCAGGGATGCTGCGGGGTCTGGGCAGCTGGCTCGGTCTGGAAGCAGAGGAGCATCCTGCCCAAAGTCAGGGTCAAGTAGAGTCTAATAGCGGGGTAGACATTCCTGAGCAGCGGCGGCAGCAGCCCGAGGAAGAGGGGAGCGGAGACCCTCAGCGGCCGGGAGACCTCGATGACCAGGAGGCGCTGCTGAGCCAAGCCAAAGGGCTGGGGAGTAAGTGTCACAGTGTCGTCTGTTATTATGGTAAACGTTGGGAGCGGCAGATGCGCGTCCTTATTTTGGGGTGTGTTCGAGGTGGGGAGGTGCATTGGATCCAGGGATTTAAGTGGGCCTGGTCCTGTCGGTGCTAAAAGCAGGTGCTTAGACGGGTACCTTCCGGCTGTCCGTTTTTGCAATCATTCTCAGGATGAAAAAAGAAATATTAACTCTGCAGCAGTACGATCCTTCGCTGCCTTAGATGTTACTTCAGAGAGACTTGTTATAGTTCTTTTACAGTCTCATTATTTCAGAACTGACGCATTTCCAATATGCTCTACAACAAAGCCATGGTTGTTGCTTATTTATCTTATGTAACAAACAACCATTTGCAAAGCCAATAGTCCTGGCTTGTTACTTATTATATATTTGGGTGCGATAACAGAAGCATCAAAATACCAGTCGGTCTGCACACTATGCTAAGCACAGATTTTCAGTTTACGTATTTCTAAGCCAAGTCCTTATTACATCGGCCACACCCCTCTGAGACCCCCCCCCCCCCTGGTGTTTTTCATCCCACTTAAAGCCCTGAACTGGATCAAAAGGAACTACGTATATCCCGCAACTGACCCCCGCCCCTCTCAGCTGATGTCATCCTCAATTGACTTTTTTTGCATCCTCCACATAAACTAGTTGCTTCCCTTAGACTTAAGTTGGGTACCTTTAGTTGGTTACACATTTTCCTTCCTAACACTCCTAGACATGAATGATCTCCCATTATTTCCAGTAGACTCACTCCCTCAAAAACACTTAACCCCTCTCTCCTTCGAGTCCTAGAAGGTGGAGCGTGAGGGATCTACACGGACGCATTACGAATCCTCTGTTGGGTTGCTGTGATCAGACATTTTTTCAGTTCAGGTGATGCTATCTCTTGTTCGCAAACGTCTTGCACAGGAAGAGAAGGAATGCGTACACCATTTCTTTTTGCCGTTGTTGGCGGATCTACTGTCTCTGAGAGGTGTTTTACTGTTTGTGTATCCTAAACATGTACGAGCTTTTCAATGTTCTGCTACGCAGGCGCGACTGTTCCAACGTGCCTCTAGGCATTTAGTATTCTGTATTGTTTATCTACACGATTGGTTATTACCAGAGATTAATTTAAAGGGCAGTACACATTATTCCCCTACCAATTGCATAGGGCGCTCGAATACGTAAAGGTCAATTCCAGATTAGAACCGTCTTCCAGGAGCACAGCCCATGCTATTTATATTATGCATTGTAGTTGTACAGTTAGGCCACCTCTGTACTATGAAGTAAAACCTCTTGTAGGGCTTGACAAACCATCTTAAATTACAGTTTTTACACACATTAAGGACTGACACAAGAGAGAGACAGTTTTGAAAACAGAAAATTAAATGTACCAAATATTCTTAACCACACACATAATTAGTGTTGGGCTGGGATTTTAAGGTTCACAACACTTATTGCAGGCACAATAGATAATAGATCTCACCTACAACAAACTTTAGCTGTTAGTTGTTGCCAGGGCACAAGTCCTAAAAAAAGAAGTGGGGGGGCTAACCTAGTTAGCCAGTATGCAAGTGACATCACTGCGCGTGACATCATGGCGCATGACATCACGGCGCATGACATTACATGTGGCATCACAGGAAGTGGCATCACAAGCCACGACTTTAATATGTACGTGTGATGTGCTCTGACACTCTGCTTTGGGATGAGTAGCGCTATACAAAAAAAAATAGTGGTACTTAAATTATTTCAACGCCTCCTCGGGTAGTAAGCACTATATAAATTACATTTATTTTGTGTAAATACTGGGAGAGGCCAACACGTCTGACATTCTTACAGTGCATGCATATCTAGTAAACAGAGCCTGAACAAAGTGAAAAGCTGCCTCTCTTAAGTATGTGTGAAGTGCTAACCTTTGTTTCCCACTGCTGCATTTGCATCAGGTGTGAGGCTCCTGACTGCTCCCAGCCAAGAGACTCGAACAAAAGGAGGCCTGATGACCCCTCAAATTCGGCCTTTGTTATGGGCCCAGCAGGAGTCTAAAATAAGAAAGCCCCGTCCCCGCCTGCACGTTGTTGCTTGTTGCAGATGTAAAGCAGACAACGTGCAGGCGCTGCTGAAAGTGTCCCGGTGTTTGGAAATTACACCGGGACGAGTTCAGCACATTATCTAGTGGGGCCCAACTTCTTGGTAGGGTGGACGGCGTTCACCCTGTGAAAATAGTGTATGGACGCTGCCCACCCGCGTGTACCCCCAACTTGTGCCCTGGTTGTTGCAAATACCTAATGCGTACTGTACCAGAATTTACAGTGGGCGTCCAGCCAGCACATTGCTTCCCATTGGTTGGCTTTCTTTTTAATCTCATTTGCTTGCTTCTTGTTTGATGGCTTTCTTTCCTCCTGTTGTGCTCATCCTTCCAGTGGAGCATAGCCACTTTACCACCTTTTTGTTTGTTTGAGTTGTATTCTTCCACTGTTTTAATTTTTGGAAACTACTTGTTTCCTATTGCTTTTAGCACTCCATGGGGGTGCAAGGGTTTTCTTTCTCCTGCCCTCTCGTCAATGTGTGTTGCTTTCTCCTACTCACCCACATCTCCTGTGTTCTCCTGTTTCTTTTCCTCCCTCAGCTCATCAATTTCTTCCTGTTGCTACAGGGACCCTCTTTTCTGAAAGAGTGCTGTTATGCACATTTTATTTATTTTTAAGTCGGACTTGACAAGGCAGTTGTCTGTAAGACCTATTGTTACCAATTATTGAATATACTTAGAGTGGACTTAGGCTGTTCCCCAGAAGTGTCCTCTCTCATTTCATGTTTCTAGCTGTTTGGTGTATTATTCCACCTTCTCATCCATCACACATTCCATTCTTTGTGATACAATCATTGTATACATAAAACACTCTGTTTCTGTTATTTTATCACTGCAGCAGCCATTTTTAGGTCGGACCATGTTATTTTACTAAAATTAGATGTATAATATACTTAAATGGGGAGTGGTTTCACCTGAATTTAAACATTGCATTAGTGTTATCTTTGTCTGCTTGAGTTTTATAATTTTGCTCCCCTAGGCCGTTTAGTATCCAAACAAGCATTAGTGATTCATATCATATAAAACTACACATTCTTAAGCTTGCACTGTTAATTAACACATTGCCTTCTTCTTGATGGTAAGCTCCATGGCCCTGTTTATTGAAGTCAAATCCTTTTCTCAAATGTACAGCCATTATTTGTTCTGGCCTTTGTTGGCATGCAGGCCTGGGATGTTTTCAAGGCTTATTTGGTCTCTCACTTAGGGTTGTGGAATTTAATAAAATAGCTACTTGTCCATGGGGCAGGTTGCTTCATAAATCTACTTGTCCTGTAACAAAATTCACTTGCCCCCTTGGTGCCATCTAGTGCAGCGACAAATTATGGCAGCAATACCATTATATAAGAACTCTGATATAGCCTCTCTGATTATGCCAGGGCTCATACCATAGTAGTGTTTGAATACTTGCAATCCCCTTATGTTGCCACGTTTCCGCAGATCTACATACTGGGGCTGAAGGTAGTGGTAAGCAATAGTTCCAGGGTTAGAATGCCCTTTTGAGTTTGTGGAAACCTACTAACTTGCATGTTTTAAGGGTTTTCAACAACTCTTCTCTAATCTTTTCCCACACTGAGAAATGTTGGAAATTTACTCCTGGCAATGGCAGACGTAAGCCTTCTTCCAGAGTTGGGGGAAAAAAGTGGTTGGAGGGAAAGTGAACTTGCAAACACTCAGATTTTCACATGAGCAAATCTCCACATGCATATTTGCTCATGCCAAAATGCAGTTCACAAATATTTTCTAGGAGTACTATTTCTTGTCCTACTTCTTTAAATTCTTGGGAATTCACGAAAGCCTTATAGCTGCACTTAATGCAAGGACATATACCATGGGTGCACTTTTGAGACTTTATTTAATAATTGGGCCCCAAATTTGGTCTGGCGTTGACCGTGACCTTTTGTGTTTGTTAAATTATTTCTCTCTCTCTATCAGCTGGCTTCACTGTGAGTGACAGTATTTTGTGCTTTCACAAGGAGCATATCTGCACAAAAAGTAGTTTTGTTCAGTGCCAGAAACTACTGTGGCAGTGTGTGCTTTTTGAGACCAAAAACAATTTTTGCTTTTGCTAATGTTTGTTATGATGGTGAGAGCCCGGCAGCTTCCACACCAATAAGGTTTTACAAAAACCATGCCAAAACAAGTCACACATTGACAAAACTAAAAAGCTGACCACCAATTTCAGACCTACTGGCTTTGCCAATGGTTGTTTATTTTTGTTTCCAATCTTATTGAAACTGGTTACACTGATTTTCCATTATGAATATTTTGGGGAAATACTAGCATGCATCAACACATGTTACTAAATGATGCTGCAAAGAAATGGTACCTGAAATTTTACAGTAGTTAAGCAAAATGTTTTTTTTGCTGCTTTCATTTTTTAAAATTAACATTTTATTTTGAAAGCAAAGAATCAGTCTTAATTTCAAGCTTCTGCAAATATTTGCATCAAATAAGAGCATTCTGGGAGCATTATACATAGCCTCATATTGCTAAACTTTGAAAACGTGTGTACACATTTTTATACTGGAACCACTGTCAGTAGTGCAGTCGGAGCTTACATTTACTTAGAGCACTCACTCTAATAATAAAGGCTTTCAATTAATGAACCATAAATACAAGTTTGAACAGCATTAACATATGGGCAAAAATATTACATTAACTGCAGACAGTGATCTTCCCTGATCCATAATGTGGTACTGCAAACTGGCAGCCAAAGGGTTTGTGCTGCAGGGGGTTGGGCCTACTTGTCGCAAGGACAAAATACACATGAAAACTTGTTGCCCTTTACCCCAAACAATGTGTCTTGGGAGTCGGGCTATAGGAATTCCACATCCCTGCTCACTGTAAGGTCTTATCCTTGGCAAAAGTTGTGCTTTCTACACAAATTGAAAGGGCTGAATAATACAGCGATTAATGCTCCAGCTGCGTACCTAGGTTTGGTGAGTTGTATTTTCTTGTCAAAGGATTGGGATCTCCGGTCTCTTCAGTCTTTATTTATAGTCTGTGGTCTGGGTCTCTTTATAATATATTGAAAAGGGCTTTCAGCCAGCCCTCTTCATTCATTGATCTCTTAGTTTGTTTTTTGCGATTTTATGTGGCGCAGTACAACATACATTATTGAGCAAAGGGTCAGCTCACTACAGCGACTTGCTAACTTCACTTTGTGGCAACAATCTGCCTTCTCACAATGAGCACATCCACATACAAAGTAGTCCCCTTAATTGCCATGCCCTTCCATGGCAATGTGTGATTTTTGGGACCCCAGAAACTAGTTTGAAGCCATTTTTTTGTATTGGTGATGGCTTGGCAGCTTTTCCAACAATGTAATGTTGAAAAAACCATGACCAAACAAAAAGGAGCATCGACAAAGCAAAAAGGCAACAGCCAACACCAGACTTATAAACTTTGCCAGTCTTTGTTTCTAATTTGAGTCAGCCAGTCACAATGTTTTCTACTGTTGTGTTTTTTAAATGACACTTAAGAACTGCCATTAACTCAGATGTTCAGTGAGTATGGGGCTTTTATTTACATGCCCATGCCAACATAATTTACAGGAGTATTTGGAGTGGAGATTTTCGCTGTACACATTTGTAGTATTCCAATGCTTGTTTGTGAATGTTGGTCACTTGGAAGCCTACCGTGCGGAGGTTCCATGTCTGGCATTCGATTTATGCCAGTTGAGACGGTTCCTGTTGCCGGTAGCCGCTCCGCGGCTCAGCTGTCCTGTTATTAAACCTATCAATCTACTCACCAGCTGACTTGGCGGTCTTCCTTTCGTGAGTACAACACCATTTTTAAAATCAAATAGTGGGTGTCCTCATCGGACGCATACACAAGGACATCATCCTGGAATACAGATAACCCTTCAATCCCCTTCAGCATGTTGAACATAATGCGCTGAAACACCGAGGCCGCAGAAGAAAGGCCAAACGGCATCCTGACATACTGAAACGTACCAAACGGGGAGACAAACGCTGTGAGGTGCCTTGACTCTGGCGATAATTCTACCTGATGATAGGCAGATGCCAGGTCGAAGCTTACTAAAAACTTTAGCATCCTTCAAACTTGCTAGCATCTCATTTATGTTGGGGAGGGGATGGGAATCCACCCAAATTTCACTGTTAAGACAGCGAAGGTCAACACAGACCCTAAGCTCTCCATTCTGTTTCCTTGCCACCACAAGTGGAGACAACCATAATGACGACTCCACTGGTTCGATAATTCCCTTAACACACAAAGAAGTCAACTCTTTCTCAAGGTCTTGCCTGACACTAAAAGGTACATTCCTCAATTTGTGCTTAACCGGTATGGCATTGTCCTTCACAATGATCTTGTGAGCCGTTGTTGAATTTCTCAATGACGTGTTTCTGAAGGAAGGGTTCCCAGAATGTTTAGTAACAGACAATGGGACACAGTTCATTGCAAAAGAGGTGGAGGAATTTTTGCCCACAAGTGGGGTTAAGCATCTCAAAAGTTCATTATATCACCCTCAGACAAATGGTCTGGTTGAGCGCATGAATAGGGTGCTTGGAGAGTGCATCCAGTGGGCCCTCGCAAATAAGTGTGTTGTGAGCAATTCTGTGCGGAGCATGTTATGGTTCTACCGCACTACCCCACACTCTACAACTGGTGTGTCGCCGTTAAGGGAAAGTCAAACTTCCAGTCGCAACCTGTAAAATGTGTCATAGATGGAGACATATCCAGCGCAGATGAAGAAACTGTTGTGAGACATCTCAGTGACATGGTCGTTGTAGTGCATGATAATGGGGTTATTGTTGGGAATCCTGAGTTGTGCAAGGATCCTTATGTTGACATTTTAGTGGGAGATCGCATCCTTAGTCTGTTGGTAGATTCCGGGGCAAGAATCTCCATGATTACCTTAGAGTTATACAACTTCACGTGGCCGGACAGACCTTTAATTCCCCCACATCGGAAGGCTGTTTCCTATGAAGGGAGGGAGATAGACCTGTCCGGTTACATTGAAGAGGTCATGGAATTTAAAGGGAGGAGAATTGCAGGCAAACTATATGTAGCACACAAAGGATTAAATATCCTAGGTTGGTTTCACCAGGGGTTGTTCGGTATGGTGCTTAGGCCTGGAACCACTGAACAAGTTTTGGCGTTAAGGGATAGTCCCGATGTTGAGAACTTGGTGAACCAATTTCCCCATGTTTTTTCAGGGGAGTTAGGTAAGGTCAAGGATTTCCAACACAAGATCATTGTGAAGGACAATGCCATACCGGTTAAGCACAAATTGAGGAATGTACCTTTTAGTGTCAGGCAAGACCTTGAGAAAGAGTTGACTTCTTTGTGTGTTAAGGGAATTATCGAACCAGTGGAGTCGTCATTATGGTTGTCTCCACTTGTGGTGGCAAGGAAACAGAATGGAGAGCTTAGGGTCTGTGTTGACCTTCGCTGTCTTAACAGTGAAATTTGGGTGGATTCCCATCCCCTCCCCAACATAAATGAGATGCTAGCAAGTTTGAAGGATGCTAAAGTTTTTAGTAAGCTCGACCTGGCATCTGCCTATCATCAGGTAGAATTATCGCCAGAGTCAAGGCACCTCACAGCGTTTGTCTCCCCGTTTGGTACGTTTCAGTATGTCAGGATGCCGTTTGGCCTTTCTTCTGCGGCCTCGGTGTTTCAGCGCATTATGTTCAACATGCTGAAGGGGATTGAAGGGTTATCTGTATTCCAGGATGATGTCCTTGTGTATGCGTCCGATGAGGACACCCACGATTTGATTTTAAAGGAGGTGTTGTCCAGGTTCCAGCATAACGGTGTTGTTTTAAGGAGGGACAAGTGTGTTTTCAAAGTCAAGGAAGTTGAGTATTTGGGACATATGGTAAATGGAGATGGTGTTTCACCTAAGACAAGTCTGATTGACTCAATTGTCAAGTCCAAAGCTCCGGTAGATAAAGCTGGTTTAAAGTCTTTTCTGGGGCTCTGCGAATTTTATTCGCGTTTCATTCAGGATTTTGCAAGTAATCTTAGGCCACTTTCATGTATGCTAACGAAAGGTGTTGTCTTCGGGTGGAACGATGAGTGCCAGAAGGTTTTTGAGTGGGTCAAACGACAACTTACTTCGCCAAAGGTTTTGAAGCATTACGACCCCTCTCTCATGTGCACCCTTACTGTTGATGCAAGCAATGTTGGTTTGGGAGCTGTTCTTTCCCAGAAGAAAGAAGGAGACATTAGAACGATTGGGTTCGCGTCAAGGGTTTTGTCTCCAACAGAGAGGAGGTACTCTGTAATAGAAAAAGAGTTACTAGCGTGTTGGTGGGCAGTAATGAAGTTCAGGAATTTCATTTGGGGGAGGAGATTCCGCCTGCAGACAGATCACAAGCCGTTAGTTTTTATTCTCAGTGGGAAAAATGTTAGGAGTTTCACACCTAGAATAGCCCGGTTGTCATCCAAGCTCCTCCAATTCGATTTCTCTGCAGAATACATCCCTGGTAACAAGAATGGGTGTGCGGACTTTCTATCAAGGTCCTCCGATATTGTTGAGAAGGAGTTGTGCACGGGGGAACAAGACAAGGAAGAGTTCATTGTGGCGGCAGTGGACATTCCCAAATTGTGTGCGGTGTCAGAGTGTGATTGGCGGGAGGCACTTGGTGCGGATGTATCTATGTCTCAGATCATGAAATATGTGGAGAACGGGTGGCCTAAAGAGAGGAACCTTAGTTTTGATTTTAAGACCTTTCTTCAAGTTGAAAACGAGCTCTCAATTGAGGATGGGTTGTTACTTAGAGGTGACAAGCTTATTCCTCCTCTTTCCTTAAGATCTGTACTCGTCAAGCATGCTCATGAGGGTCACTTGGGGGCCACAATGACGAAGAAAAGAGTGCGTCTCTCATTTTGGTGGCCTTACATGGACAGAGAAATTGATGATTTCGTAAAGTCATGTGTAGTCTGTGCGAGTTGTGATAAAGCTGACAAGTTACGCACTCCTCCCCTCACACCTATCGATCTGCCTTCTGCGCCTTGGGTTAAGTTAGGTTTGGACATTGTGGGCCCATTTCATGCACTGGATGCTTCTTCTAAGTTTGCACTAGTTCTCATGGATTATTATTCAAAATGGCCAGAGGTCAAGTTCGTAAGGGAAGTTTCCTCAGGAGCCGTTGTTGAATTTCTCAATGACGTGTTTCTGAAGGAAGGGTTCCCAGAATGTTTAGTAACAGACAATGGGACACAGTTCATTGCAAAAGAGGTGGAGGAATTTTTGCACACAAGTGGGGTTAAGCATCTCAAAAGTTCATTATATCACCCTCAGACAAATGGTCTGGTTGAGCGCATGAATAGGGTGCTTGGAGAGTGCATCCAGTGGGCCCTCGCAAATAAGTGTGTTGTGAGCAATTCTGTGAGGAGCATGTTATGGTTCTACCGCACTACCCCACACTCTACAACTGGTGTGTCGCCGTTCGAATTGTTACGTGGTCGGAGAGCTTCCACTACCTGTTGTCCCAGCTGGATGAGTAAATGGATTAAAGGGAAACAGTGGTCGGATGCTGTAGTTAGGAGTCGTGTTGAGTTAATCCAAAAAAGCAAAAGACTTACTTTGATTCTACAAAGAAAGTAAAGGATATTGAGATAGCTGTGGGGACGTAGTCAGAGTTAAGAAGCCTGTCCATGTGAAGAAAGGGTTGTCTAAGTTTGGTTCACCTGAAAAGGTCATCTACATCAAGGGGAATTCGGTAAAGTTAGGAAATGGCCAGTGGTGGAACAAGTGTTTTCTCGTTAGAAATCGGCTGTTGAACACTGTTACAGATGAAAAGGGAAGTCGAGACCATGGGATGGTTCTCCCTGGTGATGGTACAGATTGTGCGGGCCAGTCTTCTTTAAGGCGCAGTGCTCGAGTTATAAATGTTCCTCTTCGTTACAGAAGATAGTTTTCTTTCAAGTGCATATCTCCTCTGTTGTAGTTCTGTTTTGTTTTGTTTTCTCCTATCTTTCCTTGTTCTCTGGTTCCCACTCCTCTGTTCCCTCTTTATTCTTCGCTCATGCTTTTCTTCCTCTTTTCCTTTTGCCCTTTCATTTCTATTCAGTTATTTCCTTTTGTTTTTAAGGAAAGACCAATGTAGTATTCCAATGCTTGTTTGTGAATGTTGGTCACTTGGAAGCCTACCGTGCGGAGGTTCCATGTCTGGCATTCGATTTATGCCAGTTGAGACGGTTCCTGTTGCCGGTAGCCGCTCCGCTCGGTGGCTCAGCTGTCCTGTTATTAAACCTATCAATCTACTCACCAGCTGACTTGGCGGTCTTCCTTTCGTGAGTACAACAACATTCTTTCAGCCAGGCATGTACCTGTTCAGTAAGTCGTGAACATTTCCCTTGCAGGGTTTTAACACGGTGAACTCGCAAGCAATTCTTGCCTGTTTTCCAAACTCACTCAGCGCTGTGTGCTTTATTAACTGTTACGCTCTGCAGAGATATTTGTCTGGCTATGAAAGTTAGATTGGGTCTCGCTGTTTCTTCTCCTCTTTGGTAAACTTATAGCTTCTACAGACATTTGTTATGCTGCACAACATGGTGTCAGTTTTATTACCCTAATTAGCAGACCGCCAAATGTATAGGAAATATGTAGTCTGAAACCAAGGCTGCTGAACCAAGTCTTATTTCATCCACGGCTGTTAAGTCCTGCTGCAACAAAACACTGACATTCTTTGAGGAGGAACAAATGTCCAATATGTATTGGTTTCAAAGTGATCATTGTGTAGGGCCCGTTGAAGCTGTCTGGAGGGCTCAAACCTTTTTAGGTTTCGCATACACCGCGCTTGCAAAATCTCTTGTAACAAAAAAAAATTCTTAAAAAGGGCTTAGAGCTTCCCCATTACTTACCTGTGGTTGACTCCCACGGCACTCTTGTTTCATTTCTTCCTGTTGTTCAGCGCCTTTTCCTTCCTCCAGCTTCCTGCTTGGCTTCATGTCTTCATCCTGATTATGGAGCTTGGACCAAGTACTGCCTCTGTGGCCAGTGTCTTTTTACTGGCCGCCCACTTGTAACATACTTTTTAGGTCGAGCCTAGACAGTGCATGCGCTGTCGCAAGACCTGTAGTAAACAGAATATGGAGGGTAATTTCTCCTGCCGCTTGCCATTGGTTAATTCTGGCATTGCTGTTCTTATCTGGCTTTTTGTTGGCTGGCGATCCGATACGTCATTTCCGTTTTCTGCCGAGGCAGCACCGACTAAGTACAGTTTACTTACGCTGTACTGGTTTATTAGTTCCTTTGAGGACTACTTATTTTATTTCATGGTAACGGTTTAGCCACAGCAGAGGCTTCATAGCTTTGACATACACGGGCGCTGCGCATTATGTATAGCACAGTGCCCGCATTCATAATTGCAACATGGGCGCCGCGCTTTAAGTTTAGCTCGTTTCCCATTACGTTTCGAACGGACCAGGCCGCGGCGCAGGTCACGGCTGAGCACACAAGCAGAAAAGCAGACCCTCTGCATTGTCTGTCTGCTGGTCGGCTGGATGGCATTTCACGCCATTTTGCAACGGCTTTTCTTCACAGTAGGTGCCTTCCAATAACTGACAGAACAAATTATACCGGGGCTAATCAGTTCATTTTCGCCTTTCAGCCTGGATGGGGAGGAAATTCAGGAACAACGCCCATGTTGAAGGGTGACAAAGCAGCGTAGAAATAGATTTGATACAGCTTTAAGACCACCATTAAAGGACACGCTAGATAATATGGTGCTGACTATGGGTGTCTGTGCCCGGTAGGCCCTCTGAAACTGTTGCACCTTCCGGAGATGGAAAATTAGCAGTGGAAATTGTACTTGTTTACGTTGTTTTAGGCAATCAAAGAGCATCACAGGCTACTTCAAGGTTGCCTGCAAGAATGAAAAATTGAGCTAGAATATTGAAGTGCATTATATGTAATAGAATGTGCTGCTGTTTGTGTAGCTTGTTTATCGTAGCTATCCCTTTTACTACGGTGGCGTTTGCATTGCTGGGCGCATACAACCTCTTTCACGCAGGAGGAGTTACCACTTTAATGTTTGTAACACGGGTGCCACAGGGTGCCCGCTTTTACGTTTACAAAAGCTTCACACGTTCACTTTCCGCCCGTATTTTTGGGCAAAGCAATCCCTTTTACCAGAGTGCGGTTTTCATTGCTGGGTGCATACAACCTCCTACACATAGGAGCTATGCGATCAAGTGTTACAGTGTCCACACGCTCCGCCGTGTCTCATATGGGGAGCTTGTTACATAAATTATGCAATGTGGCTGCTGTGAGGGCAGGCTCTGCTTCCGGGCCTACAGAACTGCCCGAGGCTTAAGAACTAACCCGCCCACCTGCAGGAGCAGCATGCCCCTCCCCACCCCTACTCCCTTGCATTCTCTTCAAGCTCTAGAAAACAGTCTTTATTCCGTGAGTAATGTTTATAAAAGTAATTTAGTTTGTATACAGCGCCTTCTTGCAAAGGCCTGCAGGATCGCCGGGCTATAGATATGGTAAAATAAACTGATAATTACCAGTACATGAACAGCCCAGAATCTATCGACGTCATAAGGATAAACGGCAGTGTGAAGTTACTTAGATTCCAACTTGTAACTTGCAGACTTCATACAAATAACGAGCACTTGCACATAACTCACTGCGTTATCTTTGCAGACTTGCACTTCTATATTCTGATAAAATGCAAAGCAAAGGGCTGGACATACTGATTTTATGTATGCAAGCGTCGGGACGCGCAAACCCCTCCATTTCCCTCCTGAATCTCATTAAACTTTTTTCCCCTTCCCTCTCGGTGCCTGCTCCTTCCCCGCTTCACTATCCAGGCTTCCACCCCCTCTCTCTTCTGTGTGTATGTATGCTTTCTCCCTCTTTCAGATCTGCCCTCCCCCTTCCTCTCTTTCCCTATCTGTCAATCAGAAACCTCCCTTTGAACTGGGAGAAACAAGCATTTGCAATGCAATAGGTCTCGCATTACTGAAAGTTTGAGCTATTGGCGTTTCATTATTATTAGCTAAGCCAATAGCTCAAACTTTCAGTAATGCGAGACCTATTGCATTGCAAATGCTTGTTTTATTACTTTTCAGTGTCCGCATTCGGTTCGTTGCTTGCCTGTCCTTACCACCACCTCACTTCCGTCGCTGCATGCCCCTTTCCCGCATGCCACTTCCTTGTTCGTTGCTGGCCTGTCCCTCCCACCACCTCGCTCCAGTCACTGCATGCCTCTTCCCCACCCCATTCATTGCTAGTTGCTTCGCTCCTACCTCAATCGTAGCTTGTTTTATAAAGCGCATAGTCGACTGGAAGGACTTGGAGCACTTTACGTGAGCACCAGTTACATGACACATTCATTTTTACAGGCATTGGGAGATTAAGTGATTTGGCCAGAATCACAGGATGTTGAGCTGGCACCGAGACTGTTGCTCGGATGTGAGTTTACCTTAAATAAATGAAAAGGCAAGAGATGTTTGACATAAAAGGAACAAGTTGGTTTAATTAAACGCTGGGGCCGGGAGAGCCTTGACAGAATGCATCTGCTCAAAGTCTCTCAGTGTACAAAGTTTTGGCTGCTGTTATATACACTTCATGAAGTGCAATAAAGCAATTTTCTACATTCCAAAAAAGCACCTCAGTCGTAAATCAACAAATGTGGGAATCTGATAAAGACACACATGGCTCTTGACCTCGGGGATAGCTAGTGTGGATTAGTGTCTATGTGTCCAGATGTCCGGCATGAGGAGCGCATGATCGCTACTTATGGTGTGCATGTCGTGTCATGGTTGTTTGAGTGTTTCTCTCTATATGTGGTATCTAACTTTGTAGTATTTTGGGGAACACGAGTCCTTGGCCAAACGTGTCTTATTGGGGCCAATTTTCTCGGACCTGTTAAGGTGCAACTATCTATTTGTGGGATTACTCAGGGTTTTCCCTGGACGCATGTTTGTCTTTAGGTTAAGAGAGACCCCCACCTATGACCTAGGCGTGGATGTGAGTCAAACTTGTCTAACCACGTATCTGGCTCTGGTTTGATGGGGAGGGCACCCTGGAGGAATCCGACAGCAATGATACGAGATCATCGGAACTCCTGAAAATAATATGGCAGTCACTGGTATCCTTTTTATCGACTTAGCATACATTGACATTGTTCTTACTGTTATTAACATGGTTAAGTTTCCTTAAGTCATAACGTGCATCGAAATTGTTATTACTGGTAACAGTATCGTTATTTGAGCATGGATTATGACATGCATTGATCTCGTCATCGTTGGTGTCGGCGCTACTGTGTGGGTACAATTTATGACATATATTAACATTGCATTGAAGGGGACTGGCATGGTCGTGCAGGCACAGGTTATGCCATACGTTGACATTGCATTTATTGGTATTGCTGTTGTCGGGCCTGCACACATCATGGTAATCATTGACATCTTATTCACCCATTCCAACAACTCGAACATGGTTCCCCAGCACTAAAGTCAGCATCTCCGGCTGTAACGCCAATCTCAGTGTTTCAGCTAGCTACACTTTGACACACTGGTAACTGCAATGGGTATTTGTTCAAGAATATAAACTGCATATTAAGTATGGGGAAAATAACAATTTTAACTTGTTTGTACGTGCACGTTTTAAAAAGTTGTTTTTTTAATTGTACTTTCCAGTGTCTGCATTTTGTTTGTTGCTGGCATGTCCCTCCTACCACCTCCCTCCCGTCACTGCATGCGCCTTCCCTCACCCTGCATAGGTTGTTTTATATAGTGCAAAGTCGACCAGAAGGACTTTGATAGCTTTACATGAGCACCAGTTACGTTACAGAAGGACACATTCATTTTTACAGGCACAGGGCAATTAAGTGATTTGCACAGAATCACAGATGTTGAGCCGGCGCCGAGACTCAAACCTAGTTTCCCAGCTCTAAAGTCACCAGCTCTGGTCGTAACGCCAAAGCCTTTCCATGCTCAGTGTTCCTTTGCTAGCTACACTTTGACATGCCGATAGCTGCAATGGGCATTTGTCCAAGAATATAAACTGCATATTAAGTATAGGGAAACTAACAATTTTAACTTGTTTGTATGTGCGTTACTGAAAGTAAAAAAATAAATAAAAGCCCTATGGCACAGATTGGGCACCTTGCATAACCTTTTTTTAACTTTAAGCTGTGTAGCACAGCAGCTCGCACCACTGTGCAACATCTAAAAAAAATTGACAAAGCCAATAGATTATGCCTAGGTGAAATCTATTGGCTTTGCCAATGCTTTTTTTTGTCAGAGGCAATAGAAGCCATTGTGGTGTTTGCCTATGTTTGTGTCGGAATCGCCTGTGGGTCATACAATTTCAAAGTAAATATCTACTGTTCTGTGCTAATATGACGTAAATGTGCCAGCAATATTTCCTCTGCTCTGGTAGTCGGCATTTTATAAACACTATTACCCAGGACTTAGAGCAGTTTGCCGGTCTCTCCAGGTGGCTTTGGGAGGATTGTGGTTTCACCGCTTTAGATTACCCACACCAGATTCCAAAAGTCTAAGCTGATTTAGAGTGTTTCTTTTAAATACTGAGTTAGGCTCATTGCTCAGCTAACATGCCTGTTCCACTCTAGAAATGAATGAATGAATCGACATTTCTTAAGCGCATGGCTACCCGAGGGCGTCCCAGCGCTAGAAGCAGGTCATTCAAGAACACCGAGCAGCCTAGGGAAACAGTAAAGTTTTGATGAGTTGCGTGGGGTTGAGCCCGGGAGGAATAGCAAACGTTTAGAACTATTCTACCACTTTCAGGCCTCTCAAGATGTCCCATGTAAGTTTCTATTTTGCACATTTTGTATTCTGGACCTGGACAGCTCACGTTCATATTTGTGGTGCTTTTTTATTTCTTCAAAGGAGGCACAAACTAAACGTGTTAGGACATCAGCCCTCACTCACTGTACCCCCTTGTATGTAGCTCAGGAGCCAAGAGGAGAGATTGGTTTGTCTTGTCTGTGAATCCTGTCAGGTGAATAATATGCTACTTTGAGGCACCCACAAAATGGTGAATGACTTCTTCATACATAGCCCCCCTTGTCACTCGAGTGCTGAATGTAACTGCCAGTATTAACTCTTGTAACTTGCCTGAGACAGCGCATGTGCTGTCGCTTGTGAGGCACTTTGTTAGCTGAAAGGGGGCTTGGAGCTTGCCCACTGCTTACCATTCGTAGGCTTCATTGTCATCCCTATTTGCTGGCTCCTGTTTGGTCGGCACATGCTGGCTTCACATTTTGTTTGTGCGTTTCCACTGTCGCTGCAGCATAGACCAAGTACTGCTTCCTTTTTTTTGGGAGTGTCTGTCCACTGCTTCCACTCTCTGCCTGCTTTTTAGGTCTTTCCTAAGACAGCGCATGTGCTGTCACTTTCAAGCCGTTTTGTTTACTAAAAGGGGCTCAGGGCGCGCCTATTGCTTACCATTCATTGGCTTCATTGCCACTCTTATTTGCTGCCTCCTAATTGGCCAGCGTGGGTCAGTGTTATCTCCTACTTTTGTTTCTTCCTTCCATGGAGCATGGGCCAATTACTGATTGCTTCATTTTGATTAGTGTCCTTCTGCTGCTTGCACAGTGATTGAGGTACTGTTTTTAGGTCAAGGCTAGGCAGTGCATGCGCTGTCTCTTGACATGCTGTATCTCTTTCTGTGGGCTTTCACCATGCCCATCACTTTCATTTGTTCCTTGGGCAGCCTTTCAAAATTCCTTTGGTTTGGGAGGTAAATGCTTTACTTTGCCCGGCTTTTGGCTGTTTTGTTCCCGCCTTGCAGACTGACCCTGTTACATGGATTATTTCACCATGGGTCATATGTAGTGTCCGCACGCTACTTTCTCTTTTGCCTCTGCTTCTTATCTTAGTTTACTGCCCATGTTTCAAGCTCTGCTCCAATCTCCGAGCGCGGCCCATTGTCGTGTTGCCTTTGCTACCGCCCCCCTTCCTTGTCCCGTGTCGACCACCTTCCTCCTTCTCTCCCTTTTTTAAAGGTGTGACTTTTTTTTATTCGAGTACACAGGCCTCTCGCTGCCCCACCTTCCTCCTAGCAATGTGTATTCAGAGCCTGCTGCGGGTGCTTCCTGTGCTCATGGGAAGGGTTAATCTCCCCCCTGCATCCTTGTCTTCTGATTCCTCCTTGGGAGCGGCGTGACTTTCCTCCTGCTTGTTATTGCTTTATTGGTGCTGCCTCTTATTTGGACCAAGTGAGTCCAGATGCTGCTCCATTAGCTTGGGGATCCTCCCCCAAGACACCTTGTTTGGGAGCCGATCATCTTCAGGGCATGGCAGTCGACAGGCTGCTGCTCAGACAATGGAGCTGTTTGTATGGGAGTTCAGCAGTGGGATAGTGCCTGAACGCGTACTTTCAGCTTTAAGGCATAAGGTTGCAAGTCCTGGACATGGCTCGGGTGTTTGTCTTGGAGACTCTAGGATTGTGATGTCGCTAGGCTCGAAGTTCTTGTGGGATGGTGTTCCGTGACAAGCCTTTGTGGCCCATATCCTGGGAGGGAGGGGGCTTTAGAACAATGGTACCGGCTGAGCACCTTGTCAGTCGCCTGCAAGGATGTCTCCGGTCCATCTCTGGTTCCGAATTGTACAATGAATGTATATGTATCACAGTTCTTAAGCTCACATTTACCTGAGGCTTGTTTCTTGTGAGCTACATCAGTTCTGGGGGTTTGGCGGTGGGAGGCAGACATGTGTTCTGTCGGGGTCTGTATGGCAGCTGCAGGGCCGGCATCCTTTCTTTAAACGCATTATTACTCCTGTTTATTGATGTCGTATTATGGTCCTCACCTCTGCTTCTTTTTTTTCTTGCAAATGCTGCTCCTCCCAGCAGTTCCCTGTTGCTTCTCCGCCCTCCCTTCCCAGTGTTGCTCCCTGCCGCCTCTCAGCTGCAATTCTTGCGCACCCTCCACCCGTCTTTTTTTTTTTTATGCATCTTTTTTTTTTCCAGCGGGCTGGCTGCTCAAATTTGCTCCAGAGCTGCTCCTTTCTCCGCAATACACCTTTGTGTGATTTTTATTTTATTAATTTACTGCTCCAAGATGACTATCCATCATCTTGGAAAGATAAATTAAAAATAATGCGTCAACTCCTGCCCGGTAGGCAGATAATGTTGCATGTGTGAGTCTGTACAAATTGGGCCCAAACTTGGCCATCTTATTTATGCTCTAAATGCACGCAAACCCTGCATGGTGTCAGACATTTCCTTTCCATACCCAATAATGTAGTCCAATTGACTCAAGTTAAATTAATCAAGACTAGAAATCGCAGAATGCATTCGGTTGTAAATAAATGAATGTGTTGGAAACAAGTGCTTCCTGTGACCTGGGGTCCTGGCTAACCATTCACAAGACTAGGGTGCGGCCCACCGCCTTTGGAGTTAGTCGAAAGTCACCGGTGTTTACTGTTTTTAAGCCAATCCACATTGCAGGCGTGCAATGCTCTGGGGGAAATCTCGTTGTCTCCCTCTCCTTTCTTTACTGCGGAGATTGCAACAGGCTGGGATCACAAGCGGTGAGATCACACCTCTGTTCAATCACCGCATGCCTGGCGTGATTTTAAGTGCGTCAGATGCTCCCCTTGTATACCTTGAATAGAAAGAATTGGGAGCACCAACATGCATGAAGTCCACACACTGCCAGCGTTGCTCAAAAATATCCTTAAACTGCAAGTCTGATGCAACCGACGATTGTGAGCCCCTTTAGCTATTGTGTTTATTTACTTATTTTATTTTTTGCTCTGTTTGGATCGTCTAATTTTCAGTAAAACGTCGAATTTTCTGTGTAAATAGGCGCAGAAAAGAGCAAGTTCTAACTCTCGGAATTTTAAACTGAAAAGTAAGAGGCAAACGAGCGCTGTCTGCGCCCATTTCCCATTCAAGGGGTACTCGAAATAAAACAAAGTTGTATTTTCCAAAGAATTTGCACAAAGAATGGTTGTTGTCAAACCATTGTACAAATCGGTGAAGCATCACCAGCAGTATCCATGTCTCGTTTGCGCGGGCCCTGGGGGTGCTGGAGTAGGTGGGCTCTAGCACGCTGTGTCCAGCTCTGGAAGATTCATCTTCTGTGCCAGTCAGTCTTTTGGAGTCCACATACAGAGTATATTGAGCAGTTCTGGAGGCCTCAGATTCAGCACTGAGATAATTCCTGAATAAAAATTCAAAATAACGGTGGTAAATAATGTCCCTTACAGTGTCAGGGACACTAATAATCGAGGCCCATGTGCCCAATGGTTCAATGGGTATGTTAGCCTGGTCTAGTCGTTTAAATTTAGCGGTGAGATGAGATTCAGTGCCCAGTGGACGCCTCCTCTTCTGGCGTTTGAGTAGCCATAGGGAGACATGATAGCCCTCAAAAGCTTTAAAATAAACAATTTGGATAGCCTATGTATAGCATTCCCACCTTGCTTTTCTTCAAAGAAACTATGTCGCACATAGCGATTTTTGAAAACTAATTTACCATTGCAGTTTGTTTCACCAAGCATAATGCCCATTCTAGGCTTCAGTACTGTGTTATTGGCAGCATGGATTCATCTGGTAAACTTTAAAATTAAAACATAACTGTAAACAAACATTGGCTGACCCAAATAAGACAGTAGCTGAAGCGGTCTTTCCCAAAGACTGGATGGTTGGTGTTGATCCTGGCAACACTTTAAACTGTCTGTAGCCAGACCTAAAAAGAAGTAGAGTCATGAAAGAGAAGAAATGTGAGGTTGTGTGCCAAATAAGTAGAAAGAGTAAACTAATCCTTCATTAAAATATAAGAAGGAAACACGGTTGATTACATGGTCGGCCGAGCATCTCTGAAGTCTACTACACACCACAGTCACCCCATGCCATACGTGGGAAGATTTCATCTTTTTTCTCTGCATTCTACTACTTGTATTTGTTATATCATAAATGCAGAACATAAATACCAGAATCCAACATGAGGAATACTTGAGCTGCTCCCACCTGACAGGGACAGGGTTCCAGTCCCCATTCATAGTTATTAAAAGAGCTGAAATAAGACTCCCCTCCCCACACCAGTATCCCTCCTCTACATTTAGAGAGCGTTCGGTTTACCTGCTGTGTGAAAGTCTGCACCTTCCCGTCACACCTGGCAGCACACACCCGTCTTGGGCAGAGCTTGCATTCTCCATGGCCACTGACCCACGTCGATGACACATGAAATGGCCCTTTAAAAGCACAGGCATCAGAGCGGCCACGTGGAAGATCATTGTGCCCCATGAGTTCATTTTATTGAGTAAAAAGCGATAGTTCTGTAATTACACCTTCCATGTTTCTTTTCCATAGAAAGCTGCACCTGCAAACAGCGAAATAACATTTCCCAGCAGCGAAGTGGCCCTCAGAGGCCTGTAAATCTAGGCTCAGATCTGTCCAATAGTAGGTCGTGCGATCGTCCAAAAGCCTGGCGTGTGACCGTCTCTGCCCCAGCACTACCAACATCACCGAGATACAGGACGTATCTGCTGTGTTTTCTTCTAATAGTCGTATATGTGTATGCCTGAGATAACTGACTCGGTCCCATTCCTAACAGACTGACATCTGAATTGGTCTTTAGAGTAAATGTCGCCAAACCTTTATAGACGTGTTTCTGACTGCTCCGGTGCTATGATACTTTGGGGGGCACTTGTTCTGTCCCCAGCCCATAGCAAGATCACAAAATAAAATGGACGGAGTGTTGAAACTTTTCAAACACTCACCCTCAGTCACAGATCTGGGTTTAATCCATTGTTATCTTGCTCACCACGTCACCCCAGTTTGGACCCAGTCCTATGCAAATTAGTCTTGACCCTCCTCCCTATTGGAACTGCCAAGCCAGGTCCTCCCTGGACCAGAAACGAGCATCCTGGGACCTATTTTGGGGTATCACTCCTCATCAGCCAAGCTATCTAGAATCCAGTGGCGCAGCGAGTAAGGGACCCACGTCTGGGAAGACCAACCAGCCTTACAGTGGGTAGGGTCTGATCTGTATTTGCATTGCTCCAGGCTTCCAGAGGCGCACAGCATGACGGGCGACCTGCTCCGATTTATTAAATCTTTTGTGTTAGACTCCAGCCGGCCAGGTACGTGACAGAGCACATTCCTCCGTGTCCCACTTCACACTTCACATATTTACCAACCTGACTTTTGATTGGCAGCCTTTCAGACTCCAGCTTGAGGTGTGACAGATTGTGCTTCAGTTCTACCAGCCTTCAAGTGTTCTGACTTCAGAGGGAGTAACTTTTCCAGAGACAGGTCTGACATAACAACTGCTTGTCTATAGTCTTAGAAGTGCCTGGCATCTGACCGATTCTGACCCAGCCCTATCAGCCTTAGAGAAGGCCTGCCTGTTTGAAGGCCTCTGCTTTTAAACTGACATTTGTGAAGGGTTTCCTCCCAGCCCTTAGGTAGCAGGTACGATTTTACTCCCCTACAAACATTGACATCTCATCCGAGCTCCTATTTCCTGTTATCAAATTTGCAATATCTATTTGTTCAGGTTGAAGGGTGTTTGGTTAGTTCCCCTGCCACCCCGATCCTCTCGGGCGGGGAGCTACAGGCAGGCGATCCAATCCCACTACGGAGAGGAAAGGCTCACAGCCCAAGTTTCACTTCACATGGAGATAGCGAAAAGATGTGGTCCCCGTCAACCTCTTTCAGTTTCTCAGGTGTTTACGTCTATTCTGCTTCACAGGAACTTAAATACTCGTTGGGCACCACTTCAGCATTCGCGCAGCATTACAGCATCACTTCAGCACCAGTGCAGCACCAACTCTGCATCACTCAGCACCACCAAAACGTCACTCAGCACCACCTCCGCACAAGCACATCACCACCTCACCACCACCTTAGTGTTACACAGCCTCAGTGTAGCACCACCTCCGCCCCAGTGTAGCACCACCTCCGCCCCAGTGTAGCACCACCTCCGCCCCAGTGTAGCACCACCTCAGCCCCAGTGTAGCAGGTGCTGCTTCATGGGGTGTGTGGCTTGGAATAGTGTCCAAAAGTGCTGCACGCAATAGCCGATTTGGTTATTTGCTTGCTTGTGTCTCTAGAATAGTTTTATAGAATAATCTATAGTCCATAGCCTGCAGCCCGGTGCCCTAACTTGTTTCCACTATTTTTCCTCATGCTAACTCAAAAACTGTTTCTCAGGACTACTCATGTTAGAAGTTCTTCCTAAAGGTGGAACCTGAATGGGAAGACTTCAAACAAGTCATTCCTGCCAGGGAAGTTCCATTATCTTTGTGATGTGTGTTCTTCTAGGCTACCTACATGTGACACCCATAGTCTATAATGCCAGCGGGTTCCAAAAGGACTGCCAAGGTTTAATCATCTTGCATGACCTCCATAGAGAGGCTTCTAGAGCCACAGTAGTCAAGGCAATCCGCGTAATGCCGCCCTTCACAAGAGTTCAATTCAGATAGCACCGCACCATTGTCCCAGTAAGCTTCCGGGAAACACCACTAGGTAAATTATGCATGCAGCTATCAGTAGTATGACAATGTTTGTGGCAGTCAGTTTCCTCTTCCGTGATTGTACCCAAAAGGACCATCTGTTCCATGTAGGAGTGCCCAAGATAATGGTCATGACATTATCATATGTCATGAGGACAACATTATATTTGTTATAGCGACAAATATATTCCGAATACTCACAGTATGTCACTGATCAGTATCATTATGCTTGGAATAGGTGCAAATTTGTCAGCTATGCCCACAACATATCAATGAGAATACTATTAGGCTGGTACATTATGGCAAGGGTAACCGGAGTTATGTAATAATGTGCCCATTATTTTAAGGATGGTGCCAATTAGCACAGGGCCACTGTTATTTCTCCATACTATTATGCCAGGACAGGCACAAATATGCCCAAAATGCCCCTAGAATCTCATGGATCTTATTAAATACCTGCCTGGAGCCAATGTTAGGCTTTTCTCCCCACCACAAACACACATTCAGACATGCATATGCTCACAAATGTGCGGACATGTATACACAATAGAAAAGCATACATTTTTTCAGACTCAGAAGCTACCCCTAACCGATCTTGCTACAGGGCGGACCGCTGTTTTGATACGCTTCTGACTGTGCTCCCCCTCTGCAGTCAGCACGGAAGTAGAAACAAGTTAATGCTGGAAAGTATAATAGCTTTGAGTTGACCTCGCAGTTCAACTATAGTCCGAACCTGGGATAGAGCTGGAGGAACCCTCTATCTCTGTTTCATTCTCCCTCAGTTTCTGATAGGGCATGGGGCTGAAGATGGACAAGCCCCTCAGCAACCTTTTAGATGACTTGCTGCACTGGCTGAGGCATGCGCATTGGGTCGGTTATGGTACCTCCATGAGAGGAGCGGTACTCAGACTGCCCCTCCCTCACATGCAGTCCACTGCAGAGCCATTGGAGCCATTCTCAATTTCCAGCATGATATAGCGGTTAAATATAATCAACCTAGTGCGATGGTTTGTCTTCGTGTAACAGCTGTTAACATGTGGAGCAATCTTTTTGGATGCATTAGTTTGGTGGTGCCCCACACGTCCAGAAACAGGATTTAGGTGCACATTAGCAGGATTGGACTGGGACAGAAAACGGGCCCTGGCACCAAAATAAAAGTGGCCCCCATTAACGAATTAAATAAAAAGTTGTTCATGTTTGTAAATTGGAGGAGTTTTGAACTTGTAAAGACACTCTCTAAGTGTTTTGCAAGGTATGGAAGACTACATGGATTTGAGTTTGTTGCAGGAAATGCTTGTTTTAATATCAGGGAAATCAACAGTAATAACCGCCCAGCAGACTATAAAACAGGCACACAAACAGACAAAATACCCTGATCTGTCAGACCAGCTCATCTGGCACTGCCTGATTGCCCTATAGGCCAGTCCAACACTGCACGTTAGCTACAGTGCTTTAATAACTGGAGCCCTGGGCAGCTCTGTAAGAATGCAATGGCTTTCTGTAGGAACATTTGACCCCAAGCCAGGCTGTCACCTGTAACTGAATTTCAAGTTTGTTTTGAGCAATTGAGAGGTTGAGATACATTTTCCTGGGACAGCGGGTTTGTGCTGAGGGATCTGTATAAGGTTCAAGTTTGAGCGTTGGGTTTGCACTAACATATTGACTCAGTTTTGTAGATTACATTTTTTTGTCCAAAGTGTGTTGGGTTGTCCTGAGGGGCACACTGTACTCTGATGTGCATTGTCTTTCCTTTGAAAGAAGGTTCTTGAGATGCGTTGTGTGTCGCAAACCAGTCGAAGATAACACGGGAGAGTGGGGACAGTTGGATGCAGCTGTCCTTCAAGGAATAAGGAATTTTACTATGGAACATGAGTTCTTCAGCAGCTGGGGACACTGACTGATGGCTCTCGACTCCTAGTAGAGAATTCCATTATTGTGCTGAAGCTGTGAACAACAGATTTTTAGGTCGAGCATTCGAGACCTCTTGTATATACTTTAGTATATACTTATATGTGTATGTACTTTGTGGGCTCTGGAGATCAGTCCTAAGACTTGTATGCTTCCGCTTAGGGACTTTTTTTTTCTGTTCAACTGCCTCTATTTAACTGTCTTGATAGAAAACGACCAGCAGAGGTCAGTAAAATACCAGAATCACTTTAGCATTCTCTAGATTCCAGTCCATACAAATTGTCTTCCACGAGCACCCGTAGACAATAATATTTTTTTTAAACTGGAATTTTAAGTGATATGACCATTGAAGGTCCTGATTTTAGATTAAAAACAGAGCTTTGGACTATACCATTTCCCGCTGAAAGGCAATATTTCTCTCCATGTGTTCCCATACTTGGCGTGTCACGCAGTTTGTAGCTTACTTTCTCTCCATGTTAAAGAACAGTAGATGTTTCAGCACCCAGGCTAATGTGCTGCATAGCTAAATACATATAAGGTCCCAAAGGCGAGACCGATTGCATTGCAAATGCTTGTTTTTTTTTTAGCAGAGGGCGAATTGATGTGTCACAATTTGTGATTAAACCGTTGTATGCTTGTAGCAAAGAGCACTTTAGCTCTGAGTATATCGTACATGAACGTTGGTTAGCTCTCATTCCAGAAAAGCAGTTGGAAGATGACGTCGTTTTTAAAGTGTTTAATTATCCTCACAGCTTATAATAAACTCTAGCTGACACAATAATTAGTGTCTTGCTTATTAAAGCTGTTGATACATGTTGATACATGTTCATATTTGTTAGTATATTTGTTGTGTGTGAGGCATCTTGCTTTGAGTTTGCTGGTGACTTGTTCAGTAATGATGACCAACAATAAATAAGTTTGTGCAGGAAGCATGCTTCCTGAAACACTGATTTGCCTGCTTCCGATTCCATTAAGTGTTGGATTGTATGAGGTTGGTGGGTAAATGAAAGTTTCCTGGTTAAAAAAAGAGGTCTGTATGTGGCCTGGCATAATATCTTTACTTTAACTTGTGAAACCTCACTTGTAAGTAATAGTATGCGGCAGCACTTTCTATCGCAACTACAGTTAGTCATTTGGTAAGCATTGTCCAGCTGCAAACATGGGAGTGTATACTATACATACTTTCACAGTCACGAGACTGTAACGTCGGAGGAGTTGCCTGTAATCAAGCACATTACTGCTGTAAGATCATCCACTTTGTTAAATATCTGGCAAGATCACTGAAGTGTCGCAACTCTCAGGTTGCCTCAGGATGTAACTGCTAAGGCATGCAGTCATGCAGCATGCCAATTCGGTTTTCTGTGCCAAGTTAAAGATGGCTTAAACTGTTTGAGAGTTGAGCGAGAAGATGTCACTAGACTGTTTAGTTGTATCCATAAATGTAGATAGGGCCTCTGAAATGTAAAGTCCCCAGGTTAGAGACCACAATCATGTATTTATTTTAAATCAAAGTTTTAATCATTGTGTGTTCAACTATTTCACTTTAAAATAGTCTGTCTAGCACAGTGTACTGTGACGTCGGAAAATTGTTTAAATGGCTTTCCATTCTTTAGTGCTAGGTAATGCTGTAAGTGTAGAAGAGAAGCTTGCTGGGTGGTCATTGTGTAGGATTCTTTAATTATAAACAAAGCTCACTGCATTATAACTGGTTTTGACACCACACTGCACCCTTTAATGAAAAAGAAAGGTTGAGTTTTCACAAGTTTATTTATAAGAAGCCCTCATTAGTGAATTGAGATCTGCTGTAAGGTGTGATCTGACGTCCATTTAGTGATTAATTGTAAAAAGTACTCTGCATCAAATATAAAGCCTGCAATTATCTTTCTTACACTTAATGCGACTTCTCTGAGGTCTTTGTTTAAGAGTTTTATTTAAGTCCACTAGAGAGCCTTAAAATTGCCTATAAAGACGATGGCTGGATACCATCATCGAGTCCTTCCACAACCTCTCTTTCCGAGGCCTGCTTCCCTCACATTAGAAAGTGTGAAAGGGGCGAGATCTCGGACTTCATTTTTAGGTCTCGCCTAGACAGCGCATGCGCTGTCGCAAGACCTATAGTAAACACAAATATGGAGGGTAATTTCTCCTGTCGCTTGCCATTGGATGATTCTGCCATTGGTCTTCTTATCTGGCTTATGGTTGGCTTTTGATCCGATACCTCACTTCCGTTTTGCCTCCGTTTTGCAGGAAGCAGCACCGACCAACTACAGTTTAGTTCCGCTGCTGGCTGTTATCTATTCATTTAGGGACTACTTGTTTAACCTCTGGTCGCTGCTTGTTCTAAACAGCTGCTCTTCGCTCCCTCTCGGGCTGCAGATGCCCCCACCTCGCTTCTGCTTGATGGTCTCTTTTCTTCTGGAGCCTGCATGGCGCTGCTGATTTCCCTCCCCTTGTTTAGAAGGGACTTCTGGAGCGCGAGTTTTGTTTTGCAAGCGTTTTTTTTTCTTTTCAGTTTTTCTATAGCGTGAACTCAACCACAAGGTTTTGGAGTGACTCAGAGCCGTGTAAGTGCCCTCTTTGCCCGGATACACGGGCACTTAACCTCAAACACAACGAGGGCAATCTGTTTACAGAAATGACAGGCCCTTCTGTTTCTAGGGAGAGAGAAAGCTCTCTGTCACGGAGCAGGAAACTGTACATGATCTGTTCCAGCTGCCCGTAGAAGACGGTGTTTGTTGCGAAGCCCTCACATATGTTTTGCAAAGAGCAGACTTGCCCCCTCCTCCCTTCTGCTTGATGGGCTCTTTTCTTCGTGGAGCCTGCATGGCGCTGCCGATTCCCCTCCCCTTGTTTCTCTTTAATTCCGGAAATTGTTCTTAAATACATTCTTCACAATTGATCGTTTTCAGCGAATCCCATTTCATAATTTAAAGAGTGCCATTTTTACCTTTATTAATTTCTAAGACAAAATGCTCACTTTTAGTGAGGAACAGCCACAAGCCAACTAGGGAGGGATGGAAGTTAATTTTCCGTGGAACAGGCTACCAGGGTGGGACAAGAGGAGTTTGTGTCACACAGGGTAAAGGTGTTTCCAGGAAGAAAAACATCTCTTCCCGTTGAATACAAAATATTTATTTTTGTTTAATAGAAGCTGCAAATGCAATTTTCTTGTTTGGAAAGAAGTGTAAAATGATACGAGAAATATAGAGACTACCAACTCACTGTTCAACGCAGAATCTAACCAGTGAGGTTGATAATAAATTTAGCATTTGCATTAAATGTAGATGTTAAAACTAAGTATTACTCGCGCATGTCAACAGGTAATATTTCATAAGCATGCAAAATCCGAGGAAGATCCAAAGCTGAAAACCTACCTGTTCTTTTCCTTCCTTATCACTCATGCATAGGTATGTGCATTCCTGTAGAAAATGCTATTATATTTTAACTACATGGCTTTGTATTTTAAGCAGATGATTATTTTTCAAGCAAAGACATTTTATGATATTTATTTTTATTGCTGCACACTCCTCGCAGGCGAAACAGAGAGATACTGTTAAGTGATGACCCTAGCATAAATCAATTGCAGGTACATTTATGATTTTCACACCTGCTATACATGGTTATTCAAACTGTGGTTAAATTTACCAAATAATTAGTTCAGCTGTATATGATTTAGTAGGGGTTGTACAGATAAGTGCTCCCACGTCCAAGAGATAGGTCAATCTATTTGACAAGTTCTAAACACTTACAATCAATATCTGCAAGCATCATTGTGATCAGAGGCCTTAAACAGCAGTGAACGTCAAAATATTGATAAGGGGATAAGTGAAATAGCGGGACTACTGGCCGCTGACATATACAGTGTTGAACAATTATAGATTTTTAGCATCGGTGGATTCAGCTATTTATTTAACGCTAGACCTTACACACTGGAAGCATTTGGTTTTTTTTCGTTTCAGAGCGGAAACAATCTATTGGCTTGTGTGCTTTAAATGTGTCCCCGATTCGGAGGGGAATGCAGTATCATCATGTCGATGTGATAACAAATCTCAACAGTCAGTTATGCACTTTACCTTTTTTTTGCTGTTTGTACAACTTTTCACGTAAGCACTTTCTGAAGCCCATGTTAAAAAAATGTCAGTGCATCGTCTGTTTAGAATAGCTCTGCTTTATGTGCCAGAAAAACAATGACTGGGTGATTATGATAACTTTTTCTCCTATCGTCCCGCGGCCATGACAGCTAATAGTGGATGCCCGTGATATGACACATGAATTGTTTTAATTAAGTGTGGTTTTATCCCATGTTTAAAGAGTTTTTTCAAGATGTACTGTAATTCTTTCTCTTTTTAGTGCATATCCTGCTTTTCATGTATCTTATGTGTTTCTGATTTGTCTTGTGTATTTATTCTGTGACTTCATTTATGACCGAAATAGGTCGAATATAGAGTTGTTTGATTTGATATTGGTACAGTCTCAGGTTAGAGATCTTACTCACAAGTGAAACAACAAGCATTTGCAATGCAATAGGTCTCGCATTTATGCGAGTTTAAGCTATTGACATTGTAATTGACAAAGCCTTTTATTTATGTTTTAAAACGAAAATAAAAATAAAAGGCATTGTTATTTGCAATGTCAATAGCTCAAACTCGTGTAAATGCGAGACCTATTGCATTGCAAATGCTTGTTTGAAGTGGGTCTTCTCATTTGGCAGAGAATAAATAAGCATGCTAAGAAAGTGCCCTTCTAATGAGGGCAAACAGAATTATGTGCATGTGGCACAGTTAATTGCACAGCATCATTTGCAATTTCATATGACCTCCAGCTACATATCTGGCTGAGTGACAACACGGAGCTATTACACAAGGCTATCACTTACAGTGAGTCATATATCTTTATTCCGTTTCTAATAAAATCATTAAAGAGGCAAGCAATACATCACATAAATAGAACAGCTTTAACATCTATAACCATTACAGCACAAGAACGGATTACTAAAGTAAAGTGCATGCAATCGTTACAGCAGCAATACAGTTAGCAAAACCAACACTCCTGGACATAGAGTGCATAATTCATGTTCGAAACCATTTCACCAATCAGTTCTTCCTTAGGAGATCCTATGGAGTCACGCCATACAGGAGAGGAGAGCGATAATCAGATAGAACTGCTTTAAAATCTATTCCTATCTCAACACAAGAACAGATTATCAAAATAAAATACATACAATTGTTACATCGCTTTCATGAGAGATATTTTCCGATAGATGGAGAAGAGGAGTGTATGTCTGAATAGCACAGATGTACTGTGCTTGTCAGTCACCTAGATCGCTCCCTCTCTTTAACAGAGAAATAATACTTTGGGCTTTGGTTCAACTCTCCCCATTATGTTGCTAAGAAGGATTTTTCTGGCTTTTCCAGATGGGTACCTGTATTACCATATCTAGGTTTAGGTTCTGTTCTGACTAGAATGCTGAAGTGTAATCTCTGTCATGGCACAGATAAAAAATTATCAAGATCCGCAGGATATACAGTCAAGCAGCAAGACACTGCCTCAACCTAGAGAAATCACCAACCATTACTCTGGTCTTGAGAGAACTCTCTGGATCAACAGAGAAACCAAATATCAAAATCAAGGTGCATAGTACTGTAGACAAAGGCTTTGGGAGTAATGGCCCGATCACCTGCAGACGTCTGTACCACCTTTGTTTGAAAGGACAAACGAACACCCAATACAGAGTTAACCAAAAGAAGCATAGTGGCAAAACCATCTGAGTGTTGGGTCCTACATTCGGGAACACTGTTGTCTCACATCTGAACAATAAACCCGGTCTGCCGATCTTCATGAGAACCCTGAACACAAGCCTCTTTAAGTAATCATTCTGTGTTTACCGAGGTAACTCTGGTAACGTCATGCCCTTCCAGAACGGAGTATGCTCCTTCAACAATCAAGCTCTGGGTGGTTGCACATAACCATTTTCTGAACAACTGGCGCCATTATAACCATTTTCTGAACAACTGGCGCCATTATCCTTCTTGGCTGGTATCCATGTAGCCAGCTCGTGACTGAAGGCCCCATGAAGAGCCATACACATTTCATCTTTTGAATAAGGAGTGTTCACAGGGGTGTAGAATTTAATAAAATATCTACCGGTCCATGGGGCAGGTTGCTTCATAAATCTACTTGTCCTGTAACAAAATCCACTTGCCCCTTTGGTGCCATGTAGTGCAGCGACACATTATGGCAGCAATCTCATTATATAAGAGCTCTGATATAGCCTCTCTGATTATGCCACGGCTCATACCATAGTAGTTTTTGAATACTTGCAATCCCCTTCTGTTGCCACGTTTCCACAGATCTACATACTGGGTCTGAAGGTAGTGGTAAGCAATAGTTTCAGGGTTAGAATGCCCTTTTGAGTCTGTGCAAACCTACTAACTTGCATGTTTTAAGGGTTTTCAACAACTCTTCTCTAATCTTTTCCCATATTGAGAAATGTTGGAAAGTTACTCCTGAAAATTGGAAGACCTAAACCTTCCTCCAGAGTTGGGGAAAAAAGTGGTTTGAGGGAAAGTGAACTTGCAAACGCTCAGATTTTCGCATGAGCAAATCTACACATGCATATTTGCTCATGCTAAAATGCAGTTCACAAATATTTTCTAGGAGTACTTTTTCTTATCCTACTTCTTTAAATTCTTGGGAATTCACAAAAGCAGTATAGCTGCACTTAATGCTAAGACATTTACCATGGGTGCACTTTTGAGACTTTCTTTAATAATTGGGACCCTAATTTGGTCTGGCGTTGACCGTGACCTTTTGTGTTTATAAAAATTCTGTCTCTCTCTCTGTATCGGCTGGCAAGTAGTTTTATTCAGTGCCAGTAACTACTGTGGCAGTGTGTGCTTTTTGAGACCAAAAAACTATTTTTGCTTTTGCCAATGTTCGTTACAATGGTGAGGGCCCGGCAGCTCCCTCACCAATAAGGTTTTACAAAAACCATGCCAAAACAAGTCACACATTGACAAAACTAAAAGCTGACCACCAATTTCAGACCTACTGGCTTTGCCAATGCTTGTTTATTTTTGTTTCCCATAATCTTATTGAAACTGGTTACACTGATTTTCCATTATGAATATTTTTGGGAAATACTAGCATGCATTAACACATGTTACTAAATGATGCTGCAAAGAAATGGCACCTGAAATTTTACAGTAGTTTATCAAAATGTTTTTTTCCTGCTTTCATTTTTTATGAACATTTTATTTTGAAAGCAAAGACTCATCAATCTTGTTTTCAAGCTTCTGCAAATATTTACATAAAATCAGAGAGCATTCTTGGAGCATTATACATAGCCTCATATTGTTAAACTTTGAAAACGTGTGTACACATTTTTATACAGGAACCACTGTCCGTAGTGCAGTCGGAGCTTACAACATTTACTTAGAGCGCTCACCCTAATAATAAAGGCTTTCAATTAATGAACCATAAATACAAGTGTGCACAGCATTAACATATGGGCAAAAATATTATCATAACTGCAGACAGTGCCCTTCCCTGATCCATAATGTGGTACTGCAAACTGGCAGCCAAAGGGTTTGTGCTGCAGGGGTTTGGGCCTACTTGTCCCAAGGACAAAATACACATGAAAACGTGTTGCCCTTGACCCCAAACAATATGTCCTCGGCGTCGGGCTATAGGAATCGCACATCCCTGTGTTCATTTAAATTAGGTCACAAAACTCCTTTTTTTTTTTTTTTATAGTCCGTGGTGGTAGGGTGCTTGTTAGCTATAAGCAGTGCACTCGAGGGTAGTTTGTGGCACCATATCCCGCTGACAATCTCTGCTACAAACCTAGAGGTCTGCTCAATGGCAGCCCCATCCTAGAAGCACGTATTCAATGTGCAATA
Source organism: Calotriton arnoldi (assembly GCA_963921515.1). Lineage (NCBI taxonomy): Eukaryota > Metazoa > Chordata > Amphibia > Caudata > Salamandridae > Calotriton > Calotriton arnoldi. Next base: position 496,443 of record CAWUFW010010582.1, on the reverse strand, counting down.
GAATCCAGATAGACCAGTTGTTGTGTTTGATAGAAACAAAATGGCTTCCTGATCAGGTCTAATGTTTAGATCTTGACACTTATTCAAGGAGCTGCTTCCGTTAGTGCTTGTTTATATCCCTTTTGCATTATATTCCTGTCACCCAGCATTCTGTCTTCAAGGCAAACCTATAAATCTACTTACTAGCATTCCCCTTCTTGCCGTCTATGAAATTACCCACTTTCACAAAAATAGTAGCCAATAAGTGAACAGATGATGCTTTCCTTCCCAACCATATTGGGAGTATGCAACTAATCATTGCAACACTTGCTTGATTAATGCACCAGCTACTCTACTTTCCCAAGCCTTGTGTTGACATTTTTACCATTCAACTATATACAGCACTCACTAGCTGGTAGACATTTTTGAAAATGCCCTTGGGCTCTAGAAGGCTGCTGCTGTTTTTCTGTCAAGCACTTCAAAACACAATAGCAGGCCGTGGATTCATTGCTCCAGAAATACCCACATTTTACATGTCTAGTAGTCGCGTTTTTCTAAAACTCTTAAGAGATGTGATTAATAGCTGCTTCTTGTTGCATTTCTTGTCTTCGTTTAACTAAATAATTGTATGTTGCTGAGTACTCCCACTGTTGTTTACCTGCTACACCCGACCTCTAATGAGCATAAGCAATATCGGATACGCTTTGAGATATACTCCTGCAACACACACAGCCACGTCTGCGTGGTGAGCTATTAGGGAGATAAGCAACCTTCACAGTCTTTGCCATCTCCATTGTTGGGTGAGATAAAGGTTTCAATGAAGAAGCTCGGCAAATTTGACATTTCTGCGTGTTGGAGTTGGTGGAGGAGGAGGAACTACAACCCCCACCCCCTTTATTTAACTGGCTCATTGTGGGAACTTCATCCACAATTTCACAGAAAGTCAGAAATGTAGGGTTAGCCTCCAGACACCTCACTTGGTCCTCACACCAAAACTGTGCTGTCTGGTGTCACCAAGAAGTTCTTTCTGATTTGGGGAGTTCTTGCATACTTATACATTACACTGGATAGAGAGAGTATGAACCCTAGTGACTTTTTGTAACTTGATACACTTGGGCCTCTTTATAAAGCTTATTGCTGGGTTGCAGCTGCCAGCTTATGCAAAAACAAGATAATGACAGACCGCTGTGAAAGCCTTAAATTGGGTACCTGTGAGTCTAGGGTTATGTCTCGGATGCTATATGGGAACATGGCCTATTGGAACATAGACCGTGGATACCTGGGAAAGATGATACCCCACAGTTCTCTCGCCGGGGCTTTCTGTTAGTCCGTTGCTCACCTGATGCAGCAACAATCATTCATACAACTGGAACATCGTGTCCAATTTCTTGCGGTGCAGGGCCTAAAACTGTGGAACTCTTTATATCCAGACATAGGAAAAGACTAGACCACCTGCACTTAAAATATCTTCTGAAACCGGAGATATGTACACATGAAGTTCATTTTGACCTTTGATTTTTGGGAGGAAAGTTGTCTCCTGAGGAAGGGTTACTCTACTGCCCCCTCTTTTAGCAGGGTTGTCCCCAGACTGACACATACACATCCCTCACAAGTGTCACCAGTCGGGTGACTCTGTTAATAAAAGAGGAGCTGGACACATGCACATGTGCCCCCATGCGCCCTTATGCACCCTTGCTCTCTTACCCAGGGAAACATTTGAAGAATTATACATACAGGCCTTCCCTTCATCGACCTGGAGACCGTTCTACCCTCAAGTGATGTATTTTTCTCTTGGTTTTAAGCTTTACCATTCAGCAGCTGCAGTGGTGCAAGGCAGCCTGCAGTGTGATATAAAACTCCCATATAAATGTTTTATTGTAAAAAGGGTTGGGGTCTGCACGAATTTAAATGTGGTTAACTAAATTCGAATAAGCATTAGTAGCCCAGTTACAGTAATTGAGATAATGTGTTCAATGAGTACTTTGCTGTTTATCTTAGTGTATGGTCAGTAAACTCAATTAATTAATTTGTTTTCTTTAATAAAAAAGGTTATCTATTGAACTTTGCCTCTGTTGCAACAAAGAAAATATCGGAGTCTGTTGCTGAAACTGCACACACCTTTAAGAGATCGGTAGAAGAGGGGAAAATTGATGGTATCATCGATAAGGTACTAAGTGATTACCGGTTTTTCTTAAAGTGTTTTTCTGCAATGCTGCGAACTGTTCTGTTCTGTTCTGTTCTAAAACTAGCAGAACTGGATCGAAAACTGGTCTGAGCATTCGAAGTATGACAGCAAAGCTGTGTAACCAAATATACCTTTAAAAGTAATGGACTCAGAAACAAAAATGACAAATCCTCATTTCGAAATGGGCTCAAAAAGTCTTTATTGAGACATTTAGTTTTCGTGTTATGGGTTTGGCAAAAATATGCATGCTATTGCCAAGACAAACAATATCGTGGTAACATTTCTGTGTGTGTTTTACTTTATTCTGTATCCTGAAAGATGATTCTAGCCTTAGCCAAGACCTTTTGTTTTTACTAGAATTATACAATGTACTTATGGAGGATTTCAGCAAGCCTCTTCATCCGTTGATCTGTTGTTGTGTCCTTTACATTTTCTTCCTCCTGTTACTGCATATAGCAAGGAACTCTTGGTCAGCCCACTTCAGTTATTGGATATTTTCACTGTGAGTGATGGCGTTCTTCTCTTTCACAAAAAGCAGGTCCACACACCAAGTAGGTCCCTTCATTGCCAAGGGCTTCCATGGCAATGTGTGCTTTTTGAGACCAAGAACAATTTTGGGTTTAGATGATGTTTATTTCTTTTTATATATTGGAGAGGGCCTGGCAGATCCCCCTTAACCCCTTAACTGCTGGGCCTTTTCCCCCCCCAGTGCTGAGCCCTTTTTTGGCTATTTGTAGTAGTTCGCGATTAGGCCTCTGTAACTTTTTGACCACATAAGGTATCCACGCCAAATTTGCGTCCTTTTCTTCCAACATCATGGGGATTCTAAAGGTACCCAGGGTTTGTGGATTCCCCTGGAGGGGTCCCAGATTTTAGCCAAAATACAGCTATATTTTGGTTTTGGGGGAAAAATGGGAAAAAGTCCCGCATATGAAAGTGTCTGGGTTTTTCCTGCAAATGGTATCAAAAAGAGTTTGTGGGGCTGAAATCTCCATTTTCCCAGCTTTTAGGGAATGACAGACTTTTGTCAGAAAACCAAAAAAATGTACACAGTTTTGGCATTTTTCTGGGACATAGCCTATTTTTGCTATTTTTGTGCTTTCAACCTCCTTTCAGTTAATGGTAGAAATGGGTATGAAAGCAATAATGTATCCTGGAAATCTATACATTTTAGAAAAGTAGACAAAATGCTGAATTCAGCAAGGGGTCATTTGTGTAAATCCATCAAGGTTTCTTTATAGAAACTAACAGTTAAATATAGGAAAAATGGAAAATTAGTTGAAAAAAACAGCCTTTTGTGTCAACGTTTTCACCTGTAACTTCTTCTAATTATGACTGCTCTTTGAAAGCAATATACCGTTACATCCACTGGACCTCACTGGTTGTGGGGATATATAGGACTTGTAGGTTCACCAAGAACCCGACGAACCCAGAGCCAAAAACTGAGCAGCGTCTTGCAATGGTTTTTATTATGTCCCGGGTATATAGCAATTATTCTGGGAAAATGTATACATGGAATATTCGGTATGAAAGACTCCCATGTATTTCTGAAATGGGAACACAATATAGAGTTTAGAAACAGTAGATATTTGCACATTTCTGAAATTGGTAATACTCATACTAGCATGAGAATTAAAGGTCGTTTTTCAAAATAACTTATTTTTTACACATTGTCTTTCATTTGGAAGGCAGAAATGCATCGAAAGTCAATAGGTAATAACAGTTGCTTTACAAATCTGAATTACCGTAAGTGTCCCGATAAAAATGGTACCTCACTTGTGTGGGTAGGCATAGTGCCCACGACAGGAAACGGCTCAAGACGCAACGTGAACACAACACATTTTCACAATGAAAAATTACCCTTTTTTGCAAAGTGCCTAGCTGTAGTTTTGAACCCTTGCTCTGTCGGCACCCAGGGAAACCTAGCAAACCTATACATTTTTGAAAACTAGACACCCAGGGGAATCCAGGATGGGGTGACTTTACTGCCTCTCACCAGGTTCTGTTACCCAGAATCCCTTGCAAACCTAAAACATTGTCCAAAAAAACACATTTTCCTCACATTTCTGTGGTGGAAAGTTCTGGAATCTGCATGGATCCACAAATTTCCACCCACCCCGCGTTCCCCAAAGTCTTCCGAGTAAAATGGTACCTCACTTGTGTGGGTAGGCCTAGTGCCCACGACAGGAAATGGCACAAAACGCAACGTGGACACACCCCAATTTCACAGTGAAAAATGACCCTTTTTTGGCAAAGTGCCTAGCTGTAGTTTTTGAACCCTAGCTCTGCCGGCACCTAGGGAAACCTAGCAAACCTATACATTTTTGAAAACTAGACACCCAGGGGAATCCAGGATGGGGTGACTTGACTGCTTCTCACCAGGTTCTGTTACCCAGAATCCCTTGCAAACCTAAAAATGGTTAAAAAACACATTTTCCCTACATTTCTGTGGTGGAAAGTTCTGGAATCTGCGTGGATACACAAATTTCAACCCACCCTGCGTTCCCCAAAGTCTTCCGAGAAAAATGGTACCTCACTTGTGTGGGTAGGCCTAGAGCCTGCGACAGGAAATGGCGCAAAACGCAACGTGGACACACCCCAATTTCACAGTGAAAAACGAACCTTTTTTGGCAAAGTGCCTAGCTGTAGTTTTTGAATCCTAGCTCTGCCTGCATCTAGGGAAACCTAGCAAACCTATACATTTTTGAAAACTAGACACCCAGGGGAATCCAGGATGGGGTGACTTGACTGCTTCTCACCAGGTTCTGTTACCCAGAATCCCTTGCACACCTAAAAAATTGTAAAAAAAAACACATTTTCCTCACATTTCTGTGGTGGAAAGGTCTGTAATCTGCGCGGATCCACACATTTCTACCCACCCCACGTTCCCCAAAGTCTTCCGAGAAAAATGGTACCTCACTTGTGTGGGTAGGCCTAGTGCCCGCGACAGGAAACGGTGCAAAACGCAACGTGGACACACCACAATTTCACAGTGAAAAACGACCCTTTTTGGCAAAGTGCCTAGCTGTAGTTTTTGAATCCTAGCTCTGCCTGCATCTAGGGAAACCTAGCAAATCTATATATTTTTGAAAACTAGACACCCAGGGGAATCCAGGATGGGGTGACTTTACTGCCTCTCACCAGGTTCTGTTACCCAGAATCCCTTGCAAACCTAAATAATTGTAAAAAAAACCCACATTTTCCTCACATTTCTGTGGTGGAAAGTCCTGAAATCTGCGTGGATCCACAAATTTCTACCCACCCCGCGTTCCCCAAAGTCTTCCGAGAAAAATGGTACCTCACTTGTGTGGGTAGGCCTAGAGCCCGCAACAGGAAATCGCGCAAAACGCAACGTGGACACACCCCAATTTCACAGTGAAAAATGACCCTTTTTAGGTCGAGCCTCGAGTAGCGCGCAAGCGCTGCTTAGAGGCGTAGACTTTTAGTAAGCGAGTTTAAAAGCAGTCCCAAAAACGCTCGTGCGTCGTGGCTGGCCTTTTTGGGATGGGTACGCGCGGCAAACATGTGTTTCCAATTATCGTGCCCAGACGCGGGCGCGATAATTGGAAACACATGCCGGCAAAAGGCCATGACGCACGAGCGTCTGGTCAGCTGAGCAGGCTGCCGCGCTCCCTCCTCCCCACCTCCGCTCCTCTGTGGTGCGCGCACTGTTTATTTTTTTTTTACCGCGCGGCCGCCATTTCTTTTTCATTTTGCAGCCTGGTTTAAAAAACATTATTCAACAGTAAGACCTTTCTTTGCGCAGAGAACCTCCGTTCACCTCTGTCTCCCGATAGCTGTGCGCTGCTTAGATACCGTACGCCGTTTTCTGCTCAGGTCGCCCACGAACAACCTCCCCCACCCGCGAGCCCGTCCTTTCAATCACAGCTGGACGTCCAGCCCGTAAACCTGTAAACCCGATCACGCTCCCGGGGTCTGGAGATTGCAGGCAAGCCGCGGCCTGATTGCTTGGCAGGAGCGCGAGCTGCGCTCTGATTGGCCGCCTGCGGGTGTGCACGTGAAGAGGGCAGTGCAGCAGCCGATAAGCAGCCAAGCCAGACTTCGTTTCGTGCCAGTCTGCAAGAGGCTGCAGCACGTAGAGGAGTCCGGGTCTAGCTTGAGTCCGAGCTTCCACATCCACAGCAAAGTTCATCAAAATCCAGGTATCGCCGAATTAATGGTGACATTTTTCAGTTTACTGGACATGTGCAGCGCAGAGTTACCCATCTTTTTATTGCCTTGAATTGCACGGCGAGAGAGAAATAAGGAACAGCGTTGAGAGAGTGAATTTTGGAAAAGGCACGGTGGTGTGATATGATAGAGATCCGAATTTCAAAAGAGCGCAAAAGAAACCACATGGCTTGTGCTGGTTCTTAAAACCATTAGTTTTTAAAGACAGTGTGCTTCTCAGTTAAGTTGAACCCTTTTTTATTTTCATGCTTTAAAAATGTGCTTAAATTTCTTAAAACATCTACCTCTGTTTCATTTCAAACATACGTTTACGTACGTTTTCCTTCCGCCTCCCTCCCCCCACCCCAACTCTTACTGTTAAATCTTTACCTTTTTTGTTTCATTAACATCCTATGCTAATCGTTACATCCGTGCTTGTTAGAGTTAGAAAAGATGCGGGACGAGCGTGCGGTTGCATGTTTAAAACACAGTAGGTTACAGTTCGTCATTAGTTTGTACAGCTGCCAGGCTGAACTGTGCGACATTGTTCCGAGTGAGTGGCAGGCCAACTGTCCCGTGGAACACACCGGGCACGGCTCAGGTTTGAGAGTGCCCGGAGACATGACGCAACAGAATGCATGGATTGTGGTTCGGAAATGTGTGTCACGCTGGGCACGTCTTGGCTGCACCTCCACAATTGCGCACAAATCAAGAAACCGTGCCTTTATACGGTGTCAGTCTTGTTTCAATGACTGTGGCAAAAATGCACACACTCACCAGGAGAGGATTATAGTAGTTCACTTGGAAAAGTAGCTCAGTGGGTTAATGCGCTCATTGAAGAGATTTATGTTTAACCCGTTAGTGACCTCGGAGTCCCGGAAAGACCAGACTTAGTCCGCCATACTCCGTGTTAGATAACATGCACATCACTCACATTGGTCATAGTAGCGTCTGCTATAACTCGACTACATACTCTTACGTTTGAGTGCTATGTGAAAATAAAGATAGTGCTAATAACGTCACGGTCTGACGTCATGCAGTCCTAGATTTGCAGTTCATTTACATGGTGGGAGTAGTAAGTTTATGTCTTGGGGTCTACCCAATGGACTTTATATGTTAATTACAGAAAAAACGTGTTTTACTTATGCTCGGTATTTTCATGTTTCGTTGATATTCTTGGATAATTCTTTTGGATAGTTATTTCCATTTAGTCGAACTTTGCAACTTTCTAACTTTGAATGTGCATCCTATTTAGGGAAATTTGGGGTACACATTAGGCTGAGTAGTACAGTAGGAAGACCCGTGTAATTCCAGGAAGACTTGTGACTTGAATGAGATTCCTGTGAGTCCAGGGAGGCTCCTGCGAGATTAGGGAGACGTGTGAGTTTACTGAGACACTTGAGTTTACGGGAACAGATGTGAGCCCAAGGACACTGCTGTGGTTGCAGAGAGACTCAAGTGATTGCTGTAAGACCGTCTTAAGTGCTGGGAGCCTCTCCTGACTGTTGGCGCGGCGTTACTTTTGGCATAGCCAATAGGTCTCGCTTTTGGAACCTTATAAGTATTTAGTTATGTAGTACAATCGCGAAACACTTATAAGGTCCCAAACGCGAGACCTATTGGCTATGCCAATGCTTGTTTGGCAAAGTGCCTAGCTGTTATTTTAGAATCCTAGCTCCGCCTGCATCTGGGGAAACCTAGCAAACCTATATATTTTTGAAAACTAGACACCCAGGGGAATCCAGGATGGGGTGACTTTACTGCCTCTCACCAGGTTCTGTTACCCAGAATCCCTTGCAAATCTAAAAAATTGTCCAAAAAAACCACATTTTCCTCACATTTCTGTGGTGGAAAGTTCTGGAATCAGCGTGGATCCACAAAATTCCACCCACCGCGCGTTCCCCAAAGTCTTCCGATAAAAATGGTACCTCACTTGTGTGGGAGGCCCAAGTACCCGCGACAGGAAACGGCCCAAACGCAACGTGGACACACCACATTTTCGCAGTGAAAACGGACCCTTTTTCAACAAAGTGGCTAGCTGTAGATTTTGAACCCTAGCTCTGCCGGCACCTAGGAAACCTTTCAAACCTATACATTTTTAAAAGTAGACACCCAGGGGAATCCAGGATGGGGTGATTTGACTGGCTCTCACCAGGTTCTGTTACCCAGAATCCCTTGCAAACTTAAAAATTGTCCAAAAAAACACATTTTCCTCACATTTCTGTGGTGGAAAGTTCTGGAATCTGCATGGATCCACAAGTTTCCACCCACCCGCGTTCCCCAAAGTCTTCCGATAAAAATGGTACCTCACTTGTGTGGGAGGCCCAAGTGCCCGCGACAGGCTAGGGCCCAAAACATATTGAGGTGACATTAAAGTTGCCTATCACAAAACAACCTGGTTTTGCAAGGGAGTCACCTCGGTTTTGGCCCGTGCTCGGCGGCCAGCTAGGAAACCTATCAAACCCACACATTTCTGAAAACTAGACACCCAGGTGGTTCCAGGGAGGTATGGCTTCCGTGGATCCCCCAACGTTTTCTTACCCAGAATCCCCTGCAAACCTCAAATTTAGCTGAAAAAATCACTTCTTCCACACATTTTTGTGTGGGAAAGTTGTGGCATCGCCGGGCAGACACGCATTTCCTATCACCCAGCGTTCCCCAAGGTCTCCCGATAAAAATGGTGCCTCACTCGTGTGGGAGGCCCAAGTACCCGCGACAGGCTAGGGCCCAAAACGTATTGAGGTGACATTAAAATTGCCTATCACAAAACAACCTGGTTTTGCAAGGGGGTCACCTCGGTTTTGGCCCTGTGCTCGGCGGCCAGCTGAGAAACCTATCAAACCCACACATTTCTGAAAACTAGACACCCAGGTGGATCCAGGGAGGTATGGCTTGCGTGGATCCCCAACGTTTCCTACCCAGAATCCCTGCAAACCTCAAATTTTGCTGAAAAAATCACTTCTTCCACACATTTTTGTGTGGGAAAGTTGTGGCATCGTCGGGCAGACACGCATTTCCTACCACCCAGCGTTCCCCAAGGTCTCCCGATAAAAATGGTGCCTCACTCGTGTGGGAGGCCAAGTACCGCGACAGGCTAGGGCCCAAAACGTATTGAGGTGACATTAAAATTGCCTATCACAAAACAACCTGGTTTTGCAATGGGGTCACCTCGGTTTTGGCCCCGTGCTCGGCGGCCAGCTAGGAAACCTATCAAACCCACACATTTCTGAAAACTAGACACCCAGGTGGTTCCAGGGAGGTATGGCTTGCGTGGATCTCCCAACGTTTTCTTACCCAGAATCCCTGCAAACCTCAAATTGTGCTGAAAAATCACTTCTTCCACACATTTTTGTGTGGGAAAGTTGTGGCATTGCCGGGCAGACACGCATTTCCTACCACCCAGCGTTCCCCAAGGTCTCCCGATAAAATGGTGCCTCACTCGTGTGGGAGGCCCAGTACCCGTGACAGGCTAGGGCCCAAAACGTATTGAGGCGACATTAAAATTGCCTATCACAAAACAACCTGGTTTTGTGAGAGGGTCACCTTAGTTTTGGCCCGTGATCGCGGCCAGCTAGGAAACCTACCAAGCCCACACATTTCTGAAAACTAGACACCCGGGGGTTCCAGGGAGGTATGGCTTGCGTGGATCCCCCAACGTTTCTTACCCAGAATCCCTTGCAAACCTCAAATTTAGCTGAAAAAATCACTTTTTCCACACATTTTTGTGTGGGAAAGTTGTGGCATCGCCGGGCAGACACGCATTTCCTACCACCCAGTGTTCCCCAAGGTCTCCCGATAAAAATGGTACCTCACTCGTGTGGGAGGCCCAAGTACCCGCGACAGGCTAGGGCCCAAAACATTTTGTGATAGGCAATTTTGATGTTGCCTCAATACGTTTTGGGCCCTAGCCTGTCGCGGGTACTTGGGCCTCCCACACGAGTGAGGCACCATTTTTATCGGGAGACCTTGGGGAACGCTGGGTGGTAGGAAATGCGTGTCTGCCCGGCGATGCCACAACTTTCCCACACAAAAATGTGTGGAAAAAGTGATTTTTTTCAGCTAAATTCGAGGTTTGCAGGGGATTCTGGGTAAGAAAACGTTGGGGGATCCACGCAAGCCATACCTCCCTGGAACCCCGGGTGTCTAGTTTTCAGAAATGTGTGGGTTTGATAGGTTTCCTAGCTGGCCACCGAGCACGGGGCCAAAACCAGGTGACCTCTCGCAAAACCAGGTTGTTTTGTGATAGGCAATTTTAATGTCGCCTCAATACCTTTTGGGCCCTAGCCTGTCGCGGTACTTGGGCCTCCCACACGAGTGAGGCACCATTTTATCGGGAGACCTTGAGGAACGCTGGGTGGTAGGAAATGCGTGTCTGCCCGGCGATGCTACAACTTTCCCACACAAAAATGTGTGGAAAAGTGATTTTTTTCAGCTAAATTCGAGGTTTGCAGGGGATTCTGGGTAAGAAACGTTGGAGGATCCACGCAAGCCATACCTCCCTGGAACCCCCGGGTGTCTAGTTTTCAGAAATGTGTGGGTTTGGTAGGTTTCCTAGCTGGCCGCCGAGCACGGGGCCAAAACCATGGTGACTCCTCTCACAAAACCAGGTTGTTTTGTGATAGGCAATTTTAATGTCGCCTCAATACCTTTGGGCCCTAGCCTGTCGCGGGTACTTGGGCCTCCCACACGAGTGAGGCACCATTTTTATCGGGAGACCTTGGGGAACGCTGGGTGGTAGGAAATGCGTGTCTGCCCGGCGATGCCACAACTTTCCCACACAAAAATGTGTGGAAAAAGCGATTTTTTTTCCAGCTAAATTCGAGGTTTGCAGGGGATTATGGGTAAGAAAACGTTGGGGGATCCACGCAAGCCATACCTCCCTGGAACCCCCGGGTGTCTAGTTTTCAGAAATGTGTGGGTTTGGTAGGTTTCCTAGCTGGCCGCCGAGCACGGGCCAAAAACCAGATGACCCCTCTCACAAAACCAGGTTGTTTTGTGATGGGCAATTTTAATGTCGCCTCAATACCTTTTTGGCCCTAGCCTGTCGCGGTACTTGGGCCTCCCACACGAGTGAGGCACCATTTTTATCGGGAGACCTTGGGGAATGCTGTGGTAGGAAATGCGTGTCTGCCCGGCGATGCCACAACTTTCCCACACAAAAATGTGTGGAAAAAGTGATTTTTTCAGCTAATTTCGAGGTTTGCAGGGATTCTGGGTAAGAAAACGTTGGGGGATCCACGCAAGCCATACCTCCCTGGAACCCCCGGGTGTCTAGTTTTCAGAAATGTGTGGGTTTGGTAGGTTTCCCTAGCTGGCCGCCGAGCACGGGGCCAAAAACCATGGTGACCCCTCTCACAAAACCAGGTTGTTTTGTGATAGGCAATTTTAATGTCGCCTCAATACCTTTGGGCCCTAGCCTGTCGCTGGTACTTGGGCCTCCCACACGAGTGAGGTACCATTTTTATCGGGAGACCTTGGGGAACACTGGGTGGTAGGAAATGCATGTCTGCCCGGCGATGCCACAACTTTCCCACACAAAAATGTGTGGAAATAGTGATTTTTTCAACAAAATAAGAGGCTAGCAGGGCATGTTGGGTAAAAAAACAGTGATAACCACGCAAGTCATTCACCCTTGTACTTCCCCCTTTGTCTACTACTCAAAAATGTAAAGGTTTGCCTAGGTGACGACTGAGCTAGGGCAGAAAGTCCCCTGCTACCCATTGTGAAAAAAATATCTTACAAAAGGCCATTAAACCAACACAAATATAAATCTAACACTCATTTGATAAAGCTAATCCACCACTTACACAGGTTGGTTTTAGCACCTCCAGAAACGCTGGCTTCAAAGCACAAATACTTATCAAAGTATATAAATATTGAAGCCAAGCCTTCTGAAGGGGAGCCATAAAGCCACATCACGGCACCAACCACTTTATGGTCCATTCACACGCCATTCACACACCACACACAAGACTTCCGTACCGCCAGCCACGGGCCCAAACAACCATATCACTTGCACTCACACAAACATACTGCCGCCATGCAAGGGCCCATCACATTCATATGCCACAAGACATAATGACTTTGACTATATTCTACCACCTGTCAAGTCTCCACCTCCTTCTTCCAGAACGTTACCGAACTCATGCCCAGTGAACCTATACTAATGACTTCCATGACAGCCACATGAGGCTCAGGAAGACATGTCTTTCATGCACCTTTAGTGCACTCACTATGCTAAATCCAACTCCTTCCAGTTTGTGGATGCAAGTTGGGGGGTGCTCGAGTATGCCGTAAAAACATTTCTCGAGCTGAGCAAGCATATCTACCTTTGAAACTAAGGCAAACATGCTGGAAATTTTCAAAAGATAACATAAACTATGAACGGATGAATGTGAAACAAGGGTAGTCCATGACAACGTAGCATATGTCCAATCCACCGTTATGTGCAGTGACTGTAATGCACTTATCATACAGCAAACTGACCATCTACTAAGTTCTAACGGAGGATGAACATGGCAAGCAGCATTGACCCATAAGTACTACAGTAAATTCAGTGTGAGTGTGGCAGCAATGGATTTGAATCCATGGGTGAAGAGAGTCACGACGTGTATCTATACTACCTTTACTATCTGCCTTCTACCTTTGCAATATTCCTTGGAAAGCGTACCTACCGTAAGCTGTTCTAACCCGTTCGTGTGTCTGTCCTCAGAGTCCTGACTAACCCTGTCCAATTGTTAAGAGACCCTATACTAATGCCTTTCATCTCTAGCTACTTGAAGCTTGAGTGAACATTTCTGTCACGAGCTATCAATGCTCTCACAATGCTCTATCCAACTCCTTCCAGTTTGTGGATGCAAGTTGGGGGGGTGCCCGAGTATGCCGCAAAAACATTTCTCGAGCTGAGCAAGCATATCTACCTTTGAAACTAAGGCAAACCTGCTGGAAATTTTCAAAAACTTCCTAAAGAGAACATCATAAACTACGAAGAACGGTTGAATGTGAAACACGGGTACTCCATGACAACGTGGCATATGTTCTGTCCACCAGTATGTGCAGCGTGGGGACTATAATGCACTTGTCAATTGGCGAACAGAACAACTACCACGTTCTGAAAGCAGATAAAGGTGTTGAGAAGTCCATGATTTCATGAAGTAGAGGAAGAAATATCCTGCAGCTGCTTGCGTAGTGAAGGAGTGGCCCACAGACAGTAGGTATCCATTCACACCAATTGAAAGGTTATCCTATTGGCAGCTCCACCTCAGTCAATTTCCCAGTATTTTGCTTTAGTGTGATACAACATAAAGCAAGTAGGAAAACAGAAGGCAGGCTTACTTGGGCACTGGGGACAGTAAACACGAGTCTCCTGCCTCTTTCCCTGCATCGAGCACACTTTACAACGACGACATGGTCGCTCCTTTTTGGGTGTTGCAGGAATTTTATCTGCAAAGTGTCGCTCCTGCAGCCTTGCCACGTCCTCCAGAACACATGAAGTGGAGGCTTCTGCTTCTGTAGCAGTAAGACTTTCAATCACAGACAACTGAAAGTCAAGGAAAGACATGAGTCTTCCTGTGGTGGTCTCACAATAAACAACATACGCATTGTATGTTGCCATCTGGATCAGGTGCGTAAACAGTTTCTTATACCAAGTGCGAGTTTTACGACTCGCATTGTATGGCTGAAGAACCTGGTCGTTCTTGTCCACTCCGCCCATGTACTTGTTGTAATCAAGTATACAGTTGGGCTTGTGGACTTCAGCCATCTGACCCCAAACCGTGACAGGGGAAGTGCTCTCAGCGTGAATTGTAGTGAGCATGTACACATCATGCCTATCTGAGAACTTAACTGCGAGCAGTTCGTTGGAACGCAACGCAGTGCTCTGGGATTTCTGGATCTTCTTGCAAACAAGCTCCTGCGGGAATCCTTTGCGGCAACAACGAATTGTACCGCAAGCCACGGTGCCAGCTTTATAGAGCTCACTGAACAGCTCTACTCCTGTATAGAAATTGTCCACATAAAGGTTATAACCTTTGTGAAGAAGTGGCTGGACAAGCTCCCATACAATCTTTCCTGTGACCCCTAGCATGGGAGGGCAACCTACAGGGTTAAGAGTTGTGTCCTTCCCTGTATACACTCTCAAGCTGTACACATAGCCAGTCGAGCTCTCACACAACATGTACAGCTTGATGCCATAGCGAGCACGTTTGCTCGGAATGTACTGCCTAAACAGCAGCCGCCCTTTATACAAGATCAAGGACTCATCAATGGCTATATTCTTTCCAGGAGTATAAACCTCTGGAAACCTGGCAGACAAATGTTCCACGACAGGCCGAATTTTGAACAACCTGTCATAGTCTGGATGGTCCCGGGGCAATGCAGCAGAGTTGTCATTGAAATGCAGCATGCGCTGCAATAGCAAAAACGATCTCTGCTCATGTATGGTGCGAAGATGGGGGTTAACCAAACCGTGCGAGTAGACCAGTAGGATAGCAAGGTTGGTTTATGCACTACCCCCATTTTAAGCGTGAGGCCCAAAAATATCTTCAACTCCCCTAGAGAAGTGGGAGTCCACTTGCGCGCCCTAGAATGAGGCCCAAGAGTGCCTCCTTGCTCCCTCAGAAATTATTCGGCACGCAAATTTGTTTGCTGCACAATTTCGTCTAGGAAGTCAACACCAAAAAGAGATGGAAGTAGTCAATTGGCAAAAAATTTGCCGTATCTACTTTACATCCAGCGTCACCAGTGAAAGGCGGAATTTGGGGCTGAACTAAATTGGGAGGCTGCCAAGACAGCACTCCGTCTGTGCTTGCGGCCGCACGTGCCTGCACTCTGGGTTGCTCTAACCTGTTACGGGTGTCCTGCTGCACAGACTGTGCTGGCAAAGGCACAGCACGACTGACATTGTCTCCTTCAGAATCGCTGGACGATGAGTCATCGGATGGAACTGCGCCGACTGAAAAGTCACTCCCAGATTCGGCTCCATTGTCCTCTCCCTCAGATGCTGTCTCAGTATCTGCTGTCTCAGTCTCTGATCCTGCCTCAGAGCTGGACTCCAGAACCAGATTTAGGGCCTGGGCAGCATCCATCCAACGATATGCCATCTCTGCTAGTGCCTAAACTATCCTTTTAAAACACAATCCTACGTAGAAGGCAGATAGGTTGTTGGTTTTAAAGTGTAGGTGGGTGTGTGCGCGTGAGTGAAGTGTTTAAGTCAATAATGACGAAGTCACCTTACCTTTGCGAACTCTGTACGCTCTCCAAAAAGACTAAGAAAGAGAGAAAAAGACACAGTATTACTTTACCTTGCCACATACCCATCATCGCAGCCTTTTAGCGCTGGTGGGAGCCATTGCAACCATCATTTTGGCGCCAAGATGCCTACGGGTGAACGTGTGCTTTACAATTGCACACTATGACCTCCTTTGATGCGCCCACTACCATCCTTGCAAACGTGCCCCTCATCTCTCCATAGCCCCTCTCTCACATACATTTAGTCTGTTACAAAGTGTTTCTACTTTGTGGCTTTACTAATCCACTTAGCTGTCTACATAATACCGATCTGTTCGTTTCAGCATACCCTTTATGGTGTCAAAACTGCCACTACACAAAAGTCCGATATCTCTATCTAGCAGAATTTTTTTTGTACTCTGCAGCAGTACCACACTTTACTGCCTTTCAGGTAACTTCAAAGAGACTCATTATAGTTCTTTCACAGTCTCATAATTTCAGCACTGAGAAATATCTCTGTAAATAAATATTTATATATATATATATATATATATAACAATTAATTCCCAATGTCAGAGCGCTCAATACCTGGTGCAGGCAGCAACGGGTAGAATCCTTACCCGATATTTAAATTCAGAAACACAAAGGATGCCGCACTCCAAGACCGGTTTCAGAGTTGCTTTATTTTCACCACCACTACCACCAGTCGTGGTGAAAATAAAGCAACTCTGAAACCAATCTCTGGAGTGCGGCATCCTTTGTGTTTCTGAATATATATATATAAAGATATAAAGATATAAAGATATAAAGATATATATATATATATATATATATATATATATATATATTCACTGAAAAAACCATAGGTTTTAGGGACAGTTATAGTTAGTTGGACATTTCACTCGTACAAAACCCGTGAAATTCCCCGTTATAGTTAGTTCAGCTAACTATAACTCGCGCCCCGCAATGCACTGCTGATGACGTCACATATTACATCACTCATGACATGGTCAGTGACATCACTGATGACATCACTGATGACATCTCAAATGATATCACTGATGACATCATCCAGTGACCGTGTGTTTCTGTAAAGTTTAAATATTTTTAATATATATAGGAAAAGACGTATTGAAGAATGAGTGGGTGTGTAAGTGTCTGTATGGATGATTTAGTAGGTGCGTGACTGACTCTATAAGTGAGTGATTTAACGTATCTTACTGAATGCATGGGTTAGTGACTAAACTGGGTGAATGTCTGTATCCGTCTGTCTGTTGCTGTGTAAGTGGCTGCATGGGTTTGTGAATAGCTACATGAGTGTCTATATGAGTTATTGATTGGTTGTCTGAGTATCTGTATGGGTGCCTGAGTGTTTGTGTGGGTGGGGTGTGTGCGACTCTGTGCATAGATGTGTGAGTGGGTGATTCACTGGGTGGATGGTTTCAAGAGTGCATCTGTGATAGACTGTATGGGTGGGTAAGTGTGTGTAAGAGTGTGTTAGTGAGTGAATGTATGTCCCAGTGGTACATGTGTGAGTAACTACATATGTGAAAGGCAGTATATATGTGTGTTGGAGTATATAAATAGCTATAAGCGAGAGTGAGTGATTGTGATAGTGGCTGTATGGATGAGTGTGTGCTTGTATCAGTGATTGTATAAGAGTGTAACAATGTGCTAGTATTTGTATGATTAAGTGAGCTGGTGTGTGTATAACTGTATAGGTGAGTAAATGGCAGTGTGTTTAATTATTTGCATGACTGACTAGGTGTGTGAGTACCTCTATGGATGAGTGGCGGTGTTTGAGTGTCTATATAGGAGTAAGAGTGCATATGATAGTCCTGTACTGAGTGACCATAAGTATGAGTGACTGTACGGGTGAGTGAGTGGATGTGTGTGTGTAGACCTAAGAATCAGTGAGTGGGTATGTAGTTATTGGTGTTGGAGTGTCTATAGTTTTGCGAATGGCAGTCTGTAATTTAGATTGGGTGTATCAAAGGTTATATTAGGGTGTGAGGAGCTGCATCAGATTATCACGTGGATGATGTCATCAGTGATGTCATTTGAGATGTCATCAGTGATGTCATCAGTGATGTCACTGACCATGTCATGAGTGATGTAATATGTGACGTCATCAGCAGTGCATTGCGGGGCGCGAGTTATAGTTAGCTGAACTAACTATAACGGGGAATTTCACGGGTTTTGTACGAGTGAAATGTCCAACTAACTATAACTGTCCCTAAAACCTATGGTTTTTTCAGTGAATTTCAAAGGTTTTTTAAATGCTAATTTGTAACTATAACATATCTGAAACCTATGGTTTTTTCAGTGAATTTCAAAGGTTTTTAAATGCTAATTTGTAACTATAACGTGCCTGAAACCTACGTTTTTTTCAGTGAATTTCAAAGGTTTTTTAAATGACATTTTTTAAATGTATTAATTTTTATATTAATTTTTTTCATACTGATTTACTACATTTTTAGAAACAATTTCTTTTACATATTTTATTTTTAAATTACATTGTAATTACATTATACATTACATTACAAAAAATACTTTCTCAGAATGAATTACTTTAGTTTAAATACTTAGCACATAGGCAATAGACTTTTAAGTACAGTAGTTACAGTTGTTGCAATGGGCAACACATTTTCAAACACAATGCAACATTCAGCTCAATGTGAATTTCTAGTTAAATGCAATTAGTTACTTTATGGATTACTTTTCTAACCACAGGACTGGATCCTAGATTCAGTCCTGGGACATCTCCTGTAAACAGTTGAGTAAAAGCGTTTTGGTTACAGTCGTGATTTTTAAGGAATATTATTGTATTTTAAAAGTTGACACTTAGAAACTTTTCCTCATAGAATCACCAATGTTATCCTATGGAAGGAAATTCACTTAGCAGGTAAAAACTGTTATCGTTACTTTTTCTTACTCAGTGTTGGATCCTGGATCCAGCACTGGTGCATCTCCTGTAAACAGTTGAAAGAATGCGTTTAAGTCATACAGGCGATTTTTAAGGAATATTTGTAGTTTGTGAAAATCGACACTTTGAAACTTTTCTGCTGAAAACCAGACAATGGATTCCTATGGAAGAAAAGATAAGTTACTGGTAAGTACGGTTAAAATTACTTTTCAGGGTCAGTGCTGGGCTAAAAGATGCAGCACTGGGTTCTCTCCTGATAACAGGTGAGTAAATCAGAATTCGTATTTCGGCTGATTTTAGAAGAATAATTTAAAGTTCCAAAACTCCACACTTAGAAGAATTTCCAAGTGAAACCAGTCAATGTTAGCCTATGGAAGGAAATTCAAGTTACTGGTAAGTACGGTTAAAATTACTTTTCAGGACCAGTACTGGGCTGAAAGATGCAGCACTGAGGTCTCTCCTGATAACAGGTGAGTAAATCAGAATTCGGATTTCGGCTGATTTTAGAGGAATATTTGTATGGTTCAAAAATCAACACTTAGAAACTTTTTCAGCAAAAAGCAGGCAATGATATCCTATGGAAGGAAATTCAAGTTACTGGTAAGTACGGTTAAAATTACTTTTCAGGATTAGTACTGGGCTGAAAGATGCAGCACTGAGGTCTCTCCTGATAACAGGTGAGTAAATCAGAATTCGGATTTCGGCTGATTTTAGAGGAATATTTGTATGTTTCAAAAATCAACACTTGGAAACTTTTTCAGCAAAAGCAGGCAATGATATCCTATGGAAGGAAATTCAAGTTACTGGTAAGTACGGTTAAAATTACTTTTCAGGATTAGTACTGGGCTGAAAGATGCAGCACTGAGGTCTCTCCTGATAACAGGTGAGTAAATCGGAATTCGTATTTCGGATGATTTTAGAAGAATATTTGCACAATGGTGAAGGGAGGGGCGGGGCCTGAGGTGACATCTGTAGCAAACGCGCCCCGTGGCGCGTTTTAAGTTGGGGGATTAAGTCCCCTTGAATCATGTGGGTCCCTACGGGCCAACTAGCCCACCAGGAACCTCCAGTATGCGCCAGGGGCTGCGTTGCAGAGACGTGTAGAGAGGCCACACCCCTTTACACCTCTCTGCAACGCAGCTCTGTGGCGCTTTCTGGATGTACCTGTTGGGCTAGTTGGCCCCCAGAGACCCTCAGGATTGAAGGGGATTTAATTCCCCATCTTAAAACGCGCCACGGGGCCTGTTTGCACACATGTCACCTGAAGCCCCGCCCCTCCCTTCACCACTGTGCAAACGCGCCCGTGGCGCGGTTTAAGTCGGGGATTAAGTCCCCTTAAATCCTGAGGGTCCCTGGGGTGCAACTAGCCCACCAGCTACCTCCATTAAGCGCCACAGAGCTGCGTTGCAGAGAGGTGTAAAAGGGGCGTGGCCTCTGTACACTTCTATGCAAGGCAGCCCCTGGCGCATACTGGAGGTTCCTGGTGGGCTAGTTGGCTCCCAGGGACCCCCAGTATTGAACGGGAATTACTTCCCCATCTGCAAACGCGCCAGGGGCGCGTTTGCAGAGTGGTGAAGGAAGGGGCGGGCCTGCGGGCCCGATCGTTTAAAATTTTTTTTTTATTTTTGTCCTCTGAAGGGGGGCTCTGTAGCCCCCTTCCTTTTTCCAGTTTTTATGCCCTGGGACCCCATCCCCCAGGGCCTTACCCCTTTTTAAAATTAAATATTAAAAAAACGGGAAGGGGGCCGCGTGGTCCCCCTTCCCTGGGCCTTTATTGGCCCCGGGACCCCATCCCCGGGGCATGGCCTCGTTTTTTTTTCTTTTCTTTGGAGGGGGCTGCGTGGCCCCCTCCTCAGGCCATTTAGGGCCCCGGGGACCCCATCCCCGGGGCCGGCCTTTCCGTTTTTAATTTTTTTATTTTTTGGGAGGGGGCCGCGTGGCCCCCTCCCGGGCCACTACTTGCCCCGGGACCCCATCCCCCGGGGCTGGCTCTCGTTGGGGACTGTGGGGGTCCCCAAACCCCCACAGTCCCGCCGGCTCCCCGTGTCCTACGGGAGCCGGCATTGCTTTACACATGGGGAGCAGCTAACATGCTGCTCCCCATGTGGAAAGCAATGTGCTTTGGATATTGGAAGAGAGAGCAGGTTTCCTGCTCTCTTCCAATATCCAAGCAGCTTGCTATGGCAGGACGGGAGCCGCGAGGCTCCCGTCCTGCCATAGCAAACTACAGTGTCCCGGGGTAGGCACCCGGGACACTGCAGGAGCCGGCCCTGGGGGTGGCGGTCCCCAGGGCCATCAATGGCTCCAGGAGGGGGCCGCGGCCCCCTCCCTTAAATTGCACAGCGCCGGGGAGGTGGTGGTCCCCGGGGCTCTGGGGTCCGTAATGGACCCCACATTTATTTTATAAGTGCCCCGGGAGGTGGTGGTCCTCGGGGCGTGTGGGGGCTGGAGCCCCCCACACCTTATTCAAATTTAAAAAGAAGCCCCGGGGGTGGCGGTCCCGGGGCTGCGGGAGGGCAGAAGAGCCCTCCCGCACTATTTTTGCAATAAAGCCCCGGGGTGGCGGTCCCCGGGGCTTGAGGAGGCCCTTGAGGCCCCCACACATAAAATTAACCCCCCACCATGCCCCCGGGACTTGGGCCACCCGGGGCAAAATACAATCGAAGCGCGGAGACCGCGCTTCGATTTTTTTTTTCGGCAGGATTCGCGCACCCTGAGCGCATCCTGCCGATTTAAAAAAAAAAATATATTTATTTATTTTGCCCAGGGGGTCCTTGTGGGACCCCCTGAGCAAACCTAGGGGTCAGGGTGTTTCTACCCTGCTCCCTTTGTGCGCTTTGCGCACTTAGTTTCTGTCCCTCGGTTCTACCGAGGGACAAAATGGCTGCCAACATTTCCTGAATCGGAATGTTGACAGCCAGCTGACAGCCAATTAACATGCAGCTCGTGATCGGGAGGGTACGTGGACCCTACTCGGCCATAGATATCACTATCTTTTTACTTTTGATTTTCTCAGCAACTACTGAACGGATTTACACCATTTAACAAAAGGGTTCTTTCTGAACCAAGAACTACCTCTTTGCCAAATTTGGTGTAATTCCGTTCAGCAGTTCGGGCTGTAGCCGTGTCTAAAGTTTCCTATGGAAAATTGCATGGGGAAAACGCGTTTTGGGACCCCCTTTTTCTCGGCCCCGCTTGACGAATCCCCCGAGACTTTCAGGGTAGGAGCGGACCGGAGCGGGCCACAAAGTTTGAAAATTTTGCGAAGATACGTCAACCGGCAAGAGAGTTATTTCAAATAGAATGTCGCGGATTTCCTATGGATAATAGGTTGTAACTATAACTATCTACTGGCGACCGCCAGTAGATAATATCCAAGCTCCGTTTCCTTGTTTCCCAAAACGAAAAACAGCACTCATGGGGGCCAATAAACTCTAGCAACTGCCCCCGCGAGTGCTGTTTTTCTTTTTGGGAAACAAGGAAACAGAGCCTGGATAAATATCGCGGGCGCACCCCGCGTTTGTGAAGCACCCGTCCGCAAGTGCGCCGTTCACTGTGCATCAAGGAGCATATATATATATATATATATCATTTCCGAAATCTTCATAAGAATCGGACACTGACACAAGGGTAGCATTGCCATTCAGTCTTGACGTTTATTCGATACCTTTGCTATAATATATATATATATATATATACACACACACACACACACACATTATCTACTGGCGGTCGCCAGTAGATAGTTATAGTTAGGACCTATTTTCCATAGGAAATCCGCGACATTCTATTTGAAATAACTCTTGCGTCGGTTGACGAATCTTCGCGAAATTTTCAAACTTTATGGCCCGGTCCGCTCCTACCCTGAAAGTCTCAGGGTGATTCGATCAAGCGGGGGCGAGAAAAAGGGGGGTCCCAAAACGTGTTTTCCCCATTCATTTTCCCATAGGAAACTTTAGACCCGGCTACAGCCTGAACTGCTGAACGGAATTACACCAAATTTGGCAAAGAGGTAGTTCTTGGTTCAAAAAGAACCCTTTTGTTAAATGGTGTAAATCCGTTCAGTAGTTGCTGAGAAAATCAAAAGTAAAAACACATATATATCTGGGCGGAGCCTAACCACACATGTCATCGTGAGATCTGATTGGTTGTCAGCACTTCATCCTGGAATTGCTGGCAGCCATCTTGGGACCAATATAAATGCATTGTAGTGAATCGAAGATTTTGAGGGTTACCAAAAGGAGAACTATAAAGGGTGATAACAGACTTTAGTTACATTAGAATTCATTTGTTGATGGTACCATACTAATTTCAGGAATTGTGGTGTGTTCTAAGGTGATTTTACCCTGTGAAAAACCTTCTGCTGGGATATCATGAATCATGTTTGAGAGAAAACTATTTTCACATGCTTGTCCCATAGAGTTTTGGAAGGTGCTCCAGAAGCTAAAATGAGAGCATATTTTCTGTAAATTCACATTATCTTTCTCAGTCATGTGAGAATGAAGTCTGACATTCTCAGTAAAACATGTACATCCAACAAGGGCAGAGACTGTCAGTTGATTCCTTTGTGTTCTACTGCAGCTTCCCAGAGTGTTCTAAAGAACAACTAGAGTGCTAACAGCCTTACTTATGACAAAAGTATGGCACACCTGAAGCCATCTTGATTGGAATAAACTGGTAACACTTAAAACATTTAATTTAAAAAGGAACAAAATGAGGGGGTTCATTTTGCCATAGAAATAATGGTTAGTGCTGCAAAAGAAAATTTAGTGCATGTTTTAAGTGAGATCTCAAATCCTCTTCTATTTCATTAGAAAATTCTGACATGCAGACTGAAACAATCACTTTCAATACCAGCAGTAGACTTCCAGTTAACTCCTTGGTGAGCAGTAGCTTTACTACAGTGATCTAATGAACAACTAGAGTAATAACATTCTGAATTTATGGCAAATGTGTGACACATCTGAATGCCTTCTTGATGGAATCAAAGTAAAAACTGAAAGCATTTCCTACTGAGGAGACTGCAGTAAATGAGGAAATTAGGAAACTTCATAACAAAGAAGTCTTCCAAGATGGCCACCAGTGAAAAAAAGAGCCCAAATGTAGCACAAATATTACCCAGATGTAGCCCACATATAGCCCAATGACAAAAGTGTGCAAAACACTTTTATTTTTAGTTTTTTTGCAGTTTTATGTAGTGCAGACTGGTCAGGTATTGGAGCGTTGCATCTTAAAACATGACCCCCTACACTACAAAAACACCACTGCACTACCCTAAAACACTACCCCAGCACGACCCCCTACACTACACAAGCACCACTGCACTATCCTAAACCCTAAAACACTACCCCCAGCATGACCCCCTACACTACACAAACACCACTGCACTACCCTAAACCCTAAAACACTACCCCAACACCACTGCACTAACCTAAATCCTAAAACACTACCCACAGCACGACCCCCTACACTACCCAAACACCACTGCACTACCCTAAAACATGACCCCTACACTACACAAACACCACTGCACTACCCTAAACCCTAAAACACTACCCCAGCACGACCCCTACACTACACAAGCACCACTGCACTACCCTAAACCCTAAAACACTTCCCCAGCACGACCCCCTACACTACACAAGCACCACTGCACTACCCTAAACCCTAAAACACATACCCTAGCACGACCCCCTACACTGCCTGAACACCATTGCTCTGCCCTAAATCCTGTAACACTAGCCCCAGCACGACCCCCTACACTGCCCAAACACCACTGCACTGCCCTAAACCCTGAAACACCACCCCTTCACGACCCCCTACACTGCCCGAACACCACTGCACTGCCCTAAACCCTGAAACACTACCCCCAGCAAGACCCCTACACTGCCCGAACACCACTGCACTGCCCTAAACCCTGAAACACTACCCCCAGCAAGACCTCCTACACTGCCCTAACACCACTGCACTGCCCTAAACCCTGAAACATCACCCCCAGCAAGACCCCTACACTGCCCGAACACCTGCACTGCCCTAAACCCTGAAACACCACCCCCAGCACGACCCCCTACACTGCCCGAACACCACTGCACTGCCCTAAACCCTGAAACACCACCCCCAGCACGACCCCCTACCCTGCCCAAAAACCACTGCACTGCCCTAAACCCTGAAACACCACCCCCTGCACGACCCCCTACACTGCCCGAACACTACTGCACTGCCCTAAACCCTAAAACACCATCCCCAGCACGACCCCCTACACTGCACGAACACCACTGCACTGCCCTAAACCCTGAAACACTACCCCCAGCAAGACCCCCTACACTGCCCGAACACCACTGCACTGCCCTAAACCCTGAAACACCACCCCCAGCAAGACCCCTACACTGCCCGAACACCACTGCCCTAAAGCCTGAAACACCACCCCCAGCAAGACCACCTACACTGGCCGAACACCACTGCACTGCCCTAAACCCTGAAACACCACCCCCAGCACGACCCCCTACACTGCCCGAACACCACTGCACTGCCCTAAACCCTGAAACACCACCCCTGCACGATCCCCTACACTGCCCGAACACTACTGCACTGCTCTAAACCCTGAAACACCACCCCTCAGCACGACACCCTACACTGCCCAAACACCACTGCACTGCCCTAAACCCTGAAACACCACCCCCAGCACGACCCCCTACACTGCCCGAACACCACTGCACTGCCCTAAACCCTGAAACACCACCCCCAGCACGACCCCCTACACTGCCCGAACACCACTGCACTGCCCTAAACCCTGAAACAACCCCAGCAAGACCCCCTACACTGCCTAAACACCACTGCCCTAAACCCTCAAACACCACCCCCTACACTGCACGAACACCACTGCACTGCCCTAAACCCTGAAACGCCACCTCCAGCAAAACCCCCTACACTGCCTGAACACCATTGCTCTGCCCTAAATCCTGAAACACTAGCCCCAGCACGACCCCCTACACTGCCCGAACACTACTGCACTGCTCTAAACCCTGAAACACCACCCCCAGCACGACCCCCTACACTGCACAAACACCACTGCACTGCCCTAAACCCCAAAACACTACCCCCAGCAAGACCCCCTACACTGCCCGAACACCACTGCCCTAAACCCTGAAACACCACCCCCAGCAAGACCCCCTACACTGCCCGTACACCACTGCACTGCCCTAAACCCTGAAACACCACCCCCAGCATGACCCCCTACACTGCCCGAACACCACTACACTGCCCTAAACCCTGAAACACCACTCCCAGCACGACCCCTACACTGCCCGAACACCACTGCACTGCCCTAAACCATGAAACACCAGCCCCAGCACGACCCCCTACACTGCCCGAACACCACTGCACTGCCCTAAACCATGAAACACCAGCCCCAGCACGACCCCCTACACTGCCCGAACACCACTGCACTGCCTAAACCCTGAAACACCACCCCCAGCACGACCCCCTACACTGCCCGAACACCACTGCACTGCCCTAAACCCTGAAATACCAGCCCCAGCACAACCCCGTACACTGCCCGAACACCACTGCACTGCCCTAAACCCTGAAACACCAGCCCCAGCACGACCGCCTACACTGCCCGAAAACCACTGCACTGCCCTAAACCCTGAAACACCAGCCCCAGCACGACCCCCTACACTGCCCGAACACCACTGCACTACCCTAAACCCTCAAACACCAGCCCCAGCACGACCCCCTCCACTGCCCGAACACCACTGCACTGCCCTAAACCCTGAAACACCAGCCCCTCCAAGACCCCCTACACTGCCCGAACACCACTGCACTGCCCTAAACCCTGAAACACCACCCCCAGCAAGACCCCCTACACTGCCCGAACACCACTGAACTAAAGCCTGAAACACCACCCCCAGCAAGACCACCTACACTGGCCGAACAACACTGCACTAAACCCTGAAACACCACCCCCTGCACGACCCCCTACACTGCCCAAACACCACTGCCCTAAACCCTGAAACACCACCCCCTGCACGACCCCCTACACTGCCTGAACACCATTGCTCTGCCCTAAATCCTGAAACACTAGCCCCAGCACGACCCCCTACACTGCCCAAACACCACTGCACTGCCCTAAACCCTGAAACATCAACCCCAGCAAGACCCCCTACACTGCACGAACACCACTGCACTGCCCTAAACCCTGAAACGCCACCTCCAGCAAACCCCCCTTCACTGCCTGAACACCATTGCTCTGCCCTAAATCCTGAAACACTAGCCCCAGCACGACCCCCTACACTGCCCAAACACCACTGCACTGCCCTAAACCCTGAAACACCACCCCCAGCACGACCACCTACACTGCCCGAACACCACTGCACTGCCCTAAACCCTGAAACACCAGCCCCAGCAAGACCCCTACACTGCCCGAACACCACTGCACTGCCCTAGACT
Source organism: Calotriton arnoldi (assembly GCA_963921515.1). Taxonomy (NCBI): domain Eukaryota; kingdom Metazoa; phylum Chordata; class Amphibia; order Caudata; family Salamandridae; genus Calotriton; species Calotriton arnoldi. Next base: position 469,507 of record CAWUFW010010582.1, on the reverse strand, counting down.
CTGAAACACCAGCCCCAGCAAGACCCCCTACACTGCCCGAACACCACTGCACTGCCCTAAACCCTGAAACACCAGCCCCAGCATGACCCCTACACTGCCCGAACACCACTGCACTGTCCTAAACCCTGAAACACCAGCCCCAGCACGACCACCTACACTGCCCGAACACCACTGCACTGCCCTAAACCCTGAAACACCAGCCCCAGCACAACCCCCTACACTGCCCGAACACCACTGCACTGCCCTAAACCCTGAAACACCAGCCCCAGCACGACCCCTACACTGCCCGAACACCACTGTACTGCCCTAAACCCTGAAACACCAGCCCCAGCACGACCCCTACACTGCCCGAACACCACTGCACTGCCCTAAACCCTGAAACACCACCCCCTGCATGACCCCTACACTGCCCGAACACCACTGCACTGCCCTAAACCCTGAAACACCACCCCTGCAGCACCCCCTACACTGCCCGAACACCACTGCACTGCCCTAAACCCTGAAACACCACCCCCTGCACCGCCCCCTACACTGCCCGAACACCACTGCACTGCCCTAAACCCTGAAACACCACCCCCAGCACGGCCCCCTTTACTGCTCGAACACCACTGCACTGCCCCAAACCCTGAAACACCACCCCCAGCACGACCCCCTACACTGCCCGAACACCACTGCCCTAAACCCTGAAACCCCACCCCTGCACGACCCCCTACACTGCCCGAACACCACTGCACTGCCCTAAACCCTGAAACACCACCCCCTACACTGCCCGAACACCACTGCACTGCCCTAAACCCTGAAACACCACCCCCAGCACGACCCCCTACACTGCCCGAACACCACTGCACTGCCCTAAACCCTAAAACACCACCCCCAGCATTACCCCCTACACTGCCCAAACACCACTGCACTGCCCTAAACCCTAGAACACTACCCCCAGCACGACCCCTACACTACCCGAACACCACTGCACTACCCTAAACCCTAAAATACTACCCCCAGCACAACCCCCTACACTACCCGAACACGACTGCACTGCCCTAAACCCTCAAACACTCCCCCAGCACGACCCCTTCACTACCCGAACACCACTGCACTGCCCTAAACCCTAAAACACTCCCCCAGCACGACCCCTACACTACCCAAACACCACTGCACTGCACTGCCCTAAACCCTAAAACACTACCCCCGCATGACCCCTACACTACCCAAACATCAATGCACTACCCTAATCCCTAAAACACTACCCCCGCATGACCCCTACACTACCCTAAACCCTAAAACACTACCCCGCACGACTCCCTACACTACCCAAAGACCACTGACTACCCTAAACCCTAAAACACTACCCCCTACACTACACAAACACCACTGCACTACCCTAAACCCTAAAAACTACCCCCAGCACGAACCACTACACTACCCAAACACCACTGCACTACCCTAAACCCTAAAAAACTACCCCCAGCAGTATCCCTACACTACCCAAACACCACTGCACTACCCTAAACCCTAAAACACTACCCCCAGCAGTACCCCCTACACTACCCAAACACCACTGCACTACCCTAAATCAGTACCCCCAGCACGACCCCCTACACTACCCAAACACCACTGCACTACCCTAAACCCTAAAACACTACCCCCAGCACGACCCCTACACTACCCAAACACCACTGCACTATCCTAAACCCTAAATCTACCCCCAGCATGACCCCCTACACTACACAAACCCCACTGCACTACCCTAAAACACTACCCCCAGCACGACCCTCTTCACTACCTAAACACAACTACACAATTTGTTACAGGCGTTGCAACGCAGGCCTGTGGTGCTTACTGGAAGTACCTAGTGGGCTAGTTGGGCCCCAGGGACCCTCAGGATTCAAGGTAACCTAATCCCCCAACTTAAAACGCACCACGGGGCGCGTTTGCACAGTGGTGAAGGGAGGGGGCGGGCCTCAGGTGACATGTGCGCAAACACGCCCTGTGGTACGTTTTAAGTTGGGGAATTAATTCCCTTTGAATCCTGAGGGACCCTGGGGGCCAACTAGCCCACCAGGTACCTTCAGTAAGCACAACAGAGTTGCGTTGCAGAGAGGTGAAAAAGGTGCGTGGCCTCGGAACGCCTCTCTGCAACTCAGCTCTGTGGTCCTAACTGTAGGTACCTGGGGGGCTAGTTGGGCCCCAGGGAACCTCAGAATTCAAGGGACTTAATCCCGCAACCTAAAACGCGCCACGGGTGCGTTTGCACACATGTCACCTCAGGCCCCCTCCCTTCACCACTGTGCAAACGCGCCCTGTAGCGCGTTTTAAGAGGTAGTTTTAATCCCCTGCCCTATTATGTACTAGGGACTTGCAGAGGAGGTCATGCTAATCACAGGGGTACCCCAACGCATAGTGTTCCCTACTGTATGTAGGTGTTTTCACTGTATTCTAAGTGTCTTTTAGCATAGCACTGGCTCTGGTTAGTCGGAGTCAGTTACCACCAGTACCCGTCTGAAAAAGTTGTGGGCACAGGATGATTTTGCAACAAGGCCTCTTTCTGCTCCTCTGTTGGTTCTTTCTGCACATCTTTTGCTTCTTTCTGTGCGTTTTTTCTTCTTTCTTCACATGTCCTACCTCTGTGGGCATAGTTAGAAACTAGCATTTAAAAAACCTTTGAAATTCACTTAAAAATCATAGGTTTCAGGCACGTTATAGTTAGAAATTAGCATTTAAAAAACCTTTGAAATTCACTGAAAAACCATAGGTTTCAGACACGTTATAGTTAGAAATTAGCATTTAAAAAACCTTTGAAATTCACTGAAAAAACCATAGGTTTTAGGGACAGTTATAGTTAGTTGGACATTTCACTCGTACAAAACCATAGAAATTCCCCCGTTATAGTTAGTTCAGCTAACTATAACTCGCGCCCGCACAATGCACTGCTGATGACGTCACATATTACATTACTCATGACATGGTCAGTGACATCACTGATGACATCTCAAATGACATCACTGATGACATCATCCATGTGATAATTTCATGCATCTTCTCACACCCTAATATAACTTTTGATACACCCACTCTAAATTACAGACTGCCATTCTCAAAACCATAGACACTCCAACACCAAAAACTACATACCCACTCACTGATTCTTAGGTCTACACACACATCCACTCACTCACCCGTACAGTCACTCATACTTAGTCACTCAGTACAGGACTATCATATGCACTCATACACCTATATAAACACTCACACACCGCCACTCATCCATAGAGGTACTCACACACCTAGTCAGTCATGCAAAAACTTAATCACACACCCATTTACTCACCTATACAGTTATACACACACCAGCTCACTTACTCATACAAATACTAGCACATTCTTACGCTCTTATACAATCACTGATACAAGCACACACTCATCCATACAGCCACTCTCACAATGACACACTCTCACTTATAGCCATTTATATACTCCAACACACATATATACTGCCTTTCACATATGTAGTTACTCACACATGTACCACTGAGATATACATTTACTCACTAACACACCCATACACACACTCACCCACCCATACAGTCCATCACAGATGCACTCTTGAAACCATGCACCCAGTGAATCACCAACTCACACATCTATGCACAGTCACACACACCCCACCCACACAAACACTCAGGCACCCATACAGATACTCAGACAATCAATCAATAACCCATGTAGACACTCATGTAGCTATTCAGAAAGCCATGCAGCCGCTTACAAACCAACAGACAGACGGATACAGACATTCACACAGTTTAGTCACTAACCCATGCATTCAGTAAGATACATTTAATCACTCACTTGTAGAGTCAGTCACTCACGTACTAAATCATCCATTCAGACACTTATACACCCACTCATTCTTCAATACGCCTTTCCCTATATATATTAAACATATTTAAACTTTACAGAAACACACAGTCACTGGATGATGTCATCAGTGATGTCATTTGAGATGTCATTTGAGATGTCATCAGTGATGTCATCAGTGATGTCACTGACCATGTCATGAGTGATGTAATATGTGACGTCATCAGCAGTGCATTACGGGGCGCGAGTTATAGTTAGCTGAACTAACTATAACGGGGAATTTCTATGGTTTTGTACGAGTGAAATGTCCAACTAACTATAACTGTCCCTAAAACCTATGGTTTTTTCAGTGAATTTCAAACCTTTTTTAAATGCTAATTTCTAACTATAACCTGTCTGAAACCTATGGTTTTTTCAGTGAATATATATATATATATATATATATACATAGATTTTATCTCTACATATATTTATATACATCTATATACATATATCTATACATATATATGTATATAGATACATATATATATCATTCACTCTTTAGACTTATGTATATATATATGTATCTATATACACATACATATGTATATAGATACATATATATACATATATCATCTACAGAGAGAGAGACTCTCTCTCTCTCATATATATATATATATATAGAGAGATCTCTCTCTTTCTCTAATTTTTTTAATAGCTATGGCTTTCCTGGGGGCCGATTGTGGCCCCCATGGAAAGCACATGGGTATAAAAAAAAATTGCCCCCACAGGGGGTCGGCCACTGAGCAGGAAGACCGACCCCCTGCCAATATTGCCACCATTGTACTTTAAAAAAAATATTTTTAGCATTTTTGGGGGGCGATTGTGCCCCCCAAGGAAAGCCAACATGTGTAAATCAAAAAATATGCCCCCACAGGGGGTCGGCCACTGAGCAGGAGGACCGACCCCCTGCCAATATCGCCGCCTTTTTTTTTTTCCGTTTCTTTTCATTTTGGGGTGCGATCGCACCCCAAACAAAGCCAACTTTCAAAAATTTAAATATGCCCCGGGCAGGGGCCGACCCATTACCACGAGGGCCGACCCCCAAAGACATTCCTGGTGTCTAGTGGGGTTTCTGGCCGTGGATCGCAGCGCTGCCGCGATCCACGACCAGAAACCCTTTCAGGAAGGCCTCGTTTGAAAGGAGACTCTCCTTTCAAACGAGGCCTCCTGAAAGCTGGGAGGCCGTTTTCGGCCGGATTTGCCCATCGGAGTCGAGCGCGGCCTTACCTGCTGCTGTCCTCGGCTCCGGTGGGGAAATCAGTGACGTCAGAGCGCTCGCGGTGCGCTGACGTCACAGATGGGCGGGGAGACGCGAAAGCCTTCCACGTCTCCCCAGTGGAGAATAAAAAAAACAATCTCCGGTGCGATGCACCGAGGTTTAAAGGGGCCCTCCCTGGTGACGGCCAATGGACGTGCGCCGCACCAGGAGGTAGTGCTGCGTCGGCCATTGGCCGACGCAAGCACCAAAGGGGTTAAATAAAGTTTTACAAAAGTCCAGACAAAACAAATCATGCCTGAACAAAGCCAAAAGGGTGGAACCTGAATGCCAGACCTATTTGCTTTGCAAGTGCTTGTTTTTTATGAAGTACTCTTTATCAAGGCTATTGTTAATACCAACACTGTCAACACGGTGCAAGGACCCAGGAAAGATTAGATTCTATCTTCATTTTTACCAGGTTACCTGCGAGGGTATTTAAATAATACGAGAAGTATGATGTGGGTACTCATTAAGTAAGAGGAGATATCCAAGGTATACCCATAATTCTTTTTAGGTTTCACCTAAACACTTGCCATGCACGGAGGTGACACATTTTGGCAGAGTTGTCATTACATTAAACCTCTGATAATTGATTCTCAGTTTACACCATGGCTCGTATTGTATCCGAGTTTGTGTTCCAGCAAAGCTCTGATATTTCCACCTTTCTGATTGTACTGTACTTACCAGAACTCTATTTATTTCAGGTCGCTGAATATTCAGTCTCTGGATATGCAGATGCTCTGTTATGCCAGCTTTGTATTCACTGTAGAGCTCTGCATATGCCAGCACTTTAATCAGACCAGAGTTCCAATTATAACTGAGTTAAGGCTATACAAGTCTTACAATTGTACCATTGCGCTCTTTCTCACTTTCCGAGGAAGCATTTTGTGAATTGTTTTGGTAGTTTTGCTGCTTTTAGGCATTTACTCGATTTCATAAAATGTTACTGTAAATAAACCCAGATTACACTTGCGGTAAAGTGCATATGTTGCCAACTGATGACCCTTTAATTACTGACCTTTTACACATAATCACGCTGTTTAATTCTTGGACATATCACTTCATCTCACTGTTTGCCAGTACTCAAGTTTGCCATAATGATGAGCATATAAAAAGCACTAGATTAATGTCTGGACATTTGTATTTTACTAATAGATGACCTCTGCAAAGTCTTTTGAGAGTCAAATTGGTATAGGCACTATTCTCAAAGCATTTACAAGTGTAAGTTTGGATCACATGTGCAAATCTTGGTTTTGCATTCATAAAATGATTTACTCTCACAGAGATTTTCATGTGACCAAATATACTCCCAGGGCCTGAAAGCGGACAGAAGTGGTAGTTTCAAGGCTGGAATGCCCTGTGAGTTTGTGAACTCTCCTAACTTAAGATGTTAATAGGTAATCACCATCTCTTCTCAAACTCATTTTTCCCTTTGAAAAGATCAGGGTTGCTCCTGACATAGTCGGTGTAAAACATTTTCCAAGGTCGGAAGGGACTCCCCACCGTTTCTCTTTTAATATTTCCCCCTTGAGAAAAAGAAAAAAAAAACTCCAAGTAAATTTGCACTTGCTTTGGCATATTTTCACATGAGCAAAAATATGACTGTATTTGCTCATGCAGAAAAGAAATGTGCAAATATTTGCTTGAAGTACGCCTGGAAACTTGTAACTGTTGCAGCTTTGCAGGGCTACTTCAGTAAACTCTTTTGAATTTCTTAAAGTCGTAAAGCTGCACCCATGCAAGATCACAGACCGGCCTGTGCAATTTGTGGCTTTCTTTAAGAATGGGCCCACTGTTTATTTTTTAATATATGTTGCCCATAATTGCTTTAAACGTATTCTTGATTCTTAATATTTTTTTTAATTTGTGGGACGATCCAACGTGTTTTATTGAAGGATGCCTTAGAGAAACAGAGTTTGAAGTTGTCCTTGAAAGTTGCACAGAGTTTTGGAAAAATAACAACCAGTTATGTTTTTTTCCCCATGTAAAGTTTGTTTATATACATTGCACCATAGTGCCTGCTTCTTTATTGTTGTTTAAATTCGGAAGTAGAGTACATAGAAACACAACAGAAAACAAGCATTTGCAATGCAATAGGTCTCGCATTTACGCAAGTTTGACCTATTGGCATTGTAAATGATCAATGCCTTTATTTATGTTTTAAAAACCAAAACATAAATAAAAGGCATTGTCATTACAATGCCAATAGGTCAAACTCAGCGATAAATGCGAGACCTATTGCATTGCAAATGCTTGTTAAATTGAAGTTGCAGGATAGGCCATGACCTTTATTTATCCTCGGATATTATTACACAGGATTATGTTTCATATCATAGAGGAATAATCAAGGTCTGAATGAGCTTACCCCTGGTCCTGGGCAGTGGGACGGCCACAATGGCAGCAGTAAAGGCGCGGCCATACACTTTAGGAAGTGATGCACACTACATGCACCCCATGACATGGTTCTGAGGGATGCAGAACTCCTAGCCACCCACCCTCAGAAGGGGCGTGAGCGGGTCAGACCCAGCTTGACCCTTTCTGTAATGGAATACCTTCCCCCGCCTCCCTTGGTGGGAGTGAGAAAAGATGAGGCGGAAAACAGACCAAAAATACCCAATTACAACCCCTTTGAGGACCCATCTGGCTTTTGACATATAACATGCATACATCTTCACAACAAAATAATACAATAAATGCACAATACACAGTTCTTAGACACACCTATAGAACGACATCTTTCTAACGTGGATCCTATAAATAAGTGTGCAGTTGTGACTTCAAATGTACAGTAGCCATCTCACCACCGCATAATTTGAAATGTGACACTAGTTGTTTGGCAGCTTCCGACGTTGCCCGTCCGCGTTGCTGAGACAATGGAGGCATTCTTACTGCACACAGACAGTTTGACCTTGACAATGCAGTCTTGGTCCGGAGACTTTTTCAGTCCGTCAGCACAGGGGACACGTTTCAACCTTGACATAAGAACCCGCATGAAAGAATAAAGAGAAACAGCAACTCCTGGGCGTTATATATAATATACGCCTATCAGCGGGAGAGCAGCGATGCACCGCAGTTTTATTTCCGCTTTCTTCAGGACATCAGCTGGGAGCGTAATTCTGCACACAGCCCGCGGCAAGGAAAAGAGACACACAAACGGGGGAAACAGGATTTAAACGTCGACAAAGATAGAGGGCTCTGAGCGCGACAGAAGATGCAACGGTGGGCAGAAACCAGCAAATTACAAGTCCTAGCGAAATGACAACTCTGCTTCGAACCCCGTATTTCCGGTGTACAAATGTAAGCAAGCCCCTGAGACCACCGCAATGACCGGCCGGCGTGGCTGGACCTGTGACATAAGAAAGGAAGAAAAGCGGCGCCATGAGCCTGCCCCATTTGCTCGAACATCTCAACGTAGTCAGAAGAACATGCAAGAACAAGGAGTTATCCAATAAGTGACCGCAAAAGGACAGCGATCTCGGAGGGGGTGGGGAGAGAAAATATAACAACGCGCTCGCGCTGCATAGATGGGGGCTGCAGCGGGAGAGAGGCGGAGGGAGTTGTGTGCGCGCGCGCTGCGCGCGAAAGCACTTAATGAGCCATGACGGCTCCTAACTGGGAGATAATAAAGGCAGATGGCGGCTGCGCGCGTTCACGCGCACATGCACGCAAGCTTTAGGCCACAAGCAAAAGCTTGTGGTCGCATTTCTGAAACCCACTACAAAATGTCTCGCCAGACCAGCGCATGCGCTGGCTCAGGCGAGACCTAAAAATGATCAACATTACAAAATGAGTTGCTCTCTTAAAAAATGAAATTGGGGGCTGGTGAATTAAAAGTTTTTGACAAAATTGTTTTTTTAACTGTTCTACGTTCAAATGTATTCAGTGTACCCTGTGCAATAGCAATTTGTCGTTCCATTTAAAATGTTTCATTAAAGTCTTCACACTTATTCCTGAACAAAGAGTGGGAGTCCGATCTTTCCATTAAAATTTTTTGTTAGCAATTAGTAACTGAGCAATTGTTGTAGCGTAAAATATTAAATATTTAGTGTCTATGCTTCCTTGCTCCATTTCTTTTTCAAGTTGCTAATATTTTATTTTGAAAGATAACCATCACGAATCTGCTTCCGTTATTCTGCATCTATTTTCATATTGTCATGGAACATCCTGGGAACATTGTAAATGGCCGCAAATAGTTATGTTTTGGAAACATGTACCCCCTTTTACATACGAACCACTGTCAGTAAGGCAAGCTGTTCTTACAGGTGAGTGTATTTTGCATGAGTTCTCACTCTTAGACACCGAGCACTTTAATTTATGGATGACCACACCCTCAGCAATATCTTGGCCCTGCCAATACCTCTGAATAAGAATCCCTCCAAGAAACATTCTGCCCCATGGTACACTCAAAAGCTGAGAGAACTACACAGACATTGCAGACAATTAGAACGCAGATGGTGGAAAAGCTGCACCCAAGAAGAACTAACTCTGTTCAAAATGGCCCTTAAAACCTATCACCAACAGATCAAAGTCGAAAAGAAATCCTACTTTACTAATCTACTTAGGCTTGCCGACACAGATCAAAAACCATTTTAAAATAGTGAATTCTTTCTCCCACCCGAAAATGCTCGAACAAGAGATCCCACCATCACAGATCCTCTGCAATCAAATTGCTGATTTTATTTTAACAGAAAGTTCAATTTTACAAAAAGATTTTAAAACACCCCTCTCATTGCCCACAGAGGTATCTTCTAATTATGGGGGTGATAGACTGCCCCTCCAATCTTTTCAAACTATTAGCTTAGAACAGTCACGCCACCCCATTCTTTCCAGTAAATGAGGATTATCGACATCACTAGTCCAGTTATAAATAAGATACTAAATTCCTCTCTCTCACGAGCAGAAGTACCCTTGGAATGGAAAATCGCGGCAGTTAAACCTCTTCGAAAGAAACAACTTGCCGACTCTACCATCCTCTCCAATCTCCGTACTATTTCCCTGCTTCCGTGCCTCAGTAACATCACAGAGAAATTAGTTAACATCCAGCTGATCTCTTATCCAGAAGAGGCTAATATTCTAAATCCTAGTCAATCAGGCTTCAGGCCCAAGCATTCAACAGAGTCGGCTTTACTATACACCACAGAAACCCTCAAGTTTACCTTAGATCAGGGAAAAAATGCTGTGCTGATTTTATTGGACCTATCAGCCGCATTTGATACGGTCTCTCATGACATTCTGCTGGACTGTCTCAAAACATATGGCATCTCTCATCTGGCCTTGGCTAAAATCTTTTTTGTTTAACCGGAGACAAGTTGTCACTCTTGGCCATTTCCAGTCAGCAGAAAACCCCCTGTTTTCTGGGGTCCCGAAGGGCTCAGCTCTAAGTCTAGTGCTATTTAATGTTTATATGGCTCCTCTCATTAGCCTGATTTCAGGTTTCAACATTGAGACTATCTCGTACGCTGATGATACACAGCTAATTTTGGTGTTAGACAAACACTCCACCAAGGCAGAAGAGAACCTACAACGTTGTCTCACAGCAGTATTCCACTGGATGGAAGTGAATCACCTGATGTGTAACATGCAAAAAACTGAGATTATGCCATTAGGAATATCCAATACTTTCTCTCCCGGCCTATGGTGGCCCAAAGATATCCTCCTCCTCCCAACACAGTGAATGTGGTAAAGAATTTGGGAGTGAAATTTGATTTAGTACTATCTTTTCGTCAGTAATCTTTAGCGGTGGCAGGTACCTGTTTTCACCTGATAAAGTCCATTAAAAGGTTCTTTGACCTACTCTCTTGCACGGCCAGAAAGGCAGTAGCCCTAATTACATCTAGATTGGATTACTGCAACAGTTTATATGCAGGAACCATTAAGTCCGTCCTAAAGAAACTACAGATAGTCCAACAAGGCTCCTCAGCCACCTTAAAATAATTACACTGGCTGCCCATCCACAAAAGAGTCCTTTTCAATATCCTGGTAATTACCTACAGAGCTTTCAGATCTTCAGGACCTGAATATCTAAGGCCCAGGTTCACTCCCTATGTGACGCAGCGCCTCCTCAGATCCTCGTCCACGAACCTCCTTAAGCCCCCCAGCTTTAGGTGTATCACCAAGGGTGGCAAATCAGTTGCGGTTCTAGGGACTAAAGCCTGGAACCTTCTTCCTAGTCCTCTTCGTTTCATTCAAACAGAGACTAACTTCAGGAAATCCCTGAAAACCTGGATTTTTAATGCTCCCAATGCTCTATGCCTCTCACTCATCTGAGTTTCGAATTACGGTCTGTTTTGTCTATGTAGGGCCCGCATAGGGCCATGATGCTCCTCAGAGCGAAAGATGCGTTTTTCAAATTTCATATAACATAACAGTAAGGAGTTTGTGTTATTGAGCCATATATATGGGTGCATATCTTCTCTTAGGAGCAGACAGTCCTCTTACCCACAACCATAATGTGGCACTGTAAACTGACAGCAGAAGGGTTTGTGCTGCAGGAAGTTGAGCTGACTTATCCAGTGGACAAAATAACCGTGCAGACGTATTGTCTTTGATGCCAAACAATATATCCTGGGTGTCAGGGTGATAGAAATAACCAACTCCTGGATAGCATGGATTCAGAGAGACTGGGAAGTTCATTGGGGCCATGGTCCTATGGCTCTGTTGTGCATCGCAGGCTTTGGCAGAGTGCTTGCATTAACCCCACAAAGTTATATTCTATTTTGTACTTTTTCAAAACTTTATAAAATATTTTCAGTCGTATAGCATCATCACAGTGGCGTAACAAAACGTGAAGGGGGCCCCCTGCAAGTAATGCTGAAGGGGCCCCTCACATTTACATCAGATTGGGGCTGAGGGGGCCCCCTCCAGTATGTGTAAGCCTGGGGTCCTCCCGCATCGTGGGGGCTGCGGGGGCCTTTGTTACGCCCCTGTATCACCAGTTGATATACTTAAGGTACATAATCTATTTAGAACGTCAAATGAAACTCTCTTAGTTGTATTTTTTGGGGGCTCTCCTGACATTGCTCTCCAATTCCAAGATTTTATTATGTCACTAAGATTGAAAGAAGACCACTTATCTCCCCTTTTCAGTAGCTTGGTCTAGGTATATTTCGCCAGGAACCGGCTAAATAAAAGTATTGCATGATAATCAAGCCTTTATTCCCTCAGAAATGAAGGCTGAAGAATTTCTAGACTTTCCTCAGTGTAGACGGATTCCTTCTGTAAATGGGCTTAACTATAAGAAAGATATGAGGCAGCAACAGCCTTTTGGAAGCATAGCACATGCGTAATTGAGTGTAGCAAAAATATGAGTAAGATACGATTGCTTAAAAAGAAAGAAAGGGAATTGCAGTGCTGTATTGTAGGTATATATAAGAAGAAATGTATTGTGGTTAAGGACTCTGCAGGGATCGTGGTAACCTTTAGCGACTATTATTCTGATTTATACAGCGAAGAATTTTAAACTGAGTGGCTAAGGGAATATTGCTACCCCAATGAGTCCTAAAGTATTGGTTGAAGCTGTTAGTTCCCTGGAGCTTCTCTTTTCCTGGGAGGAGATTCAGTTGCCAAACGGCAAGGCTGATTAACTACCTTTGGAAGTATATAAGATCTTTTTGAGGAGTTCTCCTCACTCCTTCTGCAGCTCTTTATTTGTATCTGTGAGGTTGGTAACACGCCAAACTCTTGCTAGCAGGCACTTATTGCTATTTTTCTGAAGAAAGGTAAGGGTCTAAACCAATGTGGGTCATATAGACCCATCTTGCTTATAAATGCTGGCACCATAATGTTTTCTATGGTAATTATTATACGAATTGCCAGGGTGATGATCTTGCTTTATTGCCTATATAGCACAGTTTCATACCTTGTAGGGATTCAACTGGTCATATTAATGCAGCTACAACCATTTTTTAGGTCTCACCTGGCGTTAGCAGCACGCATGCGCTGCTCTCGCCATGCGAGGGCCTTTTGGAATCAATATGGATTCCAGATGTGCACGCGGGGACTGGATGCTTTACTCGCGGCGTGAGACGGACGCACTATATTTTTCACACTGGCGGCGCTTTCGCTTGTTTATCGTTTCTGCCGCTCCGGCTGTCTCACTTCTTTCGGGTATATATATGTTCTCTGTCTTTCCACCTTCTGTCTCTTCTTCTGCTGCCCCGTCTCTCTCTCTTCTTTGTTTACCCGTTATCAGAACAGTCTATTCCCCAAGGGCTCCGTTGCCTCTCTTCTTTCCTGGGTATCCTTATCTTCCTCCTAGGGTGTCAGTGTTTTCATAATCATTCGTTATTACCGTACATCTGTAGCCAGGGTGCCTCTCTCCTCCTGGCCAGATGTCTCTTGCTGTCTGGGTTCACGGCGTCTCATTTGCTATCCTTTTAAGCCCCACCTGGTAGTCTATTTCCTTTGAAGCAGCTACCCTCCAGCTGTCTTGCTTTGTAACCCAAACCCGGTCTTCCAAAATTGCTGACGGGCAGACCTGCTTGCGTCCGTGGCGCTCTCACTGTCGTTCAGCTGTCGCTCTGAACCCCTTGTGATCCTGGCCCTCCGTCTCTTCTGCGATGGCTGTTGTCCGGGCTCTCTCTGGTCTGCCTGTGATCTGCTTCTGCAATAATTTAAATGCAGAACAATATGTAATGAACGTTCCCCGATTATGACGAAGTTTGCGGTGCTACTTTAGCACAGCCACTAAACATCACCACAATAAAGGAAGGACACAATCTTGTTACATTATTTGGCATTTCTCAGCCACTAATTGTGCGCACGATATCCATAGGGCGGTACATACTTAACCCACTCTCCATCCATGCTCTCATGCCGGTCATACACCTGAAGGAAATTCGCCCGCATATAAAACAAGCATTTGCAATGCAATAGGTCTCGCATTTATGCGAGTTTAAGCTATTGCCGTTGTAAATGACAATCTTTTATTTGTTTTATAAACCAAAATAAAAGGCATAGCCATTTATAATGCCAATAGCTCAAACTCGCATAACTGCGAGACCTATTGCATTGCAAATGCTTGTTTATATTGCAGCTGGGGGAAGTCTGGCTGAATGATCCTGTATGATGTGGAAAAGACTTTTGACAGGGTCTTCTGGATTTTGTATTGGATGCTTGAGACCGATTCACGTCTTACACCAGGAACCTATTGCTTATTTATATAAATGAGCTTATTCTCGCTCTGTTTTTCAGTTACCTAGGGTACACAGTAGGCGTGCACTTTGTTACCATTAATCTATCCTATTTTTAGAAACATTTTTGCAACATTTGCATAGGTAAAATCACATTGTTAACATCAACTATCTCTGTAGTACCGAGGTTTGGGTGGAAAATAGTTCTGTCAGTGGTAAACTGTTTTTATTTAATTTAGTTTTTGTGACATGGTAGAAGATGTATTGGAAATTGGTATAGTAGGAGTGAGTTGAGACAGGTTTGGGAACCCTTTTGGCGTTGACTGAACAGATTGGAAGATATTATATTGTACTTGTTCGGCACTTTAATTTTCACAATAGTATTTATGTAAATGGAATTGAATGATAATGTTATCAACTGATGTGCTTTGTATGCCTCTTTGTACAAATCTAGAAAAAAAGATAAACAAGAGATAAGGAAGGTTTGTAATCGCATCCTATCCTCCCGACAAAGTGTCTGTCCACCATTAAATTATTTAAAGAGCTGCCTGTCAACATAGAGTGACAGTCCCAGTAGGGGAAGAGGAGAATGTTGCGACGAACAATGGTAGAAAAGTTTTAAGACCACAGCAAAGACTCACTCAGTCACCTCTAGGACCCACTATACATGTTAAAGGGCAAGTGCACCAAACTCCATCGTGGTCCACACTGCCAAAAAAGAGCTGATCAGCAGAGCATCAGATGAGGGCCACCTCCTGATAAAGAAAGGAAATGTATTGATGCTGCAGGGAAAAGGATGGCAATGAGTGAAGCTATGAATTAGTGGATAGCTAAACCACACTTGAATCTGTATATAAAAAAAATGTTTTTACTAGCATGAATTTTTTTTTTTTTAAAGTGGAGCACTCCAGCAGCCAAGAGTAGCTGCTGGGCATTTCAACCCAAAAAAAAAATGTATTACCTTGAGGGGCCAGGGAGATATGAAGGAGCCAGATGGGGGGAAGCAACAGAGAGTGGGCTGGGGGAGCAACGAGGAGGGGGAAGAAAGGATTTATTAAAATAAACCCAGGAAGGGGGGAAGCAAAGGACATGTTTGGAGGAGGAGGGAGCAACATGGAGCGTTTGGGGTGGGGGTATAAAAAGCAGCATTTGAGCGAGAGAACACGTGGGGGAAGGAGGGAGCAAAATTCCGCACGCTGGGAGTGGAGTGTGTGGATTTGGTGGGGAGGAACATGACTCTTGGGAGAGATTTGAAAACACAGGCACCCTCAAGGAGTGCTTAAAGAAAAAGTAAAACGTTGCTCCCTAAATGTGAGCTGTAGAAGCATACAGGCCACCCATCAAAATGTAGGTAAAGAGGAGACTATGCTCCAGTTAAGGGGCAATCGCAAGAAGAGGAAAAACCCATTGATTATGAAGCAAGGAAATAAGAGTGACAATAAAGCTATCTAGTGGAAGCAGTGTGTGGTCTCTATGCCCACTGTAAGTTTCTTTTATACCCCACAAAAGGCCTTTTGCAACCAGGCAGCGTGCGCTGTCTTGTGGGCGAGACATCAAATCTCTAACACTGATATTTGTTGTTACTTGGATGCTGCGGACATAGCCTATTAGATGAACAGATTAAAATAATCATCCTGCTCAGGAGACATGCATAGCTTTGTGTCTCAGGCTTCACACCAGAAGTCCAGCAGTGCCTTATCAATGTGCCCTTTGACGGTTAATATTTGTGGGCCCTCAGTTTGATATTTACTCAATAAATTAAAAAAAAAGACATGGAACCAGTGAAACGTGTAGGGCTTTGCAACACCAGAAATCCTTCTACTAGGACTAGATGCAGACAGGCAGTTTTCTCACATAAGATATTTTTGTTAGGCACCACAATCCACTGTTTAACAGCTACTGCAACAATTGGGTAATAGCTATGGTAGACGGCAGATCTTACATATAATTCTAACACATTCCTCCACATAATTCCATCATGCAAACACAAATTAACCTAACAATATTTGCCTCTGCTGCTCGAGGCAATTGCAGAGTTGTTGTCCAAGGAGAGAATTGATGCATCACCTCACGACCAACAGAACATGGGGGTACACACTGGGTTTTATTATACCTCTCAAGAATGGATAGTGAACATATTCCATATCTGTGTTGGCACAATTCACATTTACTTGAAAGTGATGCAGTAGGTCATCCCAGTACAGATACAGGGTGATTTTATAACTACGCTCAACTTCCAGGTACTTCACCTACAAATGCATCCAAGCCTTCGCCAGCATTTCTGGTTTGTGGTAGGTGAAAAACATTGCCAATTCGAAGTTTCACCATTTGGAATAAAATCTGCTTTCATCTTTACGAAATATCTTGCTGTGGCTGTGATGGATCTGTGTCATCACCATATACATTTATACCCTTATTTAGATAGCAGTCTTTTAAAGAAGAAGACAGATCCCCAATGCTTAGGACACATCCAACTAACTGTAGATTTGCCTGACAAACTACAGTTTCCCCTTTCTGTAGAAAATACCACATACATATTTTCCTAAAAGCAATATGGTACCATTAAGGCTCAATTCTATCCCACAGAAGAGAGTGTGCCTTGGTTTGAGAGAATGATTCATCTCCACCATTCATCACAGTTTCTGGCAGTAAGGATACTTATGAAGTTAATGGGAATGATGACATGAAATATTGTATTGCTTCCTTATTTCTGCTTGTATATATGTTCTTTACAGGAGTGTCTAGCAAGAACGTTGTTGTCACCCAGTGTAAGACATAGATTGGTATGGTGAAGCAGGTGACATGTCTTGGTGGACTGACAATTTGCAAACCCTCAGCTGCAATAGACTATTGCAACGGATGCATCTGTCACTGGATGATAAGCACACCTGGTAGGCCTAGTAGTTCAGGTCAGCTGAATCAGCCTAAAAAAGCAGCAGCACATCTATAAGTTGGTGTTAAATGCAGTGTTGCTGGCAGTGAAGGCTTTTGAGACAAATCTCCATAAAAAGGTAGGCCTCATTCAAGCAGACAGTATGACAATATGGTTCACTCAGTAGCAGCGGGGCACACACTCATTCTAGCTGTCCAGGCATGTGCAAACGATTTAGCACTGGACACTAGCCAGAGAGACCTATCTTCTAACAGAACATCCATGGGAGGCAAACAACAACATTGGACATCACCTGAGCCTGGACAGTCATAAAATATACAAGTGTGAGCTGTAGACAGATGTGTTACAGAAAATGCCACAGCTTCATGTCAAGATATCCACACCTCTAGCCCTAGGGGAATGCCCGGTGGATACATTTGTTTGTGTTTCCATCTCTCCCACTCTTTTCATATGTAGTGAGGAAAATATGGCAGGCGGCCATGACGCTAATTGTCATTGCTCCTATATGGGCAAGACAAGCTTGGTTTACTCAACTTCATTATGTGCTCCTTCAGCCACAATGCAAGCTGTCACTTCACCCAGATTTGCTTAGTCAACAACAAGGTCAGGTTTGTCATCTCAGTCCACAAGCACTCAATTTAGGACTTGGCTATTTAGGTCTTGGAGATGGTTATCTGCAGTTTCCTCGAGTGAAAGATGATTTTAAGGGAGGCAAGACTCCCAACTGCTAGAACTTGCTTTGCTCCTAAATGAAAACGTTTTACCAATTATTGTGCCTCATTCTCCAGTGATCGATTGAAAGGTGTACCCGAGTGACATTGTGAAATGCCTACTTTCTTTACCACAATGTGAATTAGCCTATAGTTCCATTAGAGTTCATCTAGCAGCAATAGCTGCTTACTTACAACATAAAAAACACTTCTTGTAGCTAAACTTTTATAGAGGACTTAAAAGTATGATACCACCAAGAACTGTCCATTCATGCTCTTTGGTGCTAAATTTTGTCTTGAATGCAATATGGGACTACCTTTAAAACATATGCATCCATGTACTTTGCAGGCATTAACTTGGAAGGCCCGATTCTTGTTGCAATTAGTTCTTCAGAGTCTGTAAGTGCCAAGCACTATCTGTAAAGGAGCCATACATTTAGTTGTATGAAGACAAGGTGGTTCTTTGCAACCACCCTAGTTTCTTACACAAAATTGTATCACCTTTTCTGGCTAGGCAGGCTGTGAAATTCCCTGCATTCTTACAAAACGTGTGAGATTAGGCAGAGTGAGCCTCATACTCCCTAGCTGTATGAAGGGTATTAATTAATTATATTGACAGAACAAAAAAGTTTAAGAAGATAAAACATTTATTTGCATCAATTACACAAGCATGCCTAGGCAAACCTATTTAAAAATCAGGGAATGCAAGTTGGATTGGCAGATGTTTACAAAATGTGTTATTCAAGCACAGTACACACATTGAGTAGACCTCATGCTCCCCTCCGCATACAAGAAGGGGGTACTGACTGTGTTTGTGAAAGATCCCCTTAACATAATAAAAAAGAATTGGAAACTCCTTAGTGTGACAGAAACAATTATAACATGAGAACCTTTTAACTGAAATTATATATTGTTTTATTACAAAAAATGTTCAGAAACCTGTATAGTAAAAATCCTACTACAAAAAAGATATTTTAAATATGTAGAATCCAAAGTTAATGTAACCGCAGAAGTATTCTGAAAAGAGTGACACAAACATAGTCAAAATACTTTAAGTATACCTAATCCAAATTGAGCATAGTAACAGAAATATAGCTGATTTAATCATAAATAACCAACATGTTTCTGAGCCAAAGGCTGCTTTTTCAAGGCTGAAACATTCAATTACACATACTTTAACATAAAGCAGTAAGATTCCTCTTCTGATGTGAAGGGATCATGATCAGTAAGGGTTCCGTTGAAAACATGGTGCATGTGTATATAGGAGCATAAAGAAAACCGAAAAATACATGTATATTGTTGCAAATTGGGTCTCTATTTGGCAGAGGTGAGGATCCTGTCCAAGTAGGGACCACAATCCTAGTCGGGGAAAGACGGATGCACATAAAAATTATCCACACTAGGTTAAAAAATAGGGCTTCATTTAATGAACAAAACAAGACCAAAACAACAAAAATCCAATAAGTAGAACCAGTGTTATGAATTTTTAATGAATATCTGCAAATATGAGCTTAAAAGCATAAACGCGCCAACCAGGGATATCTGGTCGCGCTTGACCAGGGTAAAGCCAAATGTTCAGGCCGAATGCGATGGAGTGTGGGTCGGATACAAGGACCAGCCTTGTCCCTCTGAAAAAAGTACCTTTGGATGGAGGAATCATTGTTGTCGAAGACCCGATGCGAGTAGCAGAGAAGGCGATGCGTCCTCGTTGGTCCGGCTGGATGTAGGCGATGCATCGGTTCCGATCCGCGCAGTTGGAGATGCATCATTGGCGAACCCCTTACGATAAGGGTGATGCGTGATCGTCGAGCCGTGCAGCCGGGGATACAATATCTTTGTCCGTAGCTGTGATGCGGCGTGGTGAGATGCGTCCTTTCCGACCGGCGCAACGATGGTGATGTGTGGTTTTTGCAGGAAAACAGAAAGAAAACCCACTTCAGAGGGCCCGTGGCTGGATTGCCACGATTTGGCAGGGCAGGGCTCACAGTTGGCTTAGTTCAGAGGCTGTAGAAGGGTTGTTGGAAGTCTTTGATTTCCCTGAGACTTGGGAACAGGAGGCAAGCCAGCAAGCTCTTGGAGTCACTTTGGTTCTGTGTAGAGATGCAGGTCCAGTCCTTCTCACGAGGGCAGCAGCAAAGCTGGAGTCCAACAAAGTCCAGCAGAGTGACAGTCTTTTCAGATGGACAGCATTCCTTCTACCTTGCAGAATATCTTCAGGTCCAGAAGTGTACTGAAGTTATGGTGTCTGAGGTCCAGTACTTATACCCAGTTGTGCCTATGAAATGGGGGGAGATTTCAAAGAGAGGCCATTGAAGTGTACAAGGTCATCTGACCTTCCTGCCCTAGCTCCAGACTCCCTACAGGGGGGTATGCAGCTCTTTGTGTGGAGACCGGCACAGTCCTATTCAGGTGCAAGTGTCAGCTCCTCCCTTCCATCCTGCCTAGTATGGCCTAGAAGTCTGGTGATGGCCAATCAGGATGTTAATGAGCCACCAGGCACTCCTAAGCTCTCTTTTGTGTGTCTGTCTAGAGGGAATGCACAAAGCCCAGCTGTCACCCTCCCCAGACTTGTATTCAGAGACGTGCAGAAGGCACCAAATGGCTAAAGTAAGAAAATGCCAACTTTCTAAAAGGGGCATTTTCAGACTTGCAAACTAAAATCCAACTTTACCATTAGTTGTGATCTAAAATTGTAAGTCCAAAGAAACACCAAACTCAAACTATTGATCTTTTCCCATTGGAAATTGAACGTATAAAATGTCATAAGGTAATCCCAATGTTAACCTATGGGAGAGATAGGCCTTGCAGTAGTGGAAAACGAATTTAAGAGTTTTTCACTACCTGGACATGTAAAAGTTAAAGTACATGTCCAACCTTTTAAATACACTGCACCCTGCCCTTTGGGCTGTCCAGGGCCTTTCTTAGGGATGATTTATATGTATTATAAAGGAAGGTTTGGGCCTGGAAATACGGTTAACTTGCCAGGTTATATGGCATTTTAAAATTGCACACACCGGCTCTGCAATGGCAGGCATGAAGCATGTTTAAAGGGCTACTAAAGTGGGTGGCAGCATCAGTGCTGCCAGCCCACTAGTAGCATTACATTTAATGGCCTTGGACACATGTAGTGCTATTTACTAGGGACTCATAAGTAAATTGACTATGCCAATTGTGGATAAGCCAAATGTTTCCATGTTTTAGGGAAAGAGCACATGCACTTTAGCACTGGTCAGCAGTGGTAAAGTGCCCAGCATCCTAAAGGAAGCTAAAATGAAGTCCGCAAAACGGGAGGTCAGAGGGCAAAAAGCCAGGGAAACCACGCCATGGATGCCAGGTCTAACATAAATGCAGGCAGCCGCGAGTGTTCTACAGTTTTATATAGCGGTGAAAG
The DNA here is from genome assembly GCA_963921515.1 of Calotriton arnoldi. Lineage (NCBI taxonomy): Eukaryota > Metazoa > Chordata > Amphibia > Caudata > Salamandridae > Calotriton > Calotriton arnoldi. The sequence goes on along the minus strand of CAWUFW010010582.1, from coordinate 448,224 downwards.
AGAGAAGAATCGGAAGGAAAAAAGCTCCTACTAGTAACAAAAAAATAATAATAATTGTAGAAGTCCAGGTGAAAGTGACAAAAAAAGGCAATAATGAAACCGTCCGCACTAGAATTATCGGTACAATGGATAGAAAAATTGTGTTGCACAGGTAAAACGCATACTTAAAATTAGCATATTTTGTAGAGGGCAATAACATTTTCAGTGTCATAAAAGACAACGAAAAGATATCATAAGTCAAAATAATGGATGCTGTGATAATCTAATAGAACATATAAAATATCCTAGTTACGGGAAATCGCCAGTAGCAATACCAAAAGAAAGAAAAAGTTTGGTTAAATATATCAAAAGCTACTGCCTCAAAAAGTGTTATCTTGAATCAGTTCTAGTATAGATTACCTCTTCCAGGCTTTCATGTCTCTTCTGACAGCTGGTTGGTGTTGCCATATTGTGAATGACATGACATGCATTTCTTACCAAACACGAGGCTACATGCTGCTTCCTTTGCGTTGTGCTCCCAATTCTTTTAACTTTGGAAGGACAAGCGTTCGCCGACAGCAGCTTCAAGTGTATGTTTTTTTTTAGTTTTTTTTTTTATAAATGAAAACAGAGCATTGCAGCAATACAGAGGACTCCTTTCTGTACCTAATCACTAATTCAGAGGATGCCAAAAATGTATTTATCTGCCATATGTCATGGAATGATTCGGAACAGTAAACGGAACCTATGGTGCTAACCCCTGGAGGGCATGCACCTAAATGGTCCAGTGGCTGAGCAGGGATGACCCACAGCCTTTTTATATATGTTATATGGCGTGGAGGTAAATGTGAGCTGTGCCAGCAATAGGTCTTTTCAGACGTCTAAAACCGTAGTCCGACCAGAAAAGGAGGTAAACACATAGGGCCCGATTCCGATCTCGTTCGGAAAGCATACCGACTGAATAGGTTCAGGAATGCTTTCCGTATGACTCGGATCGGGGAAGTCCGACCGAACGAGAACGATGCATCTGTATGCATCCGGATACGATTCGGTCGGACTCCCATTGACTTCAATGGGAGCCTGTGCACCGAACGTGAACACAGGCTCCCTTTGAAGAAAGGGGTGGGTGGGTAAAACCTTGCACCGTGTGGCGGGCACCCCATGGTGCCTGCCACACTGTGCTTGGTTGGAAAGGGGGGACCCATGGTTACCCCCACGGGCCCGATTCGGAGGGCCCCGGGTGAAGGGGGGCCTGCTACGGGCCCCACAAAGACCGATTCCGGCAGCCGTTTTGTTCCGGGCTAACAGATTCGGAAAGGCTGTCCGAATCGGTCATCTTACTCACTTGTTCGGAAACCAAGTCCATAGAACTGTACGAATTGGCTCCGGAAAAGCTCAACCTGTCCAAATGCCTTTCGGAACTGATTCGGTCAGCCCGAACGGTTTCCAGGCATCGTACTTGGTCGTTCGGAACTGGGAACGAGTCGGTCGGAAACAAGGGCTCCGGATCGGATTTGGCAAACCCTAATCCGTTTCGGATCGACCGACATCGGAATCGACCCCATAGTGTGCTACCTTTGCAACAACATACAATCCATTGTAATTTGTGGGAACACTGCAGGCTGATTTAAACTCACTATTTGGTTTTAATCATACATACCTAAGGGTCTTACTGCTGCAGCTGTTGGTAGTTGGCCACACCAGCCAAGCAGTTGGGCCTTCACAGGAATCCCCAGTGATGTGTATAGTGCTCTTGGGTTTTTGGAAATGAGATTCAGCTCTAAGGAGAGACAGTAATGCCACACATTACTATGCAGCCAGTCAACCTACCTGTTGTGTGTAAATCTAGAATAATGGCAAGAGCATGAGAGACCTTCCATTACAAGAAATGAAATCTGGATTGGCTCACTCGGGTTCAATTGTGTAACTATTCCAATCCTTTAAAGAGAAAACACTTGGTATTGACATGCTTAGAGAATTTTCCTGAAAAGTATATGAAAGCTTTCAACAAGGTACGTAGTTGCATAAATGAAAATTAATTTCCAGGTTAGCTGTTATTGTTGTTGGAAAAGTCTTCTGTAAATAGATCATGGATTTTAAATTGTGAAGGTTAATATTTCCATTTCTTGTTTTAGACCATTCTTGGAGATTTTCAAAAAGAGCAAGAGAAGTTTGTACAAGAACAGCACACCAAGAAGTCAGGTATTCTACATGTTTGCATGAACAAGTACTGATTTTTCTAGTCCAAATTTGTCAGTAGTATTTATTTGCGTGTTTTGTGCTTCGGTATTAACAAGAAAACTGATTTTGCTTCACCCTTTTAGTTTTGCCTTACCCAAGTGTGCTTGGAGCACTGAATCGGTTTATTCTGATTTTGTAGGGGAGAATAGACTTGGTAAACTAAACAAAAGGGGTCTACTCCAATGTCCTTCTTTCTGGGCTGTTTTTTAGTTGTTAATGTGGTGACTTTTGACACGTCTTCAAAGAGTCTGCCATAAAAGGATCCATGTCTAGATTTTTGAATAAGGCAAATTGGCACTGTTTTGATGGACAGTCTTGATATGTACAAAGAGAGTAAGTGATGTCATGCAAGCAAGGAGCAAGAAGCATAAGACCAATCCCCTGGCCCCATTTCCAAACTCTTCTTATGTCAACCACATCGGTTACTGTGTACATTGCATATTGATGTGTGACATGTGCTGTAGCTGTGGTAAAAGAGCTGCAGTGTATGCTGGGTGCATGCTGGCCACATTGTGAAACAAGAGCTGATGTGCCTTGGGCTAATACCAGTGCTTAATTTGTGCCGGTGTTTTCCGATGTTCGGCACTGGCGCTTATGTGTAAACACCGTTGGGTACCCTCACATGGTGGCTCTGTGGCCTGAGTACTTTTATGCAGCGTTCATTAGAGCAGCATCACCTATGCTATATAACTTTTTTTTTTTTAAATGGTAAAACTTGAACTTAAAACCTGTAGTTAAAAATGAGTTGGGTTATGCAAGCGGCAAGGGGACTAGTGAATAGTACCTTGGGCCCTGGCGCTTAATATTTTACAAATTAAGCTCTGGACCGTGATACAGATTCCAGCATAATAAACGCAGTAAATTTGAATGTCTTCCTCTGAAGCAGTGAAGGAGTGTGCTGCTAAGGGTTTGTAGCTTCATCTCTGCACCCAGCTCTAGTCTTAACTTAGGCAGGTGTTGTTTAATTGGACAGACATTAAATCTTCAAGCTGAAACAGAGGACATGCATAGCGCAGTCGTCTCCCTCAAGTAGCAAACTTTTTCACAGTGCTTTCCGGGAGCTGCCTCCTGGTTGAAGCTATATGACCTGACCTCCCTACATGAGCTGCCAAAGTCTGCAGAGTGATGGGCTTCTACTTTACTGTCACAGTTCAACCACAGTGGCTGCACCCAAATCTTTCCTGGCCTGCGTGCGTGGCAGTCTTATACCACCTGCATGTTTTAGTATCTTTCCCAGCACAGAGGCATGTGAATGAAGTAAAGTACAAACAACATTAACATCATGTTTCCTTAGTGCTTCGTCGAGGCACTCGCACTGGTCAGTCAGATCGGGTGGTATGGGATATCTCGGTTGCACCTTGATTCTGCACCGATGACATGTGCTCGGAGGCTTGATCCGGACATTCAGGTGGGGTCACCTCTCTCAGGAGCTGATGAACACTGAGGAAGATGTTTGAAGTGTGACAAGTCCTGTGTGATGGACTGTCTGGAACAATGTGCTGTCGGAATGTGTCCTTTGCACGTCACAACCCTCAAAGGGTCGACAGCAATTGGAGTGTCCATTTTCCTCTTCTGGTTCTGTTTGACCAGTACCCAGTTCCCTTTGTCGAAGACTGTTTCTTGGGCGCACTGGCGCTGATCAGCATATATCTTCATTTTGCTCTTTTGAGAAGTATCTGTGACACGAACCTTATTGGCATTCATCGATTGGTCCAATGTCCATTTTGGTAGTTTGGTACTTATGGCTCTCCTAAATAGCAAAGTGGCAGGACTCTCATCAGTTGCGAAGTGAGGAGTTGATTGATAGGCACAAAGGGCTTGACACATGGCTTGTTTTAGATCGATTCCCTCCATCGATGTTTGCTGAATTACCCTCTTGAGGGTGCCCATAAATCGTTCAAGAACACCATTGTCTTGGGGCCAAAGAGGTGTACTCTTTTGATGCTTGACATGGAGTCATACAAGACACTCCTTGAATTCTTTGCTATTGAAAGCTGGGCCATTGTCAAATTTGGAATAGCGGGGATGCCCCACGCTGCAAAGATGTCATCAAGCCGCTCAATGACTTTGTCATGGGTTGATGATAGTTCTTCCACCAAAGAAAAACGCGAATATTCATCAGTGACTACCATGAGATTATGTCCATTTCCTAGCAGCCCAAAGAAATCAACTGCAACTCTATCCCAGGCATGCGCAGGAAGGTCAGACATTGTCAAAGGGTGCTGCGTCACTGTGGGGGATAAACAGTTACTAAGGTGGCACATTTTCAGTTCTTTCTCAATCCGTTCATCTAGGCGATGGAACCACACTATCTTTTAGGGCTCTTTTGGTGACTACAATGCCCTTCATGGGCTTGCTCAATGACTTGCTGTCTTAAGCTCCCGGGTATGACGATTCTCGAGCCTCTCAATGTGATACCCTCTTGGGTGATGGATAGCTCATCATGTACACTTTTGAACTTTTGGAATTCAACATCATCAACAAAGGGTTGAATACTTTTCTTTAATGATTGCGTTGTAATTAGGTCTTTGAGTTTGAGCATGTCTTTATCTCTGTTGGAAGCAGCAATAATCTGTTCATTGGATAGAGCTGCTAGCGTGCCGGACATTACTATGAAGTTGAGATACTCTTCAGCCGCTTTGTATGTTGATCTGTGGCTGCGGCATTGTAACTGCACTCTTGAACAGTAATCTGGGGGGTTTCGATACTCCCCCGGCTTCTGTACAGTCGCATAGTCATACTCTTGCAGTTGCAACCCCCACCTCTTAATGTGAGGGGTCATCTTAGCGTTCGGATTTCCAAAGATAGTGAGCAACGCCTTGTGATCCGTAATGACAGTGAATTGTTTTCTGTACAGAAATGCAGGAAAATATTTGCAGGCCCACAATACAGCCAGACTCTCTTTCTCTGGCTAAAAATTGGCACGTTCTGTTTCAGAGAAGCTTCTGCTTGCATAGGCCGCAATGTGTCTCTGAACATTCCCATAACCACTGTGTTGACCAGGAATCACTCTAGCCCCACCAGGCTTGCATCTACTGTGAATTCAGTGCGTAACTTGGGGTCAAAATAGGCCATTTTGATTGTATTCTCAATCACATGTTTTATGTCCTTAAAACCTTGGTCATATTTAGGAAACCACTGGATTGAGACATTCTCCTTCAAGTCTCAATGGGGCACTCACTGTAGCAAAGCCATGAATGTATCTTGAGCAATAACTGTCCATGCCTAAGAAGGATCGCAGCATTGTTAAATCTTAGGGGGGGGGGGGGCAAGTAGATGACAGTGTTTGCACCTTAGCCAGGTCAGGAGTCATTCCCCCATTGGAGAATATGTGCCCAAAAATCGTAAGTTTGGTCTTGTGAAACAAATTCTTTGCTGCATTCTGAGTGAGCCCTGCATCAGCAAGTAGCTAGCACACTTGTATAAGAGCCTTATCATGCTCCTTTTTGTGTTGTCCCAAATACCAGTATGCCGTCACTGTAGTTGAAAGCGCGTGTAACAGGTTGAATTACTCGGCGAATGACATCCTGAAATATCTCCGCAGCCAAAGATACTCCAAAACTCATTCTTTTGTATCTGAACAAACCAACATGAGTTGAAAACGTAGTAATACACCTACAGTTCTCTTCCAGATGAAGTTAATGGTATCCTTTGTTCAGGTCAAGACGGGAGAAGACTTTAGCGCTGTTCAGCTGCATGATCATATCCGCTGTGTGAGGACCAGGATGTCTTTCCCTCTCGATTGTTTGTTGGCCTGGCGCATATCAACACAAATGCGCACTGCACCACCACTGTCCTTCTTCGGCACCACAACTATAGACTAATCCCACGGCGTAGGACCGGTGAAGCATTCAATGATGTCATGCTTCATCAGTATTTCTAGTTCTTTCTCAATGGCTTCTTGTAAGTGAAAGGCAACTCTGTGGTGTGTAAAGATCACGGTAATCCAATTGAGTATCAATTCAAAGAGTATTTATTCAAGAAGATCCTTTACACCTCAGCCTGCCAACTCAGCTGTAGTCCATCCAACCGCTTTAACTTGAATCTAAACATTCTTAAGAAGCAGTCTTCAGAACAATATTATGTCACTTGGAATGTGATAAGTGCAACATTCCACATGAATGCTTACAGTGAATTAAAGTACAATATTAAGCATATTACACATCTTCCTCCTAATAACAAAACAACTTTTAAAAAAACACTTAAAAGAGTAAGAATAAAACTTTGTCTTAATACCGATTATGCTTATAATAACATATAGTCTTGTAAGTACTTTGGCTTGACACGCTGCCTCATGCTACTTGCCCTTCCATTATACTTTACAGATGAAGGTTTATCACTATCACTCTCTTTGCAATAGTCAGAGATATCATGAGATAGCTTGGCAACTCTATTTAAATTCCATACCCTGTGATCTTCAGTTCTGACAGCATTTTTAAAAACCTTAATGACTCTCATGGGTAGTAAGTACTTGGATCCCAGAGTGGTTGTTCCTTTACGAGGATTTTTTATTTTAACCAAGTCACCTACCCTAATGATCGTCCCTTTTACTGCTTTCCTTACATCAAAGTACTTTTTGTTTTTAGACATACTTTTCATCTCTTTTTTAAATTTCTCCTGATCATTTTCGACGTGTTTTAACTCAGGTAATTTGTTCAGAACCCATGAGGGACTTAACATAGTATTAGGTTTCCTTTTGCGAAGCAGTTCAAAAGGAGTTCTGCCAGTCACAGAATGTGGAGAAAGTCTGTAGGTTTTAACCTTGTTCAAAACTTCAGTTTGCCAACACTTGTGGTATGACACTGCACGTTGAATGGTTTCCTTGAGTACCCTGTTGAACCTTTCAACAACACCATTTGTTTCAGGGTGATATAAGGCTGACTTTTTGTGCTTAATCCCTCTATCAGATAAGTACTTGTCCATTTCTTTTGACGTGAATTGGACCCCATTATCCGACAACATGGTGTTAGGGAAACCTTCTCTCTCAAAAATATCTTCAAGAAATTTTACTACATCTCTTGTCTCTACAGAGTTGGTAATTTTGACTTCTGGCCATCTAGAGTAGATATCTATAAGAACTATGATGTATTTGTCTGTGCTGGTATGCTTGATTGGACCTAGAATGTCTATAGCAACTTCTTCTCAACCTAGTTTTGGAAGTTCTCTCAAGGTCATGGGTTGAACTCTTGGTTTGAGAATTTTCTCACATTTGTTGCATTCAATACATTCTCTCACAGAACCTTTCTATAGAAATGTCCATCCCTGGCCCACCAGTATGTTTGTCTCAATATTTCTTTGGTTTTAGAAATACCTGGATGGCTCTCATGGGCAAATTCGATCAATTGGTTTCTTAAGCTGGATGGAGGTATCAACCTGGTTCCTCTAAACAAGATGTCGTTGTGGCAAGATAATTCATCTTTTACTCGATAGAATCCAGATAAGGTATCATTTACTTTATCACATGTTTTCCAACCGTTTTTGATACAACTCAAAACAGACTGTAGAGTTTCATCTTTTGACAATTCACTAATCCAAACATCTTCTTTTATTATGCTGTCAGTGACATTGCAGACAGCATATTCATCAAGTTCACTAAAACAGTCCTCCAATATTTCATCCTCAGAGTTATCTTTTGAGATCAAACGGGAGCAACAGTCGGCTATATTGTTTTTAGCACCTGGGACATATTTTACATGAAAGTTGAATTCTTGAAGAGCAACAACCTATTTTCGTATTCTGGAAGATACGTTGTCTAAACCTTCTCAAAAATTTCCTTCAGTGGCTTATGATCAGTCTTGATTGTAAAACTTTTTCCCCATAAAAACTTGCGAAGTTTCCTCACAGCCCAGAATACTCCCAAGGCTTCTTTTTCTATAACAGAATAATTAGATTCTGCCCCTCGTAAACATCTTGACAAAAATAAAATAGTTGCCTCCACTCCATCAAGTTCTTGCATCATGACTGCACCTAGACCTGTTGCACTTGCATCTGTCATGATGACAACATCTTGGTTGGGATCAAAGCTCTTTAAAGAGGAGGCTTTAGAAAGCTATCTCTTAATGAGTTCAAATTCATCATCACATTGAGTATTCCAAGTGAAACCAACACCTTTTTTAATAAAAGTCGCATATTATGTGTTTTGCTTGCAAAGTTTGGGATAAACTTGGTGTTATACTCTGACATCCCCAGAAATTTTACAACCTCATCTTTATTGTTAGGAATGGCCATGTTGTTGATAGTATCTACTAGTTCCTTCTTTGGTTTTATGCCAGAGCCAGAAATGGTATGACCTAGATAATCAATGCTAGGTATATTGAATTTGCATTTCTTCACTTTGAGTGTTAAACCATTTTCTTTGATTTTATTTAATACAATTCTGACTCTATTATCGTGTTCTAGTTCAGTTCTTCCAAAAATGAGTATATCGTCTTGATAGATCTTTATCCCTTCACAATCTTTAAAGACATGTTCCATCATCCTCTGAAAGACTGCTGCAGCTGATATTAGCCCAAAAGGCATCCTCACGAATTTATAGGTGCCAAAGGGTGTTATGAATGCTGTAAGGTCCTGAGAGGTAACATGTAACTTTATTTGATGGTATGCAGAAGCTAAGTCAATTGAAGAAAATAATTTAGCCCCTCCCAATAGTGATAACATTTCAGCAATATTAGGCAAGGGATAATGATCCACGACTACACACTTATTGAGTTCTCTTAAATCAATGCAGAGTCTGGATTCACCATTGGCTTTGAGTGCCATAACAACAGGGGCTAACCACTCCGTGGCCTCTACTTCAGTAATGATACCATTCTTTAAAAGTTTGTCAAGTTCAACCTTCATTTTCTCCTTGACCTTAATAGGAACACTTCTAACTTTACTCACAATTGGTATGGAATTTTTCTTCAATAAGATTTTATGGGAATAACCTCTCAAACAACCTAATTGATCCTTAAATACCTCTGGAAATTCACTCTCAAATGAAGATACAGATGTTTGTAGTAATTTACTTTGTTCACCATTAAGAGTTGGAAAGTGACCCAATAGAGTACAGGTTGATTCATTTTGTTTAAGTTTTATGGATGGAGTTTCGTTGGGATCAAGGATTACTCTGAGATCTTTCTGAAGAGCCCAATTTACCAGCGAATCACCTCTTTCAGAAACATAAATCTTCCCTGTGGTTGAGTTGGATTTGAAAGAAATATTACCATTGAAAAATCCAGATAGATTAATAGGTTCACCACCGTAACCTCTTGCTTTGATGTCTGGTTTATGTAGAACAACTTTGTTGAACAAGAACTCATCATAAACCATTTTTGGAATTAGTGTTACTTTTTCACCTGTGTCGAACAACATTTGTACTGGAACATTTTCAATTAACACAACATCAAAAGGACCATCTTTTCCCCCATCACTAATTCTCATTATAATCTCTTCTACTTCACACTCATCATCACAAGAGATTTCTTGAACTTTCTTTTTAAAGGTCCCAGTGCGACAACATTTAGAGGTATGACCCCTTCTTCTGCACTTTTTGCATGTGGCTCTCCAACCAATGCAATCTTTAAAATTAGCTGTATGACCATACTCGCCACATCTATAACAAGTACCTTGAAATTTTCTTGAAGAAGATTCATTTTTGTAACTATCACTACTATTGTGTTCATCTTTATACTTACTAGTGCTTTTGTTTTCTTGTGAGAGATTAATCTCTCCTTTGTTCTGTTGAGAAGATAAAACATTACTATGCTTATTCTTAAACTTGCTTTACAACATGAATATTACTTTCTTTCTGTGTTTCCTCATCTTTCTTATTTAATTCTTCTACACATGCTTTAGTGTGTTCACACGATTTAGCTATAGAAATCACATCGGTAAGAGAAGGATTATCTTTGGCCCACCATTGTTCCTCTACTTTGTCCAAAGAGCAACCTAACATAAATTGATCCCTTAACCTCTCTTCATAATTTGACCCAAAATTACAAGTAGAAGCTAGTTTCCTCAATTCAGTGATATAATCCTCTGCCTTCTCACCTGATCTTTGCATGCGCCTGCCAAAGTGATGTCTTTCTAAAACAGTTGAAACTTTGGGCAGGAAATGAAGATCTAATTTTTAAGACAAATCTCATAATCATTAAGATTGTCATCATCTTGAGAGGTTAAATCAGGAAGATGTTGAAATATCTCCTGTCCTTCTGAGCCCAGACAATGCAAAAGAAGAGACATTTTTCTTTCTGTACTGAGGGAGACACCACATACTCTTGAATAGTGTGAAAACACAATTTTCCATTTTTTTCATGGAATGGGTGGCTCTCCAGGAGTAGACAAGAAAATGGAGGAGAAGGTACATTTTGCATGTTTAAGATGAGAGTTTAGTACAGACTCTATAAGAATACCTGCAATGAAAGAGTAAATATTAGATGAAATGAATAAAAAGAAAATTATTAATATTTAAAGTGATGTGAAGATAGGCAAAGTATAAAGTGAGCCTATCACTGATCAGAATGTTTCCACGACCTTATGTCTATTGTTCATCAAAAATAGAATGTTTCTCAGGCTGTTGGAATATTTTGTGAAGATTTCTTTTGAAGTATTGTTGAAAAGAATGTTCTTTGTTGGTTAGTTTAAAAACAAAGGATAATGAATAAGAACTTTGAAAGTCACTTCCAGAAATCAACAGAACTTTCCTCTGTAACAAAGAACAAAGTGAAGATTCTAATTTTGAATCATCCAAGATGGATCTCAACAAGAAGCGAGGTTAGCGCTCAAGTGTTTTTTTTTTTTTAACAGTGATGCCAACAGGAAGTAAGGTTAGCATTCTAGCGGTTGTTCTCCTTCTTTTTATTTGTCAGAATGACGTATCCAGTAGAGAAGGAAGAATCGTCGCGTGTGTAGAAGGAGCGCGCACAGAACATAAGGTATGTTGAACAACAACAATATTAAAAAGGCGGTTGACTCAACATGTAGTTTCCAAGGCAAACCAATTTGAAGTTGACAGAGGCAGGCAAACACACGGTTTCTTTCTCCTACACAACGTGAGACAGGAAGAAAGATCGCTACCATGTACAATCACATAAAAGTCACGTTTAAAAAAGATGCTGTGTTCATCATGTTCTGCAATGGCAGCAATCTCGGCACACACCAACACAAATCAGCGCTAAACAGAGTACACCTCTGTTCTTCCTCGGCTTTTCAACTTTTGGATAATAATAGAGAAAAGTGTGTACAGAATACGCCAAGCAGGGGGGCGTATAACAGACACACGATGATTCTCTCAATTTTGAAATGACAAGAACGTCAGCTCTGAAGAGAGTTCACTTGTTCAAAGGCTCACGATAAATTCAAATAAAAGTAGCTTAATACGATACCAAATGTACACAGTTCAGCAGTGAACTCAGATGAGGAGCCAGTTAGGTAAACTTGAAGATGAGCTGGGAAACTGAAGAGAAGACTCTCAAAATGATGAGCTTTGAAAATTGCTGGTAGCATTGAGTTGAGATCTATGGGTTCTTTTAACTCGTCGCCATTGTAAAGATCACGGTAATCCAATTGAGTATAAATCCAAAGAGTATTTATTCAAGAAGATCCTTTACCTCAGACTGCCAACTCAGCTGTAGTCCATCCAACCGCTTCAACTTGAATCTAAACATTCTTAAGAAGCAGTCTTCAGAACAATATTATGTCACTTGGAATGTGATAAGTGCAACATTCCACATGAATGCTTACAGTGAATTAAAGTACAATATTAAGCATATTACATGGTGCCTTTGGGCAACCGGGTAAATGTCCTCATTCATATGAAGTTGCACCTTCATTTTCTTGAGTGTTCCTAGGCCACGAAACAACGACGGGAACTGACTTGCGATTCCAGACTGGGCAAAGGGGTTGTAATTGAGAGCGATCAGTCCCATGTCAGTAGCAGAGGCAAATCTAAGTAGGCATACACTTGAAGTTCCCTGAAGAACGCCAGTTGGCGCTGGCACTGATGTTGTTTTGTATTCCATGGTTGCTGCAAATGACCCTTGACTCTGTAGCTGTTTAGCAGCACCCCACATGTATACCTTTGTGTTTGACTGGGTAAGGCATGGCACAGGAGATAAGCTGTTAAACTTTTGTACTGGCATGATATTAATTGACGCACCACTGTCTATAATGAAGGTCATGGGGCACCCGTTCACTTTTAATGTAATTTTAGGACAGTGTCCAAATAAATTTTGTCACTCCGGTTGGTGATTCTTCGTTGAATTTTGATCTTTTTTGCACACAGCTAGTCCTACATGTGCATGCCGTTCTTTGGTTGACATCATCAACGCACATCCGTCGTTTTCGCTGGTGCCTGATAATGATATTGACGAGACTTTGTATGACGAATGTTAGACTTGGCTTTTTCAGCAGGTTTACCTCCAGACTTTTGCTTTTTGCCTTCCTGTTTTTGACCTTGTTTTTGATGGTTGAGTGTCTCTGCGCACTTTCTCACTGCTTTTCAGTGTTGAAGTGCAAGTGCTCCTACTATAAAGTGTGTTATGATTGGTTTTCCATGATTGGAATATTTTGATTTACTGGTAAGTTCTTAGTACAGTGCACAGTGTGTGCCCAGGGCCTGTAAATCAAATTCTACTCGTGGGCTTGCAGCACTGGTTGTGCCATCCACACAGGTAGCCTTTCAAAGGTGTCTCAGACTGCAGTGTCTGCGCACAGTTTTTACTGCCATGTCGACCTGGCAAGTGCACCCACTTGCCAGATCCTAACCTTCCATTTTTTCACATATGACACCCCTAAGGTAGGCCCAAGATGCCCCTGTGGGTGCAGTGTGTGTGAAAGGTGGGACCTGTACTAATGTGTGTTACATGTCCTAATAGTGAAATACTGTGCATTTCGTTTTTACTGTTGCAAGGCTATCTGTCTCCTAGGCTAACATGGGAGTTTCTTTGTACCATCTTACAAGCATAACATTCCATAGGGACAAGATAGGGAAATGGAGTTTAGGCTTCCTGAACTCAGAATTTAAAAATACATCTTTTAGTAAAGATTACTTTTGTATGGTGTGTTTGAAAATGCCACTTTTCATGGAAGAGGTGTGGCGCAGCGGCCGGGGTGCCTGACTCTGAACCACGGGGTTCACGGTTCGATCCCCCGGTGCCGGCGGCAGGTTAGCCCAGCACCATGTGACTGTGGGCAATAGCTCGCTTAATCTTCCCGACGGCCCCCAGCTCCGGGACACCTCTCCGGAGGTAGCTGTGCGCTTTACAAATGCTGGTATTTCATTATTTCACTTTTAGAAAGTGAAAGACACACAGATGATGGACGGAATGCAGAGCATATCAAACTTTCACCCCCACTCAAAAGATCTGGGTTAAATCCATTGTTCTTTTGCTCACCATGCCACCCCAGTTTAGACCCAGCCATATGCAAATCAGTCTTGACCCTGTGCCTCTTGGGAACAGTCCAGCCCGAACTGCCAAGCCAGGTCCTCCCTGGACCGGAAATGAGCATCCTGGGACCGGTTTCCGGGCATCACCCCATATCAGCCATGCTAGCTTGAATCCAATGGCACAGTGAGCCGGGGACCCACGTCTTGGCATACTCGGCGCACTTAGGGCGAGAAAGCAAAAGACACACAGATGATGGACGTAATGCAGAGCAAATCAAACAGTCACCCCAGTCAAAAGATCTCGATTAAATCCATCGTTCTTTTGCTCATCATGCCACCCCAGTTTAGACCCAGCCATATGCAAATCAGTCTTGACCCTGTGCCTGATGGGAACAGTCCAGCCCGAACTGCTAAGCCAGGTCCTCCCTGGACCGGAAACAAGCATCCTGGGACTGGTTTCGGGGCATCACCCACTCAGCCAGGCTAGCTTGAATCCAGTGGCACAGTGAGCCCGGGACCCACATCTGGGGATAGTCGGCTCTTAGAAAGGGGGGCATTTTCTTGCTTAACCATCCTGTGTGCCTCTGCCATTTGTGTATTTCTTGTCTGGGTTTGGAGTGACAGGGCTGGCGATGTGCATTCACACTAGACAGACCCAAGGGGAGCGTTGAGGTGTGTCCTGCCTTTCCTGAGTGACTCATAGCCAGGCTGAATAGACCTGGCTGCATTGAGAGTAGTGGGAGGAGTTGTCGCTTGCACCTGAATGGACTGTGTCTGCCTCTCACAAAGCTGTCTCCACCTCCTGTGGTGAACCTGGCCTGAGCCAAGCTGAGCTGGTTAATGTGTGCCAGAGGATCTTTGTACCAACTTCAAAGGAAAATGTGGTATAAATATTGGGGCCCTGACCCCAGGACTTAAGAACTTTTTTGGATCAATAAACCTGCCAAGAAGAAGAGCTGGAGAAGCTGTGATGAGAGACTACCACTTTGCTGTGTGCTTTACTGTGTTGCCTGCAGTGGCGGCTTCTGTCTTGGGCACTGAAAGCACTAGCCTAGACTTTCTGCATCTGTTTTCCCTGAGTTTCTCCAAGGGCTTGAGGTAGAGCTTGCCCCCTGTTCAAGAAGTCTCAGGAACAACAAAGACTTCAAGTCCATCTGCTACCAGCACTGGGAACTGTGTGTTTTATGCTGCAACAGAAGAAAAAGCAACCTGACGCTGTCAACGACGCCGCTGCCTCATCCGTGACCCGAGGGCACCACCGCACTTTGCACCGCAACCCTGGTCTCTCTGAGGCTGCCGTTCGCCGCCACTGAGCCGCTGATGCACCATGACCTGTGGGCACCACACTCTGCACCACCTCACACCACCGCCCTGGTATCCCCGACGCCGCTGTCTGCACCGTGACCTGTAGACACCGCTCGTGGAGAACATGGAGCACTGTCACGCTGCGCACCACAGCCCTGGTCTCGCCGACGCTGCTGCTCCAAGCTGAAGTTGACGCCGCTGCCTGCACTGTGGTTTGGAGGCACCGCTCGTAAGTTACACGATGCTCTGCCCGTCCCACACCCCAGTCTTGGCCCACAGACATTGGCGACATCGACTCCAGTACGTCAGCCGACGACAGCGCTTCAGCAACGACGCCACCGATGCCTGCACCGTGACCTGCTAGCACTGCAACGAGCACCGCCCTACTTCACACCGCAGCCCTGGCCTCACTAATGCCGCTGGAAACAGTCAAGCTGCCTGCACCGTGACCTGAGGGCGCTGCACTGTTGCTTTTGCACCGCAGCCCCAACGTCTGCCGTCACTCCTGACTTCAACCACACGGAGTTCAACCTGCAACGTATTTGACTTTAAGGGGCCGATGACACCTGTACCGACGCCGGCTCATCAGAGCTCATCGCAAGTTCCTCGTCGTCCTGCATTTCAAAATGTACTGTTTTGCGGGTATTGGCGACACCGTAGCTGGCCTGCGACGCTGCGGTCAGCCAGAACTATCTTATTTGTTTGTTCAGGATGCTGTGATAGCCCTGGACGGAGCTATCGACTTCAAGGAACTTGAACTTTAAAGTGTATTTTTGCTTTATCAGTATTTTGAATCACTGTATGTTGGATTTTTATCGTTTTGGTATTGTTTTACACAGATAAATATCGGCTATTTTTCTAAAACTGGTGTGGTGTCCTCTTGTAGTGTTTTCACTGTATTACTGTTTGCTATGTGCAAATGCTTTACACACTGCCTCTGAGATAAGCCTGACTGTGCCAAGCTACTAAGGGGGTGAGCAGGGGTTATTTTAGAAGTGTAACTCCCTTATCCTGAGTAGGAAGAAGGATCCCTACTTGGACAGGGTGACAACCTGCCAACTAGAGACCCCAGTTCTAACAGCGAACCAGACGACAATCAACTTTCTTTGATTTCTACTTGTCATACCTGATGTTGCCTTTTGGCCATGTGAGTGTAACGACAATGCTTCTGGAACCTTCTGGCGTCCATTTTCACTTCTCACTGTGACACATTTAGTTTCTCTTTCACTCTGCAGACCATTTTGAAGTGGTTTTCGTTCCAGCAGCCTTTGCATATTTGTCCTATGGCTGGACATTACCCTCATGGGGAAATGAAAACCACATTGGCAGCATAACCTTCTCTTCTTCGGAGAGGTCACCTGGCGTGCATCTACTTTGTGTTTGCTTTTCATGCTCATCGCTGATCCGTTACGCGATGTTCCTGTCTCTCTCAACATGCGTCTCCTAAGGGAATCTGAAAGATAACCATCAATAACACTGAGGCGCATTGCTTCTTGCTCATTGACTTAGTGTTTGATAAGTGCTTCAGGTGTTTCAACAAAGTCATCCATCCTTTCACCAGCCTTTTGTCGTGCATGGTTGAAGATGTACCTTTCATAGTCTACATTCGGCATCGGATTGAACTGGGTTTCCAAAGCTTCTTTTATCTTTTGGTATGATGTTGCATCAGTTTGTGAGACTTTCTTTAGCACTTCTTTGACTCCATTACCAGCTAGGTTTTTCAAATATTTAATGACTTTCTTGCTAGTGCATCTATGAAGTCATCAAACGTTTCTATCCATGCAGTCCACCTGACACTGATGTTTTGTTTCTTCGTGGTGTCAAGCGGTGGTGGCGGCATCAGGAATCTGGCCGCATTGTATCTCACGCTTCCCTCTGCTGAATTTGAGATTATGTGCTGCTCAGGCAGCATCTGTTGCACGGGATGCCACTTGCAACTTCTGCATGCATCAGCCTAGCGCCTGAGCCTGGGTTTTCACATCCACTTTGAGGTCGTGTGGCGCTTTGAATGCCTGTGTCGGCAAGTAGGTCTCTGTTTTTCATACCTGGTCATCACTGTCTTTAGCATTTGCTTTGTACCGATGATGGCTATCTGTTATGGAGTGACGCAGTATCTCTTCTTTCAGCCTTACCAGCGGGTTCTGGCGGGCTTTTCGAAGGCTGCTGGGTCCTCAACTTCTTTGATGGCTGTGTATGGGCTGGAGCGGGGCTTTGAATCCACATGCGCCAACTGCAGACTGCTTTGCATCGACTTGGGGTGCACGTGGTATGCACAAGCAGTCTGCTGTACCTTTGCAAACTCTCAGAGAGATCAGCCTTTTTCCTTTGGGGCACGTATCCTCTACTTATCGCCTGTTGTAGCATCTCTCCCGGCCCGGGAGCATGCAAATGAACATGCCCACACACGGAGCTCTATACAGACGTCTTTATTCTTCAGCATACAACCATACACTGCACGCATTGCGTCATAACTTTTATAACCACACCTTCACACCTCCCAGCAGGTTACGCAATTCCTGTTTTAGAGTCCGTTCAGCACTGCAAGGGTCTTAGCACACATAATCTCAAGACACTACACATGTGAATGTGTAAGGGCCATCACAATTGTTTTGTGAGAGGAGAGGCATGAGGCAGCAAACCAGCAGTGTTAGCCAAGGCGGCAGTGGGGGCCTGGCCCCTTTGTCTCGTTACTGTTTGGTGGATAGGGCAGTTGTGTCATATTTCTAACTGACTAAGCAAAAGTCTCCCCTTAAAAAGGTAATCTCAGTATCTCGAATGGTCGGTTAGGCGCTTGCAAAAAAAGGGCAGATAGAAAATAGGATACTGATGGGGGAAATTCTCTCCCTGATGTAGTTTGCTTCCTTTCCTGCCTAGCATTCTGCATGCTTGTGAAGTATTGGGGGTGCAATGCATGGATGAACTTAGAAAAAGATATTGTTTATAATGCAACAGTGCAAAGTGGATTACCATTATGTGTGGCTCCATGTTATTATATCAGATCCATTAATTACCCTATAATTAATCTCGAGGGATTACTAACGAAGTAATTAATTTGGGGATCCTCTGTTTTTCTGTTATTTGAAAAAGAGATTGCCTCACAAATATCTTTTTGATGCAATATTATTTTAATTCAAGTCAAGTCAATGGCAGCAATTGCTTCATCTACTATTTTTTTTTTTTTTTTACTGCAGAAACACCCCACTATCCCGAACCACTTTACTTATTTTTCTTTCCTCTTGCTCTTTTGAGTTGGGCATAGCCCCGCATTCCCACCTTTACTTAATTATTTGCCTTCTTATATATGTACCCGTCTCTCTGTGTGTATGTGTGTGTGTGTGTACACCGATACACACAATAGGTTAATATATCTGTATCCACATAGGTGTTTAGATATAAATATATATGTATACTTGCCTATCACTTCCTTATTTGCCCCAAACTTTTACTTACCTTACATGTTTTTTTATTTACAATGTTCCCCGTTTTTTTTTTTTAGGGCTTCTAGATTAATTCTAGACTTTAACGTGTTTCTAATCGTCCCTTAATAGCTGGAGGACCTGTGGTGCAATGAGATAATGATTTACTCAGGGTCACAGAGTTTTGGTTAAGTAAGGATGCTGGTATTTGCCGCAGTGTCTCCCTTTTAAGAAGGGCCAGAGGACCTCAGTGAACTTGCAAAATGATTGGCAGCACTCCATCTCTGTTTAACCATCGTACACCTACACAGAGAGGAAGCCTATAGGAAGAAAATCGGGACCCCTAGAAATGCTGTACTAAAAGCATGTAAAAGCACTACATGGATTTTTTTGACTCCGAATATGTATTGCTGTATAGAACTGCACAGGAGTTCAGATATCAGAAAAATATTCAGCTTATTGCTGTTACTTTTTTTTTTTTTTAGCAGCCGTCTCCTTTGTTTTGTAAAGCAGTCTGTAATTGTCCTTGGCTGCGGTCTTTCACTTCAGACTGTAAAATAGGTTTTGTAGTGAAGCAATGGAGACTAATTAGGCCTCTCGATGATGTGAGCATCCCTGTGGGGTTTGTGTGACATGGGTAACTAACCTTCATCCACTACAAGATCCTTGGGGAATCGGTGCTAAGTCATCTTCAAGGCATCCTGGAAACAATGTCTGTTTTCTGCCCCTTGTGCTCCCTTGAAACCGTGATAAGTTACAAATTCCAAGTGCTAATATTTTATGTTAAAATTATTTATTGTATTTTGTTATTTTACTGGGCATGCAAATACACGTTAAAGCAAAATACACGTTAAAGCATGCTGGCGCTGCGGTTGAACTGGTAAGAATAAACGGACCCTGATTACGTAGGTAAAAGCTGTGTTTAAGCAGTTCCTAATAGAAGGGTTATCTACGATATAATAAATGCGGCGTTGATTCTTCTTGACCTATCCGCCACTTTCAATACGGTCAGCCACTCACTTCTTATTAATCGGCTTGAGACTATCTGGATTAAGGACGCAGCGCTTGCACTTCTTAGTTCCTTCCTGCAAAACAGAGAGCAAGTGGTCGCACTTGGAGACTTTGTCTCCGATCCTTTTTTTCTCCCGTGTGGGGTGCCCCAAGGGTCTTCCCGTAGCCCTAAACTTTTTAACATTTATGTCACCCCTCTGGTCAACCTAATCTGCAACTATGGTTTTTCAGTAATCTGCTATACGTACGACACACAAATTGTGGTGTCGATATCATCTAAGGTCGAGGAGGTGGCCAGAAAATATAACAACTGCATGGTGCATCTTGTGAGCTGGATGCAGAAAAACGTTTTGAAACTGAACTGAAATAAAACTGATGTACTGCTCTTTGCAAATGGCACTACCTCCTGGAATACCTCTTGGTGGCCTTCCAACTTAGGGCCACTCTCTTCTCCAGTGAAAAAAGGACAATAAACTATATATTTCTGATCAAATTAATGAAATCACCTCCTCATGTTTCTTTTTGCCCAGAATACTAAAGAAAATCCTGCCCTTTATTCCTTTGGATTCACAGAAGACTGTCATTGTTTCATTTGTCATCACAAAGATCGACTATTGTAATGTCCAGTGTATGGGTTCCCAGAAGCGTTTGCTGCGTAAGCTTCAATCGCTCCAAAATGCAGCGCCAGGCTGCTGTTGAAAATTTACCAAATTCACATCGGTTTTTCAGTCTTTGCAGAGTCTGCACTGGTTACCAGTTAGTATAAGGATTAATTTTAAAATACTATGCTTAGTGCACAAGGCCCTTTATCTGACAGATCCTTAGTATTTTCAAAAAATCTTTTTCTGGCATATACCTGATCGTACACTTCGATCTGGTTCAGTCAAACTAGTGGCCGTCCCCAGGGATAAATAAAGCTAGATGGGGCGACAGGCGTTTCTCTTTCTGTTTTTGTAAACTCTGGAACTCTTTGCCTCTAAATATGAGCTCTCAATCTGATCTATTGCATTTCAGTGAAATGTTAAAATCCTGTCTCTTGTCACGTTTTTAAATAATGTTATCTGTTGGTCAGTCTTCTTCCTTGGAACGCCAGCGCCAAGACTCCCTTGGGCAATCGCGCTCTATATAAGATTTTACTTACTATGTGGTAACAAATTTCACAACTTGGCCACCAAGAACAAAGAGGAGCACTCTCCAATCAGAGTGCAGCTGATCTTGGGTTTTCTTAGAAGACGAGCAGAAGAAGAACGAAGGGAACAGACAGTAAACATAGCTCTAATAAATTCTGGACTGTGGCCACACAGTTATTTGACAGAGACATATGTATTTGAATGTGGATCACTTGGCTGCAGAGAGCCAGTGAAGGGTGCAAAGGGGCTAGAAATCAGGGCTCAATGAAGACCAAGCAGCAGGTGAGCAGCTGAATTCTGAATAAGCTTTATACCTCTCGATTTGCTATGAAGGAGTCTCAGGATACAGGGCACTGATTTTGTTGAAATGCGATCCCACAGTCACTCTTATCAGTAAAGCCATGTTCAAATTGTGAACAGGAAAGACTGTTCCTAAGGGCTATCTGTCACAGGAGACAAGAGCAAGTCACTTTGTTGACCTGGGAGGATCAAGCTAAGTCTTGATCAAATAAAAATCTTTAATTTCACCCACAGCATACTGGAACAGAACAAGAACCCAGTTTTGACAAACACTAATTGGAGGATTACATAGAGAATCAATATGAACCAGCCAAGAGACTTTCCTCCGACACTGGTCTCATGCAGCATGGAAATCAGGACTTCTTGGCACACAGTATTCAAGGCTCCATAAAGATCTAAAATGATCAGTGCACCCATGTGGTCCAGATTTAGTAGCTGCAATTGGTAGCTTGATTTTACTAAGAGTGAGAGAAGCAGATTTGGTGAAAAAAGTGGGCTTGGATTCTGGGCGGTAGTTAATCTGGTGACCACATCCTAATAGCGTGTGTTAGCTATAAAATAATATTGTATAGCTTGGCTCTTGGAAAATGAAAACATATGCCATAGATTTGCCAAGTTTTAGTGAGAGGAATTGAGGATTTACAAGAGGAGGGCTGAGAAAAATAATTCATTATCTTAAAGGCCTATGTTTGTTCTTGTGTTCTCAATGCGAGAACAATAAAACATAAGTCAAGCCAATTTTCTCCATTCCTTGATGACTACAGTATAGAGATTTACAACTCTTTTTGGGGAGTAGGATGTGCCTCTGTGTACCAAGGCACAGAGGGCTTAGTGTAATTACTCAGTCTAGCTTCAGGTGGAGCAACCTAATGTAAAAAGCTTCAGGGATCGAGACATCAAATTGGGAGTCTGTAATTCCACAGCAAGACTACGTTCCAAGAACCAGTTTGACAGACCGAGATGTAAACTATTGAAGTTTATAGTTTTAAAATTTCAACTTTGAGAAGCTTTACGAAAGGAGGAGAAATGGGAGAAGGCAAATTAATCGAACATACTGTTCATGTGATACCAACTAAGAGGAAAGCACGTAGTTTGATCATAGTCAGACTAGGTGAAAATCGTGGCAATCAATTGTCATGCTTGATGAATGGAGTCACTTGCACCTTGCGATAGGCAGTAAAAGAGCATGAATCCAAGGCATGTTGGCAGCAGTAAGGGAATTATTATCTTCCTGATTATTGAAGCCACCAAGCACTAAAAAGTTAAAGAATTTAGCTCTAAAGGCAAAATGAAGTCAGCAAATTTCAAACCAAAGTCCTATGCTGAATCGGGTGAGTGATGTACTAAGATCCCTGTATAAGTGGTAGATGCTTGAAGAGAAAAGTTAAAAACAAGAAATTTGTCTTCAAGTCGTGGATTCGTAGGAATTAGGGACAAGAAGAAACAGTTGAAAAAAATAATTGTGATTCCTAACCCATCAGTCCTGTAATCATTCAAAATCTGGTAAGTGGATGATACTGCAATAGCAATGTCGTAGAAAGAAGAGCATCTGACCTTGGTTTCCGTAAAGAAAATTGAATTGAGCTTAAAATCTAAAATCAGTTGTCTCAATTGTGGATATTGAGCAAAGCTAAATAAAAAATAACCCTACTCCTAGCTAATCTGGTAATATCTGACTTACTTAGAGCCACCCGTCATCCCAAACGAAGCAGATTGTGCACCCTGATGTTATTCAAAAATATTGTGTGATTCATGGAAATGAACAAGCATATGTTGCAGGATGAAAAGTTGTGAAGATCCATATGCGAATACCATATCCTGGAACAGAATTGACAATGCCAGGATCAGAAACTCTGGTTGAGGCCACGAACGAGGAACAATCTAGTTTGTCTAGGTACATATTGGAACATGGACTGAAATAGGCTTCCATAACGGAGACGTTGTAGGCGGGAGTGCAGGTTGCCAAACAACCAGAATAATCTAAAACAATAAAAGAAGCTAACCTGCAGAAGTAGGCCTAGAGCCCCGATGCTCTTTCTGCATACAAGGCTCTCAGTGTAGCAGCTAATGGGAAACCAAATATAATTAACCTAAGCATGTGAAATAAAACAAAGCAAACTAGTCAAAAAATAATATAAATCACAAATCAATTATACCTTTAAATTAAACTGACTAAAACTGGAAAAAAATTGGAGCAAAGGCCCCTGAATACTACAAGGAAATGAAAAGGGCCAACTCAGTTTAAAAGGCGGCTAAAAACAGCGGTAGCAGAAACGCTTCGCAGGTCATCTGTTTAAATCCACATATACATCTGAGGTAGTCATGTTGCTAATCTAGATTATAGGGGCTGTTGTGCAGATCTATTGAGTGAAGCACTAGGCATTAGTGGCTTTTCCGTACCACAGATTGCTTTTACAAAGTGAGTAACAAGAGGCATGGAGTTCATAGTAGGGCAGCTACCCAGAAGGTTATCTGCTTGAATCAAGTACTTTGTTACATGATACAAGAACCAGACATTCAGCAGGCAGAAAAGGAGACGAGTGCTTTTGATGGAATGTAGCAAGTGGATGCCTTGTTAAGCTATAGTAGCCCTAATGTGCAATACAAATGGTTTTGAATTCTACTATTGACTCCTGAATCGGATGCAAGGAGGATTAGAAACTGTATTAATCTGGGTCCCGGGTGACAAATTAGAGAATAACATTTTGCCTAGATATCTTATTGCAGAAGCAGAACAGGGGCTAATTAAGATTGTGAGATTTAAGAATATCTTAGGTACTGCGATCTGAGTAGTTTAGATTGGAGTAGCTCTGGAAATTTCAAGTGTATGTCGTAACAGGCATGGACCTTTTGTCTCTTTTTGTAAAAACAGTTATTAGCTATTGATCCTAGATGCTGGTGGGGCTCATGGTTTACTCTTGGTGATGTCCCTTCATGTCCAAAGAAAGTGATGAGAGCTTTTGGCAATTTTATCTAAGGGAAATTAAAGGAGCCCTGGGATGGACTGGCTCAAAGTTCTATACTCCGGCTTGTGGTAGGGATTGCAGTTTGTGTAGAATCTTTCACTCTCAAAGGGTGATGCTCTAGCTTGTGCTTGTTGCACTAATCCAGTAAGAAAATATCAAAGAGTAACTGATATGTATTGCGTTTTTCGAATGTGGGAGTTTGATCCGGGCAGAAACCTGCCCAGGAATGGCATCTTCTATACAAAGTAGTATAAAAAGGTGATGGCTGGAATGCTTGGATTAATCTCAGCCTCTGGAAATTACACGGGCCGCATCCCAGTCCATCTTTGTTGTACACACCATGCCACCTCAGTTTGGACCCAGCCATGTGCAAATCATTCTTGACTCTGCTCTAATGGGAACAAGTCCAGCCTGAACCCTCAGACCATCACTTTGTTGTTGTTGCAGTTTACGCCCTAAGTATGACGGTTATGACCAGACGTGGATCCCGTGCTCACTGTGCCATAGGACACAAGCTATACCTTACTATGAGACCAAAGTAGGTTGAAACCAGTCTGGGGTTACTTGTGGCTCCTTCTGGAAGGGGCCTCGCCTGGCAGTTTGGGATGGACTGTTCCCTTGAGGAGCAGGGTTAGTACTGAATTGGGTGTGGCCAGGGCACAAGTCCTATAAAAAGAAGTGGGGGGACTGACCAAGTTAGACACTATGCAAGTGACATCATGACGCGTGCCATCACAGCACATGACATCATGATGTAACGCTATAAAAGAAATAAAAGTGTTGTTTAAATTATTTGTGCAAATACTTGGACAGACCACCCCATCTGAGTCTTACAGTGCACTTGTATACAGGGACAGAACAAAGGCAAAAGCATGCCTCTCTTAAATACCTGTGAAGAGATAGCAAGCTGTGTGCTTTTGTTTCCCCTCCCTAGAAATTACATTTAAGTGTGAGATTCCAGGCCGTCTCCAGTCAAGATATTCAAACAAAAGGCGGCCTGATGGCCCCTTAACTTCGGCCCAGCTGGAGGTGAAAAAAAAAAACACCCCTCGCTGCCTGCACGTTGCTGCTGGAAATGGAAAGCAGACAAACGTGCCGGCGTTGCTGAGTGTTCCAGCATATTTCTGTGGGGCCCAACTTCTTGGCAGGGGGGACGGCGTCCACCCTGTGAAAATAGTGGGTGGACGCCGTGTACCAGCGTGTACCCCCGACTCGTGCCCTGGGTGTGGCAGACTTTTATCCAGAGTGGCATGGTGGGGTAACAAACGAAGGACTGGAATGCAGACCAAGTGATTGCCAGTGGCAGAGATTAATTCAAGCATTCCATCCATCCCCTTGTTGTTGCAGGTTATGCCCTAAGTGCGACGGGTGTGCCAAGACATGGGCCCGTGCTCACTGTGCCATAGGACTTCAAACTATTTCTACTGATAAGATTTAAGTAGATCAAAACCGGTCTGAGATTACTTGTGGAGGGGCCTCTCCTGGAAGTTCGGGACGGACTGTTTCAATGAGGAACAGAATGGGTACTGATTTTCGTAAGATGGACCTTTGTATAGAGTGGCATCTTTGGTGAAAAACGATGGACTGGACTGCGGCCCCTTGCGATTGCCTGTGGCTGAGATTAGATCAAGGATTCCATCCATCACCTTGTGGCTTCTTCTTTACTAAGGGCAGTAAGCAAAACTCAAAGGTTTGTAGTGTAAAATGCTATATACATTTATTTGGTAGCAAGGCTACATAATTCAACAGATCCTTTGATTTGGAGAGGCCAGTATGAGTTGGGAGCCAGCAAGGGTAAAGTCCTAGCCAAAACGGAGTTTCTTGTTGATGTAGCAGGTTGTCCTGTGTGTGAATTACATATACCTGGCAATCTTTCATCTGTGACTGTTATGGAGCTGTTGTCAGGAAAATATGGTAATATACCAAGTGATGGTGCTGAAGTAAACCTATGTTAACCAAACTGCCTATACAGGCAACACAGCAATCGAAATAAACAACTTTTTTAACCTTAACAGGTGCAGTGTCCTCAGAACCATACTGCTTCATTGGGTCTAACGTGTATTATGGCAGTTGTGCAGGAATAAGGATTTGTTTGGCCAACACAATAGTTTTAGTGAATAGAGTCTTCGAAACCAACTATGAAAAATGACTGCATTCTTAACCTGGTCTTGTGCTGCCCCAAATTCACATCTAACTTAATAGGTTTGTGTTCTTTTTTTAGTTCATGGAGGTTTAAGACTGGTCTCCTAGATGTTGAAACATAGTCATGTCAAGTAGTGGGTGAAGGAGGTATGATAGCAGGAAACAATACAACTTTGATGAAAACCTGTACCGAGCTTGCAAAGGATTTATTAATTATTTTACTTTTTTTGTGCAGATGCAGCTGTTCCACCTTGGGTTGGATATAACGAGGAAGAAACAATTCAACAACAGATTTTAGCCTTATCCGCAGTATGTATTTTTAAAATTTATTTCAAACTATTCTGTTTGTGTGTTTTGTGTGTAGTCACAGAAATCTTACTAAGCCGACTTGCAGTTTTGAGCTACATAAATTTAATAAAGCAAAGACTTGGGCGTAAATATTAATAAAGGGGCTTCTTTGAGTATTCACATGGCACTTCATTTTGAGACCTTCTAAAAAGTAGGTACTGTAATGTATCTGAGAAATATATCTTTTGTACCTAGCAAATGTTTGGTAGGTTTTGATAATTTTGGTATGTTGAAAGGCCCAGATGTATGAAATTAAGAACCGCCTTCTCTCACAAATACAGAACTGGAATCCCAGTGGCCAAAGCAGAGAATCCTTCTGGAACTGAAGTATACTACTTTCTCCTGAGCTTAAGTAAGGCGTCATTGATAGAGACATTAAGCTTCTACGGTATCTAAAGCACACCGTATCTCTTATTGGCTGCTAATCTGGTACCCAGATGATTAGGTAGAAGAAGACGACGTGATCAGCAAGCAGTATCGTTTTAGCAGCATACAATGTCACCTATCCAAGCACAGGTGCTCACTAACATCCTGATCATCTGTTGTACGTTTAACTTGATATAAAGTGAAATGAACTGAAAATCAAATTTATAAAGCACGCTAATGCCCAAAGGCATCTAGGCACTGAAATAAACCTATTGGAGGAAGTGACAGGAAAAGAAAGATCCAAGCTAGTGTATAAGGCAGAACCTATTGGCTAAAAAGCCATGTTTTAAGCGCTTTCCTAAAAGGAAGCAAGCCTGTCCATTTTTTTTTTTAGGTGAGATCGAAGAGTGTTCCAGAGTTTGGATGTGCAGGTCACGAACCTTCTGCCACCCCAGTTTACTAGTCTGAATCTCGGGACTACTACATGGTTAGCTGTGGATGATTATAAGAATCTTGATGGGGCATACCACTGGAACCTACATTTAAGATAGTCTGGACCATCGCCATGAAGTGCCCTGAACGCGATGCACAAAGCCTTGAAATCAATACTCTTCCTTATCGGAAACCTGTGTAGTTGGGTCAGAGCTTGTGTGACAGACTGATGTTTAGGGATCCCTGATAAGAGTCTGGTGCTGCGTTCTGTAAGATCTGTGAATTGTTCAGAAGTTTTTTCTGCAGGCTGATGAAGAGAGCATTACAGTAGTCCAATTTAGACAGAACAGCTGTTATCACTGTTTTCTGCAGCTCATGAGGAATGAATGGGAAAACTTTCCTGAGTAATTTCAGGGTGAAGAAGAAGGAGGAAGTGATATCATTGATCTGATTATTGAATGAGAGATTGGTGTTTAATAAAATTAGTAAATTCTTGACCTTCGAAACTGGTGTGGGTAAAGTACCCAATTCTTGAGGCCACCAGCTAGGGGACCAGAAAGACGTGCTCTTTACAAAGTATCAACCAGAAAGCTGGCAGCACATTAAACCAAGCACTACATGCATTCAACCAATGGCCACTACCCAAATTTGTATGTTTTTCTTGCAAGCAGTATCACAGTTTATCTATAATGCCCACTTACGACAATGCACAGTGCTTTAGTTTTAGCAGCCTATAATACCACCTATTCAAGCTCGGGTGCTCACTAACATCCTGATCTTCTGTAGTATGTTTACACAATATGAAGTAACACCAGAAAGATGGCATCACATTAAGCCAATGGCCACTACATGCATACAATATTCTATTCTCCAAATGTGTATGTTTTTCTTGCATTGAGATTTTAACAGTCCTCTGTAAACTCTCTCTCTAACAGTAAATATAACTTTTTATTATTAAACCTATTGTTTCAGTTAGCAGCACATTAGTCTAAGTGTGGTCTACCTCTTTTTTCCCCTGCCCATCCGAGCAATGTTTTTGAAATTATGATGACCCTGGAAGTCAGCGTGATGTTAACCTGTGTTTTTATGCTATAGAGCTTCAGGAAATCGAACATTCTGCACCAATGGCCCTAAACTGTTGAATAAATTGATATTGCTCGTCCCACTCAGAGTACCTTTAATATTTCCAGATATCTGTGTGTAACCTCCAGGTCGCTGTTTGAATCCTGCAGAGCTAACCCAGCCACTCATCCTTTCAGTGTCTGTGTAATGAGTAGCATTGGGTAATATAAAAATCTGTTATTTGCAGTACTGTGAAACCCCAAGACTGCTCCAGCAAGCACTGTAAGGTTTATTATAAATGCTGTATGATGTTATCTGTTCATAAAAATAACTATTTTTTTCAGCCAAGGACTTTTTGTAAAGTGTTTTTATTTTTTGCGTGCTGCTCCTGAGATGTGTGCACAACTTGCAGAGTCATAAGATAGATTCCTTTTATTTCAAGGAGGCTGGAGACACTACATTTCTGCTGGGGGGCAGGGACCGCTTTCAGAAGAACTGAGCCAAGTGTCTGGCTTGGTTCTTTGAGCCAAAGCACTAGCTGCACCATCAAAAGATGAAAATCAGGAAACAAATACCATGACAAATTAATGTAAATACTTTAAAATAAAAAAATCAGATGTTCACCATTTATCAGTGTCTCATTTAAGTACATGATATATCACTGAATTGAGTGGTATTTTTTTTAAAGTTCTATTTTTGTAAACATTCAAAGTATAACCCATGACAATGACAGTGCCTCTCAATAACCGAAATATGTTGGTTCTCTTGTCCTCCATTTATATAGCCTATATTAATATTAAATGTGTCACAAGATTATTTTATATTGACCATATACAAGTGAGGCTTTGTATAGAGCAGATCCAGTCCTGAATTAGTTCAGTATTCTCTCAAACTGGGTGGTTAAGTAGAATGATACATAGTGAATTAGTGCAGTGGACCATTTATCACACAACTTTGTCAAGTGGGGAAGCTGGGATTGGATTCATTGAATGATTGTTATGCAACTATTGTTAGTATATAGAGTTCAATAAATATATTCCTCATGCCTTAAATCAAATATATATATATAATAGTCATAGTATTTAAAGGTGTGCTTTTCTGTTCGGAATGTTTCAACAGCCACTGAAGATCAAATACAGTAACCGAACATGCCCTTCTGAAATCTTGCTGCTCGTCACAAGCATCTTTTTGAAGAGCTGTAACCTAAAGAGCAAACTCTGTTGGGGCTTTGAGACCGCTTTCTTTTGGCTACATATTGAATTCAGTGGTTGAGGTGTTCAGCCTTTCTTTTAACATCAATATTTTTCTCAAGTTGGCCACGCTAGCAGTAAAATTAAAATAAAATAGCTTCTACTGCCTTCCTAAGGTAAGCCTCGCTTGACAAACGGATCTATTTCAGGGAAGGTCCGAGACCTCAATGTCCACAATTAAATGACTAACAAAACAAATTGGTTTTGATGCCCCACAGAATTTGCTCATCAGATTACAGCCCTTCAAGGAGACCTAGCTTATAAACTACATGGCTTCAGAAGAATATGTTTGGTCTGCCACTCTTTTATCTTTAGTTTCCACTTCAAAATATTGAAGGAACATCTTGGGGGGATAAATCCCCCTCTTCCCTATGGTTCATATACACATGCTTTTATCACTCTAAGGTCAATTGAGTAAAATGCTTTTATTTTGCTGCTAAGAAGAATTATGTTTTTGGCATGTGTAGCTGTAGATACACATGCTGTGCATACTCCTGCCATCTAGTGTTGGGTTCGAACTTATGCTAGTTTTTCTTTGAAGAAGTCTTTGACTCACGAGGTATAGTGACCCCACTCATTACTGGTAATGTGCATGGGCATCAGCTCCATTGTTAGATTGTTTTTTCTCCGCCGTCAGGTTTAGATGTGTTTCTTCGAGTTCCGGTTCAACGCTGTGTGGTGTTATCGCTGGGCCTGTTCGGATCCTTTCTTACTTCTCAAACGAACAAAACTGTGAAACTCCACATTGGTTCCAAGTGTCAGGTTGCCCTTGCTTCAGTTCTGCGGTCAAACAATTTTGATTCCATGTATGGGGCCTAGCCCCTTAAGCGCTCCGTTCATTCCTTGGCACCAGAGCATGTACACGTATTAGAGAGTACTTCATTCAGGTACTGCCCGAAGTACCCAAGGACAGACCTCTATCAAGTGTGTAACCTTGGTCTGTCCCCAAACCATCAGGAAGATTCCTGCTCGGCGTTCCTTGCCTTCAGGAACAAGAAAAGTCTGATACAGTCTGTATTGTTGCATCACATCAGCGTCTATGGTGCACCATGGATTAGAGGATACTCTGGACCTGTTCAGGGGAACAGGAGACCATGAGCAAGCAGCAACCACAGGCTTCCGGTGCAGACAGTCCGGTACTGGAGACAGAGGAGGACTCTGGCTCCGACAATGAAATTGATGAGCCTCTACCTACACAGCGCCCACCTCCAAAGAAGACCGCAGTAAGTAACAACCTCCCACCCCTCAACACCACTTGGAAGCTGAGCATCGCCCTCAAGGGAGTCGGGACTCGAGCATCGAACTCGCAGACCAGTCATCCGGTCTGCCACTGCTGCAAGTCTGTGGTCTGCATCAAACAGGCGAGTTGGAGCCGAAGCACACAGAACTGTCAGTGTCAAAGCCTACCGCAAAGCCATTCCCTTTGACTGGCTCGTCGGCTCTGGCATCGAAGACCCTCACGCGGCTGCTCTCTGAGTCCAAGTCTTCGGGTCCAAACATCGGCTTGGTGCCAGCAGCCCAGCGGACATCCTCTTCTCCGAAAAAAGTGGCGTCCAGGGCAGTATCCTCTAGTGCTTCCGAGGATCAGCCAATCCTCCAGCTCCTTCAGGAGGAGTTTGATGCCAGACAACAGTGTAAACATATTCATCCTGAGACTGGACGAATTCTGGAAAATCCCGCTCCCCAGGCAAAGGACACTATTCTTCCAAAGAGGAAACTGACTTTTGAAGAGGCTCTGAATCCCCCCTCAGCAGGCGCCCAAATCTAAACGCTATGACAAGGGCACCTCTTCTCCACCTCGCTTACTACGCTTCCCTCCGCCTTGCTCTTCACAGCCTCCACCTTTGCTTCCTTCTCCACCACCTCCATTCCCACCCTCACCACCAGTACACCATTTACCAGTGTCACCTGAGGGCTCCCCTCCTTCAGGGCTTGGGGGCGATAGTCCACGGTCTCCCTATGACTCAAAGAAAACACCCTATGACACTAACCCATGACGACCCATTGGATGATTACGATGTGGAGCTCCCAGCTAACACTGACCCAGATCTTTATCTGGCTAATCAGTCCCCACCAAATGACACAACTGCATACCATGAGGTGTTGCAAAGAGTAGTTTCTTTCCTCAAAGTGGAGATGCATAAACAGCCTGAGGAGGACCGCTTCCTCATGGAGACACTGTCTACCACCCCAAGGTCCATGCAGTATTTACCAGTGCTTAGGGGGATTCTCAAACCAGCCTGTAACATCTTCAAGGAGCTTTTCAAAGCTCGAGTCATCACGCCTAGGGCCAGACAGAAGTAAAAATCTTCTCCTTCTGACCCTCCCTACATTGGGGGACAACTGCCCCCTGACTCCCTAGTTACCCACACTGCCCGGAAGTGTGCAAATTCCCAGGGCACAGGGGATGCCCCTCTTCCCAACTAGGAGAGTAAGAAAATTGACACAGCAGAGAAACCTGTAGCGGCCCAGTCTTCGGGGTATTGGCGTATCACCAGTTCTGTGAGGGTTACTCGCCCGGTTTGACCGCGCCCACTGGGACGAAATGGAGAAGTTGCTCCAACACCTCCCTGACCAGTACAAAAAGAAGGACCAGGAGTTAGTCGCTGAGGGGAAAAATTATTTCCAACACTAATATTAGATGAGCCCTAGGCCGCAGACACTGATGCTGGGGGGTTGGGGATAAATACCAGTATCCTTATTCGCATACATGCCAGCAGCACCTGGTTAACTTGCCTTTTGATGGAGAGTGTCTGTTCGGCCGCAAGTCGACCAGATGCTGGAAAAAATAAAGAAGGATACTGAGATGGCTAAAGCTGTGGGTGCGTTACAGCTCCCATTTGCCGTTGGTTCCATTCACCATCCACAATAGAGGGGCTAAAACCACCATCCGAGGCATCCCACTTCCTTTCCCAGGCAACATCAGTAGCAAATACCCTCTCGGGGTTACTACGGGGAGGGTATAACGCCAGAGGCAGGGGCAAAGTAGCATCCCTCCAAAGGGACGGCACCGGCCAGGCAGTGACTCCCTTTCCCTTCCCCCTGACCATCTACACTTCTCGGGGGAAGACTATGGGGGTTTGTGCCCCGTGGGACAGAGATCACTTCAGACTAGTAGGTTCTCAGTGTCATAGCAGAGGGGTACTGTCTAGAACTCATTCAGACACTACCAGACATCCCCTTGCAAATACAAACTCTCATTGGAACTTCAGCATCCGCTTCAAGAGGGGATGCATGCACTACTCAGTAAAGGGGCCATAGAACACTTCGGCAAGTGGTTATACTCCCTCATTCCCAAGAAGGATTGGTCACTAAGGCCCATTTTCAACCTCTGGTCTTTCACCAAGTACATCTTATCAGAACACTTGCTCATGGTGACACTCGAGGATGTCATTCCTCTACTACTGCAAGGCGGCTTCATGACAGCCTTTGACCTGAAGGATGACTACTTCCACATCCCCATTCACCTAGCACATCACCTGCTCCTCCCGTTTGTGTTAAGTGGTCAGCATTATCAGTTCAAAGTGCTGCCCTTTGGAGTGACCACAGCTCCAAGGGTGTTTACAAAGTGTCTTTCTGTGGTAGCCGCTCACCTCCGAAGGAATGGTGTCCATGTCTTCCCTTACCTAGACGATTGACTGATGTTCACAGTAGAACATCAATGCCTAGCGCGCACCCAAGCCACCGTACATCTCTTGCACAGCCTAGATTTTACCATCAGTGACACCAAATCTCATCCTTAGCCCCCTCAGGTACAGTCCTTCTTCTGGGCCATACTTGACTCTGGCTTAAGGAAAGCATACCCCAGGCCTGCAGGGGGTCAAGCTTTCCAAGCGCTGCTCCCTCTTTTTTAGCCAAATTGTCATATGCCTCCTAGGCACAATAGCCTCCTTCATTGCTGTTGTCCCACACTCCAGGTTAAACATGCACTCTTTGCAGGAGAGCCTAGCAGCACACTGGTCACCAGCAGAGGGTTATTAGGAGGATCTTGTGTTGCTCTGGGGCATATTTCTTCTTTTGTTGTTTCTAAATTAGGATGAGAAGAATTGCTCAATATTCAGTATTTGTTGTCTTTGGAGCCCTTTAATTGGATTGATAGGTCAGCAACACATATAAGCGCAAAACTTCCCTAACGTTACACAGCTGTCAATGAGACAACTGACATATATGTTTTATATGCCCTACTTCCAATAGTAGATTACACAGCTCTCAGTAATGTCTTCCTTCAGATGTACGTTCTTCATAATGCTTGCTTAACACACTGTTTTCTCTTACTGGAGAACTCTCAACATCGGCCTCTGCCTCTAAAATGTTCTTTTGTGGAACCCAGGCCTATTTGTTTTGTCAGTTTGTTACTTGTGCTTGCATGGAAATACCTGGTCTGGTTTATTTATTATCCACGAGTATAATTCTGATGTACTTTTGTATGTCTATGTACCACATGAGGTAAAAAAAAAATAGATATGAATAATGTTTCCCTACTTTCCACTCCATTGATGTACAGGATCGGCGAAACTTTCTGCGTGACCCACCAGCAGGAGTTCATTTTCAATTTGACTTTGACCAGATGTATCCTGTTGCCTTGGTAATGTTACAGGAAGATGAGCTCCTGAACCGAATGAGATTTGATCTTGTTCCAAAGCAGTAAGCAATTTATTTTCAATTATGTTTTTCTTGCTGGTGTTTAGAGTTTGGCTCCTTATATTTGGAGAAACTGAAGAAATTACTGTTTCGCTCTTTTGTTTTTAGGGAAGTTGGCATTATACAAAATCATCGTCCCACCTAAGCTCCTCTATGTAGTACAGAATACTCGCTTATGAGTGGAAGAACAGATTTTTCTTGGGCTTGGTGCAATAGTGCACACCTTTGTCTGGGTTCCAGAGAATTTCTCTTGCCTCCCTCTCCAATGGAATCTATGATGGCGGTATTCCCTTTCATGTTATCAAAAGATATCATTAGGCCTCTCAACTTGGTAGTTTTGAACAATCAGTTTTTTTATGGTTCAGCTGAAGCCATCTCTCCTTGATGATAGGCATTGGACAAAATGTGTTATCCCATAGCCATGTATGGTGGTAGAGCCTCTGCCTGTTTACCCATCCTGACAGAGACTGTGGTCTGAGCCTGGAAGGCTGCAATGGCGGAGAGTGGTTACCCTGTAGACGCCACCTTTGGACTCTGTTCTACAGCACGTCTAAGTCCAGAATAGGTTTGAGAGAATGGGACCGGATTATGATTTCTAAGATCAGGTATTTGTGGGCTGCGAATGCCATAAGCCTTTTGCCTTTTTCAGTAAGCTTGCTTCAGACTACCCAATACTTTAAATACCTTCAACTGAGTCATATCCTCCAGAAATACAAGTTAATTCTCTCGTAACTTCTTGGTAGGAAGGCTGTATCGTAATTTTACAAGACCATGATCAGTCATGCCCCTGGAGCTTTTTCTAAGCTTGAAGATAGATGTCAGGTTGCTTTGTGACATTTGTGAGGAAAAGTGGGATAATGCGATGATGTAACAAAGGGAAATTGCTATACATGCAGGCTTTCAACTGGTCCAGTTAAAGCTGCTTCACGGAGTCTATTGCCCCTCCACTTTTGTCAAATTAGGAAGTTGTAACTGACTCCCGGTTTACGGGCTTTAGTAAAAAGGGTATTGTAACAAATTGGGTTATTAGTTCCGGGTGGCAGATACTCACCTCAAGTAATAATTGGTCCTTTTCAGCATAAACCCTCAAAGTCACTAAATTAACCTGAGCTCATCCCCCTGGTGGCCATGGCATAGAGCAAACAGGCTTAACTTGGAGGCTATGTGTAAGGCATTTATGCAGAACTAAAACAGGAATAAAGTCGAAATGCAGAACAATAAAAATGCTAAAACGAATTAGAAAAATGGAGTAGAAGTAATAAACAAAATGCCACCAAAATTATGAAAATCCAATAAGGTAACCCGGAAATATGAATTTGAAAGTGTTGAGTAGCAATGGCACCAAGAAACACAAAGTCCCAATAATAGTCCATGGTTGCGATAGAGCTGGACCTAGCCGCAATTTGGCACTGACTGCTGGTCGGATGCGCTAACTAGGTTCGTTCTGGTCAAAGATTTTACCTTCTGACTTCAGTCATTTAAGTCCCATTCTACCACAGGAGTACACTTCTCAAGCCCCAAGACCTCAGGGGAGGCACTTACAGACTTACAAGGTGGCAGGCAGACGCCAACAGGAGGGTCCAGTCCAAGTCCTGTTGCCACTGGTCAGTTGGGCAGTTGCAGGAAAAGTCCTCTTGTAGTTTGTTGTGCTCAGTCCACTTCTGATCTTCCACTGATCCAGGGGTGTTTTGAAGTGGGTGCCTGAAGATGCCGCATTTATGCCTGGTACGAGCTAGTGGGTGGGAATGACTGCTGGGGACACCCTAAACAGTGGATTTAAGGTTCCCAATGCTAACCCTACCCACTCTGTGTATTTTCAAAATGGCTGAAGTTTTCTGCCACACTAAACATAGGCTCTGAGGGCTGGGGTGTGTGGTAATCCTAGGGTCCTTGTATTAGAACAAAGGTATGCAGTTCCTAGTAAATAATGAAGGGGAGAGTAGAGGACTGGTCGGTATAGATTGATGTCCAAAAGGGG
Source organism: Calotriton arnoldi (assembly GCA_963921515.1). Classification (NCBI taxonomy): domain Eukaryota; kingdom Metazoa; phylum Chordata; class Amphibia; order Caudata; family Salamandridae; genus Calotriton; species Calotriton arnoldi. The sequence continues at coordinate 412,289 of CAWUFW010010582.1, read as the reverse complement.
AGGGGGTGTCTCCAACTTTAGGAACTTGGGCCCTCACACACCTCCGAGCTGGTGGAGCGAGGGTAAGTTGAACGGCTACTGAGCCGCTGCTCAACCGACGTTAAGAAACCCTTAATGTTCCCTCTACCAGCAATCGATGCAGCTGGTGAGCCACCCCAGATGGGTTGGTTTTTATTACAAGGTACCTCACTGCCAGGTAGTTTGTGTGTTTGGTTTTCCCTGGATACTAATTAGGAAACCAACCACTGTGTAGATAGTTATTTTATTTTTGGTCCTGAAGAATTGCAATTTGGTCTTGTGACAACCCAGGCAAGAAACATGTTGACCTATATACTGTAGCCCCTGCTGAACATTAACTGGAACAAGTGGACTCGCTGATTAAAATTAACTTTGAGTACCACTGTATCCTATTTTATAATCCCCCTCACTTCTCACCCATACCCTTGACACTCATCTACTCCACAATGCCCTATACTCGCACCGCACCTTACGGCTTGGTAATAAACAATCTCTGACAAAGAGCCCCGCATAGGGTGCCCGTCAGGCATTGCAGCGCCGGCCTGACGAGGAGCATGCCCTATGATGAAGCATGACACCCAGCCGGGTGTGTGAGGGCCCCAGTTCCTAAAGTGGGAGACACCCCCTCCCCCTTTTGGACATCAATCTATACCGACCAGTCCTCTACTCTCCCCTTCGTTATTTCCTAGGAACTGCATAACTTTGTTATAATACATATACCCTAGGGGCATGTATGCTGGACCTATCGGCGCCCCCAGTCCCCCCTTATATTTGATAAATCCTAGGGTCCTCCCACAATTAAGAATAAAATCCAGTTTTAGGCAGACCCTCAGCAAACTCAGAGACTGAAATCTGGTAGAACAAAGGTGAGATTTCAGCTATCAGACAGTGGATGCACAATTTTTTTTTCGGCATTCTGTTTCCCCTTCTTTGAAGTCATATGAAAAATTTCAGCAGACTGTCAAGCAGGTCTTAGCACTCCAGCAGGATCTGACATAGTGATGTCAACAAGAGGCCCACTGTAATGGAGGCCGGTGTGGCTAGGGGGGAACAAAAGAATGGTGCAGGCCTTGGTGTTAGTCGCATGTGCTCGTGACAGGGTAGGCTGCTTTGAAGTTAGTCGAGTCCTTGGGCCCAGGTCACAGGCCATCCTGTCAAGGACACAACTCCTCCTCCCCACAACCGGTGCCTCTTATCCCTGATCCTGGAGAAAATGAAAACATGACAGCAATAAATTCTCAACATTTGGCACATATTTAAAGTGACCCGCAATATTGGTAACAGTCAATGTATGCAACAGTGAACTAGATTCATCTGCCCATGTATCGATAGGTACAGTTAGTCAACATCACTTAACAAGCTTTAAGTGAACCTTAGTAGTGGTTCCCAATATCAGCATATACTTATCCAACACCGAAAACTTGAGAGGATACCGGGAGGGTAATATTTGATAACCAAAATGGGAGGGATAATCCTCGCCTCCCCGTCAATAGAATTGAAACTTTCCTTCACGATAGCTAGGAAATTTTATATTCTATGTGAGGACCGGAGGCTCAGATTATTCTAGTTTAAAGCTGGTTGACAACCAGTGAAGCCATGGCAGTGATTGGTTTGAAATAAAATTGATCTGAAGACCAATCAGCTGCTCTGAGAGTATCCTCTAGGCAGCTCCCCAGTGAGAAAGCCTTCGAGGCCATAGCACCTCTGGAGGAGTGTGCCCCGAAGGCAGAGGCATCGATACCTGCTTCTTGCAGTATCCATCTCCCCAAATGGGCAATAATCGTCATCGAGACTGGGTTGAAAGGCTTCTTGAGGGAAATAAACAGTTGAGCAGTTCCGGGTGGTCTGTATTTCTCAGTCATAGACTCATATGCCCTCAGACCGCATACCACGTACAATTGTGGATGACCCGGGAAAGCTGGGTAGTGAACCAACCCGGTATTGGATTTGGTGCGCTGAGAAATAGTGAATGACACCCCCTCTGGAGTGAACATATGTGCTGTGATATCTAAGGCATGCATGTCACATATGAGACATGACTGCCAACTTACCTGATAGTTCTTTATGGGACAGATAGGGGTTATCCTGCCATGATTGTTGCAGTTGAAGTACCACATTTACATCCCAAAGGGAAGAGTACTTTGGCTCTGGAGGGAAAGACAACCGAATGCCCCTCAGGAGCCTACAGACAAATGGGTGTTCCCCTACCGGAATGTCTTGGATAGGGACATGACCTGCCAAAATTGCTGACCTGCATGCATTAACTGTGCGACAAGCTAACCCTTTGTCCACCAATTCTGACAGGAAATTGACAATATGCACTAAATTAGCCCCCACGGGATCCAAGCCCTGTCGCAAACACCAGGGTGATCATCTTCTCCACACCGAGCCATGTCTCTTGACAGTAGAATCTGCCCAGGGTCTTCTGATTACGGAGGTACCCCTTGACGAAAGGCCTGAGACCGTCCAACGTCCCCTGTAATCTTCCAATCCATGAGTCGGAGAGTCCCTTCCTATCCAGTTGGTACAAGTTGCCTCGGGGTCCTTCAGTAGAAAAGGAGTCGGGGGAAGTAGGATTGGAAAATCCATAGAATGTTCTAGAAGAACTGGACACCATACATGCGTATTCCAAAACGGTGTCACCAAGGTTACTTTCCTCTTCTGACGTCTGATCAATGCAGTGAGCCTGGCTATCATCGAGAACGGGGGAAACGCATACACCGGAAACTGGCCCCCATCCTGAAGGAAAGCATCCGTCGGTTCCACTAGAGGGTGCGGGCGCCAGCTGAAAAAACATGGAAGCTGATGAATGAGACGTGATGCAAAAAGTTCCACTTGGCATGGCCCCTAACGTGCCATCAGTCTCTGAAATAGAGAGGGATCCAGCTTCCAGGTGCTACAATCCATTAGATGTCTGGACTGCCAGTCCGCAGGCTGATTGAGTTTCCCCAGGAGATGTTCCACCATCACTGACAACTTGGGATCCAGGCAATAATTCCAAAAGTCCCTGGCCAAATCCGCCAGTACCTTGGATCTTTTGCTTCCTAGGCGATTAATATATTTCACCGCTGAAATGTTGTCCACCTTCAACAAGATGGCGCAGGACAATTTGTTGCCCGCCAGGCTCTGAACCTCAAAGGATCTGACGAGGAGTTCCAGACAATTGATGTGGAGAGACTCCTCTTGCCCTGATCACTGTCCGCCTGTGGTAGTATCCCCACAGTGGGCACCCCAACCTTGACGACTCGCATCTGATTCAAATCCCTAGATCCGGGGCATATCAGAAAATGTCTCTGCCATTGCAGGCCTACATATGCTTGATGTGTTCACAAGCGCGTGGTGGTAGGGCAGACCACGCTTCCGGGCTGCACGCAAAAAAGTTCAAACAATCAATACATTTCAGAGTGAAATATTTGGATGGAATCGGTGTGCACTTGGTCGCTCTCTGTTGTTAATTGCCTCCCTCTGGTCGCCAGGGTCTACTCTGGCCTGGTTCCTCAACCAAATCCCCATCAGGGGTATCTGAGTCCTCCCCGGTATTGTCATCTGCTGCCTGATGGGGGCAGGAATCATCCTCGGGCTATAACCCAGCTTGGAATCCTCCTGTGTGTCTAGGTGCTTTTTTAGGAAAGCCTGGCGCAGTCTCTCGAAGGTATCAAATGAGGTAGCGGTTGATCTAACATTCACATTTTGGTCTGGCCTTGCCCTTAGAGGCCCCATTTGCGGCAGCCAGAGCTCAAGCCTCCAGACCTCCCCGGTTGAGGGTAAAACACTGTCCCTTACTGTTAATTCATTAGTTCGCCGGATCAGGGGTTCCACAGCCGATGAGACCACCCTCTCTAGTGATGCATCTATGGTATCCACTAACTTCTCATGGATGGGGAGCAGTGTATGCTCCTCCTCCACAGACTCCCAATAGGCCTCAAACTCCCCTTCCATGGCTGATCGGGTGAAAGCTAGAGGTCAATGTTGTAGGAATTTAGGGCAAAAACAGTGATAAAAAACTCCCTAGCCACGCCAGTTAAATTTGCACTAGCCAATGCTTATTGTTCACTTAGACTGTATTCTGCCTCTAAATACACTGGTCTTGGGCCGAAGAAACACTCCGCAGGCAACCCGCTTATCTGAAGCAATTAAATTGTTAGGGAATCAGTTGGGGATGTAGTCCTCGTTGCCTCCGGCGCGCGTACTCAAATGACGGCCCCTTCCAAACAGCGGATGGGAAACTGTCAGGAACGTCGCGACGTGCACAGAGGAAGGAAAGGAATGCTAGGGAGGGGGGCGCCTCCTATTGAGAGACATGTGCCCTCCACGCCCCCTTCTGGGGCTGTGATTACACTTCGCGTCTCGTTGATACGAGACATGCTACACGCGGCTTGATGCCGCAAAGCTAGTCAGTTTCTGAGGGGGCCTCGCCTATCTGAGAATACTGCCCCATTGTCTTCCTCCAGCCCAGAAAGATGTGTCGGATCTACTAGGAAAGCCTCATACTCTCAAGGGTCGCGTTCTGTATGAAGGCCTCGAGGACCCCTAGGACCAGATAGTACACGGCAACCACGAACTACTATTAAAAGACACTAATAAAATGGTAACACAGCGCAAATAGGATAGTAATAAGGCCCTCATTAATAAGACCCATAGTAGGGTGAAAAAACAATAAGCGAGGTTATGGAAAAGCACTTATCTGGCTGCTAAGCATCGAAGAAAGAGGAAGTGCTGTTCCTTGATGTTGTTTATATGGGGCTTACTCTGTGGTTATACTGGTGATTTATTGCAAACTCTCATGGGATTTGTAGTCTTCGACTAAAAATGTGTTGTTTAAGGCTCCTGAGCGAAATAAATGAAAGAGTTGAGCATAATCTGAGCCTCCGGTCCTGACATAGAATCGGAGGGAATGCAGTAATCCTGGGTGTTTTCCAAAGGGCCTATGCGTCAGTGTGTCTTCTGACCATATATGCTATTGTTATGTGCCTGAGTTAGGCCCATGTAGCTACGCTGCATATTTTCTTAAATTTTCCTCTTTCTGCATGATAACATTTTTGCTGTGAGCTTTTGTACATACTTGTGTGCGTGGCAATGTTGGATTAGTTTCCCTTAAACTACATTGCTTACACATCTGGCTTCGCTCAACATTATCATGATGCCTAGAACACTGAGTACAAGGTATTTTGCGCACAATGTCCAAATGCCGTTCTATCTTCATTCATGGGGGACAGGGCTATCTGCATATCCATAACAATGCTAATCTGCGTATACATCGCCAGGATGCTTTTTATTATAAATAAAGAAGTATTTTCTTGAGTTAGCAAAGGAGACACTTCAGCTGACATCGAGGGGTCCCTGCATGCTAAGGCTTCGCCAAGCAGCTGCCCAAGATCTCCGTGAGGGGTGTCCAGTTCGAGACCAACACGGGGTCCTACATTCTGTCCCCCCAGGTAATGGGGTTGGATCATCCAGTGGGGGGATTCTTGGTAACACACCTACGTACACTCTAGACATACACAGAGTAGGGATTGCATAGTAGGAGTACTCCTGATTACTACCTTGTATTATATGCCTGCATATATACACAGTTTTAGCACCATGGTGGAACTATATCTGCTATTTACTCTTTTGGTGCTTATAATCACTTTTATATGCCTCTGTCTACTGATTATCGCAGCACATGTATTCTATAAAAGAATAAAGTTGGTTCAATAAATATATTGAAATCATTCCATTGTGTATTCTCTGTATACTTCTCTTCGAACAATAGTGCACTAGTGACTGAGCGAAAAGGTTCCAGATCTGTTACCACGATCCCTGGGGGGTCAGGGTTGTCATGTTCAGTGGTTGCCAGAAGCCATTCGCTCCCTGTTTGGGTTAGAGAGGCTTATGGTGGCACTGTTAGCTAGCTGGTCTCTAGGCCAACATATACTACGGGGGTGCATAGGCACCTCACCCAAAGTTTGTTGTCCACAAACGTGCAGATCCTACAGATTAGTGGGAACTACACAACACTATATAGCTTCAATTGAGCTGATCAGATCCTTTTATCAGACACACACTTCTTCACACCTGCATGGAGCCGGACACTTTAGATTTTTTTCTTAGCCTAAGAAAGAATCCAGATAGCTTCTATCTCCACCAAGGGGCACAGACACAAACATCTGCCCCTAACGAGGTGCCAGACGCTGTTTTGATTTTATTTTTTTTCTACACCTAAGAAAGAATCTAAACATTTTTTTCTCCTTGCTGGTTGACAAACACTCATGTCTGCGCTTTGGGTTCTCTAGCATCTAAGCAAACCTACCAACATCAGACATACTGTTAGACTCTGCATCTTTTGGCGTGTTTCCCCTGACTTTTTGCTTTCTGACCTCCTGGTTTTGACTCTGTTTTTGCTGGTGTAATGATTCTGCGCACTTTCCTCACTGCTGTCCAGTGGGAAAGTGCAAGTGCTCCTGTATAAAATGTGTTATGGATTGGTGTTTCCATGATTGGCCTATTTGATTTATGTGTCAGTCCCTTGTAAAGTGCACTGAGAGTGCCAGGGCCTATAGATCAAATGCTGTTGGTGGGCTGCAGCACTGGATTGTGCCACCCACGCAAACAGCCCTTAAAGTGTAACTCTGGCCTGCCATTGCAGAGCCTGTGTGCAGCCTGGGGCTGCCATGTCGACTTGGCAAGTGCACACACTTGCAAGTCCCTAAACCTTCCCTTTTCTACATGTTAGTCACCCCTAAGGTAGGCCCAAGGTACCCCTGTGGGCAGGGTGCATTGTATGTGAAAGGTAGGACATGCCCTGGTGTGTGTGGCATGTCCTGATAGTGAATTACAGCCTATTTCGTTTTTCACTATTGCAAGGCTACCTGTTTCCCATAGGCCAGAATGGGCAGTTTTGATTATTACAGCTTATAATCCTAACTGACCCAGGGAACATGTTAGAAATTCGAGTTTAGTATGCCTGGACTCATAATGATAAAATGCATCTTTTAGTGAAGTTGGTTTTAACATTCTGTGTTTGAAAATACCACTTTTAGAAAGTGGGTATTTTCTTGTCTAACCATCCAAGCCTGCCTCTGCTAGGTTGTGTATTCCTTGTCTGGAGTGTGAGTGACAGGGGCTGGGGGATGCCAGGAGACAGGGTGAGTCAGCACAGGGCTGAATAGCAAGATCTACATGTAGATGGGTGGGAGGAGATGCACCTGGGACCTGAATAGGCTGGGCCTTCCCTCCACAATGCTGGCTCCACCTCCTGTGGTGCGTCTGATGTCCCTGGCCTGCACTGTGAAAGGAAAGAAGGAGACTTGTCAACAAAGTGCTCCAGGACTGACCAGAACTGGTTTGGACTAGGCAAAGGCCTCTCTGCCTTCAGAGAACAAAGAGAAATTGAGGATAAAAAGGGGGACCCAAACCCCAGAAAATTGGAACTCTTTGGGATCAAGAAGACTGCCAAGAAGAAGAGCTGGAGAAGCTGTGAGGAGGAACTACCACTTTGGTGTGTGCTTTGCTGTGTTGGCCTGCAGTGGCTGCTTCTGTCTTGGGCAGTGAAAGGACTGGAACTGAACTTTCTGCAATCTACTTTGTGAGTGTCTCCAAGGGCTTGAGGTAGAGCTTGCCCCCTGTTCAAGAAGTCTCAGGAACAGCAAAGACTTCAAGCCCGACACCGTCTACGACGCCGCTTCCCACTCCGTGTCCTGAAGGCACCGCAGAGGGCACCGCCGCACCGCGACCCTGGTCTCACCGACGACGCCTGCTGACGCCGCCACCGAGCCGCTGCTCGCACCGCGACCTGTGGGCACCGCACTCCGCACCGCCTCGCTTCACGACGACGCCATGGTATCCCCGACGACGCCGCTCCACGCCGCTGCTTGCACCGTGGTTCGGGGGCACCGCTCGTAAGTTACGCGACGCACCGCCCTCATCCTGCACCGCAGCCTTGGCCCACCGACGCCGGTGCCATCGACTCCAAGTTCGTCGGCCGACGACAGCGCTTCACCAACGACGACGCCGCTGCTGCACCGTGGCCTGCCAGCACCGTGACGAGCACCGCCTTCATCTCACACCGCGACCCTGGTCTCACCGACGACACCATCCGACGCCGCCGCTGCTCGCACCGCGACCTGAGGGCACCGCACGCCGCACCGCTGCACTTCGCACCGCAGCACCCGACGCCGGCCGACGCCAGCGCTCCTGACTTCAACAGAGAGGAGATCGATCTGCAACGCGTGTGACTTCAAGGGGCCCGACGACGCCTGCACCGACCTCCGGAACCGACGCCTGCGGATGCCGTGTTTTCGGAAGCTCACCGCGAGGTCATCGACGCCCTGCATTTCTGAAAGGTACTGTTTGCGGGTCTTCCCGACACCGTAGCTGACCCGCGACGCCGCGGTCAGCCAGAACTGTTTGGATTTGTTGGTTCCCGACGCCGTGATAGCCCCGGACGGAGCTATCGACATCAAGGAACTGTTTTTAAGGACACTGTGATAACTGAAGATTTTTAAAGTACTGTACTGTGGATTTTTATCGTGTTTGGTCTTGTTTAAAGTATATAAAAATATTGGATATTTTTCTAAACTGGTGTGGTGTCCGTTTGTAGTGCTTACACTGTATTACTGTTGGTTATGTGCAAATGCTTTACACACTGCCTCTAGAATAAGCCTGACTGCTCGTGCTAAGCTACCAAGGGGTGAGCAGGGGTTATTTTAGAGTGTAACTCCCTTACCCTGACTAGGAAGAAGGGTCCCTACTTGGACAAAGGTGCAAGCCCTTGCCAACTAGAGACCCCTATTTCTAACATTGATTGTCAGCGGTGAGGATAGGACTTGTGTTTGCACTTGACTTGCAGTGATTGGTGTGCACTACTACCATATCGCAGACCATTACGAACCACTTACAGGTTCGTTTTCTTTTTGGCCTATTTTTCATCTTGCCAGTTTGAACTTAATATTCAACATGCCTGAATCAATAGTATCATCAATTGCATCAGTAGAAATTGCCTTTGAGGAGGATCGATTGGAAGCCTACAATGTCAAGGGGTTAAAATCGATTTGCAAGAACCTGAAAGTCCAGGTCAGAGGCCTCACCAGGAAGGATGAGCTACAAAAGGCGCTGAGGGCCTGGGTAGCAGCCAGAGGTGCCAGTGGGCAATCTGGTGATCTCAATGGAGAGGTGGAGAAGCCTGTTCCTAGGGTGGATGTGCTTTTGGGAGGGGGGGGAACCCTCCAGGCCAGGCAGCAGTAGTTTGTCCCCAGAGGAGCTGGAGGACAGGCGGGAAGTAAGGAGGTTTGAATTGGAGAAACTCAGAATAGAAAGTGAGAGGGAAGAGAAAAGAATAGCCATGGAGGAAAGGAAAATGATACTAGATCATGAGAGAATGATCAAGGAGCTGGAGCTAAAGAGTAGATCCGGTTCAGGTGGTGGCAGCAATTCTTCAGCACACACAGACAGGATTGTACACATCCCCAAGAATGTAGGTAAAGAGTACAAAAAGGGTGATGACATACAAAGGTAGTTTCAAGGGTACGAGTCGTCTATTCATATGAATGGGGTCCCTCAGAGGAACTGGGGAGCGGGGTTGTGGCCTCTCTGTCCAGAGGAAGCTAGGGATACTCTGATAGCTTTGGGTAAGGGGCAGGACCTCACCTATGCTGACATGAAAGACGCTCTCCTCACTAGGTATGGGCTCACTCCTGAAAAGTACAGGGATCAGTTTAGGTCCAGTAAAAAGTCTGAGGCCAAAACTTGGTTGGAATGTGTGGATATGTTCTGTAGGTCGCTGGATGGTTGGGTGAAGGGCAGTAATGTAACAGATTTTCAGGGGCTCTACAATTTGATTGCATGGGAGCACTTGTCTAGTCTGTTTTGCAGATCTGCGCCAGCACCTAGTTGATAGTAAGCTAACTGACCCCAGGAAGCTTGCTATGGAGGCGGACCGCTGGGTGAGTACCAGGGTCCACAAGAAAGCGTTTGGGGAGACTCAGCCAAAGGTGGGCAGGGTCCCCAGCAGAAAGGCGGGGGGGACAAGGGTAAAGCACAGGAGTTCTCTAAAGGGCCCCAATCTAGTACCCAGGGTAAAGGTTCCCAGCCCCCCGGTGATAAGAAGAAAGGGGTCTCTACAGGGAAGCCTGTTGAGACAGGCCCCCGCAAGTGTTATGCATGTGACCAGGTAGGTCACTTCAAGGGGGACCCCAAGTGCCCAAAGGGGACACAGCCACCCACCGGTGGACAGTCCAAAGTGTTGGCTAGTGTAGCGCTTGGGGAGGAGGGGTGCCCACAGGAGGGTGGGGATCCCGCAGAAATGACCCTCGTCTCACTAGGGGACAGTGAGATGGTCCCAGGAAACCAGGTGCCCCCTAACACAAAGAAATATAGCACCTGGGTGACCATTAATGGGAACAGGGTAGAGGCTCTCAGAGATACTGGAGCCAGTGTGACCTTAGTCCGGTGTCACCTGGTCTCTGAGAAGCAGGTAGTCCCAGGGGCATTCCACCAAGTAGTTGCTGTAGACAACTCTGAGCGCCAGTGTATGGTGGCGCAGGTTCCCTTTGAATGGGGGGGGGGTCGTCTCAGGTCCCTTGAGGGTGGTTGTGAGCCCCACCATGCCTGTAGATTGTCTGCTAGGTAACGACCTGGAGCAGTCCTTATGGAAGGATGTTGAGCACAGGTCTCACTTGGAGATGCTTGGGTTCCCAGAGTGGGCATGCGTGTCTACTCGGTCAATGGCAGCCAGAAAGGGTGATCAAGAGGACTTGGAGCCTGGGACAGTGGCCCAAGTCCCTGTCCAGAGGAAGGGCAGGGGGCGTGGGAAACCGGCCCCCGAAGTTCCCACGGACCGGGAGGAGGCGGACCTCGAGGGTGACGCCCCGGTGCCTACAGGGGAGCAGGTAGCCGAACTGGGAGACATCTCTGAGCTGACCCATTGGCAGCAAGAAGGGGGTCCCACCAGGGAGGAGTTCTGCAGGGAGCAGAACGAGTGCCCTATTCTGGACGGTCTGCGGCGGCAGGCTGCAGACCAGGCAGCTGGTAATCAGTCCGGGTCACATCTGATCTACTGGGAGAATGGTCTCCTATACAGTGAGCCTAAGGTTGCTGAGCCTGGGTCAGCCCGTGTGCTGGTGGTACCCCAGCGCTTCAGGACCTTCCTACTGGGTCTGGCTCATGACGTGCCTTTGGCAGGACATTTGGGGCAGGACAAGACCTTTGACAGGCTTGTCACCCACTTCTTTTGGCCCCAAATGCGAAGGCAGTCAGATGCACACTGTAGGTCTTGCCAAACTTGCCAGGCAAGTGGTAAGAGTGGGAGGAAGGTCAAAGCTCATCTCCAACCTTTTCCTGTTATTGGAACACCCTTTGAAAGGGTAGGATGGATATTGTGGGGCCACTGGATCCCAAGACAGCCATGGGCAACAGGTACATCCTGGTCTTGGTGGACCATGCCACCCGGTACCCTGAGGCAATCCCTCTCCGGACAACGACGGCGCCAGTGGTGGGCCGGGCGTTAATGGGGATCTTTTCTCGTGTGGGATTCCCCAGAGAGGTGGTTTCTGACAGGTGGACCAATTTCATATCCAAGTATATGACATCCCTGTGGAAGGAGTGTGGTGTAACCTACAAGTTCACCACGCCTTACCACCCACAAGGAATCGGTCTGGTGGAGAGATTCAACCAGACCTTGTAAGGCATGATCAAGGGTCTAACAGAACCCATGAGGCGTAAGTGGGACGTCCTCTTGCCATGCCTACTCTTTGCATACAGGGAGGTGCCTCAGAAGTCTCTTGGGTACAGCCCCTTTGAGCTCCTGTATGGCCACCCTGTCAGAGGACCTCTGAGTTTGGTAAAGGAAGGCTGGGAGGCAGCTCCCAGGAAAACTCCCCAGGATGTGTTTAGCTACATGCTTGCCTTTAGAAACCAAACTGCCCGCTTCAGGAAACTCGCTCAGGCGAACCTAGAAGCAAGCCAAGAAGAAATGAAGAGATGGTATGACCAGAATGCCATTCTGGTCGAATTTCAACCTGGGCAAAAAGTGTGGGTCATGGCCCCAGTGGAACCTTGTGCCTTGCAGGACAAGGGGACTGGGCCATATGAGGTGGTGGAGCGCAAAAGTAACGTCACCTACCTGGTGGATTTGCAGACTCCAAGGAACCCTTTGAGGGTCCTTCACGTGAACCGCCTCAAGCCCCACTTCGAGAGGTCCGAAGTGAGTATGCTCTTGGCGACAGATGACGGGGTGGAAGAGGAGAGTGAGCCTCTCCCTGACCTCCTGTCTACCAAGGAGCATGATGGGTCAGTAGAGGGTGTGATTCTCTCCCCTACACTGACCCAAGGGCAGCAGGGGGACTGTCGCCAGTTGTTGGGACAGTTCGCCCCGCTGTTCTCTCTGACCCCCGGTGTTACTCACTGGTGTACCCATGACGTGGACACTGGTGACAGCCCTCCTGTAAAGCACAAAATTTACAGGTTGACTGACCGGGTCAGGGCCAGCATCAAGGAGGAGGTCTCTAAGATGTTGGCGTTAGGGGTGATTGAGCCCTCCAACAGTCCTTGGGCCAGCCCAGTGGTCTTGGTCCCAAAGGCTGCTGCACCCGGTGCCACTCCAGAACTGCGGTTTTGTGTGGACTATCGTGGGCTCAATGCCGTCACCAGGACTGACGCGCACCCCATCCCCAGAGCTGATGAGCTCATTGATCGGTTGGGAGCTGCCTGGTTCCTCAGCACGTTTGATTTAACGTCTGGGTACTGGCAGATTGCCTTAACCGATGGGGCCAAGGAGAGAGCAGCATTCTCAACCCCAGAAGGTCATTACCAATTCCGGGTGATGCCCTTTGGGTTGAAGAATGCCCCTGCCACCTTTCAGAGGTTAGTCAATCAGGTGTTGGCTGGACTGGAGGATTTCAGTGCCGCCTACCTGGATGACATTGCTGTGTTCAGTTCCAGCCGGGAAGAACATTTACAGCACCTTGAGAAAGTGTTGAGGGCTCTGCAAGGTGCAGGCCTCACGATCAAGGCCAGTAAGTGCCAGATCGGGCAGGGTTCTGTGGTGTACTTGGGACACCAGGTAGGAAGCGGTCAGGTGGCGCCCCTACAACCCAAGAATGACACCATTCTGGCTTGGGAGCCCCCCAAGACCCAGACAGAGGTGAGAGCCTTCTTAGGTCTCACCGGCTACTATAGGAGGTTTGTTAAGGGCTATGGCACCATCGTTGCCCCCTTAACAGAGCTGACTTCTAAGAAGCAGCCCAGGAAGGTGATCTGGACTGAGTCCTGCCAGAAAGCTTTTGATGCCCTGAAGGCAGCCATGTGCACGGCGCCCGTGCTCAAGGCACCTGACTTCTCCAAGGAATTCGTCGTGCAGACTGACGCTTCAGAGCATGGTGTGGGAGCGGTGCTCTCACAACTGAACGAAGAGGGCCTGGATCAGCCTGTAGTCTTCCTTAGCAGGAGACTACTCCCCAGGGAACAGAGGTGGAGTGCCATAGAAAGGGAAGCTTTTGCTGTGGTCTGGGCACTGAAGAAGCTGAGACCATACCTGTTTGGGACTCACTTCCGCGTTCAGACAGACCACAGGCCCCTCAGATGGTTGATGCAAATGAGGGGTGAGAATCCAAAACTGCTGAGGTGGTCCAGCTCCCTACAGGGAATGGACTTTACGGTGGAACACCGCCCTGGCACAGAACACGCCAACGCAGATGGTCTGTCCAGGTTCTTCCGCCTTAGTGAAGAGAACTCCCAGGGGGTTGGGTAGTTCTCCCTACTTTCAGCTGGAGGGGACATGTGTTAGACTTGGCATCTTTTGGCGTGTTTCCCCTGACTTTTTGCTTTCTGACCTCCTGGTTTTGACTCTGTCTTTGCTGGTGTAATGATTCTGCGCACTTTCCTCACTGCTGTCCAGTGAGAAAGTGCAAGTGCTCCTGTATAAAATGTGTTATGGATTGGTGTTTCCATGATTGGCCTATTTGATTTATGTGTCAGTCCCTTGTAAAGTGCACTGAGAGTGCCAGGGCCTATAGATCAAATGCTGTTGGTGGGCTGCAGCACTGGATTGTGCCACCCACGCAAACAGCCCTTAAAGTGTAACTCTGGCCTGCCATTGCAGAGCCTGTGTGCAGCCTGGGGCTGCCATGTCGACTTGGCAAGTGCACACACTTGCAAGTCCCTAAACCTTCCCTTTTCTACATGTTAGTCACCCCTAAGGTAGGCCCAAGGTACCCCTGTGGGCAGGGTGCATTGTATGTGAAAGGTAGGACATGCCCTGGTGTGTGTGGCATGTCCTGATAGTGAATTACAGCCTTTTTCGTTTTTCACTATTGCAAGGCTACCTGTTCCCCATGGGCCAGAATGGGCAGTTTTGATTATTACAGCTTATAATCCTAACTGACCCAGGGAACATGGTAGAAATTCGAGTTTAGTATGCCTGGACTCAGAATGATAAAATGCATCTTTTAATGAAGTTGGTTTTAACATTCTGTGTTTGAAAATACCACTTTTAGAAAGTGGGTATTTTCTTGTCTAACCATCCAAGCCTGCCTCTGCTAGGTTGTGTATTCCTTGTCTGGAGTGTGAGTGACAGGGGCTGGGGGATGCCAGGAGACGGGGTGAGTCAGCACAGGCCTGAATAGCAAGATCTACATGTAGATGGGTGGGAGGAGATGCACCTGGGACCTGAATAGGGCTGGGCCTTCCCTCCACAATGCTGGCTCCACCTCCTGTGGTGCGTCTGATGTCCCTGGCCTGCACTGTGAAAGGAAAGAAGGAGACTTGTCAACAAAGTGCTCCAGGACTGACCAGAACTGGTTTGGACTAGGCAAAGGCCTCTCTGCCTTCAGAGAACAAAGAGAAATTGAGGATAAAAAGGGGGACCCAAACCCCAGAAAATTGGAACTCTTTGGGATCAAGAAGACTGCCAAGAAGAAGAGCTGGAGAAGCTGTGAGGAGGAACTACCACTTTGCTGTGTGCTTTGCTGTGTTGGCCTGCAGTGGCTGCTTCTGTCTTGGGCAGTGAAAGGACTGGAACTGAACTTTCTGCAATCTACTTTGTCAGTGTCTCCAAGGGCTTGAGGTAGAGCTTGCCCCCTGTTCAAGAAGTCTCAGGAACAGCAAAGACTTCAAGCCCGACGCCGTCTACGACGCCGCTGCCGACTCCGTGTCCTGAAGGCACCGCAGAGGGCACCGCCACAACGCCGCACCGCGACCCTGGTCTCACCGACGACGCCTGCTGACGCCGCCACCGAGCCGCTGCTCGCACCGCGACCTGTGGGCACCGCACTCCGCACCGCCTCGCTTCACGACGACGCCGTGGTATCCCCGACGACGCCGCTCAACGCCGGACTCGACGCCGCTGCTTGCACCGTGGTTCGGGGGCACCGCTCGTAAGTTACACGACGCACCGCCCTCATCCCGCACCGCAGCCTTGGCCCACCGACGCCGGTGCCATCGACTCCAAGTTCGTCAGCCGACGACAGCGCTTCAGCAACGACGACGCCGCTGCTGCACCGTGGCCTGCCAGCACCGTGACGAGCACCGCCTTCATCTCACACCGCGACCCTGGTCTCACCGACGACACCATCCGACGCCGCCGCTGCTCGCACCGCGACCTGAGGGCACCGCACGCCGCACCGCTGCACTTCTCACCGCAGCACCCGACGCCGCCCGACGTCAGCGCTCCTGACTTCAACAGAGAGGAGATCGATCTGCAACGCGTGTGACTTCAAGGGGCCCGACGACGCCTGCACCGACCTCCGGAACCGACGCCCGCGGACGCCGTGTTTTCGGAAGCTCACTGCGAGGTCATCGACGCCCTGCATTTCTGAAAGGTACTGTTTGCGGGTCTTCCCGACACCGTAGCTGACCCGCGATGCCGCGGTCAGCCAGAACTGTTTGGATTTGTTGGTTCACGACGCCGTGATAGCCCCGGACGGAGCTATCGACATCAAGGAACTGTTTTTAAGGACACTGTGATAACTGAAGATTTTTAAAGTACTGTGCTGTGGATTTTTATTGTATTGGTCTTGTTTTAAGTATATAAAAATATTGGATATTTTTCTAAACTGGTGTGGTGTCCGTTTGTAGTGCTTACACTGTATTACTGTTGGTTATGTGCAAATGCTTTACACAGTGCCTCTAGAATAAGCCTGACTGCTCGTGCCAAGCTACCAAGGGGGGTGAGCAGGGGTTATTTTAGGAGTGTAACTCCCTTACCCTGACTAGGAAGAAGGGTCCCTACTTGGACAAAGGTGCAAGCCCTTGCCAACTAGAGACCCCCATTTCTAACACATACCTTAACATTAGGCACTTGGACGAGTCATGGTCAGTGTGGCTTGCGAGGGTGCCACCATGTTTTCTTACCCAGAATTTCATATATAGGTCAAACATTGGTTTAAACGAAATCCTCACGTTTCTGTAACCACTCAGCATTCCTACCCTGCTACCAATAAAAACAGTGACTCACATGTGTAGGTGGGCCTATCGTAACTGAAAGAAGCAGGCCAGTTATGTGACTCTGTGAAATCAATATAGTGTGAATGTGGTCTTTACAGGGTCAAAGTTTTGTCCTATTACTGTCCCATGCAAAAGGCCCACCCACATGTGTGTGTACTTTGAATGGTAGGATTTTGCCATTTGTCTAAAGTCCTGCAGTTTTATTTGATAGAAAATGTAGAATTTATGATTTTTCTACCCATAGTTTGACCCTTACAGTGGATTCTGGGTAATAAAACATGTTGGCATTCATGCAAGTCACTCCACTGTGGATTACCCGTAACATTGGTCTTAAAAATGCCGGAGGTTTATAGGTTCCCCTGAGTACCCACTGAACCAGAGCCCAAATTCTGCAGAGTCTCACCCATGGAATGGTCCCTGCTCCCCCAATCAAAAACATTCCATGGTGCCTAATGCATGTATTTGATCTCAAACCCATAGAAAATACACTCACCTTATAATACCACACTCAAAATAACTAGTGGGTCCCAGATTTGGGCCAAGACTAGGGCATGAAATGTTCCTTTGTGAGGACAACTAAAGCAGACCATCATGTTTTGGGTAAACCAATTTTAGGAAATCTGACCAATGTCTTTTTCAGTGCCAACTCCCAGCCGGCCAATCAGCGTGAGGGAGACCTGGCACCTAGGGATAGGAGGATTAGTAAATGAAATGAAAAGTGGAAGGTGTGTAAGATGAGTAAAGGGCAGCAAATAATGTGTACAAGCATGAATGTGGACCCTAAGAATTCCAAAATCAGGTTTACTCCCTATTTGGTTCCGACCCTTTGTGTGCAAAAATAGTATTGCAATGTCAAAGTGTCCTAATATTTTTGTTATTTAAATTTCACTGATTACATAGTGTTTTAACACTTTATAATTCCCCCCTGTAGTGTCAAAGAAGATGTATTCTGGAGAAATTACTTTTATCGAGTCTCTCTCATCAGGCAGTCAGCACAGCTCACAGCACTAGCAGCTCAGCAGCATGCTGTGGAGCAGGACTCTAAGAATGGATGCAAACAGGAGAATGAGCTACCAGGTACTTTATTGACCCCTGATTTTGTGGTTTACAATTGGACTGTGAGGGGGAAGGACAATGAAGCAAGAGTTTTGTCGCTGTGTGGTGTAAATATTGGACAGGCTGCTGCGCCAGCAGAGGACCAGAGAGAGGAAGAGCGATTGACCCCTTCTCTCTCACATTGGCAGACACTGAGATAGGCATATACACACACACTGTTGCTCCAATGGCCACAATGGACTTGCAGAGCAACACATTCGGCATCCAGTAGTACCTGTAAGGGGTTGTACTTGTGTCCAGGGTAAATTTTTTACAAAGACACTAGCATGGCATGCAGAAAGAAACTAGCACCGGGGTAGGGCAAAACACACAGCATGAGACCAGGAGAATCCATTTCAATAAAAAGTCACAATTGAGATCTGTTCTAGTACATTAACAGTATGTTCCCAAGGAGGTATTAGCCATATTCGCTAAGAAACTGTTTGTAGAGATTTGCGCTTGTTTTTTAAAGATTTTTTCTTCCAACCTCGGCATAGATGCTGCTCAGCAGAGATGTTGCTTGGTTGTATATGATAAAACAAAGGAAACAGATAAGTTGTTTCCTTTTGTGTTGGTTTTAATTCTTTTTGTATCGGACTCCATCAGACATTAATTTACTTTATAAAATGTCCTTGTCAGTGTGTTATCCTCCAGTAGTTCTTTCATTTTAATGTAATCCTTGGAAACAAATTACCTAGCTTTAAGTTGTTGAATTTACGTGGGGTGCAGTGTGGCCTTCAATAGCCCACCTACATCTGTTTTTGCACAATATCCGCCCCATCTGACGACCGCCGCAATGCTCGGTGATGCACCCACACTCGGAGCAATGATACAGCTCGCTGGCCCCTCGATGGAAGCCTAACTGCTGGGGCAAGTCGTGGTTGGTGGGATGCTGCGGCCTAGCATGTCCCTCGGAGGCCCCACGGCGACAAGGGACCTGCCGGGACCTGACTCCTCTTTTTTTGCTACCCCATTCCAATCCCCTATGAGCCATGGAAGTGCAGCATTCTGGGTCTGGGCGCGGGTCCCGACAGCACTGACTACTTTGCGGCCTGTGCTGCTGGCTTGCTTCACTGCTTCCCGCCGCCCTGATCGTAGACATTAGCCTGAAGGGGGGGTGCCCTCTTCGTCCGCGAGGATTGCATACATGCATCCACTACCAATGTAAGCTCCTTCCTGCATCAGTGTGCTACTTTCCTCGTTTCCGTCCAGTGGCTGCTGGACGCCTACTGCGTCCGCCACCAAAGTCTCAGTGGGGCCCCTTCTGCCTTGCTGGGGTTTTTAGTGCGGTGCTCTGTTGTGCTCTTTGACCAAGGCCCCGACTTTCCAGCACCACAGTGACATTGGCGCCGTGTCCCCCTACCGCTGCGTGAGTCAGAGTGGCCCCTGCACCCTCCCACCCATGACACAGGACTTTTCTCACAGGATGCACTTCGGTGGGCCTGCTGCTTTGATCGCAACTTGAGGGTGATCCACAGCCTAGCGCCTTCTTACCTGCCAATCCAACTCCATGCTGCATTGCCTTCCGCTTCACATCTTGACCTGCTGCACTTATAGTGACTACAGGCCCACTCTCTGTTCTAGTCGGGGGTTGTGGTGACCCAAGGCAGAGGAAACTCAAATTTGAGCAACCCAAGATGCAAAGTCACCAGCAGCTCCCCTCGGACTCCGAGGGAGCCTCACCTGTGGACATGTAGATGTCTCCCAGGCGGTGGGCAGCGATCATGTCTAAACTTATAGCTGGTTTCAGATCCATCAATGCATGTTTCAACAGCCTTACCAGTCGCCTGGATCGTGTGGGAGAGCACTTATATTGTCATGCTGCCCAGCTGGACGGCACTGAATGGCAGATTTCCGAAATTGAAGATGACACTACTATGATGAATCAGCTGGAGAGGGCAGAGAAATTGCTTATGCTAACGGCTGCCAAGAATGAATAGTTCAAAGCGCGCTCAGGCTGTAATAACCTTCGGATCATGGGGGTCGCGGAATCTACGAACATGGGTCACCCTGATACCTTTGTTGAGACCCTGCTTACCAAACTTTTCACCAGGCAAGATTTCACCAACGCCTTCGTGGTTGAGAGGGCCCACAGATCGCTGGGCCACCAGCCATCGCCTGGTGCGCCGCCCCGCCCGATAGTAGCTCGCTTATTAAATTATAAGGACAGGGACCCGGCGATTCGACTAGCAAGGGAATGCACCCCCCCCCCTCCCCCCATTGCAATTTCAGGGCTCTACTTTCTCCATATTTCCGGACTTCACAGTCTGTGCAAGAGGCTCGCCAGCAAATTCTCTGATTACAAAAACACTCTTAGGAAACGAGGACTTAAGTACAGTATGCTGTACCCTGCTTACCTTCGTGTCGAAATCAACAGACAGTCCTGCATTTTTTCCATCCCTTCTGATGCCGTTGCATTCTGTGAACAGCGTGGATACGGAGGTTCCTCCTCCTGCCATTCGACCCCTATCCGCTCTCCATCCCCTGCTACTGATGCGGCCATCCATGATCTACCAAACTGATCCACGTCCAACCCTGGAGTCTTATCTCACTGACGTTTTTTTCCCCATTACTGAGCTGTTGATCTATTCCTTGCTTCTTCTTGTTATCTCACCTGGTATTTGAATTCCTCATGTTCAAACCTATCATTGCACGTTTTCAGCACCATCCTGCATAATGGGCGCCGACTACTGTGGCGTTGCCACACCTCCGTGGTGTATACCGTTCTGAGTCTAGTAGTTTTGTCTCTTTATGTTTGGGATTCACCAGTTGTTTGCTTCACTGGTGTGGGTGTTTTTTTTAATTTTTTTATTGTGTTTGGTTTTTATTGGTTTAACTGCAATTGTTCGTATTAATGTCACTTTTGTTGCACTTATGATTGCACTCCCCGCTTTCTCTCTCTCTCAGATGTGTTCCCAACCTAGTAGGCTAGGGGTGGTGGAACTGACCTGTTTGTCCTGGATCATTTGTGGTCTCAACAACCCCCGCAAGGGTAAACAAGTGCTTTCTTATTTGGCTCGCCATGGCATTAAGCTTGCGTTTCTACAGAAGACACACCTCTCCCCCAGGCACACTTGCAACTATGTTTACACATGGGGGGGACAATCTTTATTTTGCCTATTACAGCTCATACTTCTGGGGGGTCTGTACCCTCATCCACAAAAGCATTCCCTTTACACACTGCAGCAGCTTTGTAGACAAGGAGGGCAGATACGTGGTGGTCTCTGGCGTCAAGGCGGGGACATTTGCCCTGCTAGTTAACGTTTATGCACCCAACGTAGACGCACCCTCCTTTTATCATGATCTTTCAGCTCTTATGGGTCTCTTGGAGGTGGATCGAATACTGCTGGGTGGTGATTTAAACATAGCATACAACTCTGTTCTGTATTCTATGGGCTTCAATATCTGTGGAAAGCCTTGTGAGTCCTTCAGGACCTTGTTGACACGTTTCAACTAACCAATACAAGGCGTTTGCTTAATACCACTGTGCTGTCTGGACTCATATCAATTTATGGTTCATGCCCAAGGACGCATCTCTCTGGATGACTGATATAGCCCACCTACCCCGCACATTGTCCGATCATGCACTAGTCCGGATGGTTTTGCTGATCCCGTACGAGGGAGGGATGCCTCTGCAAAGGAGATATCCTGCCAATGCCCTTCTCAACGTGGTTTTCCACTTGAAATTCTGCGATTCCATACCAGAATACTTTACTCTTAACGTCTGTTCAGTTGATGAACAGGCTACCCTTTGGGAGGCCTTTAAGGCTTATATCTGCAGTGTCTGCATCGCCAAACTTGCCGGGATACTTGGAACCATTGGGCATGACCCATACCGCATTGAACTCGACTTGCTCACCATAGACCGTGAGTCAGTGATGCTGGGCAATGCTGGCCTCCTTCACCGCCTGTTGCTCCTGTTGGAAGAGTTTAAGGAACTCGCTGCGTGGGAGGTGTATTATATGGGGGCATATGCCCTGGCACACAGGTATGGTGAGGGGGAGCGACCAGGGCGTACACTGGTGCGCCTACTGTGCCCCAATCCACATGGTAATCATATTGCTGAGCTCCTGACTGCTGAGGGCGACATGGCTGTTGACAGCGACCGTATCACCAAGGTGTTTTTTAGGTCGAGCCTAGAGCCAGCGCACATGCGCTGCTCTGCGAGGCTTATTGTAGAGGAGTAGGTGAATAGAAGCTTCGCCCACTCTCCGCCCATATTTGCAATTGGCTTGTGTCATTGTCTGTCCTAAATGCTGGCTTCTGATTCGTCAATAGGCTTGTTAGTCCCTCCTTAGTACCGCTTCCTCTTCATTTGTCACTTCCCATGGCGACTGGCCCCTTTACTTCGAGTGTTGCACAGTACGTGTTATTTAGACTGTGAGCACTATTTTCGTTAATGAGGTTCTCCTCCTCAGGCACGACGTGGTTTGGTGCCTTCTTCCCCCGTCCGCCCTCCCTCCTGTTGTCCGTGCCTTCTCCCTCCCCCGGTGCCCATGCCTTCTCTCCCGCCCCCCCCCCACCCACCCATTGTCCGTGCCTCCTCCCCCCGCCTGCCCTCCCTCCCCGTTGTCGTGATGCCAATCATTTGCAATACAATAGGTCTCGCGTAAGTGCGAGACCTATTGCTTTGCAAATGCTTGTTGCTATATTACCAGCAACTCTATACCTTGGGTGCAACTGTAGATGCGTCTGGAATCGAGGACTACCTTTCAGAGATTGCGATGGTCTGGCTGACAGACTGACAGCAGCAATTTCTGGCTGCCTCTATCACCTGCGAAGAAACCATCCCGGTAATAGACGTGCTCATTGGCTCCTGGTCCGGATGGCCTAACGTGCTGCTTTTTTAAGGCCTACAAACACTTGATGACCTCCATCTCCTTAAAGACTATGCGGATTCCTTTGACACTGGCCCTCCTCCCCCTATTCAACGTGAAGCTGTCCTAACGCTGCTCCTTAAGCGTTGTAAGGTTTCCCATCTCTGTACCTCTTACAGACCCCTTTCCCTTCTTAATCACGCTAATAAAATCCTTGTCAAAATAATTGCAACGCGCCTGGCGCACTTAATGGAGCAAATTATTTCGCCAGTGCAAACTGGCGTTGTACCATATTGCTCCACCACACTCAATCTTTGGGCCATTTTTGCTGTGCTGAACCAAAGCTCTCTGGATATCCCCACGGCAGTCACCCTTCTCGATGCTGAAAAGGCATTTGACTCGCTCCAGTGGGCCATTACTCAAATTAGGTCTCCCGTGAGGGTTTCTGGACCGGATCGTGCTACTGTATTCTTAACCCGTGGCCCATCTGCGCGTTTATGGTTCGATTACTGCTCTGTTCTCAGTGTCACGTGGGATCCGTCAGGGCTGCCCCCATCACCTTTGCTATTTATAATCTCCCTGGACCCGCTTGTCCGGTATCTGCAAGAGAGGCACTTAAACCGTGGTCTGCGGTTCCGGCACGGACCCCTCCTGATCTCTCTGTATGTGGATGACATTCTGCCGTTTGTCCATGACCCGTCCTCTAATCTTGCTCCTTACGTTTCGTGTGACACTCTGGTTTTTCTATAAATTGGAGTAAGTCCGAATGCTTTCCACTCAAAGCTGCCACGACATATACCCTGGAATATCCCCTTACCTGGTTTGATGACACCACCAAATATCTCTTTATTGTTTTACACAACCTAAAAGAAATGGTGATTCGATTAAACTATGGTCAAGCGATCGACAAGCTCACCACACAAATTGAGCAAGGGATAAAGTTAACACTATCAATGACGGGGTGTATAGCCATTCTAAACATTGTGGTCACCAAAATCCTGATCCCCCTGACTAATAGTTTTTATCCACATTACGGAGTCTCCTACTTCTCCTATGGGCAGGCCGTCGTCCTAGGATCAAGTGGGACACTCATGCTCCGGTATGACTGAGGTGGCTTTGGGGTACTGGATCTCCACTTGTACTTCCTGGTTGCGCAGAGGCATTTTTCACATTGCTGGTACCGCTCTGATGCCTGATACTGTACTTCAAGCCGGAAATAGATCAGGCCAATGGGCCCCCACTCTCCTCTAGCCTACCGCTAGGCCTCCCAAGAGATCCTGCAGATATTCAGACGTTGCCTACTACAAGTTGGGCCTGGGCGAAACTCCGTAGATATTTGTGAGGTGGATTACTCTACTCCACAGCATTACCTCTTATTCATAATCCGTGACTCCCTTTAACCCAGGAAAAACTTGTTCAACGCTCCCTGCAGAGACAATCCCTACATATACTGGGGGATCTTATCCCAGATGGGCATGTCATCACA
Organism: Calotriton arnoldi; assembly: GCA_963921515.1. Lineage (NCBI taxonomy): Eukaryota > Metazoa > Chordata > Amphibia > Caudata > Salamandridae > Calotriton > Calotriton arnoldi. Next base: position 388,454 of record CAWUFW010010582.1, on the reverse strand, counting down.
CACAACACCTACTGCTTCTGGGATCTCCACACCCATGGACCATTTTATACTCTGCCGCTTACAGAATACATTGCGTGTCAGGGTTCCCTCGTATCCAGTGGCACTGTACAAATTTCCCCCGTTGACTCTTATAATCACTGCCACCGAGAGGTCCCGCATGGTTGCCAGGCTTTATCGTGCTTGCTTAGCTCTAAACCCAGTGTGGTTCAGGCTCTGTCGGCATGGGAAAACAACCTGGGTAGTCCCCTCCCTGACCAGACTTGGCCCTACTGCTGCTCGCAAACTAAACTTATCTCCCCCAATCATAGACGTAAGCTCCTACATTATAAATACCTTCATCGTGCCTATACCACCAGCAGGGCCTTGCCAAAATCGATCCTATTAGGTCCCATCACTGCTCGAAGTGCAGTTCTCCCTATACCGATTTCCTACATCTTGAGTGGAATTGCCCACACATTCCGTCCTATTGGCTCCAAATTCTGGCCTTGACTTCCACCATGATTGAACTCCAGTTGGAGGCTGACCCTTAATGGCCCTGCTGGGTTACGTTAAGCCTCTCTCATCCACTTACCGCCGTTTTGCTGCTATGGTGCTAATGCTGGCTGAACGCCCTATTGCCATCTGTTGGGGCAGTAGTCGCTGCCCCACCACGGATGAGTGGCTGAAGGATATGGCCTATTGTGATAACACCAGCAACATCTATGCTACACTTCAACCTCTTGACCTTAAGATATTTGGCAACCATTACACGACTACCTGCTCACTTTGGATACTGATGTTTGTCGATATGATACTGACAAACTCATCCTGTATATACCACATTGACATGACCTGAGATCCTCCATACTGTCAGATGACACTTGTTCGCAACCTCCTCCTTCCTATACTCCCCTCTACTTACTGCCTCCACCGTTTGCTCCTTGTGTTGTATTCCTCTTAGGGTGTCCATAAACGGGCTTTCCAGTATCATGTCCTTATATAGGCACAATTCGCCCTGCCCTTATATAGGCATAAAATCCCAGCCCTTATTTAGGCATTAAACCGTGCACTCCAAATACAGGCATGGTCTCTGACATCCGTCCACCCTAACGTCACAACAAGTTCTTGAAGAACAGACCCTTAGGCTGCGGGAGTTTCCCTAGTCCAGGACTATTGATTTCTTCAAGGACTCCTATATTATGCATGAACCATTATTCCTTAGGGGTTCATTCATGACGTCTTCCGCTGTCCGACTCACGTCAATACTAACATTCTTAGGTGCTTCTCAGGTATAAATATACCTTTCCTAGCCCCTGTAAATCAGAGGAGACCTCGACTTCAGAGGAGCCAGTTTCCCGGCCTTACGCACTGAGAAGACGCTGTCATCCCTGCACGCAGAGAGTCCAGCTTCCAGTGATCTGACTTCCCTTGCGGGGTGTTGGAGTTCGAGTCTGGCAAAGAGATTCCTACCTCTCTCATTCTTCAGGTATGGAGCAGACTAGAACCTAGAGGGACTCTTGGCATACTAGGCATACTGGGGTTAGCGTACTCTTAGTATACCATAGTAAGGAATACTTCACCTACTTCATACCTCGTCCTATACCTAGGTTAGGTTAGGTACATTGGGGTAGAACTAGATTAGAAACACATCGTATGAGTACTCGCATTTTTAGTCTGTTATTTATGTAAAATCATATGTACTAAAAGATAATGCTCTCGCAGTATTATTTATTTCTACTGCTCACACTGTACATTATTTATCTCGCATACTGTCTTGTGATCGTAACAGCACATTTTACTTACACCAGAAAAAAGACTGTACAATAAATCTTTTATTGAAACGCCCGTCTATTTCTTTCTGTGTAACTTGGAGAAAACTAAGCATGCACGACTGAGCTGAGTGAAATAGTTATCTATTGTTTCCACGACTCTGGGACACGTTCTGATTCTAAAGGGAAACACAGTGGTCATGTTTTGCGGCTGCCAGAAACTACTCCCTTCTTGTTGTCAAGGAGTTTCTAGTGGCCTCTGAGCTAGCTGGCACAAGTAATTAAGTTTAATATACTCGATAGGGACATACTGACCTTAGTCCTATGTCAAACCTATAGGATATATTATTCCAATGCGCAGAGCCTATTAGGGAAATAGGAGCTACACTACATGGCGCCCAACGGTTTGGTAAGGCAGTAATTCAACGTTAGATACTGAGTAACTCAGCCGTGCTTTTTCTCTCAAGACCCCTACCCATATACTCCAAAAGACGTCTGGAGTGGGCGGGGTTTAGTATCCGCCACGGCTACATAGGGCAGTACCCTATATATTAGCTGTTTGGTTTGCTCAAACGTTGAAGGATACAGTGTTCCAAAATATTGTGCACCTAATCTTTGTTTCCTTGAAACTTGTTCTACATTTTTCAAACAACAAAATGTCTGGCTCCGACAATGAAGCCGGAAACGGTGGAGCTGCGGCTGATCCAGCCCAAGCAGTAGTTTTTAACATTACAGGTTTAAATGAAACCGAGGAGGGTGTTATAGACATCGCTCCAAACTTAAGAAGAGCCATCACTCTAAAACTTATAAAACATGGCCTACCACCAAGAGGCGGTAGAGCAGTTTTCGTGATAGAGGCACACGAATCCTTTCAGACAGAGGTATTCTATTCATGGGTAATATTTCCTGAATCCAATCCAGTAACACACATGTTTCACTTCTACAAAGAAGATGAACCACCAGAGGAATACATTCCTTTCAAGGATATAGAAATTCCATTAACATACCAGGAGCATCAGCTCTGGTTTAAAGGCGCCCTAAAACATCACAGAAACATTACCAGGCTCGATCCACTAGGTAGACCAGGAGCAACATGGCCGATTCTAGCCGGCTACACACCTCATCCTGAACTGGATATAATGTCAGATGAGGACTTACTTGTTCAAATACAAGAATTAATAAAAATTTACAGACAATTGGTCCAATATGTCATGCGGACTTTCATAGTCCAGCAACCATTAACAATTCCAAATCAAACTCCTCACCAGGGGAATACACTAAAAATTACACCACAGACTCTATACGCAGTCATGGGTAAAATGCCCACAAAACGTGAGCAAATTCCATTCTGGATAGCTCAAAAAATTACTCAAATCGAAGCAGTATTTCCAAATACTAGCCCGTATGAGAAACACAGAATACTGACAATCAGTTTACCAATGGGGATCACACCACAACTGGAAGACTGCACCACTAGGGGCTCAGTCTTTGCTGCCATCTATACCAAAACACATGGCATTCCGTCAATTGCGGTAATACCTGATGTCCTGAAACAAATTCAAAACGAATACGGGGCAGAGCCTGCTCTAAATTTAGGTATGAAATTACTGAAAGATTTCGACCAGGTCTCAACAATAATATTATCTAATATTAAAGGGGAGGCAGCAGCAGTGGCGATCTGCCAAAAATTAAGGGAATTTGATGTTACAGAACATCAAACAGAGCTACCCAGAATTATACAACAATCTTATGCAGAATTAGGCAGAGATAGTTTGGGTGGAAGACCAGTGAAGCCGAAACTATCTGAAAGTCCTGAGAAGGACTCAATTAAACAAACTCCTACATCTTCTAAAAAGAAGTGGGATACTAATAAACAAAATTCAAACGAGAAACATTCTCAATCCCGAGGTAGGTCTCCTCAAAAGGAGCCCTCTGAAAGGAGGTATAACCTCCGGAATAGGGATAATTTGAGAAAACCTGACAGGTATCAAGATACTGATACACGTTCCTCTCGTCCCTTTCAGGTCTCATCACAGACTTCGGAAAGAAGAGGACGATCAGAACATAGAGAAGAACGCGTGAAATCGAAAGACGACAAACACGCTCCAAAAACCAAAGTAAAACCTCAATTCTCCAAAAAGAAAGTAGCAGGTCTAAAGATTAGACATGCCGAGAATACTGAGAACACAACTCAAGAACGGAGAATGGGCTCAGACAATGCTGGACAGTGCAGCAGAAGTCACAATAGTTCGCCGGAACTTCTGGAGATAGTGGACTTGAATGAGTACATTACAGTCGAGACTGTAGACACCAGGGTTAGTACTCCACAAAAGTTATATGAAATAACACTCCGGATGGAGGGAGACAAACCTAGACAGGTGAAAGCACTTTTTTGGGAAACACTATCAAAGGGCTATGACCTACTTCTAGCAGAAAAGGACTGGCCACCACAATTTGTCAGGGAGTGCCCACATGGCGAGGACATTATTATGCCTGCCTTCTCCAACCATATTCCAATTCACCTAAAATATACATATGCCAGGAAATGGGCAGTAGCCCAGGCCCGAGCATTATATAAAAATCATGTAGGATGGGATGAGGACTCACCTCACCATAAAATACATCTGAAACATGAACCAACTGCACAACGGCAGTACCCAATAAAGCAAGAAGCTAAAAAACAGGTCAGGGAGATCTTAGATCAACTTGAATATCAAGGGGTGATTGAAACATGCACCTCCTCAATGAACAATCCTTTGTTTCCTGTCTCCAAACCAGACAATACATATTGTCTAGTTTTGGACTACAGACACCTAAACACTTGTTCTAAAACTTTTGCAGTGCAAAATGCACATAGCACAGCATTAATAAATAACATTGTACGTAAAAAATATAAAACAACATTAGACATCTCAAATGGTTTCTTTTGTCAAAACATAGCACCTGAAAGCAGGTACTTAACAGCATTCTCCATAATGGGGACCCAGCGTCACTTTTGTCGACTCCCACAAGGGTTCAAGAACAGCCCAGGTTTATTCTCAGCGAGGGTAACGGAGTTACTACAAATTTATGACAATGAGGCATTGTCCTATGTCGATGACATCTATCTGACAGACGATGACCTGGAAAAACACTTGAACAGGGTGAGCACCATTATACTGGGTTTCGCCTCTGAGGGCTACAAGTTCAACTTTAAAAAGTCCAGAATTGCCCATCTCAATGTCCTATTTCTAGGATATGAGCTTTCAAGTGAAGGAAAGAGCTTGGCAGCTAACTTTTTAGAAAAGTATGCGCTGCTCCAACCTCCAAAAACGCTAAAAAACTTACAATCCATCTTGGGTTTCCTAAATTTTGGAAGAACATACATTCTAGATTACGCAGAAAGGGTTAAACCTCTCTTAGCATTAATCAAACCTGATTTTTCGATCAGAAACTGGACACAGGAACACACAGAAATCTTGCGTTCACTCCAGGCTAACATGTTAGCAACAAATCACTTACAAACACGCGTAAGTCAACGCAATTTGGTGATCCGAATAATTTCGGGTCAATGCGGATTCACCTACTTAACCTTCAATGAGGGTGAGAAAATACCAATAGCATACAAATCTCATTTGTACACACAAGCGGAAATGCGCTTCAGTTCAACTGAAAAAATTCTGACAGCAGTTCAAACCGCTGTAGCAAAAGAAAGAGCCTTAGCCCAAGGGAAACGCATTATTGTCGTAACCCCGGTACCAGCTTTAGAAGCGGTCACAAAAGCTAGCATTCCAAATGCTAAAGCATTACATCCAAGATGGATACAATGGGTTAATTCTCTTGCTGCAACAGATGTTGAATATGTTTTTGATCCAGATTTAAAAACACAAGCATTCCTGCAATATGAACAAGAATGTCCTCTGCCTACTGAAATTCTGCCTCTCGATCAGTACGAATTCATACTTTACACTGACGGATCCGCACAGCCCGCAACAGGGAGTAAGCAAGCTTACAGTGCAGCGTGTGCAATCGTTAAAGGTCGCATGCGAAATGGCATCTTCAGACCTATGGTTACTAAAACCCAGTCTCTAGGAGATTGTACAGCTCAGCGAGCTGAACTACAAGCATTCAAACTGGCACTTGAAAGTACAGATCAAGAATTCCCCACACTAATAGTGTGCGATTCCTTTTACTGTGTTCAGTCATATAATGACTATATACAAAACTGTCTTGAAAATGGTTTCAAAGATGCGAAAGGTGGCACAATAAAGCACAAAATGCTTTGGGAACAAGTAGTTCAGTTGAAAAACGAACTACCAAAGGCTCACGTGATACACACACTGAGTCATCAACGTGATGGCGTTCACGTTGCAGGGAATTCATTGGCTGACGAAGCCGCAAAGGGGGCTGTGCAGACGGCTTCCGTAGCTGCGATCACTCGTTCAAAAACAAAAATAGACTGTGAGATAATGTTGGCTGTCAATGCATCAAGCAAAGGCAGCAGTGCAGCGTTACCAAAAAAGTTTCCACTCAAGTACTCTTATGTAATTGATGCGAACAACGTTCCTTTTGCTCGAATCCCTGGAGTGGGGGATAGGGTAATTCCAAACAAGGAACGCAGATTCAATCAATCAATCAATCAATCAATCATGTCACTTATAAAGCGCACTACATACCCGCGAGGGTCTCAAGGCGCTGGGGGAAGAGGGGGGTGGTGCTGCTACTGATCGAAGAGCCAGCCGCACACGAAGGGTTAGCTTCTGCCCATGCAGGTGTTTCAGCGACAGTATCTTTACTCAAGCTAAGATATTGGTGGCCTGGCATTCGGAAACAGACTAAAAACTATGTTTTGGAATGTGATATTTGCCAACAGATTCAAGTCTCAACGGTGAAACGTCCTGCGCAGACACCCCTGTTAATTTCAGACAAACCATTAGCTTGTGTTTACCTGGACCACTGCGGTCCCTTGCAAAGGGACGGTAACTATAAATATATCATGGTTGCAGTGGATTCATGCTCTAGGTTCCTATGGTTATGGCCTCAGCGCTCGGCTGACGCTCGAACTGTTATAAAAGATTTGCGAGTCTTTATCGGCACATACGCAATAGGCACGCTACATTCTGACCAGGGTCCTGCGTTTAGCTCTAGGGCTTACAAAGAAGCCATGGCCAGTCTGGGCGTTGCATTGCGGTACTCCTCTCCATTCCATCCTGAGGGAAATTCTGTTGTGGAAAGGAAGAACCGGGACATAAAGCAGTCTATAACAGCTAGGGTATTAGGTTCGGGTGATGGGTGGGTCAAACACCTTAGTGGGGTTCAACGCTCTTTGAATAATCTGCCAAGAAGTTCTCTAGGGGGTCACTCCGTATGAGGTCCTATTTGGGACAAGAATGTGGGTACCAGACCTTGAACACGTAGGCACAGTGGTGGAAAATAAACCGTTTGATATCAAAGATCGTTTGGCTGTTTTACAGGAACTCAATAAATTAAGAACGAAACAAAGCAACGTATTCCTACAGCCAACCACCACTGGGGAAAAATCGGCAGTCCCAGCAAGGCCTGTCTGGATTCCAAAAGTTGGGGATCTAGTCAGAGAAAAGATTGCGGACAAGAAGGAATTTGGACCTTTTTACAGACAACCAGTACCTGTCCTAGCAGTTCAAGGAACAAGAACAGTACTTCTGCCGCCCCTTGCTGGAAGAAAGGAGAAAAGATTTGTGTCCATCGACCTCATCAAACCACAGTATGTGGCCAATACTAAATAGTAGGCCTCGTGGACTCCGACCTAGTAGCAAACGCACTCCTCTCGCTACTATCCAAGAGGTTCAGACTGAAAGACTGATAACAATCGAGAATTCAGCTGTAACAGATGGAGGACTAAGCAACAACGCTATGGAACTCATCCCTCTTGACAACCAAGTAACAGTTCGTCCAAATACACCTGTCTACACCAACGTGGCAAGTGATAAACTGGTTCCAGTGATTTCTACAAATCCTGATGCAATTCCAACAATTGATAGAACTGCTTCTGGCTATTTCATTAACTTTGATACATTCTCAGAAGATCCGAGTGAACCTGAAACGACGCCAGCATCATTCAAATTCCAGCAGCAAGTACAAGACTTTCTTCATTTTGTGAACAAAACTTATTTGGTTTCTCCATGGATTGAACTCTGGATTACATCTGGACTTTTTGTTTTCCTGCTCTGGCTAGCTTTGGTAACAACTGTGAGCGTGCTTATAAGTGGCAGATACATCCATGTGAACACTGAAGGAAAAGGCGTGAACGTACTTTTGAAACCTCATAAATCTTCCCATCGTGAAGCAAGAGACTTGTCATCAGTGAACATCACAGCTGTTCCTATACAGGATGGTATAGTGTGGGACAAAACAGATTTTGAAATCTTCGGTCCGACGGAACAATTGAACATTCCACATTTGTTTAAAATTTCACTAAGTGATCTAATTACGTCCAGTACCTATTCAGATGATTGGGACTTTGAGACTGTGAATGACATCATGTTTGACCTAGAAAAATCTGCTGCATTTTCTAAACATGAATATTTAGAGGGTTCATCAGACTATGAACAAATGTATTGTTATAACCACTATGGTCATCATAATTTGCATAAATCTGCATATCCAAGAAATGTGTTTATGTCTAACCAATGGGAACATTGTCCTACACCACCTAATGGTAGTTCAAAAACATTTGCTAACAAGTTTCCATATTTTTCAGGTTACAATGCATCTGAACCAGAAATGTTTTACTATAAAAATGTAAACAAGACAGGACTGAAAATTATGTTAACAAATACAAAACAGATTTACTCTGAATTATTTAATGCCCAACTGTCTAGACAGGGTTTCGACTTTGGGAAAGACACAATAGACACCAAAACAGTCTGGGGTACTAAAGAATGGCAAGTGCAGGGGATAGAAGCTTTATTTAGAGCCTGCATCATCCCTGAACAAATAATGTTTTTGAATGAAACCATCCAACAAACATCTTGTCTTGGATTAGCCAAGATCAAAGAAATGAACACACCTTCTGTACCTACACCTGCCAGAGATAACGATACACAGGCAGTGGTGACAGTTGACAATATACTACATATCAACAGATCTAATCCTGATTGGAAAAAATGGTTGATCTGGCCCACAGACACGAATAACTGTCATGAAAGATTCCTGAATAAAACTCGGGGCTTTACTATTAATAGGCCAGACCCAAGATACGTCCAAAGACAACATCCGGGGGTAGTAACAACATACAGTGTAGGAAAATTATGCCTCGATTGGCTGCATAAGTCTACACTACAGGATGTGAAACAACACTTAACCTTACTTAAAAAGGACGCAGACCTTAGGGAATTCTTGCTTGGACCAAGAAAACCGCGTCAAAAACGTTTCATATATGCCGGCATTTATGCTGCCTATAATGAAGCATGGAAAGTATCACAGATGGAGGCCGCAGAACGAATACGTGAACTTGATCGTATTAATTTAGAGAAAACACTCTCTGTGGTCGACAATGGGTTAACAACTTTGTCCTCCAGAATATATTCATTGGATGGCATTGTATCCTCTGCTATCGACATACTAGAACAAGATTTGGCGATGTTACAACACGGTCAGTCTCAATTACGTTCTATTGTGTTAATAAGCTGGACGCTGCAATCTTTGCGAGCGGGCTATGTGCCTTGGCGTTTCATCAACACATCGGCTCTGTTTGCAGAATACAATCTAACTGATAAACAGATCGAACTGGCACAAAGAGGAGCAAAGTATACAGTGCTGAGCATTGAAAAACTGGAAAAGTTACCATTCACAGTGGCAGAAAAACCAGCTACAGAATGGCTCATTCATGGCAAAATAACATTACCTGTGAGTACTTTTCAGTTTCAGTATTGCCTCAGACAAATGCAAGCAGGCAAATATGAAAGGTTGGGTAAGGAATACATTAAGACATCTTGGGATTTACCGTATACATATAGATGTTGGAGTGGGGATCGTGAAGTGTTTTTAAGCGGTACACACTGTAAACTTGCACTGAGCGGTTCACTTATATGTCAGGACATTTCTTTACACGGGGCATGTAATGGTTCTGTGGCAAATTTGTCTTGCCATCAGCAGGGTACACCAGCTGCTGTGATTAATCCAACGTTTGGACAACTTTCTAATGGGAGTTACCTCATGTTGAATGATCAGAGTTGCTGTGGCATGTTGCCAGGCATCCCATATCTAGTAACGGTCAACTCCAGGGTCACTTGCTGTATGGAAGTATTGTTTGCCCAATAGACACAGTCAGGGAGTCGCCTCTATGGCCTTCGCTGAACGTCTCTTTTATAAGATTTGATACTTTGAGCAGAATGAAAGCCATGCTTTTACAGCAAACAGTGCCTTTGACCTCGGCCAAAGAAACCTATGATCTACAAGTAGCAAGGACTTCGGCTGAGATACAGACTTTAATACGTACAAACTGCCGTATACATTTCGTAGAAATGATAACACGTATCTTCAACATGTCTGATACAAGTGGAATTATACATGTATTTAAGAGCATCTGTACCGGTCTGTTAGCACCTTTCCAGGCAATACTCGGAATCATCCCGAACTTTGCACATTCGGTGTTTGGTGGCATACCATTAATTCTAGCACTTGTTGCCGGAATTCTATTTCTCTTCCTGCTATTGCGCTATGGCCAGCCTATTCGCAGACATCACTCCGAGCGAAATGGAGAAAGCTCTCCTTGAACGAAAGTGCCGTGAGCGAATAGTCCAGCTATTGGGCATGACTCGTCTACGGGACCTTAATACAACTTGGTTCCTGTCATTCAGACCAATCTGGCAAGATTGCATCTTACCTGTTCTACGATGCCTGCTATGCGGTGAAGAATGCGTGTTGGACACCTGTCTAACATTTCCATCAGCAACGCCAACGGATGTCGATGCTTTGCTGGTCCCGATAACGGCCCATGCTCTGTGTTGTCCACAGAGGCTACCAATCCTGATGTCAGCATTCATTGAGATCTCACAGACGTTTCCGGCTGCTGCTGAGGTACGAGAAAGATCTACAGGCACACCGGTAACAACGGACGCGAACATTGCTGAGGCACCCTATGCTGGAAGCGATGCTTCTCATCTCTGTGCAATTAATCTACTACACGAGGTGTTCCAACTGACACCAACTACAGTGGATGATGTTTTGTCTATAGAAATAGATGATCTCATGTTTACACCAGACCCGTAAACTGACTCTGATTCAGCATACAGTGTTCCAGAGATGCAGTAACAATTTGGCCTTCATTTTTCTAAAACAACTTGGAACTCTACCAAAATTGAACTTTTTCCCATTTTTCGAACGAAAAGGGCACTTCAATCTGCTTAAAGTAGAACTAGCCTTATAATACAGACTTCAAGGTACTTCCACGGACACTTAGTCATCTTGTGTGTCTAAAACAGTTCATTAATTTTCATGACATGAAATGACTTTGATTTTTAAGAAACTTATCGATAATTTTTTTGTCACATGTAAATATTACTGCTTCTTTCATTCATATTGCATTTTTTTTTAAACATACGCCTGTAATGAAAAGCAATGCTTCAAATGTACAGTACCTTTTGCATTTTTTATTATGGTTTTTAAATGCTTTTAAGAAATATTTTTTTTAAAGTATGCAGTACTCCATTTAATGTTTAGCATTTTAAATGTTTAGCATTTTAGTATTATCGTACACACGAAAGTGGAGTGGGTGTTGTATTCCTCTTAGGGTGTCCATAAACGGGCTTTCCAGTATCATGTCCTTATATAGGCACAATTCGCCCTGCCCTTATATAGGCATAAAATCCCAGCCCTTATTTAGGCATTAAACCGTGCACTCCAAATACAGGCATGGTCTCTGACATCCGTCCACCCTAACGTCACAACGAGTTCTTGAAGAACAGACCCTTAGGCTGCGGGAGTTTCCCTAGTCCAGGACGATTGATTTCTTCAAGGACTCATATATTATGCATGAACCATTATTCCTTAGGGGTTCATTCATGACGTCTTCCGCTGTCCGACTCACGTAATTACTAACATTCTTAGGTGCTTCTCAGGTATAAATATACCTTCCCTAGCCCCTGTAAATCAGAGGAGACCTCAACTTCAGAGGAGCCCGTTTCCCGGCCTGACGCACTGAGAAGACGCTGTCATCCCTGCACGCAGAGAGTCCAGCTTCCAGTGATCTGACTCTCCTTGCGGGGTGTTGGAGTTCGAGTCTGGCAAAGAGATTCCTACCTCTCTCATTCTTCAGGTATGGAGCAGACTAGAACCTAGAGGGACTCTTGGCATACTAGGCATACTGGGGTTAGCGTACTCTTAGTATACCATAGTAAGGAATACTTCACCTACTTCATACCTCGTCCTATACCTAGGTTGGGTACATTGGGGTAGAACTAGATTAGAAACGCATCGTATGAGTACTCGCATTTTTAGTCTCTGTTATTTATGTAAAAGCATATGTACTAAAAGATAATGCTCTCGCAGTATTATTTATTTCTACTGCTCACACTGTACATTATTTATCTCGCATACTGTCTTGTGATCGTAACAGCACATTTTACTTACACCAGAAACAAGACTGTTCAATAAATCTTTTATTGAAACGCCCGTCTATTTCTTTCTGTGTAACTTGGAGAAAACTAAGCATGCACGACTGAGCTGAGTGAAATAGTTATCTATTGTTTCCACGACTCTGGGACACGTTCTGATTCTAAAGGGAAACACAGTGGTCATGTCTTGCGGCTGCCAGAAACTACTCCCTTCTTGTTGTCAAGGAGTTTCTAGTGGCCTCTGAGCTAGCTGGCACAAGTAATTAAGTTTAATATACTCGATAGGGACATACTGACCATAGTCCTATGTCAAACCTATAGGATATATTATTCCAATGCGCAGAGCCTATTAGGGAAATAGGAGCTACACTACACTTGTTGTACCCCATGTGCCTTTTGATATCCGTTTATCTTTTATTTTCTATGTGCTTGCTGTAGTGCTCGAAATGTGGCTCATACCCAGTTGTGTTTTCTCATGTCTGTTTTGTCTTTGAAAAGCTTCAAAAATAAAGTTTACAAAATAATAAGTTGTAGAATTTACTGTGTAAATCAGCTGGAAAATATTCTGGCTGAGGCTGCTTATTTGTTTCAGCGGTTATTGCAATGTCCTCAAAGCAAAACCAAAGGGGATGATGGACGGAGTGTTGAACATTGCAAGCACTCGCCCCCAGTCAAATGATCTGGGTTTAATCCATCATCATTCTTTAGCTCACTCCGCCACCCCAGTTCAGACATGGCCATATGCAAATCAGTCTGACCCTGGGCCTCATGGGAACAGTCCAGCCCGAACTGCCAAGCCATATCTTCCCTGGACCGGAAACAAGCATCCTGGGACCGGTTTCTGGCTTACAGCCGTCATCAGCCAGGCTATCTTGAATCCAGTGGCAAAGTGAGCAAGGGACCCACGTCTGGGCATACCCTGCCAACTTAGGGCGAACATAGCAAAACCAAAGGGGATGATGGACTGAATGTCCTCAAAGCACCATTAATGAATGACTGCAGCGTAAAGCACTTATGTTTCAGAGTGATTTCATTATTATTTAAGTATGACTTCTCATTTGTAATGGTCACTACAAACGTGGAATATACCTGAGTGATTCCGCGAAGCTTTGCATGTTGTTGTTGTATTGTTTCATTTCAAATGGAAGGTAGCACAACCTACAACACATTTTTATGGGAACATCGCTGATGCATCCAAACCATTTGGCTGTATTTAGAAGAGCACAGAGTTTCTCTCAGTAGCATCGATAAGGAAGAGGACGTTACCATGCAAGAGCAAGGGTGTGGTATTTCTGATCATGGAAATTAAAATGTGTCCTGTCTTAATATGAGGAATGATAGTTCTGAAATAAGCAGTGCCATTTGTTTAGCTCTGTAAACGTTCCCAAAGGTATGCTTTTAACATTGTTTATGAAAGGCCATAGTTTGAAATATTTTATTTTTAGAAATGGGCGTAGTTAGTCAAAGTTTCTGAAGCGGAGAAACTAATAATGTTTGCTTTTCAGAGGAACCGTGGTCCACCCGCTTCCTATTCACCCCCCCCCCCTTTTTTTATTATTATAGAAACGGTACGTCCGAAAACACCACCTGTTGCTGTGAAATCAAAAGGAAAACCCCACGAGGTGAGAAGATATTTTTGTGTTTATTGTTAACATTGCAAGATGCTCTAATTATAAAAAAGTTGTTTTGCATTATTAGGGACGACCTAAACCAGCTATCCAACCAACTAAACTGTGATAAATCATAACTTAAGCATTTTTAGTGTCCCTGTAAGGGCCTTGCTCCAGTGTAAAATACTTTAAGGACATCCTCAGTATCTCAAGTAGAAGAAAAAACAGGGTGGATGGATTCCAGTGCTTCAGAGAGAAGGCGGATTCTCCACTATATGTATTATTGTTTAAAAGGATTTAACTGGGTGATTTGTGCCAACATATTGTTGTATTTGTTTTTTCTAGTCAAACTCTTCTATATTATGTACATTTCGGCCCTGAACAGCATCTAAACTGCTGAGCACCAGCAGCAGTTTCTACTGGCAACTTCTATAATGGCACCTGGTAGGCATACAACTGAACATGAATCATAGTGGCATGCTTGCCAGGTGCCATCATATCAGATCATACCCCTAACCAGTGAAACACAATAAGGATTTTCAAGTGAGACTAGCACAAGGCCATGTCTCATTTTGCCATTGTTGTCCTTACTAAATGGATTAAGAGTCACTGTGAATCTGTTGGTGCTTGTCGACATAGCACACCACCATTGGAGGATCAAGGTGGGAGACCAATTCTAGATCTCACAATGCACAGCTGATGCTGCCAGTACCTCCGGTGCCTCCCACACACATTCCATCTGAACTGGGTAGCCAATCAATCTTTTAAAGTTCTGTGCCACGCTCACAGGAGTAGTCATTTCTGATTACTACAGAAAGTCAGTGGATTTTTGTTTGAATTTTTTTTGTTTTTCTCTAGTTGTACCATCACTCATGGGTTATTGCTTTATCATCAGGGGCGTGGACACGACAGCCACCAAGAAGGCCGCTATCTTGTGAGGCTCTGGCGGCAGCAGTCTTTATATCTGCTAAATCACTGCCATCATTGCCTTCTGCCCTGAGTGATCACCTTGACACTGCCCCCGAGGACTTGAGCCCCCCGAGTCCGAATTTGGGCCGGATTGGTGCTCGTTGGCTGCCACTACAGTGGCTGGCGGCCTCTGCAGCCTGGCATAGCCTCGGAGGCATGGCAGCGACAGGGGCCGCGGGCAAGCCTGAGGCCGACATCACCTGATCTTGCCAGTGCCATGCGTCACGCCCTACCTCCTGTGCGGTCAGGGACGAGAGTCTGGGGATACCGCTGTATGCGTGGAGCCCCGGGCCGCCCTGCTCCTGAGATGTGTGGGCTGGATCCCAGACCGTCTTTGCTGGAGTGGCACCTGACCGGTGCACCCAGTGCGATGGGTCTGCGGCCGCCGCTGGGCGTGCAGCTGCGGCCTGGGCCTTCTGCTGTGGGTGTGCTAGGGCAGCTTCCTTGTTCCTGGCTGTTATCTGCCTCCTCGGGTGCCGTGCACAGGTGTGGCGCCGAGCCTGCTGTGACCTGCCGGGTGGGCCTACCTGCAGCCATCGATCGATGCAGTAGGTGCTCCTCTGCTCTTTGGGTCCTGTCCCGGGCTGTATCGCCTCTGCCGGCCCGGGAGCGACAGATGCTATTCTGCAATGCTCTAAACTGTCACTGGACTGGCTGTCTTTCTGGCACTCCTGGATCTTGTTGCCCTGGGCATGCTGCTGACTGGAGGGTTATCCCCTGGGCCCCTGGATCTCTGTTGTTCTGCTCACAGCCTGCCTCATCCCTCTGCTAGATGTCACTTTAATTTGCACTCTACAGATAAGGCAATCCCGATGTGTACCTGCTTTTTGTGGTTGGTGGACTAGGAACGCTCTACATTAATACACTTGACTGAAGGCCATTATTCACAATTTTTTTGAACGCTCCACCTTACTGTTTATTAACTGGCCTCACGCTTTGGGTGTTCCTCTGTTGTCTGCTACATGCATTAGACATTTTGTGGCCCGATCGTAGAATCTCCTGGCACCTCATGTATTGGTCTTCAATATTGGTACTATTATCATCTCATCACAACTACGTCCCTGGTGAGCGATCTGCGGTGCAGCTACTTTACCCATAGTTTACCTCCATTTATACTGTCTACCACTGTTATTGCTTTTCATCCCACTATAATGGGCTGCACAGATCATAAACACTGCAGGCTACCTTGGACCAGACAAAATCTCCTAGGGGCCACAGCTCTCATTCTGATGTGGATAAAGCCACAGACTGTGACCCAGATATGTCTGTCAATAGCGATATGTCCGCCATCATGGTTGAGCTCAAGGCTGGTTTCCAAGCAATGGACACTCATTTTGATACCCTTGCCGGCCGCATGGATAGAATGGGGAAACGGATGGACCGCCTGGGGGCATGAATTGACGGGACAGAGGAGAGGTTATCCAGACTGGAGGATGGTGTTACTACCTTGCAGAAAAGGCTGGACAAATGGAACGTGTTTTGAAACAAATTGCAATTAAGAACGAAGACCTTGAAGCGAGGCCCCGTAGGAACAATATATGCATTTATTGTATTGCGAAAACCACCAACATGGGTCGCTCTAATTTGTGGAGCAACTTCTTTTTGACCTTTTCGACCGGTCCTGCTTTCCTACAGCCTTTGCTGTAGAGCTAGCGCATCACTCTCTGGGCCCTAGGCCCCCTGAGGGCACCCCACCTCACTACCTCATAGCATGACTTCTGAACTACAAGGACCTGGTTAGCGCCCTTTGCCTTGGTCGTGAAAGTGGCCCGCTTCAGTATCAAGGTGCCAGTATCTCACTTTATCCGGATTTCACCCTCATGGTACAGGAGGCCCGCTTGAAGTTCAATGATGCTAAAAACTTTCTTTGTAAACTGGGCCTTCGATACGCAGTGCTTTATCCGTCCAGACTCTGCATGGAACATATTGAGAAAACGTGCATCTTTGATATTCCTGCGGATGTGATTGCTTATTACAAAAACTTCCAGCTAGACCTTCCCCTCCTAGACGGACATCACCGGAATATATCAGTGCAGGTGCATCTCAGCGTTCGTCCTAGCCTGACTACACTGGCTCAAAGTAACTGTTATACTTCTGTCTCTGGGCAGATCCTTTAGGATATTACTATCACGTTCTCCATTTCTTGTGTTGCTTATCATTTAACTATACTATTTGTGCAAGCTACTATTGTATGATCGCGGTTGATTATTATCTCCTTTGCATACTTCTTTTCACACATAGGCCGCCGCTTGCTGAGTTGTCACCGCGCCCCTCAGGTGAACGCCAACTCTTTCACAATGGGATTATTTTTTGTTTTGTCTTTAACTCCTGGGATTCGCTGGATGTCTTATTATCTGGTGTGGGTGGGGATCCTAATGTTCTGTTCTTGTTGATGTCTAGTTGTTGTTATATGTTTGCACACTGTGACACATCACACACTTTATACAGCATCACCTCCTGCATGTCCACTTTTGTTCTTTTTTCCCCATCTGATATGCCGCCCCCAATATGAACAGGTCAATCGATCTCTTTCTGATTTCATGGAACATACATGGAATAAATAACCCACGTAAATGGAAACTAGTATTGTTTTATCTTAATCGGCATTTTATCGAGATTGCTTTTCTCCAGGAGACCCACCTACCCTCCCAGCACTGACCATACATATGCCAAGACATGGGGAACTCATAGTTTTGCAGCAGGAATCCTTTTCTCTGTTCACATACTGTGCATTACTTCTCCATCTCGTGGTTGGGGTCTGGAATTGTCTCTGTTACCTTTTTTTTCTTCGTTGTGGACGTCGCCAACTACCATTTGGTGCTAGGTCCATCCCTTGTGTGACATCAAACGGCGCCCCGCAAGTTCCTGTGCAAGGTAGCCATCTTCTAATTCTTTTTCCCGCCACTGGGTCTGGAAGCAAGGGAAGAGACTCAAGAAGTTTTGGACAAAATCCCTCCAAAATTCTTGGGAATTTAGGAGAAAAAAATCATTCTACATCGATCAAGAAGGCACCAGAGGAGAGACGCCTCCGGCCACCTTTCCCCATCGCGGGACCCCATTGGAGCAACGACGGCACAGACGGATCGAAATGAGGCAAGGTGTGGGCCATAGAAAATACCCCTTTCAAATTTTGCCCTAATTGCCACCACAAATTTGCCCAACGTGATCCACACAACGTCTGTAACCTCTGCCTGGCTAGGGATCACAAGGATAAGGACTGCAAGGCCTGCTCTGTATTCGTGTCAAAAACTCTCAAGGCCCTTAGAAAGCAAAGGGAGGAGCACCAGCAGCTATGCTTGTCTGTCAGAAACAGCAGGTATCGCTGAGGGATTTGGGCCTCTCAAGTGATGAAGACAAACTGGAGGTGACCGCAGAATCAACACATGGAGGATCAGATATCGAGATCCTCGAAGGGGACACTGAGAAGAGGCGTACCACGAAATGGGTGAGCAAGGACTTTGAGAAGAAAGCGGAGAAGGTAACTAAGACCCCTCACCTGTCGGATACCAAGGGCCTCAAAAAGAAGGCTCAAAAGGCAGCCCAGGTATCAAAGAAAACAAGGACGAGGGTCAGCTGTGGCCGAAAGAAACCCACGGATCTCATGCCAGGGATACCAATGAGGGGAAAATGTCGAAATCGATGAAGACAAGTTGTAGGAAAGTGGTTTTCTGTTGTCTTAACCCCCCCCCACCCCCCACACACACACACTTTTTGCCAGATTTTTTATGCACTTTGACTTGATGGGCCCTGGGTCCCTGCCAATCAGGTTCCCAGGGCCTGTGTTCTTTCCCAAAACTGTACCTTTGTACCCCCAATTGGCACCTCTATGGCCACGTGTAAGTCCCTTGTAAAAGGTACCATGGGTACCAAGGGCACTGTGACCAGGGAAGGCCTCTGAGCATATTTTGTGCCACCTTTAGAGGTCCTGCACCTTAACACACTCTCTGCCATTGCAGGCTGCGTGTGGTATAGGTAAGACACCCCTCTAGCTGGGTGCACTATACCGTTAGTGAGGGTACAGTTGCATGAGCACTGTACCCCTACAGTGTCGAAGTCCATTCTTAGACATTGTAAGTGCAGTGAAGCCATAACGAGTATATGGTCTGGGAGTTTGTCATTACGAACTCCACAGCACCATAATGGCTTTACTGAATTCTGGGAAGTTTGGTCGCAAACTTCTCAGCATAATAAACCCACACTGATGCCAGTGTGGGATTTATTAGACCATGCACTCAGAGGGCATCTTAGAGATGTCCCCTGAAAAACGACCAGCCTCTAGTGGGTTCCCTGACTGGTAAACACCAGCCTGCCACCACAAGACCTGTTTCTGGACCCCAGGGGTGGGAACCTTCACTCCCTTGGCCCAGAAACAAAGCCTTTCCTGGGTGGAGGTGGGCACACCTTCCCCAGGTCAGGAAGAGCCATCTGTGGCAGGGGAGCTTCAGAGGCCTTGCCGCCTTTGTAACGTGACCCTCAGCCTCTCCTGCTATCAGGAGCAAGCCCCCTTCCTGTCTCACCCCCTTTTCGGCAGGAGTACAGGCCGTGAAAATAACAGCCCAGAAGGTGTGACCACCTCTGCCAACCCAAACCCTTAGGTGGAGGAGGCGAGGTGAAGCCCACTCTTCAGTGGCCGCCATCTTGCAGATGGCAGGCACTCTCCAATCAGGATTAGGGATTGTGCCCACTCCCCCACGTGAGGTGAGCACACCAAGGGTGTAGTCTCCTTAAGGTCAGTAGCCCATTGGCTACTGACCTCGTGACCCTGAAAACGCCCCTAAATACAGTATTTAGCGGGCAGCCCTGAACCAAGAAGGCAGATTCCCGCAACCTATGAAGAAGGATGAAAGAAGACGCCCAGCAGAGGAGACTGCAGAGAACTACTGACTTGGCCCCAGCCCTACCGGCCCGTCTGCAGTTTCGAGAGATCTGTGCCAAAAATCACCTTGTCCTGCAGCCAGCGACCTCCAGAACCCCTGGGAGGACTGACTGCCTTCAACAAAGACCGGATCTCCTGTGAACAGCAGCTCGGTTCAAAAGAATCACCAAAGAAAGAATCAGAGTCTGCTGAGGACAAAGAAACCCGACCCCTGGAATCACCACTGCACCGGACGCCAACGCCCGAGTCGGAGTGGCCCACTGGTCCCAGCTAGGCCCCCCAGCACTCCAGAGTCTGAGTCCACCGAGGGTTGACCTCTCCAGGACTCCCCGACGCCGCCTTCAGCCTCTGCACGGAGAACCCCCCCCCCCAACCGCAAGTGACCCGGTAAGGTGAAATCCGACCTCAAAAGGCACCCATGCATCCGGCCGCCCTGCAGAAGAGGACCTGAGGTGCACCTACGTCCCTGAGCCCTCCAACTTACCTGCCCAGCGGTTGGTTCCTAACGGAAGACTTCCTGGACGAGCCTTCAGCCAAAATCCAAAACCGGCAACTCCCATTGAAAACAACAGGGCACCCGACGCCAAATCAGCACTCAGCACCCAGCCGCCCCTGTGCCTCTGTGGGTGCACCTAGTCTGCTAACTCGGATCCCCCTTTGCCCTAAGCTAAATCCTAGGAGCTTTGCCCCCACATCCAAGTGGCGTGCCCGTGAGCAGCCACCAACCGGAGGCCCCCTATCCCCCATTGGATAGCATTGGGCCTCAGCACCCGGCCGCACTAGTGCTGCTGAGGGTGCTCTTGAAGTGCACCCTTGACCCTGGGGAACCCTTGTTCTAACCCCAGAAACTCAACCCTCAAGACTGTTTACTTACCTGCAAAACGATAACCCAATTTTCCTACATAGGATTGCATTGACTGTTTTCTTCTGAAAAACTTTTAAGTGTGGAGGGTGTTTTGTATGGAAACCTAAGAAACTGTGTTTTGACAAAAACTGTTTCACTCACCTTTTATCCAGGAAATGTCCCAGTGTGATAGCTAGGCATTTCACACTGAGTAGAAAAAGTAATATGAAAAGTAACTTTAAAAGTAATCACAAAGTAATTGCAAAGTGACTGAAAGTAATTTCAACCTTTTCTGAACATTTGATCTACCTGTATCTACATTCAACTGCATTATCAGAAAAGTACTATTTTACTCACCTGCACCAAGTTTGGCTCGGTTCTAAAAATAAAATACAACAAAGAAATATTTTTTATACAAAACAATTGGTCAGAGTTTAATCTTTGAGTGTGTGAAATCATTTCTTGCCTGAGTGTGTACAATAAATGCTTAACACTACCCTCTGATAAAGCCTTACTGCTCGCCCACACTACCACAAATAGAGAGTATGGTATTTTCTACTTTTACTTCTGCCTACCTTTGGGGATCCACTGGACTCTGTGCACATTGTACCTTACTTTGGTATAGTATTTACAGAGCCAGCTTCCTACACAAGTGGCGAACGAGACTGTGAAGGATAAGATCATAGCTTCAGAGGCAGAATCCACCACACCCAAGAAGAGGATTTCCCCGGCTTCAGACGCCGAAAGGGCACTCAAGGTGAAAAAGAAAAAAGATGCCTAGAGGCAGAATGGCGGCACTCCTTCAAAGAAGGAAGGAGTTTGACGAGGTGTTAAAGGAATTCAGAATTCCTGCTAAACCCTCCACTACCGCAGAGGCCGAGGAAGAAGAGGATACCCTCGAAACTCCTGCAACCCTCAAACCTCATGAAGAGGACATCAAAGATGAATTCAACATTCCAGAAGAGGAGAAAGCTACAGGAACTTTCAAGGAAGAGTAGAATGACCTTGACACAGAGAGCCCTAAAGAAGAGGTCCTTCGACCACCAGACGACATAGCCTTTTACAACAGCCTCATCAAAAGAGCAGCTGATACTTTCAGGGTCTCCTTAGAGGAGGAGAAAGGAGACTCATTTTTCCTCCTAGAAACATTAACACCATCCACGACAGGTACATACCTTCCAATGCTTCCAAGCATTATGGATCAGGGCAAGGAGGCTTTTAAGGAGCCTGCCTCAGCAAAGGGATTGACCCTAAGGATCAAAAAGAAGTACAAACCCTCCCCAAAGGACCCTAAATACATTCAAAGGAACAGGGTGGCTGACTCCATCATTGCTACCACAGCAAGAAGGAGGAGCAACTCTCAATGCTCCACTTGTCCACCTCTAGAAAAAGAAAGTAAGAGAATAGACATGGTGGGGAGGAAGATGGAAAGGGAGGCAGCAACACAATGGTGCATTTATAATTCTAATGCCCTCCTCAATAGGTATGGCCATCAACAATGGAACGACATCGAGGAGATAATGAACAAACTCCCCGAAGAGGGTAGGAAAAGAGCCATGTCAATAATACAGGAGGGAAAAAACATAGCATACACCTGCCGGAAATCAGCTCTAGATGCAGCTGATAAAGCCAGCAGACATATGTGCACGGGTACAACTTAAAAAGTCATGCCTAGCTCGGGATATCTGGTTTCAAACAGGAAATACAAACATCCATAATCAATAAGCCCTTCACAGGAGGTGCAAAGTTTGGACGTGAAGTAGATGAGTCCCTACAACAAATAAAGAAGGCCAATGAAATGGCAAAGGCTATGGGAGCCTTGCAATACAGGTGTGTGAGAAAGTGCCCTCTTTCTGCATGGTTGCCCCCCACTTTTTGCTGAATTGCTGATGTGCTTTGACTGAGTGTGCCATGGGCTCCTGCTAATCAGGTATCCAGGGCCTATGTTCTTTCCCTAAAACTGCATTGAAGCCTAAACCCAATTGGCATCTCTGGCCACAGGTCCACCTCTGGTAAATGATACCACAGGTACCCAGGGCCCTATGACCAGAGAAGGCCTCTAAGGGCTGCAGCACTTATTGTGCCACCCTTAGAGGTCCTGTACCCTTGCACACACGCACTGCCTTTGCAGGCTGCGTGTTTTGGTGCAGAGCAAAGTGAAGAGTCGCCTACAACCCACTGCCCTGGCATAGATCAGTCACCCCTCTAGCTGGGTGCACTACACCAGTGGTGAGGGTACAGGTGCATGAGCCCTGTACCCCTACAGTGTCTAAGTCCATTCTTAGACATTGTAAGTGCAGTGCTGCCATTAAGAGTATATAGTGCTGGGAGTTTGTCATTACGAACTCCACAGCACCATAATGGCTACACTGAAAACTAAGAAGTTTGGTATCAAACTTCTCAGCACATTAAACCCACACTGATGCCAGTGTGGGATTTAATGAAAAATGCACACAGAGGGCATCTTAGAGATGCCCCCTGAAAACGAACCCACCTCTAGTGTCCAGGCTGAGTAGCTGCTTTGAGCTGCCACCACCAGACATGTTTCTGGACCCCTGGGTCGAGAGCCTGCTGCTCTCTGGGGCCTGAAACAATGCACATCCTGGGACGAGGTGCAAAGCCTCCTCCCCCAGGATGGGCAGGGTTCACGAAGGGGAAGCTTCAAAGGCTTGCCTCCTTTGTGAGCTTCCCCAGGCCACTTGCTGCTCTCAGCAACTGGTCTCCACTGGTTCTGACCCCCACTTTGGGCGTGAGAACCGGCGGGAAAAACAAGTGAGGAAGAGAGGTGTGCCCACCTCTGCCAACTCCACCCCTCAGGTGGGGGAGGCGAGGTGAAGCACAACTCTCAGTCCACGCCATCTTGAAGATGGGGGGACTCAGCCAACCAGGGACAGGCTCATGCACCCCTCCCAATGGAGGGTGGCATAATAGGGGGTGTACCCACCCCAGGGAAGGGACCCATTGGTCCCTGCCCCTTACCTACCTGTAACGCCCCTAAATCTAGTATTTAGGGGCACCCCTGAACCTTGCTTCCTCAGACAAGAACCTGCAACAAGAAAAGAAGGACCGAACAGCCGTGCCGAAGCTAACAAGAGGAAGACGCCCACTGACTTGGCCCCAGCCCTACCGGCCTGTCTCCACCTCGAACCTGCTCCTGCGAAATCCCCGTGTGTCCTGCAGCCAGCAACCTCGAAAACCCCGGAGGACCTGCCCGCCTTCAAGCACAAAGACTTTGTCTCCCGTGAACACCGGATTTGTTCATATGCAACCTCTGGCTCCAGCCGGACACCGCGGATCCGCCCCACTCTGCACCTGCCGTCCACAGCCCGAGCTTGAGTGGGCAAACACCACGAGGAGGTCACCCCGGCAATCCTGACCCGAGATCCGGCGACCCCTGACCTGCCTCAAGCCTCCAGCCGACGCCTGCAGCCTAAATCCAGAAGGCCCCCCTAACCGCGACCAGGAGCTGGTAAGAAGATCCGACCCCAAAAGGCACCCCTGCACCCGATGCCCCACGGCCTTGTGTGCCCAAACCAACAGTGTCTAGCCAACCCCAAACTTCCCAACTTTCCTCTTGAAGTGGTGGTCGCACCCAGAAGATCTTCGTCTCCGAGCCTGCAGTGCCTTTGCAACCGGAGGTTTCCCATTGAAACCAACAGGGCGCCCGACGTCGAAACAGCACCCGGCCGCCCAAGTGCCGCTGAGGGTGCACCTTTGGTGCTAATTTGTTTCCCCATTTGCCCTGAGCTAAAGTCCAGGAGCTTTGCTCCCACAACCCAGTGGCCTGCTTGCCAGCAGCCACCAACCTGAGGCCCCCTATCCCCCATTGGATAACATTGGGCCTCAGCACTCTGCACCCGGCCGCCCTAGTGCTGCTGAGGGTGTAACGAGAGTGCATCCTTGACCCTGGGGGAACCCTTGTTCTAACCCCAGAAGCTCAACTCCAAAGACCGATGTACTTACCTGGTAACCGTTAACTTAATTTCTCTCAATAGGAACCTATTGACTGTTTTTCTCTGAAAAATGTTCTAAGTGTGGATTTGATTTGTATGGAAACCTGAAAAATAACAATTGTGCAAAACTGATTTTACTTACCTTTTCTCTAGGGAAACGTCCCAGTGTGATATCTAGGCATATCACACTTAGTAGAAAAAGTAATCTAAGAAGTAATCTCAAAAGTAACGTAAAAGTAACTTGCCTGTAGATTTCATTGCAAAGTCGATACAAATTATATGTACAACATTTCACAGTATTGCATTACCAGTAATTCAGACTGTAACCATTTCAAAGTACATTTACAGCTGCATTTCAAACTGTATATTTACTGCAAAGTATTTATCAACTTACCTGTGCCAGGCTTGCTTGGTTCTAGAAAATAAAATAACTAAAAGAATATTTTTATACAAAAACAATTGGTCTGAAGTTCAGTCTTTGAGTGTGTGAATTCATTTGCTGACTGAGTGTGTACAACAAATGCTTAACACTGCCCTCTGATACTGCCTTACTGCTCGACTATACTACCACAAACAGAGAGTGAGGTGCTATCTAACTTTACCTCTGCCTACCTTTGGGGATCCACTGGACTCTGTGCACACTATACCTCACTTTTTTATAGTATATACAGAGCCAGCTTCCTACATTGGTGGATCAGCGGTGGGATATATAACTTTGCATTTGTTGGACTACTTGGTTACCACCTGATCACACAACAGAACTCTTGAATTGTCTTTAGAATTCAGATTTTTTTCAAATTGGCATTTTTTTGCAAAACTACTAAGTCTTGTTAGGGCCTTGGTTAAGTCCCTTTAGAATTTTAGAAAAATAAAAAGTCACTTTAGCTAGGGTTAGAGGGGTTAGAAGTTTTTTAACAATGTCTCAAAACAAGAACCCAGCTGTTAGTGAAAATAACCACAATGACATAGAGAACTTGGTTGAGGAGCTCGACCTCACCCCTTACCTTCACTTGTCTTTCAAGGAAGTAAGGTCCCTATGTAAACTTAAAAATATAGCCATGGGCCCCCATCCCACCAAACAAAAGCTCCAGGAGCTGTTGGCTGGGTATGCTAAGGACCACCCATCTAAAAATGGTGATGACCAGTCAGATGGAGAAGGAGTGGAAGAGGATGACCAGGTAGATCAACCCCCTCCACTGCTTAGGGAGAAAAGGGCCCCAGTTGCCCTGACTCCAAGAATCAACCTCTCGGTACCTAGATCCCACACAGGTGGATCAAGCACTATTGAGGACCGCCTCAATGAGGAGGACAGCCTTTTAGTAAGGCTGACCAAAAGACTGGATCTAGAGACAAGGTTGCTGGCTCTAGAAAGAGAGAGAGCAGAGATGGGCCTAGCACCCATCAATGGTGGCAGCAATTTACTTAATAAGGATAAAGAGCAATCTTATGATCCTAAAATCCCCAAAGGGATTGTCCCTAAATATGAAGAGAGTGATGATATCACAAAATGGTTCACAGCCTTTGAGAGGGCTTGTGAAATGAGTAAAGTGAAAAAGTCACACTGGGGGGCGCTCCTTTGGGAACTCTTCTCTGGTAACTGCAGAGACAGACTCCTGACCCTTACAGGGGCAGATGCTGGGTCTTATGACCTCATGAAGAGAACTATGATTGAGGGATTTGGACTCACAACTGAGGAATATAGAATTGGATTCAGGGGGGCTCACAAGACCCAAAACCAATCCTGGATTGACTTTGTAGACTACTCAGTTAAAACACTAGATGGTCGGTTAACTGGACACAATGTGCATGATTTCAATGGACTTTACAATCCGTTTATGAAAGAACATATTTTAAGTAATTGCACTAATGAAAAGTTACATCAGCATTCGGTAGACCTAGGTCTAATTTCTCCCCAAGAGTTGGGAAAGAAGGCAGACCACTGGGTCAAGACAAGGGTGACAAAAACAACCACTGGGGGTGACCAAAAGAAAGGGGTTCCAAAACCTCCCCAGGGGAAAGGTGGTGAGAATCCCCAAGATAAAAAGCCTGAGTCTTCAAAAGGGCCCCAAAACCCTGCACAGGGGGGTGGGTCCCAAAACTCTTCCCAGTCCATTAATAGGTATAGGGGAAAGAACTTTGATCCTTTTAAGGCCTGGTGTAACAACTGTAAGAAGTTGGGACACTTAACTGGAGATGCTGGTTGCCCAACCAAGAAGGCCCCTAGTCCTACTACAGCTACTCCTGGGGTAGCAAGTCTCCAGATGGGATCAACAGTGTGCCAAGAGCAAATCGGGTTGCACACTGAAGCAGTTCTAGTTTCAGAAGGGGAAGTTGAGTTTGCCACTGTAGCTGTGTGGCCACCCAACTTAAAGAAGTACTGTAAATACTCTTGTATTAATGGAACTAGGATAAAAGCTCTGAGGGATACAGGTGCCAGTGTCACTATGGTGAGAGACACACTGGTTTCCCCTGAGCAATACTTGATTGGGAGAACTTACCCAGTCACCAATGCTGACAGTGTTACCACTAACCATGCAATGGCTATGGTGACATTAGACTGGGGGGGGGGGGGAGGCGCGTTACTGGCCTGAAACAGGTAGTGGTCTCTCCAAAGCTACCCGCTGCATGTCTGCTTGGTAATGACCTGGAAACCTCAGCATGGGCTGAGGTTGAACTGAAAACCCATGCAGCAATGCTGGATATCCCTGAATTGGTGTGTGTAAAAACAAGAGCACAGAGCAAGAGACAGGGTGAAAAAGAAGTGTTGGAGCCTGAAAGTATAGCCCAACCTTCCAAGAGAAAAGGTAAGAAGACTGGGGAACCAGCTTCTGTACAGCAAAAGGATCAGGACCCCTCTCCTCAGGGAGAGGACTTGGACACCTCAGAGGGAACTGAGCCCATGGAGCTTGACCCTTACCAGGTTGAACTCTTAGGCCCAGGGGGACTCTCTAGGGAAGAGCTGTACCTTGGACAGCATGACTGTCCAACTCTTGAAAGCCTGAGGCAGCAAGCTGCTACCCAGGAAAAAGGAGATGTTAGTGGTACCCACAGAGTTTATTGGGAAGAGGGACTACTGTACACTGATGCCAGAGACCCCAAACCTGGAGCCACTAGGAGAGTGGTAGTGTCTCAGAAGTACAGGGAGTTTCTCCTAACTTTAACTCATGACATGGGAAAGGCTAGTTAGCCACTTTTACTGGCCCCGGATGCACCAAAAAGTAAAGGAGTTTGTCAGCTCCTGTGTCACCTGTCAGGCCAGTGGCAAGACAGGTGGCCCCTCAAAGGCCCCCCTGATACTACTACCTGTGGTGGGGGTTCACTTTGAAAGGGTAGGTGTGGACATAGTGGGTCCACTTGAACCTTCCACAGCATCAAGGAACAAATTCATTCTAGTGGTAGTGGATCATGCCACTAGGTACCCTGAGGCAATTCCCCTTAGGATTACGACAGCTCCTGCAGTAGCCAAGGCCCTTATTGGTGTCTTCACCAGAGTAGGGTTTCCTAAGGAGGTGGTTTCAGACAGAGGTTCCAACTTCATGTCTGCTTACCTAAAACACATGTGGAAAGAGTGTGGAGTGCAGTACAAGTTTACTACACCCCATCACCCACAAACCAATGGCCTTGAGAGATTCAACAAGACATTGAAAGGCATAATTATGGGGCTCACTGAAAAACTCAAAAGGAGATGGGATGTCCTCTTACCATGTCTCCTTTTCGCTTACAGAGAGGTGCCACAGAAGGGAGTAGGGTTTTCCCCCTTTGCACTTCTGTTTGGCCATCCTGTGAGGGGACCACTCTGTCTTGTAAAAGAGGGTTGGGAGAAGCCTCTCCAAGAACCCAAACAAGATATTGTGGACTATGTGCTTGGCCTAAGGTCCAGAATGGCTGAGTACATGGAAAAGGCATCCAAAAATCTTGAGGCCAGCCAGGAGCTTCAGAATCACTGGTATGACCAAAAAGCTGCACTGGTTGAATTTCAACCTGGGCAAAAGGTGTGGATTTTGGAGCCAGTGGCACCAAGGGCACTCCAGGACAGATGGAGTGGCCCTTACCCTATCCTAGAAAAAAAAGAGTGAGGTCACCTACTTGGTTGACCTGGGCACAAGCAGGACACCCAAAAGGGTTATCCATGTGAACCGCCTGAAGCTCTACCATGACAGGGCTGACATCACCATGCTGATGGTGACTGATGAGGATCAGGAGACAGAGAGTGAACCTCTCCCTGACCTCCTCTCATACATCCCAAAAGATGGGTCTGTGGATGGGGTTGTCTTTTCAGACACCCTCTCTGCCCAACAGCAGACTGATTGCAAGCAAGTCTTGCAGCAGTATGCTAAGCTCTTTTCCTTGAACCCTGGTCAGACAAACTGGTGTACCCATGATGTGGACACTGGTGACGGTGCACCTGTCAAAAACAAAATCTGTCGACAGTCTGACCAAGTCAAGGAAAACATCAGAGCTGAAGTCAGCAAGATGCTGGAGTTAGGGGTTATTGAACCCTCTGAGAGCCCCTGGGCCAGCCCAGTGGTTTTAGTCCACAAGCCTCATCCACAGGGTGGACAGAGAGAAATGAGGTTCTGTGTGGACTATAGAGGGTTAAACTCTGTCACCAAGACAGATGCTCACCCTATCCCTAGAGCAGATGAGTTGATAGACAAATTGGGTGCAGCCAAATTTCTAAGTACCTTTGACTTAACTGCAGGGTACTGGCAAATTGGCATGACCCTAGGAGCAAAAGAAAAGACCGCATTCTCCACACCTGATGGGCATTATCAGTTTACTGTTATACCCTTTGGTTTAAAGAATGCCCCTGCCATCTTCCAGAGGTTGGTGAATCAAGTCCTTGCTGGATTGGAGTCCTTTAGTGCCGCTTATCTAGATGATATTGCTGTCTTTAGCTCCACCTGGCAGGATCACCTGATCCACCTTGGGAAGGTTTTAAATGCCCTGCAAACTGCGGGCCTAACTATCAAGGCATCCAAATGCCAGATAGGGCAGGGAACTGTGGTGTACTTGGGCCACCATGTTGGTGGAGGCCAGGTACAACCCTTACAGCCCAAGATCCAGGCCATCCTGGACTGGGCAGCTCCAACAACCCAAACCCAAGTCGGGGCATTCCTTGGCTTGACTGGGTACTACAGGAGGTTTGTGAAGGGATATGGGTCCATTGTGGCTCCCCTCACAGAACTCACCTCCAAGAAGATGCCCAAGAAGGTAAACTGGACAGTTAGTTGTCAAAAGGCTTTTGACACCCTGAAAGAGGCTATGTGCTCAGCACCAATTCTCAAAGGTCCAGACTATGCCAAGCAGTTCATTGTGCAGACTGATGCCTCTGAGCTAGGGATAGGAGCGGTCCTATCCCAGACCAATGATGAAGGCCAAGACCAACCTGTTGCTTTAAGAAAGCAGAAGACTTCTCCCCAGGGAGCAGCGTTGGAGTGCCATTGAGAGGGAGGCCTTTGCTGTGGTTTGGTCCCTGAAGAAGCTGAGACCATACTTGTTTGGTACTCACTTCCTAGTTCAAACTGATCACAGACCTCTCAGATGGCTAATGCAAATGAAAGGTGAAAATCCTAAACTGTTGAGGTGGTCCATCTCCCTACAGGGAATGGACTTTGTAGTGGAACACAGACCTGGGACTGCCCATGCCAATGCAGATGGTCTTTCCAGGTTCTTCCACTTAGAAAATGAAGACTCTCTATGGAAAGGTTAGTCTCATCCTCTTTCGTTTGGGGGGGGGTTGTGTGAGAAAGTGCCCTCTTTCTGCATGGTTGCCCCCACTTTTTGCTGAATTGCTGATGTGCTTTGACTGAGTGTGCCCTGGGCTCCTGCTAATCAGGTACCCAGGGCCTATGTTCTTTCCCTAAAACTGCATTGAAGCCTAAACCCAATTGGCATCTCTGGCCACAGGTCAGCCCCTGTTAAATGGTACCACAGGTACCCAGGGCACTGTGACCAGAGAAGGCCTCTAAGGGCTGCAGCACTTATTGTTCCACCCTTAGAGGTCCTGTACCCTTGCACACACACACACACTGCCTTTGCAGGCTGCGTGTTTTGGTGCAGAGCAAAGTGAAGAGTCGACATGGCACACATCTCTGTGTGCCATGCCTACAACCTACTGCCCTGGCATAGTTCAGTCACCCCTCTAGCTGGGTGCACTATAACAGTGTCTAAGTCCATTCTTAGACATTGTAAGTGCAGTGCTGCCATTAAGAGTATATGGTGCTGGGAGTTTGTCATTACGAACTCCACAGCACCATAATGGCTACACTGAAAACTGAGAAGTTTGGTATCAAACTTCTCAGCACATTAAACCCACACTGATGCCAGTGTGGGATTTAATGAAAAATGCACACAGAGGGCATCTTAGAGATGCCCCCTGAAAACTAACCCACCTCTAGTGTCCAGGCTGAGTGGCTGCTTTCAGCTGCCACCACCAGACATGTTTCGGGACCCCTGGGTCGAGAGCCTGCTGCTCTCTGGGGCCTGAAACAATGCACATCCTGGGACGAAGTGCCAAGCCTCCTCCCCCAGGATGGGCAGGGTTCACGAAGCGGAAACTTCAAAGGCTTGCCGCCTTTGTGAGCTTCCCCAGGCCACTTGCTACTCTCAGCAACTGGTCCCCACTGGTTCTGACCCCCACTTTGGGCGGGAGAACCGGCAGCAAAAACAAGTGAGGAAGAGAGGTGTGCCCACCTCTGCCAACTCCACCCCTCAGGTGGGGGAGGCGAGGTGAAGCACAACTCTCAGTCCACGCCATCTTGAAGATGGGGGACTCAGCCAACCAGGGACAGGCTCATGCCCCCTCCCACTGGAGGGTGGCATAATAGGAGAGTACCCACCCCAGGAAGGGACCCATTGGTCCCTGCCCTTACCTACCTGTAACGCCCCTAAATCTAGTATTTAGGGGCACCCCTGAACCTTGCTTCCTCAGACAAGAACCTGCAACAAGAAAAGAAGGACCGAACAGCCGTGCCGAAGCTAACAAGAGGAAGACGCCCACTGACTTGGCCCCAGCCCTACTGGCCTGTCGCCACCTCGAACCTGCTCCTGCGAAATCCCGGTGTGTCTACAGCCAGCAACCTCAAAAACCCTGGAGGATCTGCCCGCCTTCAAGCACAAAGACTTTGTCTCCCTTGAACACCGGATTTGTTCATCTGCAACCGCTGGCTCCAGCCGGACACCACGGATCGCCCCACTCTGCACCCGCCGTCCACGGCCCGAGCTCGAGTGGGCAAACACCACGAGGAGGTCACCCCGGCGATCCTGACCCGAGATCCGGCGACCCCCGACCTGCCTCAAGCCTCCAGCCGATGCCTGCAGCCTAAATCCAGAAGGCCCCCCTAACCGCAACCAGGAGCTGGTAAGAAGATCCGACCCCAAAAGGCACCCCTGCAACCGACGCCCCACGGCCTTGTGTGCCCAAACCAACGGTGTCTAGCCAACCCCAAACTTCCCAACTTTCGTCTCGAAGTGGTGGTCGCACCCAGAAGACCTTAGTCCCCGAGCCTGCAGTGCCTTTGCAAACCGGAGGTTTCCTGTTGAAACCAACCGGGCGCCCGACGTCGAAACAGCACCCTGCACCCGGCCGCCCTAGTGCTGCTGAGGGTGCACCAGCAGCCACCAACCGGAGTCCCCCTATCCCCCATTGGATAACATTGGGCCTCAGCACTCTGCACCCGGCCGCCCTGGTGCCGCTGAGGGTGTAACGAGAGTGCATCCTTGACCCTGGGGGAACCCTTGTTCTAACCCCAGAAGCTCAACTCCAAAGACTGATTACTTACCTGGTAACCGTTAACTTCATTTCTCTCCATAGGAACCTATTGACTGTTTTTCTCAGAAAAATGTTCTAAGTGTGGAGTTGATTTGTATGGAAACCTGAAAAATAACAATTGTGCAAAACTGATTTTACTTACCTTTTCTCTAGTAAATGTCCCAGTGTGATATCTAGACATATCGCACTGAGTAGAAAAAGTAATCGAAAAAGTAATCTCAAAAGTAACTTGCCTGTAAATTTCATTGCAAAGTCGATACGAAGTATATGTACAACATTTCACAGTATTGCATTACCAGTAAATCAAACTGTAACCATTTCAAAGTACATTTACAAATGCATTTCAAACTGTATATTTACTGCAAAGTATTTATCAACTTACCTGTGCCAGGCTTGCTTGGTTCTAGAAAATAAAATAACTAAAAGAATATTTTTATACAAAAACAATTGGTCTGAAGTTCAGTCTTTGAGTGTGTGAATTCATTTGCTGACTGAGTGTGTACAACAAATGCTTAACACTGTCCTCTGATACTGCCTTACTGCTCAACCACACTACCACAAATAGAGAGTGAGGTGCTATCTAACTTTACCTCTGCCTACCTCTGGGGATCCACTGGACTCTGTGCACACTATACCTCACTTTGGTATAGTATATACAGAGCCAGCTTCCTACATCACAGGAGGTGCAAAGTTTGGACGTGAAGTAGATGAGTCCCTACAACAAATAAAGAAGGCCAATGAAATGGCAAAGGCTATGGGAGCCTTGCAATACAGATGCACCTTCAAAAGGGGAGGTTTTAACCTCTGAAGACCCACAGGAAAGGGGGAGGCGTCTCAACAGGGCAGCAACAACAGATGCAAGGCAGCGGACAACAGTCTAGCCAACAGTCAGAATACCAACCCTGGCAGCAACAACCGAAGCAGCCATTTTGTGGCAGAGGAAGAGCCAGGGGGCAACCCTCAAGAGGGGCAGGACCAACTCCAAGTGACTGGCCCACAAACAAGGACCCCCACACAACACCAGAGGAAGGCAGAATAATGCATTACCCACAACAATGGGAAAATAGAACTACAGACAATTTGATTTTAAAAGTGGTACGCCACGGCTATTATATATAACTAACCTCCTCCAAATCCACCAAAGAAGAATAAGTTCCAAAGAACAAATCTTTTAAAATTAAAGGAAGAAATAAAGAAACTTCTAGAAAAACAAGCAATAGAGAAAGTACCAACAAGGCAGCACAACAAAGGAAACTACTCACTGTATTTCTTGGTACCAAAACAGGATCTCACGTTGAGACCAATCGTAGATCTCAGATTCATAAACAAATTAATTCGCAGCCAGTTGTTCAAAATGACAACCTTACAAGAAGTAATCCCGCAACTGCAAAAAGGGGACTACATGGCAACAGTAGACCTGAAGGACGCCTATCTGCACATCCCCATGAATCAGGCACACAAGAGATACCTCTGGTTCATCCACGAGGAGACACACTACCATTTCAAGGTCTTGCTTTTTGGAATGAAATCCGCACCAAGGGTTTTTACAAAATGCTTAGCAGCATCACTAAGAAGGAGGGGAATCCACGTACATCCCTATCTAGACGACTGGTTGGTGAAGGCCAATTCAAAACAAAGATGTCACACACACATTCGACAGGTGATCTTAATGCTACAAGGATTAGGTTTCTCCATTAACTACACAAAATGCTCAGCAAAACCAGAACAGGAAAAAATCTTCCTAGGAGCAAGATTTAACTCTAGAATGGCAATGGGAACCCAACCCAAAGGGGGATACAGGCAATCAAGAGCAAACTCGCCTGTACCAGAAGGGGCATTCTCTGACAGTGAAGACAGTTATGAAACTAATGGGCATGATGGCATCGTGCATCCCCCTCATTACCCATGCACGTCTACGCATGCGCCCTATATAGAAATGGCTATGCAACAGTGGGTCACAAACCACGGGCAGTTGTAAGGATCTAGTTTTTGTAACAGAGAGGGTACAGAAGGAGATACAATGGTGGACATCCAAGAACATAACACTAGGCAGACCATTCAAATCACCAACTCCATCAGTGACCATCAGAACAGATGCATCCCACAGGGGTTGGGGAGCGCACTCAGAAAACCTACAGATACAGGGTCAATGGAGTGATACAGTCTCCATAAGCTAAGAGTGTCACAACTGCCATGTACGGCGCGGGCATCTGGGGCTATGCTGACTCTCAGCCCCTGCAACTAGTTGAGAATGCCTTTGTCAGATATCTATTGGCAGTCCCCAATAGGACTGCTACCTTCATTTACCACGCAGAGCTTGGGATCCCATACATATCTGACCTAATTAAGATTCAACCGATTTTATTATGGCACAAAGTATGGGCAACAACACACACCAGTCTCAATCGGGATATTATAACTGACTGTTTAAAGCTTTACAGGGGCCTTGTATTCCCTGGCTAAACTATATCAAAAAATATATGACGGATATCGGCCGTCCTGAATATTTCACTAACCCGAATATTATTATATTAATGACAAGAAAAACACTGAAAGCGGAATGCCTAATGCATCTAGAGACGGTTCTGGAAAATCAGTTGTTAATGTCATGTTGTGGCATTCCGCCATATCTTGTGTATGTAATAGGGGGTTATGACAGGATGTTGCTGACTCGCTTTCACCTGGGGATTTTTCATAGACTTAGTAGTTTCCCTGTCATGAATGACTGGTCTAAAACCCTGGGCACATGCCCATGTGACGATTTGTCCCAACAGTCTACAATGCACACTCTTTTATTTTGTAAATTTTATTCTGTTCCCAGAAAAAGAGGGATTGTTCCCATTCTGAAGATCCTGGGCTTGAGACAATGCCGCCCAGCATTTTTAATGTTACAACTCTTACAATATGAAATGTTTACTAGCCCTCTAGCAACATATCTGAAATGTGTGATCAAATCTAGGAAAACAATGTGGAATATGAACCTGGCTTTTAATACATTATTTTGATACTATTTTTAAACTGTGTAATACTTATATGATTTGTTATTTATAATATGTGAAAAAAACTGCGCTTTTATGATTTATATGTTAAATCGAATAAAGCTTATGTTGATTGATTGATTGACTCCATAAAACATATCAACTTCCTAGAGATGAAGACTTTGTTGCTGGCACTGAAAGCATTCCAAGCCCACATTGCAGGAAAGACTGTATTGATCCAAATAGACAATACTCCAACAATTGTACGCATACACGAGCACACACAAAACAATCGTCATTTACTCAATTAAGACATTGCACAGTATAAATTGAATATAGATTCTTGTATTTTAATTTTCTTTCTTTGGTTGATCCAGTCAACACGCGTTTCGTCGTCCGGGAATAACCCACGACTTCCTCAGGGCTGTGTTGGCCCCTATCACAGGCTTTCTCTCTTAGAGTACACAGTCTCCTTTTGTGTCTGCTTTGGGCCGGGGCTCGCCCCCGAGTCCGTTGGGACATGCTCACTCTCCCTTATGACCGTGGTGGTCTTGGGGTCCCTGATCTTTATCTATACTGTCTGGCAGCCCAGTGCCTGCCTATACACGCTTAGTTGGTACCACCCGAATGCTCACATTCCATACTTTAAACCTGAGGGAATCAACTGGGCGGTGTCTCGCATTCTAATATATTGCTGAAGGGCATCCCATTGGACTCCACTGAGCTCCACGCTGTGTCCACGACCTACTGGGCATGGCGTAGGACGCGACGGATGCTGGACCGGCAATCCCTTTTACTCCGCCTCCCTGCCACTCCATGATAATCCGTGGCTCCCATTCATGCGGGAAAAATTGGTGCAACGTATGCTCCATCGTCGTAACCTGTCTACTATGGGAGAACTACTCCATAATGGCCATGTTATACAACCATTGGTTGACCCCCATCTACACGACGTGTCCTATATGGATCTCTTCGTCTTATGGAGACTGCATAATACTTCACGGTCTCTACTCCCCTCATATCCATTACCCCTTGAGGACTTCCCTCCCTTGACATTTATAATATCCGATGTGGATGGTGACCGTATGACCTCTAAACTGTACCGCCTTTGTCTTACAATGAAACCTGATACTACTGTACGTGTACAGGGGGTATGGGCGGAAGAACTGGGAATTCCTCTTACAGACTAGATATGGTCATATTTCGGCGCATATGTTCAGCATATTTCGATTAACCATAGGCATACACTTTTGCATTTTAAATTCCTCCACAGTGTTTGTTTATCCTCATCTGACATTGTTAAATTTTACCCTACTAGGACCAACTGCTGTCCCGAGTGTCATTTTCCAGGAGCAGACTTTGCACACCTTACATGGACGTGTGCAGTGATCTCTGCTTCGTGGGCCACTGTTTTTACACATGTCTCTGCAATGACAGACTAAGTGTTTGCAGCAGATCCCTTACTCGCACTTCTGGGATATACTGTGGACCTACCATGTTCTGCATGCAGGCTCCCTTCATTGGCCATTTTGTTTGCTAAAAGGGATATGGCACTCCCCCGGGGAAGCAGCAGACCACCCACCCCCTCCGAGTGGCTTGAAAGTATGTCATCTTGTCACAGTCAGTGAGGACTATGCCCTACTTCTACCACCTACATCCCGGCCTAAGGATATTTGGCAGCACTTTTGTGAATATCTTCTCACTCTTGAGCATGATACTACTGATTATTGTCTCACCCCTGCTTCATATCACTATTGACCCTCTACCCGTATGTTCCATACATATACACTATGGTTTTATATGATATTGTATTACTACTATCTGTGATGTTTCATATTGCCTCTCTGTAAAGGTCGCACTCTAGATGTTTGATGGACTGAAATAACTCTGGATTGTAGATATTTATGGATGTGATTCTTTATATAAAGTACTATCCACCCTTCTTTCAAATAGTAACTATGGCTCCAGTATAACTTGGCAAGGTGTTTGTGGGGGAGGATTGTACATAATAGAAAGCACTGACTCAGCAATGTGCTGCAAATTCCAGTCTGATGGCCATATCCTGTATGTTGGACAAATTTCTCAGGATAAATGTTGCAGCTTACCGAAGCACATGTAATTCAACTGTTTATGTAACGCATACAGTCCATCCCTCAAAAGATTCTTCTTGCCTTCTGATACTCTTATGACTGTCTGAAAAGCTCTTCTACGAGGAATTGGGTGACAGTGGCAGCCTATATAAGGCTGGGAAGAGAGGCGCCTCAACACCAGAACAGTTCTCCCTGAGTCAGATGGACCAGACCCTAACATATAGTATGATCACTTTGTGTCTGTTTTATATTCGTATTCTTTCTAAATAGAGTACGTTTTTCTAGCGAACCATCTGATCTCAAGCTATACACCAGCCTTATTGTACAGTTGCTTTGTGTTAGACTTGGCATCTTTTGGCGTGTTTCCCCTGACTTTTTGCTTTCTGACCTCCCGGTTTTGACTCTGTTTTTGCTGGTGTGATGATTCTGCGCACTTTCCTCACTGCGGTCCAGTGGGAAAGTGCAAGTGCTCCTGTATAAAATGTGTTATGGATTGGTGTTTCCATGATTGGCCTATTTGGTTTATGTGTCAGTCCCTTGTAAAGTGCACTGCGAGTGCCAGGGCCTATAGACCAAATGCTGTTGGTGGGCTGCAGCACTGGATTGTGCCACCCACGCAAACAGCCCGTAAAGTGTAACTCGGGCCTGCCATCGCAGAGCCTGTGCGCAGCCTGGGGCTGCCATGTCGACTTGGCAAGTGCACACACTTGCAAGTCCCTAAACCTTCCCTTTGCTACATGTTAGTCACCCCTAAGGTAGGCCCAAGGTACCCCTGTGGGCAGGGTGCGGTGTATGCGAAAGGTAGGACATGCCCGGTTGTGTGCGGCATGTCCTGATAGTGAATTACAGCCTAGTTCGTTTTTCACTATTGCAAGGCTACCTGTTCCCCCTAGGCCAGAACGGGCGGTTTTGATTATTACAGTATATAATCCTAACTGACCCCGGGAACATGGTAGAAATTCAAGTTTAGTATGCCTGGACTCAGAATGATAAAATGCAGCTTTTAGTGAAGTTGGTTTTAACATTCTGTTTGAAAATACCGCTTTTAGAAAGTGGGTATTTTCTTGTCTAACCATCCAAGCCTGCCTCTGCGAGGTTGTGTATTCCTTGTCTGGAATGTGAGTGACAGGGGCTGGGGGATGCCAGGAGACAGGGTGAGTCAGCGCAGGGCTGATTAGCCAGATCGACCTGTAGATGGGTGGGAGGGGTCGCACCTGGGCCCTGAATAGGACAGTGCCTTCCCTCCACAATGCTGGCTCCACCTCCTGTGGTGCGTCTGATGTCCCTGGCCTACTCACTGAAAGAAGGGACGGAGACTTGTCAACAAAGTGCTCCAGAACTGGTTTGGACTAGGCAAAGGCCTCTCTGCCTTCAGAGAACAAAGGAATTTGGGATATAAATATTGGGGCCCTGACCCCATGAATTTAGATCTCGCTGGAATCAAGGAACCTGCCAAGACGAAGAGCTGGAAGAGCTGCCAGGAGGAGTACTGCCCCTTTGCTGTGTTGTTGCTTTGTTGGGTTGGCCTGCAGTTGCTGCTTCTGTCTTGGGCAGTGAAAGGACTGGACTGAACTTTCTACAAACTTGTGCTGAGTATCTCCAAGGGCCAGGAACCGAGCTGGCCTCCTGTTAAGAAGTCTCAGGGACTACAAAGACTTCACAAGCCTCTGGGTACCGCTTCTGGAACGCTGTTTCAGTCGCCACAGAGGAAGGGAACTGCAACCGACTCCGTCAACCGAATCCATCCCTGGCCGGTGACCTGTTTGCACCGCAGACCGCATCGCCCCGCTTCGCATCGCAACCCTGGTCTCACCGTGGGCGACGTCCAACGCCGCCAACATCGAGCCGCTGCTTGCACCGTGACCTGTGGGCACCGTAGTTCGCATCGCATCGCTTCACTGGGCCAGCCGGACCAGACCGACACTGTCGCTGCAACTGGCTCAAGAGTCGAGACCGCACCGCATTTGGGGCACCGCTCGCACGTCTGCGACGCACCGCTCCGACTCGCACCGCTGTCCGACGCCAGCTCCCGCACTCCGGCTTGGTCGCCTGCATCGCAACCTGTCAGCACCGCATCGAGCATAGTCTCACCCTGCACCGCACGCCTTGGACTCACCGACTCCGTCTGCACGACCCTCATCGAGCCGCTGCCTGCACCGCATCGAGGGCACCGCACCTTGCATCGCTCCGTCTTGCACCGCAGCCGCGACGAACGCCGACCGGCTCGTACACTCCGTACCAGCCACAACGAGAAAGGTACTGTAACCGAGTCTGTTCATGACTCTGCTGGCCCGTATCGACGCGGTCGGCTGGAACTGTTAGACTCTGTGGTTTTCAGCATCACGGTAGGCTCGGACGGAGCTACCGACTCGTACAAACTTTGCTTTTGTGCTATTCTTGCAAAGAAGAAGTTATCGTATCAAGCATTCATTTTCAAAGTACAATATTGTGGATTTTTGTCGTAATTGGTCTTGTCTTGAGTATATAAAATATTGGTTATTTTTCTAAACTGGTGTGGTGTCCGTTTGTAGTGCTTACACGGTATTACTGTTGGTTATGTGCCAATGCTTTACACACTGCCTCTGAATTAAGCCCGACTGCTCGTGCCAAGCTACCACGAGGGTGAGCAGGGGTTACTTCACGAGTGTAACACCCTTACCCTGACTAGGAAGAAGGGTCCCTACTTGGACAAAGGTGCAAACCCTTGCCAACTAGAGATCCCATTTCTAACACTTTGTAACTATGTTATGTTTTTAACTTAGATTTTCTATTGGTAATACACTAAAATCTACCTATCCTTTAATTATTTGTTTATTTGATGAGTTTTATATAGCGCTGGCTAGACCCGAAGGTATCAGATCGCTTTACATGAGGAAAAAGCGAGTTGCAGGTTACAAAATTTCACATAGATTACAAAATGATTACAAAGTCAAAGACCCTGAGAGCTGGAAGTTCACAGGGGGAGACAGTAGCGGGAAAAGCGACAAGACATATGTCCAAAGTCCGGCTGGGTAGGTGACTGCCATAGCGGTGCGCTGGAGCCAATCTCCCCTATAGCTGTCGGTGCAGCTCCACCGGGAATCGGCCATGTGGTTCGGGTTCCGCCGGGTTAGAATGAAGATCATAAAGTGACCGAAAGTCTTGAGTCCAGAAACGGGAGGGTGGAGATGATGAGGATGGACTGATAGGAAAGGGTATGTAGCTTGGCTGCCATCTTACAGTGGCTTCGCTCCTGCATGTTGCTCCTCTTCTATATTGCGGGCGCCAAGTCAGGGTCAGGCATGTCTCGTCTTGGGCGCCATGTTGAAGTCAGGCAGGGGTTATCTAGATGACCGCGCTGTCGTCTTAGTCACCCCAAGCCCCTACGGTTCAATTAAAACATGAATTTGCCCCACAGGCTAACCTCTGGTGGGCTCATGACTTCCCTAATCATGTTGAGAGGGCGCCCATGGCAGAAGCAGAGGCAGCTTGC
Organism: Calotriton arnoldi; assembly: GCA_963921515.1. Classification (NCBI taxonomy): domain Eukaryota; kingdom Metazoa; phylum Chordata; class Amphibia; order Caudata; family Salamandridae; genus Calotriton; species Calotriton arnoldi. The sequence continues at coordinate 347,566 of CAWUFW010010582.1, read as the reverse complement.
CGAAAACGGGACCGCTGGCAGGGGCTCCCCTATAAGGATGTGAGATGGCGCCTGACCGCCGCCATCTTAAGGTCAGGCGCTTGTCTGCTAATGGGTGCTTCCAATGACCGTGGCAAGCTTGGGGAGCCCCCTCCGCCTCTCTTCGCAACCGGAGCTCCACTCACTGCCAGGCGCTGGGGGCCGTCATGCCCCTGAAGGTCCTCTCCAGCTGGTGGAGGTCCCGGCTCAGAGCGCCACCCTCCCGTCGTGGGCGTCACCACGAGTCGCGCACCAGCAACGGAGCTGCAAGGGAGATTTGTTTTTTTTAACATGAGACCACAGTGTTAGAAAACTAAAATCCCTGTTGGATGGTCCTAAATGTTAATGTAAACAACTGTATGGTTAATTCTCAGGATGCCTTCTTAAAATTAAACTGAAAGAACTTGATACCTAAGAAATTGAAGTCTTTGTGAGCTTAGAGCCTTCACCCGTAATTAAGATACTTGTTATAGTAATGTGTGTTTCTGCATTGTAGGATCTTCATTGATAGTCAGGTACCTTGAATAATTCTGTGCTGCTTGCGCGGACCCTGGAACACCTTCTTCAACATATATTTAGAATCCAAATAAATATCTGCGTAGTGTTCATCACTTGAAGTCCTTTTCCATATCATTTTCAGTGTAGACTGGCAAAGATGTATTTTCCTGGAGATTGCTGTAGAAGAGTAGCAGGACACATCTACTGGATTGCAATTGAAAAAAGGCTGCTCTTGAGAGAAACAGTATGAAGGAAAAAACAGCCTGATAGGCTAACAGTGAAAGCCTGAATAATATATATCCTGTAGCCATAAGGACACTAGAGAGACCCTATCCCATAATGCACTGCAGTGGCAGTTGGCCTGTGAAAGTTAGTTTTGTTTTCTGGCTCCTTCAGGCAGTATCTCAGAACACCTCAGGTGTTTTTTTTCACCAAATTATATTGGAAGACAACTTCATAGTGTTTTTAAAACTACTTAGCTTGACATTTTATCATCCTTATTGTTGAGTAAAACCTTTTTTCTAGAATTCTGAAGACAATTTTATGTCAAAATGCCAGCTCTCTTCACAAAGTGCCCTTCCTGTGGCAGAAGGAAAGATTCCTCGGATGCCCACAAGATTTGTGTGGTGTGCTTATCTCCTCAGCACCTCATAAAGGTATATGACATTTGCAGAAAAATGTCAAAAACAACCCTTAAAGATAGAAAAGTTATCAGGCTGCGTGGCTGAATGGAAGACATGAAGGCATACCAAGAGAGGAAGAAATTGGAGAGTTCTTCCTCCCACCATTCTCCTGAAAAATGGCAAAGAACAGGTACAGACTCCCACAAAAGGAGATCTTAATCCAAAGTCTCCCTCTTGACACCGGCACTGTAGTCATTCACATCGCTGCCATGCACCAACGTCAAAGTCATCGCCATCAAGAGGTCCGCTTCCATCCTGTTCTCCTTTGAAGTAAGGCTTAACGTCGACAGCACGCCTATATTGTCACCGTTCGACTTCAAGATCAGTGACAGGACCTTCCTCTATGCCGAAAACAGCCCCGGCACCGCCGTCACACTCTCGGTCAGCGTCGACATCACATCATTCGATGTCAAGATCTCACCGGTCGACATCAAAATCACGTCTCTCAGTGGCGAGATCAGATCATTTGGCCTTGAAGTCTCAGTTATCGACGTAGATGCCAAAGATGCAGTCCCACTCTGCTTCGAAGAGGCATATCGCTCCGCCGAGGACTCTGGCTAGTCCTAAGAGACTGTGTATGACGACGTCGATAACTCGACGTCGACAGTCATTCTGATCGAGTTTTTTTCTTCTTGCTCACATTGGTCAGGATCATCTCAACGTTCGGAACCGCCATCACCTGAACAAGACATATGTATCCCTCAAGACCACCCTATTATCCCATCTAATGATCCTGTACAGGTTCCTTTGCAACCATTGAACATAACTCCTGTTTCAAAAGCACACCAGAGCGACCTCTATGTCACCAATTTGCAACTTGAAGGCTCCATCACCAGTCAAATCACCTCCAAGGGCTCAGTCCCCTAGAAACTCATTAACTCAGTCGACAAGATCAGGGGCAAGATCTCCGGATACGACCTCAAAATCTTACACGCCGACTTCTCCAGCTTACTCTGTATCTGGCTTTTCACCTGTGATATTATCAGATTCCAAGATGTACTAGTGAGAGGGGCTTCTAAACTTAACATCCAAGTTGATACTCCACAGACTTCAGTGTCTGTGATACTAGAAACTCTGCACCCTAGAGCTACTCCGAGGCCTCCTACCTCTGCTTCCAGGCCTCATAGATATCATTCAAGAAAAATTCCTTAACCCAGCCACTGTAAAATTTACAACACCGAGACTGTTGAAAAAATACAAACATCTGCCACAGGATCCAGACTTTCTCAAAACTGATCCCAAACCGGGTTCTATAATTGTTACAGCAGTGCGAATAAGACACACCTCTGCTCCGGAGACCACAGCACCGCCAGACCGAGAAAGCAAAAGCATGGATGCAATTGGGAAGATGTGTGGCATAGCATCTACACATTTATGCAATGCCAATTCAGCAGCATTGTTGGGCAGATACCATCGGAAGATTTGGGAGGGTATGGAATTATTCATGGCTAATCTGCCAGATCACAGGCAACAAGACTATCTAGAGATGGTTAAAGAGTGCTCCCTAATCTTGGATCAGTCCATCAGCGCTGCAGTGGACTCCATGGAGCTTTCGGCCACTGCCTCTTCACATTGCATTTCACTACGGCGTACATCTTGGTTAAGACTTGAATCTTTGACACCAGATGCCTAACTAAAAATTGCCAACTTGCCTTTTTCTGAATCCTCCCTCTTCGGACAACACACAGAGTATGAGATGCTGCGAATGAAGAATGAAGCTGAAACACTCAAGGCAGTTGGTTTAGAACAACAAAAGAAGTTTTTTTTAAACCGTTCAAGCTCATGGACAAACAAAACTTCTACCATAGGCTTCAAACCTCTAGGTGGCCCTATCAATATCAACAGCAGCAAAGACAGGCTCAAAGACCATTTCAGAGCCGATACCAGAGGAGAAGAGCATCTCCACAAAAGCCCTCGCAGACCAAGGAAAAAAATTCGCAATCAAAACAATGAAAATCACACACCCCCTCCACGGTTTCCCACTCCGGTGGGGGAGCGGCAACATTTTATCTGGAAGACTGGAAGAACATAAGAGAAATGGGTCCTAAACATCATTCAGAACAGCTACTCACTCCGTTTCACAGGCACTGCACCACCAGTTCCTCCACAACAAGTCACGACGGCCCATTTACACAATCTTAAATAAGAAACATCTCTCCTACTGCAGAAAAAAGCAATAAAAAAGGTTGGTTAAAATTAAAAGGACCAAGGAGCTTACTCAAGGTATTTCCTCGTCAAAAAGAAAAATCAACTCAATTAATTCCGACCAATTCTGGACCTTGGGTCCTTCAACAAATTCGTAATGAAAGAAAAATTCAGGATGCTATCACTTCACCAAATGTACCCGCACATAAGGAAAAACGATTGGCTCTGTGCAGTAGACCTCCAGGACGCGTACTTTCACATTCCTATAACACCGCATCACAGGCAGTTTCTGAGGTTTGTGGTAGGGTCGCACCACTATCAGTACGCAGTTCTGCCTTTTGGCCTAAAGTCAGCTCCTCAAACCTTTTCCAAGTGCATTACGGTGATAGCGGCACAACTAAGAAAAAAAAGCGCTATATCTGGAGCAGATTCTTCTCACAAAGCGAGAGTAGACTATGCCACCACAAGATCTCTTTTGGCAAAACTGGGTCTCCATGTCAATACAGAAAAGTCCATTTCCACACTAGTACAGCGCATCACCTTCCTGGGAGCGACATTAGACACTTGGAGAAGAGAGTGTTATCAATTCAGATGAAGTGTACGCAAGCAGCAGACCAGCCCAAAGGTTCACAACATAGCATCTCTTCTAGAATCAATGACATCTTGCATCACCATAGTCCCGAACGCAATCCTTTATAAGATGACCTCTCCTAGAAGATCAGTGGTCACAAAAGACAGGTCTCTGGGAGGATCAAATACTCCTTGCAATCCATGCACTTCAATTTCTCTCATGGTGGGTCAACCCTCACAATCTTCTGGCGGGAGTTCCTTTCCAGAAAAAAACACTGTCTCAAGCTATCACCACAGACTCCTCAATGGATAGATGGGGTGCCCATATGAACGATCTGGCTATTTAAGGTCTGTGACCTCAAAAGAAAAATTGTATCATATAAAACTGTTGGAACTGAAAGCTGTTCATCTGACTCTCAAAGCTTTCCTTCTGTCGCTACAATCAGAGGACCTTATGATTCAAACAGACAGTACCACTACAATGTTTTGCATAAACCACGTGGAACAAGGTCAAGATAACTATTTTGCCAAGCTCAAACATTATGGCATTGGACTCTAGTGAGAGCTCTTTCCATCACAGCATTTCATATTCCAGGAGTTCAAAACATGGAAGCGGATTTCCTCAGTCATTTCCGTGATTAAAATCATGAATGGGTCATCAACGACAAAGTAGTGAAATTCATCCCCAAAGAATGGGGCACTCCAACATTAGACCGGTTTTCCTCCGCCCAAAACAAAAAATACTGGGACTTTGCATCGAGGGCTCTAGAAACGAAGTCTCTGGGCAATGCCCTTTTGATAGACTAGTCGACTCCATTTGTGCACGCCTTTCCACCAATTCTACGAGTGATTCAGAAGCTAATGAGATCACGGATCACAATGATACTCCTAGATCTTGATTGGCCGAGAGAGTGGTGGCACACAGATCTCCTCCACTGGTCCATAGCACATCGCAAGCGTCAGCCACTCAGACCACATCTTCTCTCCAAACATAGAGCAAAATTCTTCACCCAATGATCCAGTCGTTGAATTTGGCAGCATGGCTTCTGAGGTCACCCAGTATGGGCACTTAAATCTCCTAGAAGACTGCACGAGCATTTTGACAGAAGCTAAGCGTCCTTCCACAAGAGCATGCTACGCTTTTAAGTGGAAACGCTTCTGCATATGCTGTCATGCAAAGAACTATGATCCTATCACAGTACAGGAGAATGTCATCCTAACTTACTTATAGCATCTCACCAAGTCAGGCGTTATATTGTCCTCTATCAGAGTTCACTTAGCAGCTATCACTGCATTTCGAAAATCACCAGTGCAACAGTCTTTTTTCAAGATCCCAGTTGTTAAAGACTTTCTAGAAGGCCTGAAGAAGGTTTTTCCTCTACTCAGAAAACCTTCCACTCCTTGGGAATTACACCTGGTGTTGTCAAAATGGATGAGTCGTCCTTTCGCACCAATCGATAAAGTGACACTGCAACATTTATCATGGAAAACATTTTAATTGCAATTACTTCAGCTCGTAGAGTCACTGAATTGCGTGCTCTAACCTCTGTAGACCCTTCACAATTTACCATCACAATAGGGTTGCCTTACGCACACATCCCTCGTTCTTGCCCAAAGTGATATCAGAGTCTCTTATCAACCAATCTATCACTCTACCTACTTTTTTTCCAAATCCTACTTCTGTAGCAGAGAGAGCATTACATTCTCTTGATCTTAAAGGAGTGTTGCGCTACTATTTAGACAAAACAAAATCCATTAGGAAGTCTTCCCACCTGTTCATAAACTATGAGTCTATGAGACAAGGTCTAGCAACTTTTAAACATCCATAGCTAGGTGGATAGGTACTTGCATTACCTTGTGTTACCAGATTCGCCACAAACCTTTGCCAGGCAAGCCAAAAGCACACTCAACAAGAGGCAAAATTGCAACCATGGCTTGGGTGAGACAAGTCCCTAGCCAAGACAGTTGTAAGGCAGCCACTTGGACGTCTCTACACACATTCACAAAACACTACTGTTTAGAAACGGATACTCAAGCTGACTCTAGGTTTGGACAAGAAACATTAAGAAATCTATTCAAGTAGTTACTCTTGTCATTTTGTGCCTGAACAACTAGTTCTAGGTAACAGGCCTCCAATACAAATCTTTACGGTCTCACAGGGTATAGCTACCTGACAGACGCTGTCAGGAGTTTTTCGTAGCTTGCTATTCTGTTCAAGGTTAATGACCATCAATGAAGGTCCTATGATGCAGAAGGAAAAGCTACTTACTTGTAGACATAGTTCTGCATCATAGGATTCTTCTTTGAAGTGATAAAAACCCTCCCTCCTTCCTGGCTGTCAGGTTATATTTATATCCTGGTTTTTGGGCGTAAAAAAGAACTGACTGTCACAGGCCACCTGCCACTGCAGTCCATTGTGGGATAGGGTCTCCTCGGGGTCCTTCGAGGTACAGGCTATATATTTTTCAGGATTTTAGTGTTAGCCTATCAGGTTGTTTTTTCCTTCATGCTGTTTCTCTTGAGAGCAGCTCTTGTTGCAAACATTATAAGGGACTTCTTTCCAGTAGATAGGGGTTCTGCTACTCTTCTACAGCAATCTCCAGGAAAATACATCTCCGGTAGTCTACACTGAAAATGATATGGAAAATGACTTCCAGTGATGAACACACTATGTAGATATTTTCCTGGATTCTAAATGTATGTTGAAGAAGGTGTTCTGGGGTCCGCGCAGGCAGCACAGAATTATTCAAGGTTTATGACTTCAATGAAGATTCCTTTGATGCAGAGCTATGTCTACAAGTAAGTAACTTTTCCTTTTTATGCGATTTTTAAATGTGAAATTCGATTTTTTTTTGTTCTTTTGAATGTGAGTTGGTTACTGTTTATTGTATAATCATATCTTACAATGCAAAAATATTTTAGGAAGATGAGATTTCCACAAGTCCAGGTGTGTCCGAGTTTGTGAGTGATGCTTTTGATGCACGAGACTTAAATCAAGAAGTTCTCAGAGAAGGTATGGAGCAACTTGTGCTTGACAAAAAAGATGAACTATGCACAACGGAAGGTATGAAAAATGCACTTTAGCATCATTTTAAACAAATGTCTATGTAAAGGTGTTTTCCGTCTTAAAGTTGTATTTCAGGACCTGAGTAAAAGGTTACAATAATTCACATTTTTTCCTGTTAATAGTTAAGCTAGCATTGAAACATCTTAGGAAAGCTTATTTGAAATGGCATTTATATAGTGCTTACTACCTGTGATGAGACGCTGAAATGCTTTACTATGAGTAGCATGCTACCAGTGAGTGCAAAGTTAGTGGTCAATCCATTGGTTATTGGAGTTAGTCTTGCATGCTACACGGAACCATTCCATGCATTTGTTTATTTGTGGTGCATTAGTGACTTAGTTGTGATTATTAGAGGGGGTATGTGGGAACTGTAGGAAGCTGGCTCTGTATAACCTAAACCAAAGTAAGGTATGGTGTGCACAGAGTCCAGTGGATCCCCAGAGGCTTTACAGAGGCGAAAGTAGATAATACTAATGCTCTCTTTTGTGGTAGTGTGGGCGAGCAGTTAGGCTTATCAGAGGGCAGTACTAAGCATTTGTTGTACGCACACAGGCAAGAATTACACACACTCAATGCTTAAATCCGAGACCAGTGGTTTGTAAAAATATTACTTTTAGTATATTTCTTGTTATAGAATCAGATACTTTATTGCAGTAAAATACAATTTGCAATATCACTGTTTTTCAAAACCAAAATTGGACACTTGGTGCTTTTATCAATCAATACAATGTTATCCTATGGGAGGAAACACAGTCCGCAATTTGCAGGTAAGTAAACAAATTAAGAAATTGAGCTTTTGGATGAAGAATCGGTACCAGGCAAGGTTCAGGTAAGTGACCTCAGTGCACTACCAACGGCACAGGAGCGGCCAGGTGCAGAGTGCCAACACAGCATCGGTTGCCCAATGCAAACCAATGGGGAATTTTGAACTTGGAAAAATGCTGCAGGCTCAGGCTAGGAAGCCGATCAAAGGAAATCTACAGCTGCACAGGTAAGTTGGGATGTGCTGGAACGTCAGGACACAGTCGGTAGATCTCCCCAAGGCCCAGGGGCTCTGGGTGCAGGGGTGTCCTTTGGCGTCAGAAGTCAGCTTACCAGTGCGGTCGCGGTTGGGGTGGGGGAGGGGTCGGCGTGCTGAGGCTGCAGGTGTCGACGTGGAGTTCGGCAGGGTCAACCTACGAGCGACTCTTGCTCAGGATCGCTGGGAACTTTTTCTGGACCGGTGGGCCTCTTGGACTCGAACTGTGGACGTCGGGTGCAGAGGTGGTCGAGTTTGCGGTTCCACAGGCAGAGCTCTTGGTCTTTAAAGTTGGTTTTCTTCTGGACAGGTCCACTGTCCACAGGAGATTAGGAATCTTTTTAGAAGGCAGGCAGTCCTCCCAGGATTCTGGATGTCGCTGGGCTGCGGGACCAGGCGCTCTTCTGTAGCAGGGTCTTTGAGGGCTGCAGAGAGACTGGTAGGGCAGGGGTTAAGTTAGTTGGTGTCTTCAGTCTTCTCTGCTGCACCAATCTTCTTTGTTCTATTCTTCATAGGTCGTCGGTAATCTGAGGATTAAGGTTCAGGAGTGCCCCTAAATACTCAATTTAGAGGCATTTCAGGGGTTAGAAGGTAGTAGCCAATCGGCTACTTACCTTTAGGGTGCCTACACTCTTTGTATGTCACCTCCCTCTGGGGAAGGGGCATTTCCTAACCCTATTGGCTATATGACAGTGAGGTGCACCAGCTGCTCCAAAACTCCTTACATTCATTTACTTTTTACTTTCATCAGAAGTATGGGGAGGCTATTACAGCAATAACACATTTCTCATGCAGTTGCCTAATACAGTATTTTAGAGTGTGGCCTAACCAGTTTGCATTCGTGCACTGCAAGAAGGAAAACTTTTAACTGGGGTAGTGGAGCGAAAATAACAGAGCAAGAAAATAATGTGTGTCAAGAACTTTCAGATAATAAGCTTTCAACAGGTCTTACAAAATACATTAAATAGATGATTTTTAGTACTTGTTCAGGATGAACCCCAAAGGTTGAGGTGCTTACTAAGTGTTCTAAAGCTTTAGAGGCATAACAGAAGAGCATGATTTGAAGTGTGGTTATCACTGTTGGGTATTTCAACAAGGAATCATTTTGTTTCTCTTCGAGCATGACCAACCAGCTTTGGTGATTTTTAAAATAGAGGGAAGTAAAATTTATTGTGATTAAGTAAACTAATAAGTGAAAAATTAATTTGAGATGTGGCTAAAGCTTTGGGTAATTTGGCAAGAAGAAATTGCCTTCTTTGAGTCATTGGCATGCATACCCTAATGGACATTTAAATGAATGAATGAAATATCATGTTCGAGGAATGTGAGCTGTAGATCACATGCTTTGCATAGCTCGCCATCTAGTGTTGGGTCCGGATGTTTGCACTTTGTTTTTGTTCGAGGAAGTCTTTTCCAGTCACGAGGTAGGTGATAGTGCGCATGGGCATCGGCTCCATTGTTAGATTGTTTTTTTTCCGCCATCGGGTTCGGATGTGAATTGCTGCGCTCCGGTTCGGTACCGTTTCTCGGGTTCCCTTCGACATGCAATCCACTACCCTCGACGGTATTGTCTCTCGATCGCGTTTCCCATTCTCCGCGTATCGTTTCGACTCCAAAATCTTCGGTCGGAAAACTCGTGGAGGGCTGTTGGGCCTACCAGCGCCGGGCTCGCTAGCAGTCAATGGAACGGACTCCATTCAAGCTCTGTCCCGGGTGTCGCGCTAAGTTTCTGCGCACCGACCTGCACGAAGTGTGCAATCTCTGTTTGTCCCCGGAACACGACGAAAAAGGCTGTGACGCGTGCCGATCGTTTCGATCAAAGCAGACGCTTCGTGACCGTCGGGCTCGACGTCACGAGATGCAACACCAAGGCGGCTCCGTACCGGACATCTTCGGCGAAGATTCCGATCGAGAAGAAACACCAGCTCAAGGAGCCGAGGAAGAAGAACAGATCTCTGTGTCTGAAGCCGACTCTGACATGGAAGAAGAGGAGCAAGTTACACCAGGTCAGCGTACCGTGAGTACAGAAACCCCCTTGCCCCAACAACACAAGACAAAAAAGGCTCCGGTCCTTCCTTTGCCTGCGGGCCAAGGTCGGCACCGAGAAAAAGTTTTGAGCACCCCGCCCACGGGCCCGGCGCGATACACAAAGAGAAGCCTTCTGGCTCGGGACAGAGTCGGCCCCATACCGGTGCCGAACCAAAATCCTTGGTGCCGAAGTCCAAGCATGTCCTGGTCCACGTTCCATCTTTGTCGAAGTCTAAATCTTCGGTACCGAAGAGTTCGGAGCCAAAACTTTCGACACCAAAAACGACAAGTAAAGATAAAAAGACTCCGCCAAAAGAGCCTCGATCCAATGTTCCACCTTCGGATCCGAAACAGAAAGAACTGGTTATTTACCCAGATACTGGACATATTCATGCCAAACTGCCTGAAAAAAGGAAACTGGGCCAACAGGATGAGCACCACATGCCCCTGAAGAAAAGGAATGTGTGTACTAACCCTTCACCACGTTATGTTTCACCTCCTTCACCTACTAATCCTCAATTACTTATCACACCCACAAATTCACCACCACCATCACCTGACCCACAGGATGAAAGGGATGGGGCTGAGGATAGGCCACAAGATGTTGACCCATGGGAGGATTATGACACTGACCCACACACAGATACGGACCCTGACTTATACTCGTCCAGGCCATCACCAACTGACAACAATGTAGGCTACATTGAGCTTGTTAACATGGCTGCTCATTACCATGGGGTGGAACGACATAAGGAGGCTTTAGAGGAGGACTTCTTGTTGGAGACCCTAAGTTCCTCTAAAAAACTACACATACACTGCCAATGCTTAGAGGATGCTTAAACATGCAGATGAGGTTTTCAAAGATCCTGTAAGGGGAAGAATCATCACGCCCAGGGTTGAAAAGAAATATAAATCAGCACCTACTGACCCGGCCTACATCAAGGGTCAGCTGCCCTTAGACTCTCTTGTGGTTTCTAATGCTCGCAAGCGAGCTAACTCACAGACCACAGGTGAGGCTCCTCCTCCTGACAAGGAGTCCAAGTTAATTGATGCCTCTGGCAAAAGGGTAGCCTCACAAGTAGCTAATCACAGGCGCATCGCCAATGCTCAGGCTTTGTTGGCCAGATATGATAGGGCTCATTACGATGAGTTAGAAAAACCTCTGCCAGATGAGCATAAATCTAAGGCAAATGATCCTATCCAGGAGGGCAAACTTATCACCAATACCTCCATCAAGTGCGCCCTAGACGCAGCAGACACAGCAGCGCGCGCAGTAAACACCAGCGTACTGCTACGCAGACATGCATGGTTGAGGATTTCAGGGTTTAAACCGGAGGTACAGGCCTCCATTCTCAACCAGCCCTTTGATAAGGAACACCTCTTTGGTCCAGCAGTTGACACCTCGCTGGAAAAGATGAAGAAAGACACTGAGGTCGCAAAGTCCATAGGGGCTTTGCAGTTACCTGCGAATAGGGGTTCCTTTTGGCGCTCCTTTTATAGGGGTGGCTCCAAAAATATTTCCAAAGCATGTGATCTACAGCTCACATTCCTCGAACGGAAAATGCTACTTACCCAGTATGCATCTTTTCTTGGCATGTAGAGCTGTAGATTCACATGCGCCCACCCGCCTCCCCGGGTACCTATACCTGTTGCAGTAATAACTTACTTAGATACATACATACATGGACATCTCTTACTACTCTTACTAACTCCATTATCACCCTCTGCGGCAAACAATCTAACAATGGAGCCGCTGCCCATGTGCACTATCACCGAAAGGAGGAGTCACCTACCTCGTGACTGGAAAAGACTTCTTCGAACAAAAACAAAGTGCAAACATCCGGACCCAACACTAGATGGCAAGCTAAGCAAAGCATGTGAATCTACAGCTCTAAATGCCAAGAACAGATGCATACTGGGTAAGTAGCATTTTCCTTATATAGCGCGCAGCTGCTTCTCCAGAAGGGTCCTGGCGCTCAAAGCTTGTAAAGTGGAAAGATTATTTGAGTTCTCTAAAGAGATGAGTTTTTAACTAAGCTTTAAAGGCTTTTTATCTATCCCAATCTCTGAGTGCTTCAGGAAAGAAGTTCCAGTTTTTTGCTGTCAAATAAACAAAGGAGCGTCCCCCCAACCTCTCCTTGTGTAGCTTAGGGATACATACTAAGCCCTGGTTGGACGAATGTTACCTTCTACTAGGGACATACTGTTTGAATCTCCTTTGTAAATAGAGAGGACCAGAAAGATGTAGGGCTCAGTAGGTAATAGTGAAGGCTTTTAACAGAAACCTCTGTTTAATGGGAAGCCAGTATAGGGTCTTCAGGTTTTGCATAGAGGATTGTCTTTTTGGACATTTCAAAATGAGACCAGCAGCAGCATTTTGGATTAATTGTAGTTCATTAAGAACTCCTCTAGGTAATCCTCGATACAGTGAATTTGCGCAATCTAGTTTAGCCGTGTTCATAGTAGCATGGATTACAGTCTGGCTAGACTGGTCTGGCAAAATTATTAGGGTCTTCTTTAAAGATTTCAAAAGAAGAAAGCATGCAGCTGTGATCTTTCTCACTTGAGGCTTAAAAGATAACTTATTATAGAAGTTACACCAAGGTTCCTACCCACTTCTTTGGGAAATGGTGGAGAATCTAAATCATCTAGCCACAAGGAGTTATCCGCAAAGAGCCTAAGGCTCCAAAAGCAGAATTTCAGATTTATCTGAGTTTAGCTTCAGATAACTCTGTTTGATCCATTTCACAATGGCAGTCAGACTGCTCTGAGGACTTCCCACCAGCTCGTTGTCCATTTGTTGTAAAGAGAGCACCCACTGTGTGTCGTCAGCGTAGGATACTAAATTAAAACCCAAGTTCTCCACTAACTTGCCCAGAGATGCTAGATAATTATTAAAGAGAGTGGGTCTTAGGGCAGAACCCTGTGTCACCCCACAACACATTTTCAAAAATCCAAAGAGAACTGAAGTAGTTGTACAGCTTGCTCCCTGACTGATGGGAAAGATTTAAGCCATTTGTTGGCCTTCTTGCTAATGCCAGAATCTCTCAACCGCTCCAACAGAATGTCACGAGAGACTGTGTCGCGCGCGGCTGAGAGATTCAGCAAGATGACTACTGCTTGTTTGCCTAAATCTCGATTTACTGTGACAAATTCTGCCACCTCGGGAAGTGCAACTTCTGTACTAATTCCTTTACAAAGCCAGATTGGAAGGGATGCAGTGAGTCATTTCATTCGATAAAATGTCAGATCTGGCTGTTGATGAACTGTTCTAACAGTTTGCCCAGAGCCGACAGGAGGGAAATTGGTCTATAATTGTTAATACAGGAGGGACACGCATTCGTTTTTTTCAGCAGAGGAAGGGTCATAGCCTTTTTCCATAATTTAGAAAAGATGTCCAATTTTAGTGATTGATTATGTTACATATTGATATGTTTGCAGAGTACTCCAAATGCTAACCTTAAGATACCGGGCAGGCATGGGTCTAAAGGAGACTCCTCCCTCACTGAAGCTAGAACCCTTTCTGTGTCTTCCAAAGAGATGTACTCAAATTCTGACTGTGTGGGTCTGTCTGCATAGAAAGACGTTTATTGATATAGCTCAGGACCGAGTGACGCATTATTAGAGCCAGGGGTCTTATTGTCTGAATCCAGACTTGAGTAGATAATAATCTTTTCCTGGAAAAAAAATGGAGAGATTATCACATAGGCTCTGAGAAGCCACTACATTTTGATTAGTACTAGCTGGAGAGAGAAAGGACTTTACAATCCGAAACACAGCTTTGGGCACGTTTCCCTCTTTTCCAGCTTTATCAATTAGCTTTGAGATGGCGGATGATCTAACTAAAAATGTTTTTTTGCTAAAGGTTTTAAGAGCAGCTTTATAAATGACCTTATCCTTTTGATCATATTCTTTCCGCCATTTTCTCTCCAGGCGTCTGCAAAGTCTTTTTTCATTACGTGGAAACCAAAAAGCTGAGTGAGATTTCTTTTTGCGGTATTAAGTTTAGTCAGAGCCACTTCATCCAGTGCATCCAAAAAGAGGTTTTTAAAGTGATCGACCTTTGCTTCTAGGTCCGGTCCTGTCTCCCACCTTGCCTTATTAAGCGTGTAGACTATTTTATCTCTAGTAATTGTATATCAGGGACGTGTGACCAAAAGTGGCTTACTCTCCGGTTTGGTCAGTTTCTGAGAGACCCAATTAAAAGGAACTACATAATGGTTGGACCAAATTACTGGAACGGGAGTGTTGAAAACCAAATTGGCAAATTAGGAAAAATACGGTCCAACGAGTGTCCCCCTGGTATGGGTTGGTTCCTTGATTTTTTTGATGGGAGATTTAGATCCGCTAAAGTTTCTCTTAATTGTAAAGCCCACTTATTGGTGGGATCGTCGATATGGACATTGAAATCCCCAAGCACTATACAGTTAGTGTAGTTGATATATATAGAGGCTATATCTTTGATCAGTAATTCGCCAAAGTTAGCAAAGCAGCGGGGGGGGGGGTGTAAATTAACGCTCCTAAATCAGATATATATACATTATTTGAAATTTTCAAAGATATCTTCCAACATTTTTGTGGTACATTTGAAATGTGAGCTATGAATAATTGCAACATCGCCCCCTACCCCCCCACACACTTTGGTCTTGAGGTTAAGAGAAACAGTGGTGTAGCCATCAGTTAGGGTGAGAGCAATGTCAGGGCCTGTAGTCTATTCAACAAGGTCTCAGTAATAAAAACAACATCCCACATATTATCTTTGAGAAGCTCCCAAACATCAAGTTTGTTTGACAAGGTATCTTGCGTTAATTAAACATGCTCTAATATGATAATTCCCCCGTCCCTCCATCTCTGTAAACCTAGGACCCTTGTTATTGTAAAACTTAATATCACTGTGCGGGGGAAGTGGGTGATATGAAGTCAGTGTAAAGTGACACCGCTTGCAGGTCCAGGAATTAGTTAAATCTCCACAAAGAGAGGCCTTACCGCAGCATTTCTGATTCCTCATAGAGCAAAGGGCTTCCATTCTATGGGTTTTACGAGATCCTGCCAGGAGGAGCACCATTTGGACAGCTTGGCTGTAGCTGGACGTGTTCGGGACACGGACAGGCACAGGCAGGCTTGCCTTTGGCATGACTGAAGCGCCTCCGCACCCCTGCCGTCATTTTATGGGTGGTCAGGAACATAACGGGCGGCAGCCTGGAGTGCCACTAGGGCGCGAACCTTAAAAAGATGGCGCGGTACAAGTGGCACTCGTAGTGAATCAAAAATGGCTACACTGTTGAAGAAAAACTTGATCCAACCAAGCAGTTTTCTATTACCAAACCTTTTCTGACCCCGGAAAACAGACCTCCTTAGATGAGTAACTCAATAATTAAAATAGAACACATTCAACAACTTAAAGAAAAAAAAAACTTCGTTAAAATGACCACGCATTACCATTTGAAGTTGAAAGTTGATTAAATCCTCTTGCATAAGTGGCTCTGCAAAAAGGAGTTCTTCAGCATTGGAATTTATTGATTAACATGCTTGAATTATTCTACTTCTCCTGGTTGACAATTTACTATAGGTTAGTGTACAAACTGCACTAATAAAACACATGCATTCAACACACTACTGCACTGTAGCCCTTTCACTTCGTGTTGTCTGCACTGCAGCCATTGAGGTAGAGAGTGTTAAAAGAATTTCGGTTTCCTTGGATATAGTTTTAGGGAGACGGTTTGCATCAGGTTTCCAAGTAGAAGGAGCATTGTCCCTTTCTAATGCCCTTCATAAACATAACCCTGCTTTAAATCCGGCTATAATCTGTATTTAGGTGAATTGTTACTCCACAGTATCCTCTGACACCTACCTTCCTGTAGTATCTCCTGATAGGGGCCAAATTCAACCATAGTAAAATATTCAAACTAGTCCCACGTTGTACAGAATAAACAAGACCTTCTCAATCGAATTTTGAGAGAGGGCTTCTACCAGTTTCTCCTACACCTACTTGGTAAAAGTGGCATCAAATGGAACATTTTATATAACAATGTTCCAGATTTATTGATTAAAAAGCTAAAGATCCAAAACGCTGATTTGAAGTGCAGTTAGAGAAATAGTCAAAAACCTTCTGTTCTACTGCTGTATAAAAGTAATGCACATGCCAGTTGGAAAACTGTGCACATTGTATACAACATTTGTGTGCACATCAGGGAAACATTTGTGTCACTGGAGAAACCAGGCTCATCTCATACAGGGTACCGAAATAAAAATGCTAATTGAAATTGTTGTATCTGGAGGACTGACACAACAGTATAATAATGTACTGTTCATACTGTCCTTTAAGAGGCCATCAAAATATGTTTAAAAAAATGCATACATATCCGAATTGACTCAGCTTCCATGTCACTGGGTACATCAATATATATTTGAATGTTGCTCAAATATTCCAGATTGAGGCTAATTGTATTAAAGTGCTGTTCAACTATTCTAAGATGTTACTGATAAGGTGATGCTCAGTATGCTAAAAGCTCCTATATGCCAAGTTCTGCGCCATATGTCAGTATTTCAAGGGTGATCACTGATTCATAAATAGGTCAGGGGTATTCATTGTACTAGGGAGGTCTTCGCTATGCCATGGGGGTACTCAGTCTGCTGTCTTTTTTTCCGAATGTGCTATGATGTTTAAGAATATGTACTACCTACAGGTTATTGATCTTACAGGTTTAGCTCTCACTCACCAGAGAAGGTACCTGGTGTTGTTTTGGGGGCAGACTTCTGCTGTGGGGGACCTCATATTAATGATCTGCACATTGCTCTTTTGCACAGTTGTTTTTAACCTAGACGCGGTCTTACTGCTTGATTAAATTTTATACTGCTTTTAACTTAACGCTTACTGCGGTTTGGCTCACCTACATTCTTGGACCGCTCCTCCCCGTTCCACCGCAGCTTTTTCCGGCTGTTTGTGTGGAGGGAGGATTGGCTAGTCTTTAGCGCCCTTCCGGTTGTGGCCATTTACGGCGGCCATTACGGAGAGGTGACGCTCTAGTCGTTTCTGTAGGCTCTCCTCCCATGCCGCATTTAAGCAGCTGATGGCGCCGACGCGCAGCGGGCGCACCGCTGGCACGCCGAAGGCGCGCCTAAGGCAAGCACATCTGCGCCCGTCCGCGCCAGGATGTCACCAGGAGCCAGTACCCCTGTTCGTTTGTCCCCAGATAGTGCTTCTAGGCATTCTTATACGTCCTCACAACTTTTGCAGGTGAAAAACTGTTTGACACCTTGCCCACAAGCTCCTACAATTGCTAATCTTGAAGGTCCCTTTGCCTGCCTGTACTACCACTTTCACAGCTGTAATGCTATCAGTAGTTCCCCTGATATACGGGGCGGCAATACTAGCAGCGAGAGATTGGATGTGGTGAGTGGGCTGTCTTGCAGTAAAGTAAGACCCCACATCACAAACCAGCTGTGTTCTTGGAAGGGGTTTTTGGCAAACGTACGTTCGTTACCAAAACATGCCATGGAACTCTGGGATCTGGTGAGTTCAGATTCCCCAGATTTAGGCTTCCTAACGGAGACATGGCTTAAATCCACCTCAATGCCTGATATTGCCCTTGCCCTCCCTGAGAATTACCGTATTCTCAGACTTGACAGAGAAGGAAAAGTGGGCGGTGGTGTTGCCATAATATACAAAGATGCGTTGAAAGTCACAATCATTGACTCCGCTTCGGACAATACGATGGAAATTTGTATATTCAAAATTGAGCTGACACCCCAGGATAACATAAAGGGCGCTCTTATTTATCGCCCCCCTGGGCCACTCAAAGATTTTAATTTAAAATTGATAGAGAAAATTGCTCCCCACACTATCACTTCTTGCTACTATTGGACTTTAATGTTCATAGCGAAGATAGGGAGAACATAGATGCTGCCAATTTCTTGGCCGATATGGCCTCCCTGGGCTTGGCAAAAATCAATACCGGCCCTACACATTCGGCAGGTCATACCCTGGACATCATACTTACGAATTCTCCCCTCATACTTTCTGATCCCCCCTGCCCAGTGATGTGGTCGGATCACTCTTTGATTCCATTTCGGATCAATGGTTGCCTTAGAAACCAAGCTGCCGCATGTCCCCTAAATAGTCTTCGAAGGCAATGGCATAAAGTCACGTATGACTCTTTTAGCAAAATATTTGTTCCTCCTGTTTTTAATGATCATATGGACAGTACTAAGAAGCTTAGGGTCTTTAATGAAGCCATCACTGCGTTGATAGACACCTTGGCTCCCGTGAAACATCAACGAAGTAACACTCCCAAAAAAAAATGCAGATTGGTATACGCCTGAGCTACGCAGTGAAAAATCGAGATGCAAACACCTGGAGAAAAATTGGCGCAAATCCCATTTGGAAACTGAGAAGCGCGCCTATAAATTGGCCCTCACCACTTATCATAAGAACTTAAAAAAGGCACAGAAAGATCTTGTTACACTAAAACTCAGCCAGGCAGGAAATTCAACTAAGGAACTCTATAAAATTCTTAACTCCTTCACTAATCCTACAGCTTGCACCCAGCAGATTCTCCCTTCTCAGGGATTATGCGACAATATAGCTGTGCACTTTGACGATAAAATTAACTTAATCTACAATCAATTCCCTCAAAACTTTTGTCATTTGGATCCTTCTAATTCTAGACCCTCAACTTTAAGAAGTTCTGGTGAAGGCCTGAAACATTTTAATGCGATTCAGGTCTATCAGGCGGAAGCCATGCTTAGAGTAGCGAAATCGGGATCTCCCCTTGATGTGATGCCGGCGCATATATTCGCTCTCCTTGCACCTCTCCTGGCCCCTGCCATTTGTGATATTCTTAACACGTCTTTACATGAAGGAGTTATGCCACTTGAGTGGAAGGCCGCTCAAGTGCTACCAATTAAGAAGAAAGCTCAGCTACCTGCCGAAGTGCTCTCTAATCGCCCCATCTCACTTCTGCCGCTTATGAATAAAATGGCAGAGGGTTATGTCAACACTCAGCTGATGGGTTACCTGGAAGCCCAAGGCATCCTTGATCCTTCCCAATCCGGGTTTAGACCCAATCACTCTACAGAGACTACCCTCATTGGGGTTACTGACCATATTAAATCGGCGTTGGATAATAACAAAGCAGTGCTGCTGGTCTTATTGGATCTGACAGCAGCCTTCGACATGGTCTCTCATCAGAAATTGATTTTCCAACTGAGAGAGGCCGGTTTGCAGGGACAGGCACTTAATTGGCTTGTTAGCTTTCTTGATCAGCGCACCCAGACCATCAATTTGGGTCCCTTCCGCTTCCAAACCCTGAAGCTTACTAAGGGGGTGTCCCAGGGCTCTTGTTTGAGTCCTACCTTGTTTAATATCTATGTGGCCCCCCTGGCCAAGATCATTAGGGAGTACGGTTTTACTCCATTTTCCTATGCTGATGATACGCAACTACTCTTGTCCTTTGATAAGAACACAGAGTTAGTCGATCAGCATTTTGCTAAGGGCATGTTAGCCATATCAGCCTGGATGACGTAACACTTTCTCCAGCTGAATGCGGCCAAGACCGAAATCCTGCTGTTTGGCTCGGCTCAAGCATCCTGGTCCCCTAAGTGGTGGCCTGCGGTGTTAGGCCCCGCCCCCTCTCCTTCTACTGTGGCGAAAAATCTAGGAGTCCGTTTGGATGTATTGCTATCGATGAGGCATCAAATCATGACTACCGTAGGGACCTGCTACCATACCCTGAGCCTTCTGCGCAGAGTGTTCCAGTGGTTGCCTCTTTCTGTTCGTAGAACTCTGGTCCAGGCTTTGATCATTGGTCGGCTGGACTATTGTAATGCTCTACTGGCATCTGCTAACGAATCCCTTTTGAGCAGATTACAGATTGTACAGAATGTTGCGCACGCCTGGCTCTAAAAAAGCCGCCTTGCACCTCCTCGCGGCCATTGCTAAAACAACTCCACTGGCTCCCTATCCGCCAGAGAATTAAATTCAAGCTTTGCTGTCTCGCCCATAAAGCACTTTATGGTACGAGCCCCAGCTACCTGGCGGGCAAGTTTAAAGTGTACTGCCCTAACCGTCTACTCAGATCGGAAGGTAAAGGGCTGCTAGTGGTCCCCCGCTACAGGAAAATACGAACAGGCGGCAAAACTGTCTCCTACCTTGCCCCGAAATATTGGAATACCTTGCCGGAGGCCTTGCGCAAATGCCCTAGTCTTTTTCGCTTCAGGAAACTCCTGAAGACGGAATTATTCCGGGACTGATCTGTGCCTGTCCTGTACCCTTTCTATGGTAGCGCGGAGATACCCCTGCGGGGGTGATTCCAGCGCTTTACAAATCCCTTTCATACATACATACATACATACATACATACATACATAAGATGCCAAGCTCACATTTCACAGTGCACAAAAGTGTGACAGCCGCTTGCTAGTCATATACCTAGTGATATAACTGTGCCGTAGTTTGAACTAAAAGCCACGTTGGTTCCCACAGTACATAATACACATCATTAAAATGCCAAAGCATCAGTAAAAGCCAGTTTTACCTTGTATTGAACCACAGTGTGTGTATTTGTGCATGTAATACACATTTATTATGGCATCTTCCACCTCCAAGTATGCAAAAACTATTATCAAGTTTTCTTCATAATAAATTACCATAGTTGATCAGCTCCCTAGTTTGTACGCAACTATGAAGCAGCATTGTGAGGTTAGGTCAGCCCCGAAGTATGTAAATCGCCATTATCATGTGGGTTTCTACACACTCTCGGTAGGTAAAGCACCCACTATTGTCATGACAGTTAACACCTTCATGTTAAGCACCACTGTTGTGTTTCTCCTTCTTTCCATTCTCCTTCCGTTAAATCCACTGGCAACTGTGTTCACCTGCAGAGGTCATCCACCCAGAGCTCACTGCTAAGTGCAGGCTGACAGCAACCTCATCTTCCTGCTTAAGCCACCATCCAGAGTTAGGCAGCCCTCTCCTCCTTTCTCCGCTCTATGCTTGAACTGCTTCTGGTCTTGTATACAGGGGTTCATTTTTAAAACTGTCCAAAGCATACACTTTTGACAGATGACTGGGTTAGTGCTCAAGGTTATTCACCAGGTTTAGGAGCAGAACCTGGCACAGTTGGAATGGGCACTTTCTCATATTGGATATGTAGCCCATTCAAGTCTGAAAGCAGCCACCTAGCTAGCAGCCCCCAGGGAAATGCCGCCTTGCCTGGCTTGGCTACTTGTCGAGTTTAAAAGTGTTGGTGATTAAGTCAGACTTTATGTCACCCCCACATAAGTGTTTTTTTCTCATTATGCTCTACAGTAAAGCATGTCCTCATACACAGTGACAGACCTGCCTCACTCTATCTCTCCACCAGCAATCGTGCAACAACCTTGAATCTTTCAACTGTTAAATTGCTGGACTGAAATCGGTAGTCTCTGTTTCAGGTCTAATACTGAATTCTCCAGTTAACATAACGTGTATTTGTAAAGCGCAAGTTCACCCAAGGGTATGTTGGCGCTGAATAACAGATGTTTATTGTTACCCAACTCAATGGTACTCATTTCTCGACGTCAGAAGCATGAAAGGCTGAGTGGACGCTCCGGGATTTGAACTGGTGACCATGAGGCTGAACACAGGCCCCTACAGTGGATGCATTAGTCCACTAAGCAACCAGACCTGGCTAGTTTGTTCTCTGGATCCATCAGTGAACAGATTCTATTCTACATTGTACGATCTTCATTGATGGTCATAAATGTAAGGATAATTCCATGCTACAATTGGGTAGACAACACTTCTTCAACAATATGTCTCGTAAATGTCCACAGGTTAGCAGAAAGTGTGAGGACCACAACATGTCTGTGTTGCAGAGCACTATCTGATGGCCTATCAAGAGTCAAGATTCTCTGAATTCTCTGAATTTTCGACTTGTATTGCACAAGATAAAAAACATTTCTTACAACTACATTGCAGCACCTATTATACAGTATTCCCTAAATGTGTTGGGAAGAACTGATAAAATACTTCATCATACAAACGAACTCGGTTAACAAAGCCCCTCTCTTTCCTCAAATTGGAGAGACTATTTCATCCTCAACAATGTGAGATTAGCTTGCATTTCTGAGGAGTGCAAGGAGCCTGAATCCATGGCCACCAAGAACTTATTAAAGGATTCCCAGGGTAAATCTTGACTGAGCCCAGGTACGGAACAAGATATGAAATCTTCAGTTCTCCAGGAGCTACTTGTCATCAGTATTCTGTTCTGGAGCATGAAGGAGTCCTGGCTACATACCTTGACTGTTACAAACTGTACCTTTATATAACCAGCCACTTGGATTCTTGTTGATGGCATTATACCACAGCAGTTTATAGACTCTAGAAGCTATGGGCACTGTGAGACCCTTTCCGCAAGCTGTAAAATGTTAGTGCAATGTGCATCTCTCCCTTTCTATCTGATAGAGACATCTTTGCCCAGGCATCAGACTGGATGCGGAAGATTTTTCTTCAAGCATTACCCCTGTGCGCTGGTAAGTGGCGTCAGTTGGCTCCGCGAGATGTCAGCGGTGACGTCTGCACCGTAGTGACGTCTGCGTCACCTATATAGGCACCACCTCGGTGCGATGACGATCGTTCTTTTCTTTCCGTGCCAGTCAAGCTCAGATCCGTTAAGAGAGCTACACTCTGTCACTTTTTGACAGGCATGTTTTTACTTTTTTCGACCTTTTGGTGCTGAGGTGCCGTGTCGCTGACGGACCCGCACCTGGTTTGCCTGTGGTGGCTGGAGCATGACCACGACTCTAAGTCATGCTCAGGCTGCCGGGCCATGGCTCTGAAGGCTTTTAGGGAGCGGTCCTTAAAGCTACTTGCGGCCCGGCAGTTGGCACGGAGTCTCACGACTCCTAGGAGATCTCGTTCACGGTCCCGGTCGAGAGGATGATCCGGGCGCTGCTCCAGGAGTCGCAAGTCCTCTTCCTCCCTCTCCAAATAATCGGAACACTCCGGTAAGAGGTGCAAGAAGCACAAGAGATCGAAGCATGCTTCGACTTCTCCCCATCTGTCGGCCAACGTGACGGAGGATCCCAAGCGTTCTAGGCCTGGTTCTTTGGAACCTGCGCCGGAGTCAGCTCTGCGCCTTCCCAATTTTCTGGGCGCCAGAGCAACCCCCGCCCACCTTCAAGAGTTTAATGAGGCCATGCGCCTCATTTTTGGACGGCATGACCCTACTGACCCGCCTTCAGGCCCCGGTGGGTCAGAGGGGGCTCTATCAGGTTTTGCGCTGGCGGCTCCGACCCAATGCCTTTGGCCCCCGATGGATCCAGCGCCGGTCGTGCCATTGCGACCTTCCCCGACGCCGGCCCTGACACTGATGCTGAGAACTTCTGGCTTTTTGGGGAATGTCCAGGCCCCTCTCATGGACATGCCCTTTGATGGTCCCCGTCTCTTCGGAGACAAGGCAGACATGGTGCTGGAGCACTTTAAGGACTCATGGGCTAAGGCTACGTCCTTGGTCCTCTCAGTGGCCACACTGCCACAGTCTGCCTTTCGTGGCTATGGAAGGGTCTTTTATCCGCACCAGCCATATCCCAGTCACAAGACTGCACAAGTTCCACAACCTCCGTGCGGCGGAGGGCGTGGTTCGCAGTCCACCACCACCCCTGCAGCCTCAGCCTCCAAACCCTCCTTGTCTTGCCCTTTTAGATCATGGGTGGCCAGTTAGTGGCAGGATCCGCCATCACCTCCACCACTGGCGCACCATCACATCAGATAGGTGGGTCCTCTAGCTAGTCCGATGGGGCTACTCCCACCCCTTCGAGTCTACCCCCTCGAGTCTACCCCATCTCCATGCCTCCATCTTACGACTGGCTCACGGAGGATCATCTCATTTTGCTTCAGGAGGAAGTCATGAATCTCTTGGCCAAGGGAGCCATGGAGAGGGTTCCGGCACCAGAAGTAGGCTGTGGTTGTTATTCCTGCTACTTTCTTGTCCCGAAGAAGGACAAGGGCCCTCGTCCTATCCTAGATCTATGATCCCTCAACTACTTCCTCAAAAAGGAAAAGTTCAAGATGCTCACATTGGCTCAGGCCTTGTCTTCCCTGGACCCGGGAGACTGAATGGTAGTGTTGGACTTGCAGGACACCTATTTCCACATTCCTGTCCTGCCTGCTCATCAGTGCTACCTGTGGTTTACGGTAGACCATGAGCATTTTCAGTTCACCGTGCTCCCCTTTGGCCTTACCAATGCCCATCGGGTGTTCCCCAAGTTGATGGCGGTGGCAGCTCATCTGCGCAGGGCATGGGTGTCAGTCTTCCCCCTATCTTGACGACTGGCTGTTGAAGACGGGCTTGCCCCAGGCTGTCATCTCCCACCTTAAGACTATAGCGGACCTCCTGCATTCGCTGGGTTTCACTATTAACGTGCCAAAGTCACACCTGACTCCCTCTCAGACACTCCCTTTCATCTAAGCTGTTCTGGACACAGTACAGTTTCGGACTTATCCTCCTGAGTGGCGAGTCCAGGATATTCAGGCTATGATACCGCTGTTTCAGCGTTTATCCTGGATTTCGGTGAGTGACTCTGAGGCTGCTGGGCCTCATGACCTCCTGCATCCTGTTAGTGACACATGCCAGATGGCATATGCAGGCTGTGCAGTAGGACCTGAAGTTCCAGTGGGCGCAGCATCAGGGGAATCTCTCTGACATGGTTCATATCTCGGAGGGAACTGCACAAGAATTACAGTGGTGGCTGATAAACTGCGATTGGGTCACAGGCAGACTGCTCTCCCTTCCCCAACCAGATCTCACAGTAGTGACAGATGCGTCACTTCTGGGATGGGGCGGCCATCTGGGAGAGGTGGAGCTCAGAGGACTCTGGTCTCCGGCGGAATATGGACTCCACATCAACTTGCTGGAGCTCTGATCGATTCGCTTGGCATTGAAAGCTTTCCTTCCTTCTATCAAGGGGAAGCTAGTACAAGTGTTCACGGACAACACTGCAGACATGTGATACTGCAACAAACCGGGTGGGATGGGGTCATGTCAGGAGGTCCTGCATCTCTGGACTTGGCTGGAACAGCAGGGCATATCTCTGGTGGGTCAACACCTGGCAGGTTCGCTAAATGCCTGGGTGTACGAACTCAGCCGTCGATGCCTTGCTGATCACAAATGGCATCTCAATCCGGAGGTGGCGCAAGGTCTCTCTCAGCAGTGGGGAAAGCCTTTGTTAGATCTGTTCGCCTCTGCCGAGAAGGCGCAATGTCAGCAGATTTGCATGCTGGAGTTTCCAAGGCTGGTCTCGCTCAGGGATGCTTTTCGTCTCGAGTGGAGCTCCGACTCCTGTATGCCTTTCTGCCCATGCCATTCCTGCCCAGAGTTCTCAAGAAGATCAGGAACGACTGGGCCCAAGTCATTCTTGTGGCTCCGGACTGGGCACGGAGAGTCTGGTATCCTGAACTTATCCAACTGAGCATCGATCCTCCCCTCAGGCTGCACCTTCGGAAAGATCTTCTGTCGCAGCATCAGGGGAGGGTCCTCCACCCGAACCCGTCAACTCTTCGCCTTCTTGCGTGAATGTTATTTTGGCAGCTAGGCTTCCCTCCACCAAGACAGTATACACCTGCCAATAGAACAAATTATTATTGTACAGAAATGTCTATTGACCCTCTTTCTGCTTCCCTCTCTGATGTTTTGCTTTTTATTTTAATCCTTGCCCAGCAGGGCTCTGCCTTGGGCACTCTAAAAGAGTACATTTCGGCCCTGTCTGCCTTTCTGCGGCTGCCAGACCAACTCTAATTTTTTAAATCTCCTATTGGAAATCGATTCCTCAGAGGCCTTGTACTTATGTTCCCACCTTCCCCTTTCATTATGCCTCAGTGGGACCTTAATTTGGTTCTTACCTTCCTGATGTGTGCTCCATTCGAACCTCTGTACAACTGCCCCCTCTGCTGCTTACCATCACAAAACAGCTTTTTTAGTGGCAATCACTTCTGCCCGGAGGGTTAGCAAATTGCAGGCTTTGTCATCTAAGCCTCCTTACATGACCATATTCCCTGATAAATTGGTGCTTCGCACTAGGGCCTCTTTCCTTCCGGAAGTGGTGACACCATTCCATGTGGGGCAATCTGTCACCTTGCCCACCTTCTATGCTCCACTGCATCCCTCTAAGGAAAAGAAGCTACTCCTCCGCCTGGATCTAAGAAGAGAGTTGTCGTTATACCTTGACCACAAAAAAGTATTCCCGGTGGACAACTAACTCTTCGTGGGGTATGTTGGGGCAAAGAAAAGTTGTGCAGTGTAGAAAAGGACTATCTCACGATAGATCATCCTCTGCATCAAGATTTACTACACTCTGGCAGAGAAACAGCCTCCTGAAGGCTTAAGAGTTAATTTCACGAAAGCTAAGGCTGCTACCACAGCTTTGCAACTTGGAGTTCCAGTCCTCGACATTTGTCAGGCTGCCACATATTCATCCCTGCACACATTTACCAAGCATTACTTGTTCGACAGTCAGGTCCGCAGGGAAGGCCTGTTTGGCCAGAACGTTCTGTCTTGAAGGACTTTCTGGTCTAAACTTGTCCGCAGTCCCTCTGGGGATGGTATTGCTTGGCTATCTAGTCAAAGGTAAGGAATCTGCAGCTAGATGTCTCTATCATGATTTAGCTGCAGATTGCTTACTGACCCACCCATCTTCCCTGCACTGCAGACAGGTTTCTAGGTCAGGGCTGATCACTTTTTTAGGGCCCTGGTTGTTCAAAACACACAAATGTCAGTGCTCTTCATGGCTCCGCGCTTCTGGCATGGAAAGTCGTGAAAAGTAACTGACGTCAGTGCGCTGAGGGTGGTGCCTATATAGGTGATGCAGACGTCACAACGGCGCCGACGACGTCATGTAGAGCTGACCGGTGCCACCTACCGGCGCGCAGGGGTATTGCTTGAAGAAAAATCTTCCGGATCCAGTCAGATGCCTGGGAAATTAAAAGGTGCAGAATCTGCGGCTAGATCATGTCTCTACCAGATAAGGCATTACCAAAGGTAACTTGCTCTTTAGTGCAGGAACACTGTAAGGTTTGTTAATTGATTTTAGCTGTCTGTGGGCTTCTCACATCTTCAATCTGGCCCCAGAAGAGCAGCTGTCAGCTATCTCACATATCAATGCAGGGAGATCAAAAGCAATTCCAATTCCCTTTAACAATGCAGGGTGAAGTTATTGTCGGACCATGTGCAGTAAGCCAATCGCCTTTCATGTTATTGCCTCAAAGTCAAGGTGGGAGACTTTTGTCCTAGGATCAGGATCTCAAAGATGTATCTGAAAAGTTTAGTTTTTTTTAAAATCAAGATTTGAACACTAAGTGATCCTCCCTGATATCCCTCCTACATAGGGAAACCTTCGTGTCATGGGGCTTCTCTACTAGAGGCTTTTGGGAACCAACATATTCCACTCTGCTGGTAAGCTCACTAGCTCTAGGTCAAGGGTCATTAGTGGAGAAGTACAGGAGTCAAGAGGGTTGGGAGAAGGATGATTAAGGGAAATTAAATATTTCTGCTTATTGCTAATACTGGTTTTGCAGGATGAATCCTTTTCTGGATTCACATGCTGTGCATTATTCCGCCATCTAGTGGTTGGATCCGGAATTGTCTCTTTTTCTTTTTCTTCGTGGGCATTGTCAGAAGTTGCTCTGCGTGGTAGCCATCTTCAGATTAATTTTTTCTGCAGCTGAGTCTAGAAGGAAAAGGAGAAGATCCGAAGCTTTGGAGAAGATTCCCGAAAATGTAGGCCTTTTGGGGAAAGAAATTGCCAAAGGACAGGCAGGTACCAGAGAAGGAAGCGGACCTTCGTCTGCAGAAGCCCCCCTCGGGCATCCCATTGGAATAACACATGTGGCCGGTGAATGAAGCAGGGTAGGGGTCATGGAAAATTCCCCCTTTACATTTTGTCCAAACTGCCACCACAAGTTTGCACAACGTGACCCGCACGGAGTTTGTAATCTCTGCCTACCAAGGGACCACAGGGACAAGGACTGCGAGGCCTGCGCCGTATTTGTGCCGAAAACTCTCAAGGCCTGCCGAAAGCAGAGGAGAGGAACATAACGCAACAGTGTACAGCAGCCAGAAGCAACAGCTATTGCTGAAAGATGTGTGCCTCAAGCAATGAAGAGGAACATGTTGGGGCCACAGAGTCAGCCCACGGAGGCTCGGGTGGCAAAATCCTCGAGGGGGAGGCAGATAGGAAACATGTCTCGAAGAAGGCGACAAAGGACGCTGAGAAGAGACCTGAAAAGTAAAAAAAAAAAAACAACACCCCCTCGGATACCATGGGCCACGAGAAAAAAGTGTACAAGGCAGCCCTGGCCTCAAAGAAAATGACTATCTAAGGTCAGCTGCGACCAAAAGAGTCCCACGGATCCCAGTCATGGGATATCGACGAAGGCTAGCTCGGGGAAGAGGCCCCAAAGGAAAACACCAAGCCTTCAGAGGCAGAAACCACAACACCAAGGAAGAGAGCATCTCCAACGCAAGAAGTTGAAAGAGCCTTCAGGATGGAAAAGAAGAGAAGGAGATTAAAGACAGTAATGGCAGCACTCCTTAAATGCACGAAGGAGTTCGACGCACTAAAGGAATTCAGGATTCCTACCAGACCTTAAATGACTTCAGATGTCGAAGATGAAGAGACTGCCCTCGAGGCACCGGCCACTCCTGAACCTCACGAGGAGGAGGCCGAAGAAGAATCCTTCAACCCAGAAGGAGAAGAAGCGGCAGGGAGCTTTGAGGAAGAATGGAATGACCTCTACACAGAGAGCCCAGCGGAGGAGGATTTGTAGTTGCCCTCGAAGGCTACGCCACCAGACTACATTGCCTTCTACAATAGTCAGATGATAAGGGCAGCAGAAACTTTCGGAGTGCCCTTAGAAGAGGAGAGAGAGGAGACTCATGTTTTCTCGTCGAAACACTAATGCCATCCAGCAAGGGAAGCCAATTCCTCCAAATGCTGCCAAATATACTGTTCCAGGTCAAAAAAGCCTTTAAGGAGACAGCTTCAACAAAGGGCGTCAAGGGTGGAGAAAAAATGTAGACCTCCTTCAAAGGACCCTAAGTACATACAGGGGAACGCAGTGGCAGATTCTATCATCGTCACCGCAGCAAGAAGAAGGAGCACCGCTCACTCTTCCTCAAGCCCACCTCCTGAGAGAGAAAGCAAAAGTCTGGATATGGTGGGGAGGAAGATGGAGAGCGAGGCGGCAACACAATGGCATATTGCCAATTCAAATGCTGTCCTCAGTAGACATGGCCATCAACAGTGGGACGAGATCGAGGAGCTAAGGAATAAGCTCCCAGAGGATGACAAAAGAAGTGACTAAGAAATGAAAATGGACCCCCCCCAATAACACCAGTGGGAGGCAGAATAGCGCAATGCCCACAAGAATGGGAAAGGATCGCCACAGACAATTGGGTTTTAAACGTGGTGCGCAACAGCTATTGTATAGAACTAACAAGCCTTCCACCACCAAACCCTCTAAAAAAAAGAAGAGAGTTTAAAAATCAGAGCTGTTAAAGTTAAGGCAAGAGGTAAAGGAACTCTTACAGAAACATGCAGTGGAAAAAGTACCAACAAGGGAGCACAACAAAGTAAACTACTCACCTTACTTCTTTGTACCAAAGCAAGACCTCACTCTAAGACCAATCCTAGATGTCAGATTCATGAACAAATTCATCCGCACACAACACTTCAAGATGACAATGCCACAAGAAGTAATCCCACCCCTCCAAAAGGGGGACTACATGGCAACCATTGACTTAAAGGACGCCTACCTGCAAATACCCATAAATCAAACGCACAAAAGGTACCTCAGTTTCGTGCACGAATATACACTCTACCAATTCAGGGTCTTACCCTTCGGGATAAATCTGCTCCAAGAGTTTTTACAAAATGCCTAGCTTCACTGGCAGTATTCCTAAGAAGGAAAGGAATTCAAGTCTACCCTTACCTAGACTGACTACTGAAGGCGAGGTCAAAACAAAAATGTCAGACATCCAAACAGTGATCACAACTCTCCAGAGGTTTGGGTTCTCCATAAACCTCAAAAAATTATCGGCAGATTCAAAACAGGAAAAGATTTTCCTAGGAGCAAGACTGAATTCCAAGGTAGCACAAGCGTATCCGACCCAAAAAAGGGTTCAAGCAATCAGGGAGCAGACTCTCCTATACCAGAACGGTCGGTCTCTGACAGTCAGGACAATCATGAAACTGATGGGCATGATGGCATCATGCACCCCCCTCGTTACACATGCATGGTTACACATGCGCCCACTACAAGAATAACTGTGCAGCAGCTGATCACAAACCACCAGGAGTTGGGAAGATCTAGTGAATGCAGAAGAAAAAGTACAGAAGGAGACACAATGGTGGGCATCCAAGAGCATAACCTTAGGGAAACCTTTCAAAACGACAACTCCTTCAGTGACCATCACAACAGATGAGTCTCATATAGGGTGGAGAGCGCATACACGAATTCGGGGTCAGTGGAGCAACTCAGACTCCATAAAACACATCAACTTCCTAGAGATGAAGACAGTGCTAGTACCACTGAAAGCCTTTCAAGTGCACATTACAGGGATGAAACTACTAATTCAAACGGACAATACAGCAACTATGTTTTACTCAAACAAGCAGGGAGGAACAAAGTTATTCACCTTAAGCAAACTAGCACAATGGATATGGCAATGGGCAATATCACGGAGGATCAACCTGCAAACAATCCACCTACCGGGAAAGGACAACACAGAGGCAGATCGATTCAGCAGACAGAACAGCAGGTCACACGAATGGGAGATAAGACAAAAGAGCCTAGACAAGATTTTCAGGCACTAGGACACACCAACAATAGACCTATTCGCAACAGCATAGAACAGAAACTGCCAACTCTTTGCTTCCAGGTTTCAACACTACCAGTCAGAAAGGAATGCCCAGTCACTAAATTGATCAGGGAGATTTGCCTATGCCTTACCCCTATCCTTCTACTACAAAGAGTACTGGAAAAAGCCAGGCAACCAGAAACAAACTTAATCCTCAAAGCCTCTCATTGGCGAGACAAACCTGGTATTCAAACTTGCTTGAGCTGTCCAAGGGACAGATGATGAAGATCAAGGAGGAGCAAGAGCTTCTTACGATGCAAGAAGGACACGTGTTCCACACTGAACCAGCACCACTCAGCCTAACAGCCTGGCGCCTGAGTACATAGAATTCGGGCACCTAAACTTACCCCAAAGAACAATAGTGGTAATAAGGGAGGCAAGAAAACCAACGACAAGACAATGCTACGCAGCAAAATAGAGAAGGTATCTCCTTTGATGAAAAGGCAACAATGCCCTAGATTCAATGTCTACACAGGAGACAGTAATAATCTACCTCACCCAGTTACTAGACAATGCAATTAACTATTCATCTCTCAGTTGTGGCTTACACCAGGGAAGCATCATGTAAAAGTTATTTCACATCACCAGTCATCAAATAATTCCTAGAAGGTTCCAAAAGAATGGCTCCTCCTAGGAAGGCTCCGGCCCATATGTGGAGATTAAACACTGTGATAGCACAACCAATGACAGAACCGTTCGAGCCTATGCATAAAGCAAAACTACGGCATATTACACTAAAGACTGCCTTCTTAATAGCAATAACACTACTACGAAGAGTAAGCGAACTCCATGCATTACCTATTGAGTAACCATATACGCAAATTCACAAAGACAAAATAGTTCTTAGAACTAATCCTCAATATCTACCCAAGGTGGTGAGCAAATTTAATCTGAATCAAAGCATTCAGTTACCAGTTTTCTTTAAGAACCCGCAAACACGGCAGGAGAGGAGCTTGCATACCCTTGACGTAAGAAGAGCATTACTATATTATCTACAGGAGACAAAACAGTTTGGTAAAGGGAACCAATTGTTCGTCTCACACGCGAAGTCCAGCAAGAGTTCACCTGTTACAAAGGAAACAATTGCACAATGGATTGTAAAGATAATTTAAACATGCTACACCTCAGCAGAAAAAACTCTAACTTTACGCCCAGAAGCGCATTCAACAAGGAAAAAGGGTGCAACCCTAGTCTTTATGGCAAATGTGCCAATAGACACTGTATACGCAGCCGCAATATGGGCATTCCCCACATACTTTTACCTAACAATATTGTGTGGAAATACAAATGACAAAAGAAGCTCAGGTGGGACAGAAAGTACTTCAACACTGGTTGGCAAACTCTTCCTCATCTCACCCCTACTATCCCAAGGAGTGGGAAACCGGCACATAATCTAATGCACAGCATGTGAATCCAGAAAAGGATTCATGCTACAAAATAAAATGGTTACTTACCAGTAGGAGTAGTTTTGCAGCTTGAAGAGTTTTCTGGATTCATTTGCGACCCACCCACCTTCTCGGAAATGAGTTAAGCAAATAGGTGGGAAGGAGGTCACATATAAGGAGGAGAAAAGACATAAGATAAAAGAATCAAAAGAACATCCTTGGGGGGGGGGGGGAAACACAATGAGAAAAGAATCTGAAGATGGGTTTTACGCACAGGAACTTCCGGGGGCCGTCTGATGTCACACAGGGGACGGACCTAACATCAAATGGTAGTTTACTACGCCAACGAAAAAGAAAAAGAAACAGACAGTTGCGGACCCAACAACTGAATAGCGGAATAATGCACAGTGTGTTAATCCAGAAAACTCTTCAAGCTGCAAAACTACTCCTACTGGTAGGTAACCATTTCATTTTCTACTATTAGATTGCTAATTACAGTTTATTGACTATGCTTATGTAATTTCGAAGTCTTGTCATTAATGTGTACATCAGTGCAGTGACTGTCAGAGACAGTACATCCAAAAAACATTCATTTTTAACGTTAAATGAAGAGCAAGTAAAGTACTGTGCACTATGACATGGTACCGCATTAAAATATTGGATACTTGCCCCTCATTCTTGGAATCCTAATTCGGAGACAGTGGCTTTTGACCACACATATCGTGGTACAGTTTGGAACCCTGTTTTGATTTTATCTACCCTGTTTTAGGATTGAGTTTGAAGTGTGGTAAGATGTTACTTTGTTTGCGAAATGCTGTATACCTTTGCTAATTTTGTTTTATCCTCTTCCATAAAATAGTTGAGGTTTTCGCAGTGTTGGGTTTTACAATTGAGCTGTAGTCTCATATTAAATGTTAAGGTTTAATATTAGATGTTAAGCAACAATGAATACGTTAATTTCTGTTTGATTTAAATGATGATGGACAACGGTTTGCACTAAGTGATGTTGAAGTCCTTAAGTATGACAGAATAGGCCACCACATGCCTTAGGAAATCCCTCAAGAGACTTTTTTATATTTGCACATGTATTTACAGTGTCACTAAATGTGGGCATGTTTTTCATATACTGAATTTATTGAATGCGTTTCTCCTGGTAAAGCTGAAGCAAAAGTATTCTAAAGAATATCTCCCCTTCCTTGTAGATGACTCAGCAGATTGGGAAAAGGAACTACAGCAAGAACTCCAGGAGTATGAGGTTGTTTCAGAATCAGAAAGGCGAGATGACAACTGGGACAAAGAAATTGAGGACATGTTGCAAGATAATTAACAACCCTCCTGAAGAGAGATTTACGTAGACAATTGAACTGGTATCTGTTTTAACTTTCAACAGCTGGAGATGATTCGGAAGAAAGCGAAGGAAGTCTGAGGACTTGACCAGTGTTTGTGCTCTGGCACGTGCAAACAGAAACTTGTTCGCAGTTACGTCATCCAAGTGGCTCACCCTCTAATCATTCAAATGAAACAACCTTTGTAATCTGAAACGGGATATTTTATTTACACATGATTGTTAACCTTACACATTTTTTGGGGTTACCAAGGGAATTATATATGAAGTTACGACGTTTGTAAATAAGCTATAGCTGCAGTTCACTGACCTAAGCACTAAATAGAGAAATATCCTGCTTGTATATATTTAAGAATCTTAATTGCAGTTAATATATATCTCTTGGGGTTTGTGCAGGTAATTTTATATTTTACGTTCATTATATAGGCCTCTCTTCCTAACACAGTGTATATGGTTCAGTGATCCCAGGCGGAGATTGTGTTCATTGGGCCAGTGGATGCTCGGTTTGTTTTAGGCAGTGTGACTGTGTCGATCCAGATGGTGATTAGTATACAGTGCAGTTTCTGAAGGTTGTGGTTTTGGGGGGCTACAGGCGTCCATTCCTATTCAAAACGGTTTAGTATCTTGACATAGGGCCTTATTACCAGTACTCGTGGTGGCGGTCTGACCACCGCCATACTGCGGGCCTGCCCGCAGTATTACGATTGGGGTGGTTGGTCGCACAGTGGTCAGGAACAGGAATATGCTGGCAGTGTCGCTGTGGCACCACCAAGCATATTCTGAGTTGCCCTCTCACCACCCTTTTCATGGCAGTAAGCCCACCATGAAAAAGGTGGTGGAGAGGCAACAAAGGGGGCCCTAACAGGGCCCTGTAACGCTCATGGGTGTGGGGGTGCATGCAGGGGGACACATGTGCCCCCCTGGAATTGCACCCCTGTTCCTGCACTGTGTGGCATGCTTGCCACACCGTGCAGGAACGTGCTGCAGGCGCTATCACAGCAGCGGGTTGCATGTTTGGCTCTCCTTTGAGCCTAACAGCCCAATGCTGTGAGACCGCTGCGGCCCTGCCCGCCCGACCAAGATTAAACTCCTAATCAGGTAGGCGGGCACACCACAGCTTTGGCATTTCTCCCGCAGCTGGAAGACCGCTGGACCGCTGGAAGACCGCCAAAGTCGTAATAAGGCCCTTAGTGTTTTATTATTTTTCAAGCAGTTGATATTTTGGGAGAATGTCCTCCTGGATTCCAACTAAATAGTGCTTTCATTTCATCAAATCATCGGTTGGTCACACTGCGCACTAAACAAAGCATGGTACTACTAGGCAAACTTTTTTTTTTCTAAAAGTATACTGTGCCAATGATTGTTAAAGGTTATTACTTCTAGGTCCCGGCTCTTTCCCATTCTCAATATGTGGGCAGCATGCCACCTGTCTTTTTGGCCAGAGATGGCTTTAAATGCTGTTAAATCAGAGTTTTGGGTGTTATCATGCAGGCATGCATGCGTCATATGCAGCAAACCCCCATACATGGCATGTATACACATTCTCGCCCATTTATTTTTTTCTCTGCCAGATAGTGTGGTTAGATAATTGCATCTCAATTTTCAAATTTAAACTCTAGCCCAAGCCCACAGTTTTTTTGTGGATTTATTTATCTCTTTTTTGTACCCCCCCCCCTTTCCTTTTTTACTCAACAGTTCATGGAATGTTGCCATTTGCATCATTTTATTCTTATTAACCACGTACCTATATTGCTTCTTTACATTGAAATTTCGGCAGTGTAACCCATCTGACTCCAACATGTTGCTGCTCTGTAGCTATTTTTCAGATTTGAACACACTTCGTTTTTTTTTTTTACCAATATAATCCATTAGTGTGTGGCCTTGTTATACCTGTTGTCCTGACTCTGCTTGGTTAGAAGCAGTAAACATATCCCCGTATTTAATTTATTGTAATCAGAACCTGTTTCTCCAGCAGTCCTCTTGCTGTTTTCATTCATCACTGCTCCCCTTGACCGATAGTTTGGTGTATGTTAATCGTGTAGCTCTGTATGTTAATCGTATACCTCTGTATGTTAATCGTGTACCTCTGCATCAGAACATCACACCAATGTCACACAAAAAGAGCCCATTTGACAGTGCTGTTGCTCAAACAGTACCTAGCCTTTAAAGCAATATAGAACCCATTTTTTAGGGCTAGGCGGACATTTCAATTAGCCTATGGTGGTCAAACCAATCTCCGCTCTGGCTGGAGGGAGTGATCAGTTCTACAAAATAGAGTGCATTTGCTCTACTGCACATGATCGTTTCGGTGAGACCTACTCTCTGCTAGCACAGGTGATATTTTATGAAAATCACTGCAGGAGGACATTAGGTATGGATTTTGAATTGTGTGATTGACTTACAAAAATCACGGAATAAACCGTTTTGACTGCAATTAATCATACATAGATTCATTAATGAGGTCGTTGACTAACAGGCATAGCTTTTGTTGCATTTATTTGTGTTTTTAGTACTTGACGGTCTTACTTCCATTGACTGGTACTTTTTATATGTAAAATAAGTATTTTTCTTTATAGCACTTTGAGATATTTCTTAAATGGAGTATCTGAATGGGAAAGGGCCATTTTTCTACAATCAGCTTAAAATTCCTTCTAATCCCATTCTAGGTAAAAATGTGCGAAGGGCCTAAACATTTATCTATTGGGGATTATGACATGGGAAATATATTCTAGCCGTGTATTACCAAATTAGCAAAATGCTTAAGATGTCTGGTTACATTTTCAAACACTTAAAATTATCAACTTATTAAAATAATTAAAAGTAAACACTGACAACCTACATCCATCGTGATTTTATGAAGGATACAAATGTCTGATGTAAAGAATTTCTGTCCTACTCTTTGTGTGATGACAGCTTTTAGATATAACTATGATTTACATTTGCTATTTGAAATATAATTTAGTAAATGATTTGTAAAAAATTATGATAGTTTTCATAAAATACTCACTAAAATCTTAATAGTGAGGTGTCAAGATGGCGGTCGCACTCTAAGAGTGCTCCTGACCCCCTCCGTCATCCGCCTCCATCCGCCCGTTACCTGCTGCTATCTTCAGTTCCTCTTATGTCGGTGGCGAGGTTGTGACCCCCTGGCAGCGCTCCGACCCCGTTCCTGGGCTGCTCTGGGCCCCTGACGACGTGCTGTGGCCTCTTCCTCTCTGGGCCCGACCCGGCCAAGATGGCGGCGCCCTGCTGAGGCTCTGGACGGCCTGAGCCCCGAAGATCCTCCTGAGCCCCCGGGGCCGCCCCGCGGCGGTGAGTGCCTCCCCCGGCGCGGCTGGGGCTCCGGGCGCACGCCCTGCGAGGGGGGCGGCGCTGGGGGAGTGTTGAAGCGGGGACGCGGGTCCGCGTCCGGTGCCGACTGTGCCCCCTGCTGCCTGGTGGCTCGGTCTCCACCGGCTGCGCGGCGCCCGCGGAGACATAATCGGCTGCCATTGTCGGGCAGCGGCTCACAGTTAATGAGCATCGACCCCCCCCCCCTCTGCACGGGCCCGCCAGCGCGGCCCGGCGTGACTTGCTCCCTGCTTCCCGCGGCGGTGCGGGCTGAGGCGACCCCCGTGATCTGCCTGCGAAGAGACGCCGGCCTGGGCCTGGCCTCTCCCGATCCAACGCCTGCGCCCCGGGTGGCGGCGACGAGGCGTGCTGATCCCGGATTGGGTAGCGGTGTGTAGAGCCCGCCGGCAACTGATGCTGAGGACGGGACTGTGGGGTGTCCCCCCTAGCCTTCCGGCTGCCGGTGAGTGGGGCTTGGGGGTGGGGATCGGCCACTACATCGGGTGGCGAGGCGGTGGGGTGCCCTGGTTCCCCCGCCCCCTCATCGTCCCCCCTGAGCCTTCCCCTGGGGTGGCTGGATCCGCTTCTCCGGGTCCTCCGGATCCTCACTGGCCATTGCCCGCCCCAGCGCAACCGGGGACTGTTGCGGGGCCCCCCCCTGGCCCGGGCGCCTAGACCTTCCCGGACTGGACTCCACACCCTACTGCAGCCCGTGTGAGAGTGGCGGCCTGACTGCTACTGTCAGGATGCCTGGGCCCGCGGCTGTGCGACATCCCGGATCTGCCCCGGTGACGGTCCTGGCGCGGAGAGCTGAAGGGGTGCCGGCCATCATATCGGGTGGCAGCGCGGAGGTCTCCCTCGACGCCTCCGCCCTCCCCTCTTCTTTCTCCTGAGTTGCGGAAGTCCTGCTCCCCTCCGCGCCCGGCTCCCGGCTGGGGGGGGGCCTCCCAGGGTCGGTGGAGTGGTGGTGGACGACTCGGCGGCTCGGAGTGGCCCAGGACCGGGGCGAGACCCATCGCAGCCCTTGTCCCCCCTACATGCATCGGACTACTATCTGGGAGTGAACTCGCCGCAGCCGGACTTGGGGGTGCTCTGGGAGGCTGGTTGTGGAGGTGGATAGTTGGCCCAGATAGACCGCACCTCACTGGAGCGCTCCGCCTGGATCCCGGGCTGGCCGCAACGCCAACTGCACTTGACCTCTCCTGCGGACCTCTGGGGGCGGAACGGGACGCCCGGGCCGGAGTATCGACGGCCTGGGAGTCTGAATCTGCTCCCCCTTCCTCTGCGGGCCGTCACCCACCCCCGGCTGGCGTGCAACGGAACTCTAATCCTAGCGGCGATGGGCAGAAACCGTACCCTGCAGACTCCTGCCCCCCCAACCCAAACCAAAATGGATCAATTCACCACGTCGGACCGGGACCCTGGCATTGGAATACCTGGTGCATCTGGCGCCCCCGGCGGAGATCTCTCCACCATCCTTCAGGCGATCACCGCATCACAGGCCTCCGTAGAAAACAAAATTGGTGAGGTGCGGGTGGACGTGGCTCTCATCCGCCAAGACTTGCGCAATGCCACGGCGCGCATCACAGAGGCGGAATCTCGCATCTCCACAACAGAAGATGACTTTGCCCAGCTTAAGACCCAGGTGGCCCACCTCCAGACCCGGACCTCGGAGCTTCATCAAAGGGCTGAGGACGCCGAAAACAGGTCGCGAAGAAATAACTTACGCCTCGTAGGATTTCCCGAGGGGGTGGAGCTAGGTCACGCCGACACGTTTGCGGAGACTTGGATACGCTCCTGGATGCCCAAGGAGGCCCTATCCCCCTGGTTTGCTGTCGAACGCGCCCACCGTTCCCTGGCTCCCAAGCCTCCACCGGGCGCCCCGGCCCGGCCTATAATCCTGAGGGTCTTTAACTTCCGGGACAGGGACGCCATTCTCAGGGCAGCCAGGGCGCAAGGCCCTCTACAGTTTCAAAACAGCCGGATCATGGTATTCCCCGATTACACCAGGGAGGTGCAGGCCCAACGTCGCACCTATGACGAGGTAAAACAAACTCCGTAGCATGGGCCTCAGATATGGTCTCCTCTTCCCGGCCCGGCTCAAGGTTATCTTTCAGGACAGGT
Organism: Calotriton arnoldi; assembly: GCA_963921515.1. Taxonomy (NCBI): domain Eukaryota; kingdom Metazoa; phylum Chordata; class Amphibia; order Caudata; family Salamandridae; genus Calotriton; species Calotriton arnoldi. Next base: position 308,461 of record CAWUFW010010582.1, on the reverse strand, counting down.
CTCTCTTCTTTGACAACCCGCAAGCGGCATGGACCTGGCTCACAGAGGAGCGGCTGCTCTTGCACCAATTGGCCCCCTCCCCCAACAGGCGGGCCCCCCCACAGCCGCGCCACGCTCTCCCCAAGCCCCAGAGGCGCCGGACCAGATCCCGCAAGAAAACCGACCATCGGGAGGAGACATCCCGGTCGCCGGGTGGGACATCCCAACGCCCGCCCTCCCACGCTTCCGGTCGGGGGTCTGCTTCTCCCAGCTCGACTGCCTCCCTGAGCGACCTGAGCGGTATTCCAGAGCCCTCTGTTGTTCTACGCCACGCCAAATATGACTCTGACCTGTCCAGGAGCCCGGCGCTCCACCGATCCGACGAAGCCGAAGTCACCTGAGGTGTGCCACATGGCAAGATCTTTCACGCATCACCCGGATGCCCTAGGAACAGCCTGTTCTTGAAATTCCCACGAGAGGGGCCGATCCAACCCTACTGTAACCACCGGACATGAGACCTAGTCCATACTTCACTCCCTTGTTTATCTGTAATCCCAGATATAAATTTGTTCTAACCGTAAATGCAGCAGCGACCGACGAATCTTATCCGACTTTATGGAGGGGGGTCCATCTCCGCCATCTCCAGGCCCTTCTAACCGTTTTAGATTAGCACTCAGCCCCCGGTGGGGTTGTTGTTCTGAACTGAACTGAACTGAACTGTTTGTTTTTGTTTCTTTCTTTCTTTCAGGGCGACAGATGCTTCCTTTTCAGAAGTGTAGGGTGGGGGGAGTTGGGGGGAGAGGGGGGGGGGAAGACCGTTGTCTTCCGGTAATTGGTTGTTGTTGCTATTGTTTTTTGCCGCCTTCGGGCCGCAAATTTTTCTTTTTGTTGGTAGCTTCCCACGCAGATCTGCCTTAGACGACAACAAGAGGCACATCAGAGTGCGCACCCTTTATCCGACGGCCTCGGCCACAGAGTTTCATTTTCCTTGGGACCCGGGCCTCCTCATGCTTGCGTTCCTCCTCATACCAGATATTCACCTCGATGATGTCCACCTTGCATAGGGCCCTTCACATCCTCTCCTGGAATGTTAATGGCCTATTGGATCGTATAAAACGCACCGCTCTGCTGCGCAGCGCCCAACGCCACGCATCAGACATCCTGTTTCTGCAGGAAACACATCTTCTGGGCTCACACTGTAATTTCCTCGCCCGATACGGGTTTGACAGGGTCTGGCACTCTGGGTTTACAAAGGGATCCCGGGGGGTGGCCATACTACTCCGGAGAGGGCTCCCCTTCACCCTGACATGGGCTGAAACGGACACACAAGGCCACTATGTGGCCCTGATGGGTATGATTGAGGGACACCCCCTCAACCTTCTGTGTACGTACATCCCCCCCGCCACCATGGCCCCTGCCCTCCGTCGCTTCACGCTGGTCCTTTCCTCCTTTCCGCAAGGCCTGACGATTATAGGGGGTGATTTTAACGCTGTCCTGCAGCCCTCGCACAACACATCGGGCACCCCATCGGCCTCTCGCCTTGCCTCTGCGAAGCGCCTCTCTGACTGGTCCTCCGCCCTGGGTCTCTGCGATGCCTGGAGGGTGTGGAACCCCCGCAAGGAACAATACACCCACACTTCGGCGGCCCACCGCACCCACTCTCGTATAGACCTGTTCCTGTTGCCTGCCATAGACTGTCAATTGATGGCCGGGGCCACCATCTTACCCAGGGGCATCTCAGACCACTCCCCCGTTTCCCTCCGTCTCGGACACCCCCCAGGTGACGTCCGTCCGATGTGGCGGATGAATGCATGGTTCCTGCAGGACACAAGTTTTGTGGAAACCCTCGGGCAGGAATTGAAGAACTACTTCTCAACTAACACGGGCTCAGTCTCCTCCCCAGGAACCCTGTGGGAGGCTGGCAAGGCTGTGATGCGGGGGGGTGGCTAGAGGTCTGGTCCATGCGCAACGCAAGAAACAGTCCGCCCGACTGGTACAGCTGGAGGCCCAGGCGGCGCAGTTGGAAGGTGCCCAAGACACCACCGACAATGAGGACTCCACCCGCCAGCTCGCGCTGATCAGAGAAGAGATCTGCCAGATCTCGCTGGACTCCGCTAAAATGCTTTGGCGCTCCTCTGTGGCACGCGTATATGGTTGGGGTGATGAGAATGGCAAACTCCTCCACAACCTGGTGTCCTACCCTAGAGCCAATCGCATAATCCCCGAGATTCGGGACAGGAATGGGGTCCGTCACGCCATTTCCACAGCCATTGCCCGTACGTTCGCAGACTACTATGCGGGCCTCTACACGGCCCGGCCCCTTTGGACCTCTCTGGCAACGCTGTTGGCTGAGACTGGGACTCGGCTGCCCTGCCTTTCCCAAGCAGACTCTGAGGCCTTGGATGCTCCCTTTACCCTGGAGGAGATACAGGGGGCGATTTCATTATTGCACACCGGCAAAACACCCGGGCCCGACGGATACCCCCAGGAGTACTATGCGGCCTACCAAGACACACTGGTCCCGCACCTGACGGAACTGTTTCAGCACGTAGTGGACAAAGGGTCCTTCCCACCGGAGGCCGATATGGCCACTATCGTAGTCATCCCAAAGACACAGCCACCATCCCTTGCATGCGCGGATTACCGCCCCATCTCCCTTATTAACACGGAGGTTAAGATCTTCGCCACTGTGCTGGCCCAACGAATCCGTCCCCATTTACCAGAGCTGGTTCACCCAGACCAAAGCGGCTTCATGCCTGCCCGCGGTACCTGACATTGCATACGACGCCTCCAGATCGCCCTCGCACACCGCCACCGCCTCACCCCGTATCTGGCATTGCTATTCATAGATTTTGAAAAGGCATTCGACACGGTGGACTGGGGTTACCTTGAGGATGTGTTGGAGAAGATGGGTTTTGGCCCCCGTTCGGACGCTTTCTCCGGGTCCTCTATTCGGCTCCCAAGGCAAGGGTCCTCATTAATGGTGTGCTGTCCGAGGCGTTCCCTATTCAGAGGGGCACCCGACAGGGCTGCCCGCTCTCACCACTTCTCTTTGCAATAGCAATGGAACCCCTGGCCTCCCTCATCCGCCAAGATCCCCTCATCCGTGGTTGGACCTGGGACCTGAATCAGGTCGATAAGATCGCCCTGTATGCCGATGACGTCCTCCTTTATTTGGCGGATCCAGAGAGCTCCGGCCCGCGATGCTTGGACGCCCTCTCTGCCTTTGAGCGGGTTTCCGGCCTCAGACTTAACCCGGCGAAGTCCACTCTGGTTCCCCTACACCTGACACGAGCTTGCTTTGATTGGCAGACGACCATCCCCCTGCGCAGGCAGTCATATAAGTACTTGGGGATATGGATTGCTCTTCTCCCCGAACTTGAATGGGCCCTGAACATCACACCCCTGGTCACTAGGGCCAAGGCAGACCTCAGGAAATGGCAATCTCTTCCCCTTAACCCCCTTGGCAGAAGTGCCCTTTTTAAAATGATGGTCCTCCCCCGTTTCCTGTACACCTTACAAAACATTACCATCCACCTCCCGGGCAGCTGGTTTCGGGAACTGGACGGGATACTCACCCGTTTTTTGTGGGGAGGAGGGAGATCACGACTGTCCCTAGCACATTGCCGCATACCCCCCTACGACGGAGGCATGGGAGTAACTAACCTTCACCTCTACTACCTGGCCACGAGGCTAATCGTGATCCACGACTGGTTCGCGGGCGGCTGGTCCGACCCGGCGTATCGGGTGGAAACCAGGTCGATGGACTTTGCTCAAATCCAAGCCTACCTGTATGGGAGCCCTGTGCCACAGACCCTTCCCCCCGCCACTAGAGCCGTGCTAATGGCCTGGCGGACTGCCTTGCGCCACGTAAAGTGGGATCGTAAACTCACCAGGCAAACGCCTCTGTGGTGTGGGGCTTGGCTGGGGGAGGTCTCGGCTCTCCAAGACTTCCGTCGGTGGGACCACATCGGGATCTTGCTATTGGGGGATGTCTGGGCGGGGGACCATGTCAGATCATTTGCAGACCTACAACACCGCTACTCCCTTCACTCCTCCCAGTTCTACAAATATTTACAATTCAGACATGCCCTCCACACCCACATTCCATCCCCCACCTCCCTCCCCGAATTTAGCCCCCTAGAGGCCCAAGTGATGATGGGAAACCTGGGTAGAGGGGGTGTATCGCGAATCTATCGCTCCTTGGTGAACAATGGCCCTGCATCCCTGGACCTGCTTCGTACCCGCTGGGAGGGTTGGCTGTGTTCCCTAGACGACGCGGACTGGAGAGATGCCCTTATGGCCCCCAAGACTCTGACGACCCCCTCCAAATTGCGTCTAGTCCAACTCTACTATCGCCACACGGCGTATCTCACCCCTGCACGCCTGTATAACGCCCGTATGCAGCCCTCCCCATCCTGTGCGCGATGCAGCTACGCCCCGGCGGATTTCTACCACATGGTGTGGCAGTGTCCCGCCCTTGCGCCGTTCTGGGCAGGGGTGGAAGGTGAACTCGCACAGACCCTAGGCTGGGAGGTCCCCCACGACCCGCTGCGCCTGCTCCTGGGGGTGTTTGATGGCCTTAATGGATCCCGGTCTGACAAGCGCTTCCTGGGAACGGCATTAGCAGTGGCAAAGCGTGATATCGCAGCGCTCTGGTCCCAAGCCAAGCCACCTACGATGCGGCAATGGAGACGGGGAGTGGACTGGTGTGGAGCCCAAGAGGAACCCCTCTTTGAGGCCCGAGGATGCCCTGAACTTTTCGGTAAAATATGGGGCAAATGGTTCAACTCACTGCCCGTTTGAGGGGTTAGATGGGCCGGATAAGTGATTGCTTGTAATCAGGTGCTGTATTCATATTATCAATGCCTTACGAATCTTTGTTGTCTTTATCGTCTATAATGCTTTTAACTAATGTGCCGGATATGCTACCAACGTATTGTTGTTCTTGGAAAAATACAATAAATTTGATTATCAAAAAAAAATCTTAATAGTACTTTACGACGTTTTGACGAAATAAATTTGTAGTAAGCATTTCCATGTTCTATTGTATCTCACATCTCAAAGAAGCCAGAATTTGTATCAAGTACTCAAATAAATGGATGGAATTATTGAAGGTAGAAAGCAAAATAGCCAAATTAGGTTGTGTGGGTAGTGTGCACTCCTTTGCTAACCTTACAGGTTTTATTAACAGCAGTACAGTCGCACAACATCCACAGTGAACTGTCCACAGTTTTAGCTGGTAGCAGGTTTTTCTTTTTTTTGCTAAACTTCTTTTTATGTCTTGCCTAGACAGCTCAGGTCTTTAAGAGCTTTTGTTTTTGAACAGTGGACTGAGAGACTTACCCTTGTATGGCTTCCTTGTTACTCTCGTTTGGTTCCTTATTGGTCAGCTGCCATATGCTTCCTTCCTCTTCGTGTGTTTGTTCCTCCCCTGAAGCATTGATTCATTTCTTGTGTCCTTCCACTGCTGTTTTTAGGTGCTGCTTTCTTCTTTGTGTTTGCACCCTAGGAGAGTGTGTTTGTTAGCTATCTCCCTTGTGTACTTCTCGGTCTGCTTGCTCCCAGACCCTCCCTCTGATGTTCCATTGCTTGCCCCCACCCTCCTCCTTTCACTTTCCGTGTGCTTTCCCCCAGCACCTTCCTCCCTCCCTCTATTCCTCCGTTGTCCATCTATCTGCTTCTGCTTGCTCCAAGCCCTGCCTCCCTCTGTGATCTGTGTTGCCGTAGATTTTAAAAAACAAAAGCTCTATGGCGTGGCCAGCTTTGGCAGCATCATAGCCTTTTTTTTCCCCCACACCCACCCTTGTTGTCCCTCACACATCCTTCCTCTCTTTGTGTTGCCTCGCGCCCTACCCTACCTCCCGCCATCAATAAAAAAAATATAAGTGCTATGACATGGCCAGTGCTGGCCGCGTCATAGCCTTTTTCTTTTATTATTTCTAAACATGCGTTGGTAAAAAGCTTTGACAAAAACAATTGCTCTTGTATGCAGAGGTCTTAGTGGGTTGGATCGGAGGGGCATGACATGCCATACTTTTTTTGATTTATGAAAAGCCAACCCCCTACTTTTTGTAAAAAGACAACCGTCCTGGGGCGGTTAATTCCGATAGTTTAAATGCTTCAGTTGATGTGCCACTCAAGGAGTCTCCTGTGCTGTGAAACAGAAGCTGGCAGACAGCTAAACAAGCCTTCCTGCCACGGTGCCTGCTTGCCTGAAAGAAATGCAAACCTGTTTAATGAGTTAATCTGCAAATTAAATTTTTTTAAAGGGTTATATGCAAATCTAAAGGATGGTTGGGAGCCGGTACTGGCTTTAATTGATCAAATCACTGGAAGCTTTGTGATGACAAAGATTTATTGAGTGCAAAGAGTTAGCAAGTGACATGTGAAGTGTGTGCTTTTAATTGTATTTATAGAACTACCCCATATGAGGTGTTGAAGGGACAGTTATGTAAAAAAATGTCATTACATACTTTCTGGGTATTACTAAAATCTTTTTTTTGGAAGCACTGTTTTAGCTTAAACCTTTTGGGCATTTTGTAGCACACGATCATATACTGTGTCCAATGCAAGCTTAAAATAATAAGTTACATATTCACAGTGCTTTCTGTAATAGGCCGGAACATCGTAGCACTAAAAATACACAAGTCACTATTTCTACTGCGTCAACCAAGATTTAATTCTGTGGCTCTCTGGTTACACAAAGACCTCTGCAGTGCATTATCTAATAGAGGTTTCATAATATACTATAGTGCATTATGAATGACAACTCTTTCAATGTATATTTCATTTTAGCTGTGCATTATTTTATATGTAGCTACCTGACGGTGAAAGACCCAAAAAACTTGAATATTTTGTTTTTTTTAAGCCACACCTTTGACCACGCTCACTGACTCCGCCCGGATTGGGTGCCGCATCACAGTGCCCATACTGTTTATAATGCACCTCGACCGCTGCTTGTAGGAGAGATCTATTGACTTTGGCATTGCTTGTTAACCAAAGAGTTGTGTAATCAACGAGAGCATGATGTGGGCTCTGGCTGAAAAAGATAATTGCGTGAAAAGAACGCTAGATAAAAGAAACATATTTGAACTTTGAACCAAAAATTGTCTTAATATTTAATCTGGAGTTGTCAGAACAGGCAGATAACTAGCGAAGGGGTGTGCATTCTCTACACAAACAGTTGTGTGGCTAGCTTAGGAAATGTCAATTCTAAACGTGTTGCTTGGCGGCGGCGCACACAAGATGCACAAGTGGGACTTTTTTTCGTGCACGCTTGAGTGCTCCCGGTTAGTGACAGATTTATAATGCTCGGGTTCATGGACGGCATGCTTTTCGCTTCTGCCGAATTACACGGGGTGGCTGTCGGCCGTCCTCAGTGGATCTCTCCACGTCAGTGTTTTGTTGTCTGTACAGGCACATTGGCTACAGCGTTCAAGCATTGGTCTGGTCAGAAATGAACCGCACGCTCGTTTGTGAGCTCTTCATTTCTTCCATCAGTGTTAAGAATACACTTAATTTCAGGTGATAATGTGGAATTAATTGAACAGATATTCCCTCCTGTCTTAGTTCAATGGCACGAGTAGTCCAAGCATTGAGAACTTCGTATCTTATGCAGGATGTTAAAAACAGGCTAACATTTAAGAGAGGGTCGTAAATTTTGAATTGGGTCAACCTGAAATGAAAGTAAACTGCATCAAGTTAGGCGTGTTGACCGTTTCCGTAAATCATATAAACTAGTTACCTTTATGTAGCGCAATTTAAATACATTTACCATAAGTAGGCCCTGTGCAAGTGTAGTGTATGAACCTGCTGTAGAAGGGTGAAGTGTAGTGCACCCTGGTACTACAAACCTGATGTACTCTTATCTTGCAAGTATAACACAGTCGCAGCACCTGGAGGGAGTGCTGCGGGGCGGTGAGGCGGGGAGGGGCAGGGTGGGGGGTAGTAAACTCCGGTATACGGCCGAACGGAGGTAAGTACATAAATAAATAAAACGAATTACATTGCGCGCGCTGCAACGCCAAATGGCGATACTATAACATATATACTGCCATCAGAGCATGCACACCTAATGCCACCAGTTTACTGGCAGATTGTATGCCAAACCTATGCAGCCGTCATGTCCCTACGTTGTAATCAAAGTGTACTCACAGACTGAAAGCATTGTGTAGTCACAGACTGCAAGAAGTGTTACCCCAGACTGCAAGCATAGCTTCCCTATGTCTAGCAAAAATGGTGCACCTAGAGCCTGCAAGTATAATCAACTCGCATACTACCACCTCAGCATGTCCACATAATGCCATCAGTTTATCCATAGACTGTAAGCCAAGCCTCTGCAACCATCATGTACCCATTGTGTGATCAAAATACTCACACAAAGCATTGTGTACTCTCAGACTTCAAACATAGCTTACCTATGAACTGCAAACATGGTGCACCTAGCGCCTGCAAGTAAAACATACGATCTAACTACCACCACAGCACACACATATAATGCCACCAGTTTACCCATAGACTGTAAACCAAACCTATGCTACCATCATGTACCCGTAGTGTCATCAAAATACCCACAGACTGCAAGCATTGTGGATCTACAGACTGCAAGCATAGCTTACTTACGCGCTGCAAACATGGTGCACCTAGATCAGAGCCACTGGAATTATGTGATTTGTGGTTGCGCTGTTTTCTGCGTAATTATGGATTTGCCAGATAATCCATCATCTGCTGCATAATCTGCAGTTTTACTAAAAACCGGGCAACGTGTTGCTGCTCAGTGGAGGGCCCTTCGCAAAAATTCACTGGTTATATTTCTATTGCTTATTGCAGTTTCTGGGTGTCAGACTGGTACTAATGAGGTGAGTGTTAAAATGTAAAAATGACAAAATAATGATGTAATCCTGTCACAAAATGTGCCGTATTGTGCCTCATAATTTGCCTTTTCTTGCTGCATAATTTAGTAAACCCTGCCACATAATTTGGTCCTTCCTTGCTGAATAATCGCAGTGGCCCTGACCTAGCTCTTGCAGGTTTAACATACGTACTGTCACCACAGCACTCCCACATGATGCCACTAGTTTTCCCCCATACTGAAAGTCATAGTGTACCATTAGAGTAATCGGAGGGTACTAGCACACAGCAAGGATTGTGTACCCACAGACTGCAAGTATTACTTACTCACTGCCACCATAGCACACCCACATAATCTCACCATTTGGCCTGCAGACTTTGTCTATGCAGCCGTAGCATACTCCGTGTAATTGTAATGCACCCATGTACTACAAACATTTTGTATCCACAGGCTGCAAGCATAACATTCCAACATACTTCAAGCACAGTCTGCCTGTTGACTGCAAGCATATGGCCACATACTGTATGCATAGTCTGCCTGACTGCAAGCATTTTATCGAGTTTTTACATAGTGCGTACAAGGCAGGAGACAATCTGCATGCTTTACAGAGGTAACTGTGCATTCAAAAGCCAGTAAAACATTCAAGACTAAACAGAGAGAAGTCCCCGGAAGTATAAAATATGGAGGAACTAGTCCTACATTTTAGGAATATAAGATATGCCGTCTCAGAACAATTCAAACTAATACAGTGATTTAATTGGAGCTAATGTTAATGTCATCTTATAAAGTGCGCATTCAACCGGAGGTCTCTTGGCGCTAAAACAGTAAAGGAACCCCAAAGAAACAGGAGGCCTAGACTCTGAAATCCTGCTTGAAAAGTCAGGTCTTTAAGGCTTTCCTGAACAGCATTAAACTCATAGCGGACGGAATTTCAGATGGGAGAGCGTTCCATTTCTGAGGAGCCACAGTGGAGAAAGTACAGCCACCAGACGTCGACTTTCTGACTCTTGAGACCACTAATACATTTGTGGTGGCTGAGCGAAGAGTTCTCCTAGGAGTATATCTCCCAATCCGCTGAGCCCAGAAATAAGAAGCGAGGCCATGCAATGTCTTAAAGTTAGACACCGGGTTTTAAATGTGATTCCTCGTTTAACAGGTAGCCAATGTAGTTTCTTCAAGAGCTGGGTAGAGTGAGTTCTGGACTCGAATCAAGTGTACATTCTGTATAACTTAAAGTCTGTTCAAATCGCGGTCAGGAAGCCCTAAGAAGAATCTGTTGGTATGATCCAATTTTGACCCTATAATCATAGTCATAATGGTTTTTTTACTGCATCAAATGTGAGAAATGGTCACATTTTCTTACTGGCTCGCAGAATGAAAATGCATTTAGAAACCACTGAGCTAATAATGTGTGGTCGCAGCGATAGGCTCTGGTCTGTTAGTTCTCCTGAGCTTGTATCCACTGGTTTATGTGTTGGTAAAGCACCCATTTTAGAAGGCCAAAAATGGGTGGACCAAAGCCAGAGGTTTTGGTTCAGTAGCAGAATCTCAGTTGTTTCTGCATTCGGTTTTAGGTGATTGTGGTTCATCCAATCACTGATAAACCACATCAGGTTAGAAAAACAGAGCTGGGCCGGAGTCGAACTCTCCAACCGTAACAGGATCTGGTAGTCATCTGTATAATTAAAATCTAACATTCTTGTGTTCAGCAAGTGCAAAAACTGTCAAAGCTCCTTACCGAGGTCACTATAAATGGAAAGTAAGCAAGCAGGGCAGGGAAGAATAAAAGCAAGGAGCACAAAATCACACCATATAAATATAGAAGACCAAAGTGATCGAAGCTTGTGTACCTGTTGTTGCTTATACAGAGACTAAATATTCAACAGAGTCTCCTAGTAAAACTGAGTTTAGCAACCAAACCGATAAGTTAGACTCTATCAGACACCCCAATCAATGCAACGCAAACAAGAATTGGCAAAGCCAATAGGTCTCACCTATAGGAGATCTGTTGGTTTTTCATTTTTTTTTTTTTTTTTTTTAGCCATGTTGCACAGCTGCGTGGCTGCTGTGCTCCATGGCTGAAAGTAAAAAAACTAAAACGCGGACTGAGTCAATGCTGGATGTGTCGTAGGGTTACTGCTGTACAACGTAGCTTAAAAAACATTGAAGCCAAATAATAGACCTATTTTGCCATGTTGTCCAGCAGTGTGACTGCTGTGCATCATAGATGTAATGCACCAAAAAAAGCTTGTGTTTAATGTAAGTCTTAGTGGTGGAAAAGCAGAGTGTGTCAAACATTAAAAATGAGGTGCATCTGTGGACCTTTAAGCTGGATCCGCACAGAGTGCTAAACATCAGAAATGAGGTGCATTGACAGAGCTGTGTGTGGGACTTTGTATTTCCAATGCAGCAGTGGTGTTGCATGTCAGAAAAGCAGTACATCAGCAAAGCTGTGTGAGAGTCTCAGCGCTGGATCAGAAAATGTGCTACACATCACAAATGAGGTACATCGACAGAACTGCCTGAGTCCCCGCGCTGGAACAGAAGAAGGGCAGCACATCACACATGAGGTGCATCTGGCAGAGCGGTGTGAGAGGCGGAGCTGCACATCACCCATGGGATGAATTGGCAGAGCTGTGTGAGAGTCTCCGTGCTAAAACCGAAGATGAGAGGCACATCACACATGAGGTGCATCCATGGAGCTTAATGAGACTCTCAGCCCTGGAACAGAAGATAACAGGCACATCACTCACGAGGCGCATAGACGGAGCTGTATGAGAGTCTCAGCACTGGAACAGAAGATGTGGGGCACATCACACAGGTGCATCGGCAGAGCTGTGTGTGCATCTCAGCGCTGGAAATATGGTTTAGTGTGTCTCGTTCTAAAGTCTGAATTCTTGGAATTTTTGCTGACTACGGTTTGAAGTTTCCAACCGTAATTGGTAGAAAGAATGAAATATTGCTCTGGCGATAGTAAATAGTTACGTTCCTTACCTGAAGATATTAGACTCTTCTGCCTCGCACTGCTGAAGTTAGGTGTGGTGATTACGAATAACCCTGCCTCCTTTCCTTTGTAGAGAATGGATGGCAAAAGAACAAAAACATTGACAAGACAATAGATCTTGCATAGGCGAGACCAATTATCTTTGCCAATGCTTTTTGTTTTTGGTATGTGTCGAATTCAAAGGTGAAACCAAAATGCAACCAAAGCCATCTGTAGGGAGCAAGACCAGCAAAATGAAACCAGCTGCTGCTGACCAATAAAAACAAGATAAATGAGAATGTAGGCTACTGCTGACCAGTGAAAGCAAAGGAAATGAGTGACGACAAACTACTAAGTAATCAGTGTGCCCTAAGACCCTTTTAGATTTTTTTTTTTAGTAAGGAACATTAGAACATTGGAATGTTGGGAGCTCGATTGAAAACAATGGAGTGCTCTGGGCTTCTAGTGGCCGGTAAAACCCCGGAGCTCCAACATTCCAATGCTGTCCTTCACAGCTGTTGCTGTGATTAAAGGCCTCACGGAGAGCGAGGGGATTTCAATCCACTCGGGCTCTGTGAGGCCTTTGTTTTGCTAGAACATTCTGCCCTCTAGTGACGGAATGTTCTAATAGCCTTAGAGCACTCCGTAGCGGGCTCTGCCGGCCATTAAAGTCCTGCTCCCTTGTTAAAGGCCCTCTCCTTCGACTTGGGCCTTTAACGTTAGAACAGGCCTTTAATGGGCAGTATAGCCCACCATGGCAGGCTATAATAGACTCTCAAAGGATAATGCATGCACTGCCTCAGGCACGACCTAATGTGGAGCCCAGCAGGAGCACTGCACAAGCAGGAGGTATTGGAGCCTACAGAGAGGATGGGAAAGAACTGGTCTAAGAGGAATGTATTAGTTATCATTGAGAGAGGGGATCATGCGGATAGCAGGCCTTCAGGCATTCCAGATTTTAGAAACACAACTCGAGATGGGACTTGCTGAGCACAGGGGTTTCGTGGAGGAGGGAATCTAAGCTACTGAGCTGGCAAGAGTCCTCAGAAATCTTGAGCTTTTTTTGTCAGATGCATACCAACTTACTGCAAGCATGATGTGATTACATACTGCAAGGAAACCATGTCCACAGGCCCTAAGCACTTTACCAGTTGCCTGTAAGCATAGCGTTCCCACATGCTGCAATAATAGTGTAACCATAGGCTGCCCACCAACTGCACTAATACTGTATCCATACAGGGTAACTTAGAGCACCCACATACTGCATGCATGTTGTGCCTGTAGACAGTAAGCGTAGGCCATGGTGTTCCACTTACTGCAAGCATACAGTACCACCATACTGCAAGCAAGGTGCATGTAACTTTTGCACTTGCCCACATACTGAATGCATTGCATGCCAACACGTTGTAAGCTTGGTGTGCCAGCATACTGCATGCATGGTGTGCCTGCTTATTGAGTGCTATTCACATACTTTGTAAATGTTGCTGAGGAGGCAAAAGTTTTTATTGTACGACTGTATAAATTCAGTTCTTTTTTATGAAGTGGATGTTTCTTTTAAATGGTCAAAAATGTAATGTGTCCACACGTGAAAATTAATTGCAGCCTCTACAGAATTAAGAAATTATGACTTAAATGTGCTTTTTAAGTCGAACCTGCCAGACAGTGCATGCTGCCTGGTTGCAAATGACCTAGTCTCTGTTCAGTGGACTTAAAGTCCAGTCATTGCTTTCCATCAGCTGGCTTTATTTTTACTTTCACTTGCCTGCTTCTTATTCGATGGCTACCTTGTCCATTTTGTGTTTGTCCATCCCCTGGAGCATGTCCTTCTTATTTGTGCCCTTCCAGTGCCTGCTTTTAGGGAACTACTTTCCACAAGAATTCCTGTGTTTTCTAGCTGTCTCCCTCTTGTTCTTCTCATACCTCTTCTGCTCTGTGTTGCTCTCTTTCATTCATGTGCTTCTCTCATCTGCGCTGCTTTCCCTCGTCAGGGTGCTTCTCACCTCCACTCTGTGCTCCATGTTGCTCTCTCTCTTGCCTATGCTCTTCTGTGGTGTTCTCTCCCGCTTGTGCTTCTTCCCCCACCCTCTGTGTACCGTTTCTCCCATCCCCACACCTGCTCCTCCAGTACTCCCATGCCCCCAACTCATGTTGTCCTTTTTTATTTTTTATTGACTTAAGCACTAAAAAGAATAATCATTTATTTATATACAGATCAAAGTGACATCTGCCATCTTGGATCAGAAAATAAAAAATGAAAGAAAATGGCGCCCATGTCATTCCGCTAGCACGCGCATGCATTCTGACGCCTACATACGGCAGTAGAATGATGTGACAACCATTGCACTTTTTTTTTTTTTGACGATGCACAGCGTTCCAACGGTGCACAGAACAGACAAAAAAAAATTGCAAAGCCAATGGTTCCCTAAGGTGATAGCTGTTGGCTTTGCCAATGCTTGTTGAAAGAGCTGTTTCATAATGTTAGCACTGGGCTGTGAATTGGAGCAGTGTTTCAATAGGTCGGGTTTGTATCTCCGTGCATAGGACAGGTTTTCACAAACTACACCAAGAATTCTCTTGCATCCTGATATTTTGGCGGCCATGCAGGCGTTCTCCTCCATCCAGTTGAGCCCAAATGTAACTTCTGCATTCTTTCTGAGAGGCTCAGTCTCAATTATTCTTCACTCTCTAAATCGTACCCTTCATTTCACTACTTAATTCTTGCATAAGGGGATGTTCTCCAGTTTGATGGGCTTACAGTAAGTGATGTACTATCCATCTGGAATCCAAGACACTTTTTGTAAAGTAAAATAATAATAATAATAATTTCGTTTTTATTGAAATATTTAATTATTTAAATCTTCCTCCTTTGAAAAATTCCCTGTATCAGATTGAGGTGGGGCTAATAAAGTTAGCCTCCAAGACAGCACTCGTAGTCGTAATGAGCTTTTCTGCACCTTCATACTAGGAGTTTTTTCCTCAGTTGCTTACTTTATATCTCTTTTGAGGACTCTTTGCTTTTTTTTTTTTTTGATGTCTCTTTCAGTGCCTGTACTATGTACTTTTTTTGTGACGTTTAAAAAAATGTTTTCTTACAGGTAGGTCCTCAACTCGTTTTTCTCTGTCTCCTGTGACGATAGCAGCTAGCTCCATCTTTCAATTTCCCTCTTGAATTCAGCATTTTAGCATTTGCAGATCGCCATTTTGAGCAGGACTCTGCTTCTTCCTGGCTTTCTAATAGCTCTCAAACAATGGCAGTTGAAGGTGCTGGGCACAGTCAGTGGTTGAAGCGCTAGGATCAATTACAAACGACGTTCCCAATTTTTTTATACTAAACAATTCCTCTGTCTTTGGTTAAAAACAACTGTTCCTGAACAGTTAATTCTGACCTTGAGGTGCCTCTCGTTGAAAGGGCAGGGAGGGGATTTTCTGTACTATGAGGGCTAAATATGTCTTCTTGCTCGGGAGCCTGCTAGCTGAAAGATATGTAATTGTATGCTATTGGTTAATCAGTGAATATAAAGGTTGCTTGAGAGACGCTTTGCCACTTTAATTGAAGGACTCACTTGAAGCTTCATGAAGACAAAGATTTATTCTTTTAGATAAGTAATGTAAGGGAGTTACTACCCGAGTTCAAATTTGCATCCTTCTGAAACGAAACTTATAACAAGCATTTGCAATGCAATAGGTCTTGCATTACTGAAAGTTTGAGCTATTGGCGCTGCAAATAATGTTTCTTTGATTTTTTTGATTTTTTGTTAGCAAGTATCCTAGAAGTAGCACAAGTAATAAAAGAAAATCTACGAAAATAAGGCAAGGGTGTAGTACTATAGGCTGTTACTAGGTGCCCCTGGGGAGTTGTAAAAGGACCTCTATTAGCTATATCAGGTACTGCACCCTTAATGCAATAATAAAGAGAAAGATTGCAGCTGAGCATACATTTCCATTTGTTTTCATTGAAAGTGATATTTTAATTACCTTGCATTTATAAAATGCACTATTAAAATAAACCACAATGATGCATTTTTAAAACTCAAGCTAACAGAAATCTCACTTACAATAAAAACAAATGGAAACATATGCTCAGCTGCAATCTTTCTCTCTATAATTGCATTAAAGATGCAGTACCTTATGTGGCTAATAGAGGTCCCTTTACAACTCCACAGGGACACTTAGTAACAGCCTGTGGTACTGCAATTTTTTCCTTGCTTTGTGGATTTTATTTTATTACTTATGCAAAAGCTGTGATATTTCTTGACAAAAAACAACTGTAACAAACATCATTTGCAATGCAAATAGCTGAAACTCAATAATACGAGACCTATTGCTTTGTAAATGCTTGGTTTGTAGTACTGCATCTCTGTTGGTTCAAAGCACTGCAAAGCTCGGGTACTATTACCTAATTTGATGGTATTGAATTTATTGGATGCAGAAAGCATGGGGGTCAGGTTGCTCTTGCCATGGCGCAAACTTAAAACCTGGCTGCAAATCACTGCACATGTCAGAGATGAGCGGTTAAGGTGTGTCTGGAAAGGGTGTTTCCCTTGGACTGTTTTCATCAGAAGGTGTCCATAGAACGTACTCCCGATGTGATATCGCAGAGAAGCGAATGGTCACGAGTAACAGTCAAAATGTTTCTCAAGTGCAAAATTCATTATTTCTTCTTTTATTGTGACCACAGTGTAGCCAAAAAACATGAAACTTCGGTGGTGTATGATATCACAGTTAAACGTACAATAATGAATGATTGTTCAAAAAAAGTTTGAGGAAAACTTGGGAGCATTTATAGGGTCCTTTACCCGCGAGGGATAGGCCTTACATTGTAAGCAAATTGTATATGTACCTGCCTTAAAATCAGCACTCATTAGGAGCTGCTGCAGTGCAGATTCCTCAAAGTGATTTATACACTGAAATACAGATGATTTTTCTACATACCAAAGGGCTGCCGGTGCCTTGCAGGTATGGTATGAGGAAGTGTGCTGGGCTGTTTCATTCATCCAATGAACTGTGCAGACAGGGTGTCAGAGCGAGGGGATGGAGCACAAGGACCTATACAATCTGCACAGATGCTGAAGGCTGCAGCGGCTGATTGCCCGATGATGTGGCATTTCTATTTTACAGTTTAAGATGAATATCTTCTGCTCTTTTTTTCTCCTTAGCCAAACTCTTCTTGCAGTTCTGTCTTTCTTGTCTATCTGTCAAGGCTGCGGCGCATCTTGATGAGAACATGCTCTGACAACAAATTAAAGCACCACGGAGGTTTTCAACGGCTGGCAGGAGCGGATTCCTTGTGATGCGCACAAAATTGTGTTGTTCCTGTTCCCTGCCCCAATGTATGTGCCTGAATGAGGGGCCTCCAGCACCTGTGTGCACCTATGTTCATGCAGCATCTACAATACCTCAAGTGGTCAAACTGTTTTCCTAAAAACCAAAAAAAGAGCAAAAGATAGTAAGGGTAGTGTTATCTAGGGCACACTGGGGGGGTGACCTGGGCTTGGGTACTATCCGTGTCAGCGGCATAGCTTGAAAGAGCAAATAGCATGTTATTGTCAGGTTGAGCCAGGAGCTTTGCATTGCTTCAATAGCAATGGCTGCATTTCCTCAGACATTGCACTATGGAAAGCAAACTGGGGCACAGGGACACAAGGTCATTTGCCTAGGATCACACAATCTCACCAAGTTGCCATTCAAATCTAGGTCTTTGATGGTCGACTGTGAAGGAGCCTACTCCAGAGGCGGCTAGGGATCGCCAGTGGCGTAAATCCCCCACATAGCACCCCCACTAAAGCTGAACTCCTATTGAGAAACTGGCCAACAGGAACATACTTGGAGGGAGCAGTTCGTGGAGAGCCAATGGTGGAGGACAAAGCCTAGAACAGCAAATGATGACCACTGCGCCTGAGCAGCGGAGTAGAACAACAGGGAAAAATCTCTGACTCGGTCCCAACTGTATAGCCCGATCCGTTCTTATGGAGACGGGCCACAATTTTTCCTGGATTGCTGCAGAGGTACCATTGATGCTTCCTCCCCAGGTCCTGCATGAGCTCTCCTGGAACCGGATGTAGGGAGCTCGGACGGCCATGTTGCAGTGAGGTGATCTTGCTGCCGCACACCACACCCCCCCCCCCTCCACTAACAGCATTCCTGCTGTTTTCAGTGCATTTCCCGCTACTGGAGCAGCCTGACCAACAACCACTGTGACAGTACAGTGGAGTAAAACAACAGAGAGGGACCTCCAACTCGGTCTCAACTGTCCAGCCTGATCCATCCTTACTGAGACGGACAACAGTCGTTCCTGGATTGCTGTAAAGGGACCACTGACGCTGCCTTCCCTGCTCCCATACCTTCATGAGCCCTCTTGGAACTGGATGCAGGGATCTGTGACAGCCATGTCGAGGTGAGGCGTTCTTGCTGCTGCACACCGCAGCCCCTGCCCTCCACTAACAGCATCCCTTCTGCTCGCTGTGCGTTACCGGAGCAGCTCCATACCTCCTGGCGGGACGGACGAAGTAGTTCTTCACTAGCTGCAGAGGGGCCACTAATGCTGCCTTCCCGTACCTGTGTGTGTCCGCCTGGAGCCGGGCGTGGATGAAAGAGGCGACCACGATGCTTAGAGGTAACACTGCCGCTGCCCCCCCTACCTTGTCTGCTTCCCTGCGACCCACTACATTTCAGCGAGCATCCTAGGGAGATACTACATCTGCTTTCATGGCACCCGCCCTGCCTGTTAGTCTGTGATAAAGCGTAAAACGCCTAGTATCACTCTCCCCAGCTGGGGCAAGCAATAACTGTGACTGCCAGAAAGTCTTCCCTTCTTAGTTCTGGCTGAGGTCCACCAGTCCTCACCATGTACAGTCCATCCCTGGTCTGCTAAACTGCCAGTGAACCGGAGCCAGCTGCAGGGGCTTGTAGACGTTGCATCCATTGATCCCTTGCTGCCTTCAGCTTCTTAGCGGCTTGCTGCCCTCTACCGGCCCCCAGTGATGTGTGAGTCACACTAGAGTGGCCCACAGCTTCATTGGACTACCTTTCACAGCCAATATAATAATGGCACTCCACATTGCTCTACGGGGCCAAGGAGATCTCCATCTTTCTTAATCCTCATTACACCTCTGTCTCAGCTATTTGGAAAGGTGAGCCCTGCGCCATAAGTGTAAAAATAAGGCAATTTAATTTGCTTCTAGCACCACCTATCAGCCCTCCAAACGCTCTTCACCAGTGATAAAGCTCTCTACACAAAGCTCTCTCCACATAATCACTCCTAACCCGTTTGTCTTCCTGGCCCAGTTATTTGGTAATGGAAGCCTTGCACTGTGTGTGAAAAGTCTGATGGAAACAAATGTGCTTTCAGTGCCATCTACTGCCCTCCCAAACACCTATCACCCGTAATTAAGCCCTCCACAAAGCTCCATGGTGAATTCCATTTTATTTGAAATTACTTTAGTCTCCTCTCAACCATGTCCCACGAAAATTATAGTGTCAGAGCCCATGTAGTTCATTGACACTGGCCTTATCAACATTGCTCCACCACGATACAAAATGGAAGATGCTCTCACCCTACACTCATACTGTATTCTTAGATCCACTCTGGTTTTTGATGCCTACATGGCAATATAATACTGTCCTGGATTCAGTATTCACCGGGTCTGCTCCTTTCGCCATCGCCTGGGCCTCCAGATCACCGACCCATACCGAGGCAGTGCATACAACATACATCTTCCACCTCATCCAGACGGGGACCTGACTGCAGGAGATTGCCACAATGTCCTACTCCCTCTACAAACCTCCTAACTCTGCTCTTGAGGGATACAGCCCTAACTCTTGGAGCATAAAGTATCCTAATAATCTCTCAAACAATTCCTAAAAGAATTTCAAACACAACCTACTGAAACAACCCCCAGAAAGACTTATAGCCGATACTTACTACAGAGCCAACAACGACAACCTGAAAACTGACCTCATCTTTTACTCCAAACGCCCTGCAAAATGGAGAAACACTTTCCAACTCCACCTTCATATCACCAAAACAACAAAAATTCCTACAGAATTAAACTCAAAACTGCCCCCTCCCAAAGCTTTAGCGGGGAGGTTTCCATTGCTATCTACAGAACTGGGAGCATTCTAATCCAAGCATCAGACCAACACCTCATCATCTTTGAACAACACTTCCCGTCACTCCTTGCCTCTTTAATACAAGCTGGTTCTACTACTAGCCTGCCCCCTACCCCTCCTCTGTTGACAGTCAGACCTCAACCCACTTCCCCCCTAGACTCCTCAACCACCCAATCCACCGCTTCCCCTCCTCACATGCCTTAATCCAATGAGCTTCAGTCCAACCAGCACCACCCACACCCTTACACTTAATCACACAGCTATGCAGCCCCCTGACAAGCCCACTTGAAATGAGAGCGCCCACTCGACTTCTAATCCTTACTCCACTGTTCCCCCCTCGATCATGACTCTCCATATTCATCCCTCCCAACATAACCAGATCACCCTTTCCTCCCAACTTGATGACACTGCCCCTTCCTCCTCCGCTGTGGATCGCCCACCCACCTTTGACTCGGGACCCTCTGCCTGTCCTCACACCCCCAAAACAGATAGCCTCCTCGATAGTCTCAACCAGCACTTATGCCAAATTGAACCAAAAATTGACTGTCTAGTGGAAGACCTCTCTATGGGTAAAATCAGGATTCGCGAGCCTTGCTAAATCACCACCCTACTCTGCCCTGATAATAGAGAACGTCTCTCCTCAAAACAGATCTCCAAACGACAGCCGACACTCCGACCTATCCACTATGCCCATGAGCCGATGATGCCTCAGGCCCCCCCCCATCCCTGAGTCCTCAACCTTTTACCCCCCTTGGAAGCAGAATTACTCAGCAAATCCTACAGCACAAATACCTCACCTGCAGACCTTAAACCTCACACTAGTATCCCAGTAATCTTGGGCACAAACCGATTCCCCCGAACCAGCACATCACCCAGATCTCCCGCTCAATACACCACAATCCAGACTATACACTCCATGACTATTACTCCTAACTCCCTGTCCTTCATGCTCATTAATTGCAGATCAGCAGTGAGACATGCCACCGAACTAGCTGAAACGATACTTGAGGACGATATTGACATTGCATTTCTGACTGAAACCTGGCTCAACGATCACTCCACCGAACTGCTAGACCTGCTCATTTTGCCTGGCTATTCTATCCTCAGATGGGACAGACCAGGCCAATTGGGGAGCAGTCTAGCGATCATCCACAAAGAAGAAATTCATTTAATCGCACTACAACTTATGAAATTCCAGACCTTCAAATGCCTTTGGGTCGTATTCACAACCAAAGCCACCGCTTCCATCAATATCCATACCATCTACCACCCCCCCTGGTGATCGCGCAATCTTCGCTGAAGAATTAACTGACTTCATTACTGAGCACTCCCTACTGACTCTAATGACATTTTTCTTGGTGACTTCAACCTGCATCGGAACAACAATGCTGATGCCACAGTCATAACTTAACCAACCTTCTTGACATCAATGACCTCAAACAACTATGCAATGACTCTATCCATGAGAAAGGCTCTACTCTTGATGCTATAATCACCAGAAAAGAGCATGCCTCCCTCCGATGCATCAAGCCTGTCAACTGGTCCGACCATCATCTCATACTGTTCAATCTCAATGCCCCTCCTAAACTCCTTCTAGCCCCCACCAACAAACTCACGCACTGGGCAAGGAATATCAAACACATCCCCTAACGGACCTTGAATCCATGGTCTACACTCACAACCTCTCCTTCACAATGTTGAGGACCTTACCGCCCACTGTAGCTCAGCTATGACCGCTGTGCTCGACCAAGTTGCACCACTTAAACTTAAGCCATCTAGAAAAATTAAATGCAGATCCTGATTTAACTCTTACCTCAACATCACCAGGAGACAACTAAGACTAACGGAAAGGCGCTGGAGACAAAAACTTTCACCGGTTCACCTCACTCTTAAGATCTGAACGGCTTACCAGAAAGAAACACATCTTTAGAGAAAAAGCCACCTTCTTTCCCAATAAACTGGAACGTGCGAAGCACAGACCCAGGGAGCTCTTCAACATAATCAAACATCAAACAACCACTACCTTCCATCTGGATACACCTGCCACTATTGAACGCTGTGAAGAAATTGCTAACTACCTCATTGGCAAAGTTGCAAAAATCCAACAAACTCTTATCCATGATACTAGTCTGTCATCCCTGTCCACCTGCATCATTGACCCCTCGGTCGCCACTGAAACTCCCTCCCAGGGCTCAACCAATGACCAACACGTTCCAATCAAACCCATGTTTAATCAGGTTTGCCCTCGGCTGAAAAACAATGCTAAGCGATCAGGCTTCAAACCTATGACTGAAAATGAAGGCTTCAAAATAATATCAAGCTTGAAACCCACAGCCCACACTTTAGACCCACTGGCCTCCACCCTGTTACTGAACCTCAACCATATCATCTCCCCATCCTGGACCTAAATCATTAATGCCTCTCTCTCTTCAGACTGTGTTCCTGAGTCCCTCCAAGTAGGTCGTCACCCCCATTCTCAAAAAACCAGGAATGGACCACAATGACCTCAACAATCTCGGACCTTTCACAAACTATCCCTTCCTAGCCAAAACACTGGAGAAATGTGTCCTCGTTCAACTAAACCAACACACAGAGGAATTCAACCTCCATGACACTTTCCAATCAGGTTTCAGGAAAGGTTGCAGCACTGAAACCGCTATGCTGAATATTTCAGATGACATTCACAGAAACCTAGATGAAGGGGATGACTGCCTTCTAATCCTACTCGACGTGTCAGCGGCATTCAATACACTAAATCACCCATCCCTATGTGAAGCGCTCAGATACTGCACAGGTGTCAATGGCACAGTCCTGAAATGGTTTACGTCCTATCTACAACATTGCTGTCAACAAATAAAAATGCACAGCTGTCTCTACAACCCGGCTCTTGTGACGCAAGGTGTACCTCAAGGCTCTATCCTCTCCCCAGCCCTATTTAATCTCTTCATGAAACCACTCACCACCATCTTGAACCAAGCAGGTGTCAAATACCATCTATATGCTGACAACATACAACTCTACTGCAAAATCAAATCACGCTGTGACCTCCGACAACTGAACACCACACTTATTAATAGGCAATCATTGCTCAAAACCAACCATCTTAAACCCAACCCCAATAAGATAGAACCACTTCTCTTCTCCCATAGAAACAATCCCTTGCCTATCCTAGATTGGATCAAGAATCTTGACACTCTTAACTGCTCTCTCTCTCTTTCTAACTCCGTTAAGTCTCTGGGCTTCACCCTGGACAAAAACATGTCTATGGAGGAGCATATCAACAACTGCCAAAGGAGCGCTCTGCACACTCAGACATCTCAAGAAAGTAAAGCAGTTTATTCCTCCTGACAATCTGAAGACGGTAGTGCAATTTCTTGTCAGTTCAAAACTTGACTACGCAATTCCCTCCTTACAGGAACTCCTAAATGTCACCTGTTGCCCCTTAAAGCTGCTCTGCACGCTGCTTCCAGACTCCTCACAGTTAATAAAAAATTTGATCACATCTCTCCTGCCCTCAATAGTCTTAAATGACTTCCCATCCAAGGAAGTTGCTTTTTCAAGACAGCCTGCATCAAGCACAAAGTGCTTAATGAAAAGACCCCCGAATGCTTAGAAACCAGAAGTTCTAGTGCTGGAAGAGCCCAAACTCTGAGAAGCTCCAATGCTCTTCTTCTCATTTCCCCCAACTTCAAGAAGAAATCATCCCAGGCTTGCTCCTTCTCAGGTACTGCTCCGAAGATCTGGAACTCGCTACCCAAAGACTGCAGCTGCAACTCCTCCTTTCCCTCCTTCAAACGGGACCTCAAATCTCTACTCCTCAACAACTACCTCAACATGCACACTAATTCTATGTTTCCCTCATTGATTAATGCCTTCTAGAAGGTCTTATGACTTGCTGAATCACCTTTTTTTCCCTGATGATGTTCTCCTCCATGTGCCCTGTGTTATACTTTGTGACTTTATAACCAGTAAGTGCTGTACCGTCTTATGACTTTGACATTATGACGACCTTCTGGTACCTCTTGTAAACATATTAACATATTCTCATAACCTGTAAAGCGCTCTGATACCCCGGGGTTCAGCTTGCACTATATGAAACTAAAATAATAAAGAAAATTTTACAAAAACACAAACTGTGCCACTAGACCACATCTTTCACTCTCGGCAATGACAGTGACCCAGCAGTCACAATCCTCAACCAAATAAATAAAGTAAAAGAAAAACAAATCACACACTGGACAATCCTCAAGGGTGCCCCAGCACCCCTCCGCAGCCCTACCGCAGACTGGGTACACATAATAACAAGCAGTGTTGTGAGGGAGCTGTACCACAGGCTGTCACTAGGTGTCCCTTGGGACCTCTTTTGGCCATATATGGTACTGCACCCTGCAACATGGCTCAGCAGTGAGAGCTGCTGACTGGTGAGCTGGGGATCCGTGTTCGAGTCTGCTGTCGGCTGAACATCCTGTGATAATGGGCTGGTTGTTTAATTTCCCCGAGCCCATGGCTTGGTGCGCTATATAATTAGAAGCGAGTAATGTAAAATAACATAAAAATTTAATGAAGCGGTCTCTGGCAAGCAGTGTTGTGCAGGAGTTGGGGGTAGATGACAAAGGGATATTAAAGAGGGCACTGCACTGCAAATTATACGTAACGTAACCAATCAAAAAAACGAGCAAAACAGCAGTGGCCTGGGAGGGGTGATGGGGCCTGTGAGCAGTGTTGGGGAGGCACTGGGAGATTAAGGGACATGAAGCCACAGGTGCAGTGTTGTGGGAGGCGGGAGAGGGAGGCAAGGGGAGATAAAGGGACGGCAAGCAAATGAAGTGACTGAAGTTAAACAGAACAGATAACGAGCAAAGAGGCAGGCCAGCTAAAAAAAGAGTTCTCTCTAAGTATAAATAACCTGAACAGTAAGAACACATGTAAGAGGGTCTGTCCTCATGGGAGGATACAAAATCCCAAAAGGAGGGACTACTAAGTGTATTCCCCAATGAAAAGCCAGCATTTCTAAAGGACAGCAAGAGGAACCAATGAAAAAGATGGGTGTTTTTTCAAACCCATATCCTAGATACAGCATTTCTCGAAGAGAAAGCGCAAGCGCTGCCTAGGCGAGACGTAAAAGAGGTTTGTACTAGGTGCCATCTGACTGCGTATTACTAAAAAATATATATTTTGTAAGCACTTGTTTTTAGCAAACACTAAATCTTTTTGCACAATCTGCCGCAGCCTATGTTATACTGTGTGTAATACAATTTTAAAATAATGGGTTGCATATTAACAGTGCTATCAGTAGCAGGCTGACTCCTTGTAGCAATACAAATACACATCACTATTCCCCACTGCAGCAAGAGGGATTCAGCGTTGTCTGGTTAAACACACAGATATCTGCTGTCATTACAGTACCTTGCATATTTTTTTCATTTAAGGTGTGTGTTTTATTTTACATGCAATTACCTGAAGGTGAAAGGCCAACTAAATAGATGCAGAGTATTTAATTTTTAAACACACCTCTGGTTCCTCGCCCACTCACACTCGCCCCCATTGCATGCAGGAGAATCACAGTTCTGATACTTTTTTTTTTTTACACACTTCTTCCGCTGGCCACAGTTGGAAGGAATGGCCCACCCTAAGGACGCCTTGCAGTTTTGCAGTTAGAAGAATAAAGCCTCACTTGGAAGAAAACCTTCCAAGGTTTATTTTGAGGTTAGAAGGAAATTCACTTTAAAAAGCAAACTGAGGTTGGACTGCAATGCTTAACTCTATTCACCTCTATTTTAATTTTATTTTTATTTTTTTAAATCTGGAGCTCTTGTATATGATTCTCGCTTGACATTGAGGAGATGAACAACATCAACTGCCATTTCTGCACCTATTGTGACGTCAACTGCCCTGACGCTGAGGGACCACTTGACATCACAAAAAATATCTGGCAAGTGCGGCGATCTGCACTCATGGAACGGAAAGACTTGTCCCCGTAGACATGGAGTGTGTTGATTCTCAGGCAACATTAGTATTCTATATCTACAACAAAATGCAGAGTTCACCACGCCACAGAAGACTACAGGTAACCTAGAACTGGGACCAGTAATCGGTACCTGAGACCCTCACAAGGGGATCTCCATTATGATTACTGAAGAAGTGTTACCACTCGCGTTGGGTTTGCAAAACGGTCACCTCCCGGTGACGTAGCCTTCTTGTGGAGTTCAGGGTAAATGGTTCAGTCCCGCATTTGATAGTTTGCTGATAGTTTAGTTCTGGTGACGGTTAAACAACAGGTCTTCTCTAGTGTGTCTTCTTCTACAGCTCCTCTTGATAAAGTGATGAACAAAATTAAAACCTTTGGAAAGATCTACCTGTGTTGGGTAGAACCAAAGAGAACAACTAATGCAGCACTGACATGGGGCCCAATGTACTAAATTGTCTGCATATAGAAAGGAGAGGAAAAACACATGCACTCTTTCAACAATCTAATTAGAACAACTGCAGGGAGTGGTCAATCTTGCAGTAATGGATACTAGAGGCAGTTCAAAGCAACAAATAAAGTTTCACAGTCTACAAATATGTTTGCCATAATATGTGGGAAAATTTGACATCTGCAGACTTGATGGTATAAAATGTGTTTTCAGATCTCTCAATTTCATACATTAGCATGCATTGTCAAACCAATAGGTCTGGTCTTGGCAAGTAGGAGCCATGATTCGCTTTGTTTTCATTTTTATTGCAAGTGTATGCACAAGAATATAATGAAGTAAAATAAAGAAACCATGGCACTATCTGAAATTGGCAGCCTAATGCTTGTAATTAAAACAAAACAAAGCAGTGGCATACCATTTTAACAGTATGGGTCCTTCCTGGTAGGATGGTATAAGTAGGGCAGCTGCAGAAACCGTGTTTAGTTTTAATGCACATCACCGGAAAAAGTGATTCTTATTGGCACAAAAAAATACTATTGGCTTTGTATTACTATAATCTGAAAACATTGCTTAAATGCACGAGGAAGGCTACATAATAAAAAAGGATAAAGATAAAGAATAGAAATAAAAAAAAGACAAATTAAATTATTGGCCCACTAGCTCTGGCTCAAAAATGTATTTCTTTTTCGGCAAACGTGCATCTGATTGGGCACAAATCCTTCATTCACAATGCAAGAGAGCTGTGGGATGAACCATTGCCTCTGGCTGTATCCTTTGTGTGCTGAATCAAAATCTGTTCTGCAGAAAAATCTGAATGACAGTTGAAGAGACCAATGAATGAAAAGGGTTTACCCAAGCAAAGCCCATCAGTGTATGCAATATTTTATTTTTGAATGTTTTTCCTTACATGAGTCTTGTGACAGTTAATATGTCTCTAGGCGAGATTTAGCAACAAACATTGCCACAGTCAATAGGCCTGCCCTTGTCAAGCTGATGCCAAGTTTATTGTTTTTTTTTTTACACACCGGCCACAAAAACAAAAAGGGAAATAAAAGAAAAGATGACATCACCTAAAAGTGACTACTTTCTGCTTAAAAAAACCTCAACAATCCGCAATTTTACTAATGCTGCTTTTTAAACAGCAAGCCTTTTTCAGTTGTGCCTTGCATTTTATTACCATTATTTCTGAAAAACACAAGAATAAATCACCACCTACCCAAGCACACTAAATGATGGCAGCTCAAACGTTATAATGCCACTTAAGCAATTTATAACAAACTTTGAAAAGCAATCCAGGTACAAAATATGGAGTAAGGAGCGCAAATCGCTGCGTTACCTTACTCTGCGCAAGGGAGGCATTCCATGGGTGTTGTGGTGGGTGTACACACTCAACTCCCATGGTTTTTAAGGCATTCCCAGATTTACAAGGACTTAAAAACCTGGGAATGCGCCAAAATCGTACGCTTCCCCAGGTGAAGCACAATGAGAAGAAATATCCTTATTTCTCCTCTTTCTATATGTTTTTTTCTGGTTACATACAGACATGCTAACCCTCGCTGTCAGTGGCGTGCATATTCCCTCCATAGGCAGGCCCATCAGCAGCGAATCAGTACTTGTCCTTCAATGTTGCACACACCTGCCATGAGACTGGCAGCTTTTCCTCAGTGCACTGGTACTTTCCCTGGTCAAGTCGAAGATCTGGTACTAGGGGTGGGCATTCAGAAATGCTGGCACGCGGTAGTGGGGAATACCAGTCTATTTAC
The DNA here is from genome assembly GCA_963921515.1 of Calotriton arnoldi. Taxonomy (NCBI): domain Eukaryota; kingdom Metazoa; phylum Chordata; class Amphibia; order Caudata; family Salamandridae; genus Calotriton; species Calotriton arnoldi. The sequence continues at coordinate 280,357 of CAWUFW010010582.1, read as the reverse complement.
CATGCTGATCTTAGACAGAACACTACACAAAACCACAGAGGCTTAAATGGTGCCTCTAGACATATCAGTGGGCACCAAATGCCAAGTGCCTGCAACATTGAAATCAAAGAAAAACATTGCACACAGTTTGAGATTTGTTTTCGAGTTCTTTGCTGTTCTCAGTATTCTTTAAAAAGGGAATATAGTAGAAAAAAAGCTATTTTTAAAACAACCTTATGCATCAGATAGGAGGCGGCTGTACTTCTAAACCAAGTAAAACAGTATGTTGAACCACTAGCACATATGCCAATTGTCATAAATTCAAACCAATTTAACAAAAATGCATTTTCAGTGAAATTTACCTTTTGGAGATGCTGCTGGGACCAATGATCTGCAACGGGTGCCAGGAAAACAACAGGCACTGGATCCACATGATGCCTGCCAGGCGCTTTCTCTTTGTTTATGTATTTAAGTCCACTCCTTTTACAACAAGCCGACCACCCCCGGATCCCATCCACGCGAGAGTTCCCAGAAAGGCTGGGCCACTCTATTTTAGAAATATGCCTTGAAATAATATGCATTCAATTGAATAATATAATTTCAGTCCCTCCAGGATATCGCGATTTTGCGATTCACAAAATTCTCGCAATATTTCCCACTATGGCCGCGTAATTAATCTAACTGGCCGTGAAAAACGGAAATGGCAAGCATTTACTCCTGTGTTGGTCTTGTTGTTCCCATCTTTCGTATTATAAAGAAATGATGTCTTGTCACTGGCTTTCATATACTGCACGGCATTGCGTGCCTTCAGTGAAGCCCTGTGATGCTGGCTTGAGAGTGGTCTTTTTCTTTAGCTGCAACATTTGGCCACTGCCTGCACAGGGAGTCGGAAGAAGAGCAGTAATGTCAGATCTATGCTGCTGTCGGAAAGAGACTTCCACACTAAGGGAACTGCTTTAAAGAGAGATTGTGGACTCCTGCCTGACTTGCTAATTATCAGTTCACTTTTTATCTGTTGTTGACTGGGATATGCAAGGCTTATAAAACTAAACATTTTGGCCCAAATGTATCAATATTCACGCAACTCAGCTAGACATCTTGCTGCGCTGAGTGAGAAGGAAAGGGCAGGCTGTGCCATATTTAACATTATGCAGTGCATTCCTGTCCTTTCCTTGTGCTAGTGCACAATGTGTTGCCCTGTGCCAACACAGGCACCCTTGCCTCATGGAGCAAGGGTACCTGCGTTGCAGGCAGGATTGTTTTTGTGCTGGAAGGGATACCTTCTTGCACAAAAAACAATCCTTAGAGGCCTTTTCCTCTTTCTATGTGTGCTGCAGAATGCAGAAAGAAAAATAAAGATATTTCTCCTCATTACTCCTCCCTTGGGGCATTGTAGCATTCTGACGCATTCCCAGGTCTACCACTAATGGTAAATCTGGGAATGCACCAAAATACATTAGTGGATGCATGGGAACACCCACGCTCCAAACATGGCACACCTCCCTGGGGCAGAGTAATGCAAAGCAGTGATTTACGCTGCCTTGTGTTACTCCAGACTTATCAAGCCAGGCAGGGCCACACAAGGTGGCCTTGCGTGTCTTGATATATTTGACTCTAGGGTTGTATCGCCCTTGCACGGCACAAGACGACAACAAACTATGATAAATCTGGCCCTTTGTGCATAAATCTGACAAGCACTGACAATTAAATTATTTTAGAAGCATAACTCCTACTCAAATCGTCTTCACATTTCTGAATAAAGGAGAGTGTATTTTTGATTAGTAGAGTAGCTCAGTTTAAGGTACCAGCAAAAACCTAGAGAAATTGTTGGATTGGCTGGTATCTGGGTTAGGTGAGCTTTTACATTTGAAGCCAAGCTAAATACAAATTTACGATATGTCTGCAGTTGAAAATTTGCATATTTGTAACACTACTAAAAATAAAAACAATGCCTACCCTATCCTGATTTAAAAAAATGTCCCCGTACCTCTCAGGGCCTGCATATGACAGGCACACTCTGAGCACTGGCCAAACGGTGCAGATAATGCAAATGATGAGCCAATGTTGGTGTTTTTACCTGAGACTCATTGTGCCCCACATGCTGAAGTAGAATCCAGGAAAGTATACACGAATGCTTGAATTAATATCAGTCACTGGTAATCACAGATGCCCAATCCATCGTTATTTTGCACATCATTCCACCTCAGCTTTGACCCAGCCATATACAAATCAGTCTTGACCCTGCTCAAATGGGAAGAGTCCAGCCTGAACTGCCAGGCCAAGTCCTCCCTGAACCTGACATGGTGCGCAAAATAATGATGGACTGGGATGCAGCCCAAATGATTACCAGTGGCTGAAATTAATTCAAGCATGCCATCCATCACGTTTTTGTACACTTTAGTTTGAAGTGGAATCCAGAGGAGGGAGACACTGAATGTGGGGGAAGAGGGAGAACACTGGATACAAACATTAACCCTAATGACACTGCTCTGAAACAATAAACTCTGAACAATGATTAATTTAAAAACAGAGGTGTTGGTGTCCAGGATGTGTGCTTCCTGCTACACTTCTAACTTGGAAGTGCTGGGTTAAAAGTGTTAAAACTGAATCCTCTGTGTCTGGGGACAGGACAACCAAAAATTCTGCAAAAAGCACAATTTTATGCTTAAAAAATCAATTTTTTGAGCCGTAAAATTTGCCAATCCATGATGCAATATCCTGAGGGGGCTCTGATGAATGTGCGCAGATCGTAGAATCTAATAAACGCTGTAGGAATGTGGTGAATTCTCCCTGACGCCACTAGATGGCAGTATATTATTGTAGACACTGAAAACAATTATTAAAATGATGCTTGATGACTGCGAGCCTTAGAACACACTATGCAGAAATTAAATGGTGAAGGTTGCACCGAACAGTGTGCATGACCAACTTTTGTTAATAATTATTCCCGCAGCATTGGAGCCTCTCATGATTCCAGACTGTGTCCAGCAGTTCTGTAAATGTAAAATGCGTAAGTCTAACCTGTGATGAGTGGTACTTGGCAGGGCTGTTTACATACAGGGACATTTCAGACACTGGTCTCACAAATGTGTAGTGTTCAGTGGTGGCTCCTCCATTGGGGCGTTGGGGCGTCGCCCCACTGCTTTCTCGCAGTGCGAGATGCAGAAACATAAAATGGTAAAACTACCATTTTATGTTTCTGCTTCTCGCACTGCGAGAAAGCAGAAGTGCCTGGTTGGGGGCGGGCGGTCCTGCTCGTGGGCAGGGGGGAGTGGCTTGCCCACTGTTGTGGGCCCTGACTGTTTGGTCAGCCCTCTGGGGCCGACCAAAGCAGTCATGCGCACTCCCTTCAGGCACCCGGCTGGGCACCGTCCGCACCAATCACTTGGGGACGGGAGGGAGGGAGGAAGCCTGCTTCCTGACGTGGGACCCGATCAGTAGCAGCAGGAGCTGAGGCGGGGGCGCGTGACCTGGGGAAGGTACGTTTTTTATTTTATCTTAATTACCGTTCCGCTTCCCCCCCCCCCCCCACGCGAATTTCACCCCCACCCGCCTGTCATGCCGGCCGCGACTGCATGCAGCGCTTCCAAAAGACCTTTTGTGCAGCGCATTGTGTCCACCTTCAGAGCTCTGTTTCCACACCCCGACTCGGGTTTCCCTGTGTAAACACGCACTCACAATTTCTCAGCCTTCTTTTATTATTCCTTAGACCATCTGGTAGCACACGAGACCTCACAGCACAATGTAGGGAAGAGCTCAAGCAGAATCGTGACCCCGTTTCCCCGGCTTCCACTCAGTGTCCAGAGCGCTAGACATTTATTTTTTGTTGATGAAATTTCATTGCATGCAAAATTTAGAAATGCACTTTACAATTGTAAGGCCTTGTTGTGCTAATGCTGCAAGCAGCTATTTGCCGTTTCTTCTCCCTAACTACTTTGGTCAACTCATTCGAACACTCTCTCGGGAACGAGTGTCTGAGTGTCCGGTGCGCTTTCGAAATTTACTTAATTAATTCATCCATTCATTGTGAGTAACGCAGTGGAGCCCTCAGTACTGTATGTGTTAACCTGAGGAATAACTGTGTGCAACCACATGCACTTTCAGTCTTGCCTCACATGGTGACTTGTTGTGATAATGTTTTGTGGCAGCTCTCCATATATAATAACGGTGTGCCACACCGTACACGCGACGTATTATTTGTTTTAAAGAAAAGATACTACCGGGCAGCCGGGCTGCAAGATACTGCTAAGCACAAGAAAGCAAACAACGTGTTATGTGTTTCATTAAATTCACATGCCAAAGGTGTAAATTGGAGCGGAGACATTTTTCTCCTCAACAAAGCGTCACTAGGGAAAAAGGGAAAAATAGCCAGAGACGAACTAATCTGATTGAGACAACCACTGACAACTGTGTGTTGTATGCTGTGTGTTGTATTAAATGGGCGCACTGCCGACTCGTTTTCTGTTTGAAAGGCACTAGTGTTTAATATAGCCTAAAGACGCCCGTGTAGTTAATATCCGTATTGAATATTGTGCAAAACCCGGGAAGTGTTGTTTGAAATCAGTGGCGTAGCAAGGGTGTCTTGAGCCTCAGTGCAAGTAGTGAAAATGAATACGCTTCCTCAAGTAAAGTCACCGAAACAAACAGCATGACGAGCTTTGCTCTGGCCATTATTTTTTATAAATCTAAAATCATTTGAGACACGGTCCATATCTACGAATTACGCAGTTCATGTTTTTTTTAATAAAACTGGCTTTACCCGATATTTCACTGGCCTAGATGGCCCACATATCCCTGGTTTAAATGTGCAATGCTGTTCGTCGGCATGTACATTTAAGCACCAGTTTTTTCTGGGCACAATTTGTTTTATTTTTGAGTAGTTAACATTCCACCCTGAAAGTATGATAAATGCACGAAATGGACCTAGAATTGCTTTATTAACCTTCCTGGTTTCTCAAATTTGCTTGAAAATGCACCATTTACCCACTCTTTTTTCAAAACATTTTCCTCCGTAGGTGGTTCGGGCTCACTCGCTACCCTCGCTCGCCGCAGTGCAGTACGGCAATTGTTTTATGCCGCACCACTTTCAAATGTCACCAGCCGCCACTGGTAGTGTTACTGATTACATATTGGAACATTGTAATTATAGCAAACTGAGCATACATAACTTTTAGACATTAAGGCTGTGTGGGTGTATTGTCTTCCCCAGCCTGGGTACCTGCCAATAACTACGCCACACACAGTGCTTAGTATTACACGCCCTCGTTCGTGTGCGTGCAACTGCGAGCTCCACATTCTAAAGCAAGCTTTCATTGTGTTTCACTTTGACACCTACGTCACAGCTCTACGGAGTCCATTCAGAGCCAAAAGCGTTCCAACGAAAAAACTCACAAGACACTACATCTGCCCTCTGTTAAATAAAAAAATATAATTTTTCTGCAAATCAGTATATATATATATATATATATATATATATATATATAATCTACTGGCGGTCGCCAGTAGATAGTTATAGTTAGGACCTAGTTTCAATAGGAAAAGCGTTTTTTGTTTTCCCAATAACTTTGGCGCCGGATGACGAATCATCGCGAAATTTTCAAAACTAGTGGGGTGCTCCGGTCAGCTCCTGTCTTGAAAGTTTCGGGGTGATTCGGCAAACAGGGGCTGAGAAAAAAAGGGGGTCCCAAAATGTGTTTTCTCCATGTTAATTCCCAGAGGAAACTTTAGCCATGGCTACAGCCCGAACTGCTGAACGGAATTACACCAAATTTGGCACAAAGGTAGTGCTTGGACCAGAAAGCGCCCTTTTTTTTAAATGGTGTAAATCCGTTCAGTAGTTCCTGAGAAATTCAAAAAATAGAGGTCAAAAAATCAATTTCCCATAGGAAAGTTTAGACACGGTTACAGCTTGAACTGCTGAACGGAATTACACCAAATTGGGAAAAAAGGTAGTGCTTGGTTCAGAAAGCGCCCTTTTTTTAAAATGGTGTAAATCCGTTCAGTAGTTGCTGAGAAAATCAAAAAATAAAAGTTTCGATATATAGAGGCACGGAGTATCCGCGCACCCTCCCGACCACGAGCTTTATTCTAATTGGCTGTCAACACTCCAAACCAGGAAGTGTTGGCAGCCATCTTGTGACTCGGTAGAACCGAGTCACAAGAAATCAGAATAAAAAACGCAAAAAACAAGAAAAGGGGGCAGGGTAGAAATTCCCTGACCCCCTAGGCCTGCTTAGGGGGTCCCACAAGGACCCCCAGGGCCCAAAAAAGCATTTTTATAATTGCGGGGGCCCAGGGAGGCCCCCGCAGCACCGGGGACCGCCACCCCCCGGGGCTTTCCATAAACATTTGCGGGGGCACACGAACGCAGCCCCGGGGACCGCCACCCCCCCGGCTTTTTAAAAAAGAAAAATAGACCTGTGTGGGGGGGCTCGAGCCCCCCCACATGCCCCGGGGACCGCCACCTCCCCGGGGCACTAATATTCAAATGCGGGGGTCCATAACGGACCCCCGAGCCCCGAGGACCACCACCTCCCTGGGGCTGTGCATGTGATGGGAGGGGGCCGCGCGGCCCCCTTCCTGGAGCCCTCCATGGCCCTGGGGGACCAACACCCCCAGGGCCGGCTCCTGCAGTGTCCCGGGGTGCCCACCCCGGGACACTGCTGTTTGCAATGACAGGGCGGGAGCCTCGCGGCTCCCGCCCTGTCGTTACAAGCTGCTGCTTCATTGAAGCGAGAGCAGGAAACCTGCTCTCGCTTCAATGAAGCAAAGCAGATTGCTTTTCCACAAGGGGAGCTGCATGTTAGCAGCTCCCCATGTGGAAAAGCAGTGGCGGCCCCTGCAGGACGCGGGGAGCCGGCGGGACCGTGGGGGCATTGGGGCTCCCCCCACGGTCCCCAACGGATAGGGCCTGCCCCGGGGGATGGGGTCCCCGGGGCAATAGAGGCCTCAGGAGGGGGGGCCACGCAGCCCCCTCCTTAAAAATGTAAAAAATGTGGCCATGCCCCAGGGGATGGGGCCCCCGGGGCCGGAATTGGCCACGGGAGGGGGTCACGCGGCCCCCTTCCCATTCAGTTTTTTTTTTAAAAATAAAAAAATGGGTCAGGCCCTGGGGGATGGGGTTCCCAGGGCCCAAAAAGGGAAAAAAGAAGGGGGGCCACACAGCCCCCCTTCTAAAAAAATCCCCCAAAAGAAGACGCGATCGTGCCTCAGGCCCCGCCCCCTCCCTTCACCACTCTGCAAACGCGCCCTGTGGCACGTTTTAAATTGGGGCATTAAGTCCCCTTGAATACTGGGGGTCACTGGGGGCCAACTAGCCCACCAGGTACCTCCAGTGCGCGCCACAGGGCTGCGTTGCAGAGAGGTGGTGCAGGTCACTCACCTTTTTACACCTCTCTGCAACGCAGCTCTGTGGCGCTTACTGGAGGTACCTGGTGGGCTAGTTGGACCCCAGGGACCCTCAGGATTCAAGGGGACTTTATTCCCCAACTTAAAACGCGCCACGGGGCGCGTTTGCACAGTGGTGAAGGGAGGGGTCGGGGCCTGAGGTGACATGTGTGCAAACATGCCCTGTGGCGTGTTTTAAGTTGGGGGATTAAGTCCCTTGAATCCTGAGGGTCCCTGGGGTCCAGCTAGCCCACCAGGTACCTCCAGTAAGCGCCACAGAGCTGCGTTGCAGAGAGGTGTAAAAGGGGCGTGGCCTCGGACCACCTCTCTGCAACGCAGGCCTGTGGCGCTTACTGGAAGTACCTGGTGGGCTAGTTGGGCCCAGGGACCCTCAGGATTCAAGGTGACCTAATACCCCAACTTAAAACGCGCCACAGGGCGCGTTTGCACAGTGGTGAAGGGAGGGGGCGGGGCCTCAGGTGACATGTGTGCAAACATGCCCTGTGGCGCGTTTTAAGTTGGGGAATTAATTCCCCTTGAATCCTGAGGGACCCTGGGGGCCAACCAGCCCACCAGGTACCTCCAGTGCGCGCCACAGGGCTGCGTTGCAGAGAGGTGGTCCAGGCCACGCCCCTTTTTACACTTCTGTGCAACGCAGCTGTGTGGCGCTTACTGGAGGTACCTAGTGGGCTAGTTGGACCCCAGGGACCCTCAGGATTCAAGGGGACTTAATCTCCCAACTTAAAACAGCCACAGGGCTTGTTTGCACACATGTCACCTCAGGCCCCCCCCCCTCCCTTCACCACTGTGCAAACACGCCCCAGGGCGCGTTTTAAGAGGAAGTTTTAATCCCCCTGCCCTATTATGTACTAGGGCCTTACAGAGGAGGTCATGCTAATGACAGGGGTACCCCAACGCATAGTGTTCCCTAGTGTATGTAGGTGTTTTCACTGTATTCTAAGTGTCTTTTAGCATAGCACTGGCTCTAGGCCTGGTTAGTCCGAGTCAGTTACCACCAGTACCCGTCTGAAAAAGTTGTGGGCACAGGATGATTTTGCAACAAGGCCTCTTTCTGCTCCTCTGTTGGTTCTTTCTGCACATGTCTTGCTTCTTCCTGCTCTTTTCTTCTTCTTTGTGGACTTCTGTTGCTTCTTTCTGCATTTATTTTGCTTCTTTCTGTGCGTTTTTTCTTCTTTCTTCACATGTCCTACCTCTGTAGGCATAGTTAGAAACTAGCATTTAAAAACCTTTGAAATTCACTTAAAAACCATAGGTTTCAGGCACGTTATAGTTATAAATTAGCATTTAAAAAACCTTTGAAATTCACTGAAAAACCATAGGTTTCAGACACGTTATAGTTAGAAATTAGCATTTAAAAAACCTTTGAAATTCACTGAAAAAACCATAGGTTTCAGGCACGTTATAGTTAGAAATTAGCATTTAAAAAACCTTAGAAATTCACTGAAAAAACCATAGGTTTTAGGGACAGTTATAGTTAGTTGGACATTTCACTTGTACAAAACCATAGAAATTCCCCCGTTATAGTTAGTTCAGCTAACTATAACTCGCGCCCACAATGCACTGCTGATGACGTCACATATTACATCACTCATGACATGGTCAGTGACATCACTGATGACATCTCAAATGACATCACTGATGACATCACTGATGACATCATCCATGTGATAATTTCATGCATCTTCTCACACCCTAATATAACTTTTGATACACCCACTATAAATTACAGACTGCCATTCTCAAAACCATAGACACTCCAACACCAATAACTACATACCCACTCACTGATTCTTAGGTTTACACACACATCCACTCACTCACCCATACAGTCACTCATACTTATGGTCAATCAGTACAGGACTATCATATGCACTCATACACCTATATAGACACTTACACACCGCCACTCATCCATAGAGGTACTCACACACCTAGTCAGTCATGCAAATAATTAATCACACTGCCATTTACTCACCTATACAGTTATACACACACCAGCTCACTCACTGATACAAATACTAGCACATTCTTACGCTCTTATACAATCACTGATACAAGTACACACTCATCTTTTAGCCACTCTCACAATGACACACTCTCACTTATAGCCATTTATATACTCCAACACACATATATACTGCCTTTCACATATGTAGTTACTCACACATGTACCACTGAGATATACATTTACTCACTAACACACCCATACACACACTCACCCACCCATACAGTCCATCACAGATGCACGCTTGAAACCATGCACCCAGTGAATCACCCACTCACACATCTATGCACAGAGTCACACACACCCCACCCACACAAACACTCAGGCACCCATACAGATACTCAGACAACCAATCAATAACCCATGTAGACACTCATGTAGCTATTCACAAACCCATGCAGCCGCTTACACACCAACAGACAGACGGATACAGACATTCACACAGTTTAGTCACTAACCCATGCATTCAGTAAGATACGTTTAATCACTCACTTATAGTCAGTCACGCACCTACTAAATCATCCATTCAGACACTTATACACCCACTCATTCTTCAATACGCCTTTCCCTATATATATTAAACATATTTAAACTTTACAGAAACACACAGTCACTGGATGATGTCATCAGTGATGTCATTTGAGATGTCATCAGTGATGTCATCAGTGATGTCACTGACCATGTCATGAGTGATGTAATATGTGACGTCATCAGCAGTGCATTGCGGGGCGCGAGTTATAGTTAGCTGAACTAACTATAACGGGGAATTTCTATGGTTTTGTACGAGTGAAATGTCCAACTAACTATAACTGTCCCTAAAACCTATGGTTTTTTCAGTGAATATATATATATATAGGCTCGTAAGGTTTAATGCAATACAGTTTCGAAACTGAGCCTCTCAAAGTACTGCTTTCTTTAGCTTACTCATAAAACGCTCAACAGGTCCGTTGGCCTGCGGCCATAAAGGTGTACTCTTCTGATGCTTTATGTTCAAATGCTCCAGAAAATGCCCCCTCATTGGGAGAAAGCTAGCATTCTTGATATAAAAGATTTTGATGTACGCATATGCATGACGGAATGTAGTGAGTAAATATTATTCATAAAAATTAGATTAAAAACAAACCTTTGAGAATGTCTGACTCTTGATTTTATTTGATCGGTGGAATCATCCTTAAATAACTCTGTGGAGTTACACCCAATTAAACATTTTGGTTTATTTTTGTACTCAGCGTGGTTCTTCACATACTGTGACATTTAAGACACTGCCTAGGCATGGTGCTTTACATACTGTGGTAGTCTGGATACTGTCCTGTGACACTGAGGAAAATGGTGTAGAATAGTGAATGCACGTGCTTTGCATACTCATGCATTGTAGAAACTTGCTTGACTATGGAGCTATACATACTAGCCTGGCTGCTGTCACCTTACATACAGGGGTACATGAATAATGTATGCACTGTACTTCAGGACCACCCGTAAAATCTATTGCTTTATAGCCAATATGATTTATAAAGTGTACTTTAAAATGATTGCTGGCAGAAGTTTTTTTCAAAACGTCTGTTGGCTTTAACCCGTTTACCGCGGCGATAATTTCGCTGCGGTGCGGGCGTTCCATTATGTGGGCGGGGCCGCGTCGGCCAACGGACGTGCGCAGCACTACCATGGTTGTGCTCGCGACGGCCGTTGGCCGACGGGCGCACTTAAAGGGTTAAGCCCCCAACATAACGCAGGGCCCACTCATTGCATTTTAGGGCTCCTGTTAAAAGCAATCCAAGGATGCTGTGTATTCTCAGTCCTTGTAATCTGGTGCTTGTAGTTTTATTTTCACATTATACATGAAAGACTACATATACTGTGAACTGCACTTGTTGGGCTGCCTGAGCTTCTCACACTTGGCCAGGGACAACTTCAGAGCTCTGCATCGATTCAGAATTTGTTTTTTTTATCCTGATCGAATCGGAGGATTACTTAGCAACACCACAGAGAGCTGTTTCAACAGATTGCCGCAAGGTTGGTGACATAGGCAAAGTGTAAAAAAGCAAACACAAGGAGATGATGGATGGAGCGCTGAAACTTTTCAGACACTCACCCCCAGTCACAGATCTGGGTTGAATCCATCATCATTCTTTAGCTCACTTCGCCACCTCAGTTCAGACCCAGCTATGCGCAAATCAGTCTTGACCCTGTGCCTCATGGGAACAGTCCAGCCCGAACTGCCAAGCCAGGTCTTCCCTGAACAGGAAACAAGCATCCTGGGACCGGTTCCTGGGTAACACCCTTCATCAGCCTGGCTAGCTTGAATCCAGTGGCAAAGTGAGCAAGGAATCCACGTGGAAGTATGTGTGCCTGGGAAGGGTACAGTACAGGGATAGAGCAGTACTGTGCAGTCAGGGCTTTAAGTGGGCTGGGTCCTGCCGGTGCTCAGCACCAGCAGTTTTTAAAAGCAGGTGCCGAGATGGGTCCCTATCGGGCTCTCCATTTTTACCCTCAGGGTGAAAAAAAAAAACCTTAACTCTGCAATAGTACAACCCGTCACTACCTTTGATGTAACTTTAAAGAGACTCTTTTTTCAGTTTTATATAGCGCAAACTTGGAGTCCTTTACATGACCACCAGTTACATTACACAAGTGCTTATTCATTTTTTGAATCACATGACGTCAAACTCGAACCTGTTTTCTCAGCTCGGTCGGCTGCTCTAGCCTTAGCCACAACCACCCCCAGAAGAGCGAGTAGCATTTTCAATATTATATACAACGAAGTGATAATTGCTGCTTATTTATCTTATGCAACTTACAATCATTGACAAAGCCAATAGTCCTGGTTTGCTGTAGGTGTAATGTTACTTGTTGTGTTATATATCTGGATGAATGGACAAAAGCAGCAAAATACCAGTGGGGCAGCACACTATGCTAAGCACAGATTTTTAGCTTAAGTGTTTTAAGCCACGCTCTTAATTACAGTGGCCACGCCCCTATGAGAGACCCCCCCTGTTTTTTCATCCCACTTAAAGCCCTGTGTGTAGTACATGTCTGGTTAGTGCATGTACCGAGGGTATGTATGTCTGAGAGGAATACATGAGCAGTGCACTCAGAGTGATTGTGTGTACTAGATGTGTGTGCTTCAAGGTGGCACAAAACATGGATATGGCAGTACTGGACAGTATGAGTGAGGTGTACGTACACTGAGTGCAAGTGGGCCTGCAAGGGTACATTACATGGAGGACTCTGGGTTCCATTTTTGGAAGTCCAGGCCTGCCTGGTGAATACACGAAGAGTAGAGGAATCCCCAGACATATTTGTGTATTGCTGCATTCCTGTAAGCTGGGTGGGACACACTGGAGGAAGGGCAGAGAGAGGAGACTCCTTTACACTTCAAAAGGGTGCTCATTGACTTAGTGATAGATCACAAGGAAAGGTCTGGACACATCTCAGGAAGGAGAAGGGGCTGATAAGGGAATCATAAAGAGTGGGGCTGGGAGCCCAGGATTAGCCTGGCTGGTGTCCAGGTGTGAACTCAAGTCACTCCCATGCCAGTACTATGAACTATGAGATTCAGAGTCTCTACTGCTGTGACAGACAGCCTTTCAACAGGAAAGAGAGAATAGTGTACTCTTCAAAAGAAGCAGAACCCCAACATAAAACTTCAAAGACTCAGACCCTTAATCACTTTGGTGTCTGGAAATAGAGTATAAGAAGGGGAGGTTGATATCCCAAAATATGTCATCTGTCAAGCTGCTAGATGACTGTGTGAGAAGGTGAAGCTCTGCAAGACTTCTGCCTGTGACCAGGACTGGGGGCTAAGGCCTGCTAGTCTCCATGCTGGGTAAGTGGACATCACCCAGGGAAACCAAGATCCAGCTTGCCTACTTGCCATGACCAATGTGCCCTATGAGGAAGAGGAGAGCATTGAGAGGAGCGAGGTTCAGTGGGGATCCCTACCGAGAGGACTCCCTTTGTGAGGTATGAGGATACAGCTGTGTGCTGATTGGTTCATTTCCCGTATGAAGGAGTGATTTGGCGACCCCCCTGTGCCAGGAGAGGGCCGCCTTGGATGGAGTCGTGCATCGAATGCTGAGAGTAGAGCGCTAACCCTGTACCACCTCGGTGAGGTGAACCCATATGCCAAAGGGGGCTACTGGGTGAAGTGATTGTGCCGATAAGTGCGTCAAGACTTATGTGTGTTTTATGGTGACCCCATATTCCAGTAGGGACTGCCGTTGTGTGGGTGATTGCATTGGAGGAGCCTGTGCTTTGCCTGCAAGTACCACAGCAACCCCACATGCCAGGAGAAACTGTCGGTACTGAGTTGCCAAAAGTTCGGTCCATTGCCCATGAAAAAGAGAATCTGAGATCTGCAGGTAGAGCCCATGCATTGAGATGTGCCCCGACCAAACCAAGGACTTTGGGAGGACATCGAGTAGGACGTCGTGCCATGGCTGGGTTCCGGTCAGGAGCTGTAGATCATCCCTCCCCCATTTGTGGAACACTGACTTACTGTGTATAAGAAGGTTAGGAGCATCTGCGATCACTGGGTAAAGCCAGCAGAGCCACACAGGAAACAGCCTGTGCCTGCTGGGTATCGGGTGAGCAGCCAGACTTCTGGAACAGAGCAAGAAGTTGCAGGTGCCTGCGGTTGGGGCACCCGCTAAAACGCTGAACGCTTCCGTGCTGCAGGCGTAGGTAAGACTTGAACTGGGTCTGTTAGGCCCCGGGGGACTCGCTACTGAAGGTGCTGCAGCACCATAGACACTTTTGACTAATTCCTAAGTGTTGGAAATGGCCCTTTTTGCAGGGTCACCTCCAAACCTTTTGCCGTCCTCCTCTTACTTTTTGCTGAATTCGTTTTTGTTGGCTCTAGGACCATTGGCATTTTAACACTGCTAAGCAATCCTTAAGTGCATGTGCTTTCTCCTTAAAACATGGTAACATTGGCTTATACCCAATTGGCATATTTAAATTACTTATAGGTCCCTAGTAAAATGAACCGCTTGTGCCCAGGCCCTGTATTTAAATGCTACTAGTGGGCCTGCAGCACTGATTGTGCCACCCACTTAAGTAGCCCTCTAAACATGTCTCAAGCCTACCATTGAAGAGCCTGTGTGTGCAGTTTAAATTGACAATTTGTCTTGAAAAAATAAACCTTTAGCCAGGCCCAAACCTTCCTTTTATATACATATAAGTCACCCTTACGTTAGGTCCTGGACAGCCAGAGTGCTGAGTGCAATGTACTTAAAAAGTTGGACATGTACTTTTAAGTTTTACATATCCCGGTAGTTGTTTTGCTACTGCAAGGCCTATGCCCATCTCTCCCATAGGAGAACATGGGGATTACCTTGTTACATTTTATAAGTGTAATTTCCAAATGGAAGAGAAAATTGGTTCAAGTTTGGTGTCTCCGGAATCCAAATTTTACATTGTAACTTAGGGTGAAGTCGGATTTTAAATTAAAATTCTGAAAATGCTCCTTTCAGAAAGTGTAGAGTAGCGAGTGCACACCTTCTCTTCATGGATAATTACATTTTTGCTTGAATTGCCAAATACATGCGTGCATCACAGCGCTGTGAACGTCCCACACAGCATATCAATGATACTTCAAGACGGGCGACAATGGCGCCCCCTGCTGTTGCACTGCTATAATGATGATACTCACCTCTTGAAATAAACCAAATTCACCACTTTTTAACCAAGTAATCCAGAGTAATCAATAGTAGTCCACTACATTTATCAGTATTTAATCCATCCTTCTTTGAATCACTCCGGAGACAGCGATGGTGACTTAGAATGTTTTATTTCGCATTTTCAAATGCCTTATGCTGCCATACAAGCTTAAACAAAGACACGTGCTTTCAACATTCCTTCGAGCCGGCATTGTTAAAACATCCCAATGCATTTCGAACTGTTAAAGTTCTTCGTCAGGGTTACTAAAAATAAATCAGAAAGAACTGCATGAAAAAACAATACAATGCATTTTGTACCTGTGCTTGGTCACAACAACTAAAATGATGACTACATTTCATCCCTAAACCCCCTCAACTTAAGTCCCCTTTATTTTCCACAACGAAATCAAGAGTACACTAAAAGCCAATTAATCCCAAAAACCCTCTCTCAGCCTCATTCCCCTTGTGCAAACTGATGCTAACGCCCTCAAATTAAAATGACAGTGAAAAACGTGCTCCCACCCATTAACACAAGGTCCATAAAAGCAAACTCAGTTCTTTTTACCTCATCGCGCCATAACCGACAATTGTTTGTATGCTTATCTTCCTCCGTATTCAGGGCATCATCGACTTCCCTCCCATTCTGACCTGTCTTAAAACCTACTCTCACACGTTTTCCCTGTAAATCTCTAATTAAGGCAAACCCTGGGTCCAACCATGTGCTGTGCTTCTTAATGAAGTAAGCTAGTGCCTAACATACCCATAATGCACTGGCCCTGTAATCAGGAACCGTGAACCAAACTAAAATAAAGCAAATATAACTAATAATTTGTGAGCAACAAGAAAAAAGTGAAACAAGTCAATATAAAACATAAATTAAAACATAAACAGTCATAAAATCGCTCATAACAACTGAATCAGTCCCTTTCAATTCACCAAAAATCCGTTGTGTGTAACAAATCAACTTCATGTTAAATTAAAATTAGATGCAGTCCAGACTAGATGACACTGTCAGCAATCCGCCCGAGATGATTTAATTGTCGTGCTGTCTCCAAAGTGGTCTTTCTCAATGCACAAGTTTATTCAGTAAACAGTAATCTTCTGGGGTGCAACTTCGCGTTTGGGACGTAGGAAATTGCTATGCAAGTGTAGAGTAGCGAGTGCACACCTTCTCTTCATGGATAATTACATTTTTGCTTGAATTGCCAAATACATGCATGCATCACAGCGCTGTGACCGTCCCACACAGCATATCAATGATACTTCAAGACGGGCGACAAGGGCGCCCCCTGCTGTTGCACTGCTATAATGAGGATACTCACCTCTTGAAATAAACCAAATTCACCACTTTTTAACCAAGTAATCCAGAGTAATCAATAGTAGTCCACTACATTTATCAGTATTTAATCCATCCTTCTTTGAATCACTCCGGAGACAGCGATGGTGACTTAGAATGTTTTATTTCGCATTTTCAAATGCCTTATGCTGCCATACAAGCTTAAACAAAGACACGTGCTTTCAACATTCCTTCGAGCCGGCATTGTTAAAACATCCCAATGCATTTCGAACTGTTAAAGTTCTTCGTCAGGGGTCCTAAAAATAAATCAGAAAGAACTGCATGAAAAAACAATACAATGCATTTTGTACCTGTGCTTTGTCACAACAACTAAAATGATGACTAAATTTCATCCCTAAACTCCCTCAACTTAAGTCCCCTTTATTTTCCACAACGAAATCAAGAGTACACTAAAAGCCAATTAATCCCAAAAACCCTCTCTCAGCCTCATTCCCCTCGTGCAAACTGATGCTAACGCCCTCAAATTAAAATGACAGTGAAAAACGTGCTCCCACCCATTAACACAAGGTCCATAAAAGCAAACTCAGTTCTTTTTACTTCATCGCGCCATAACCGGCAATTGTTTGTATGCTTATCTTCCTCCGTATTCAGGGCATCATCGACTTCCCTCCCATTCTGACCTGTCTTAAAACCTACTCTCACACGTCTTCCCTGTAAATCTCTAATTAAGGCAAACCCCGTGTCCAACCGTGTGCTGTGCTTCTTAATGAAGTAAGCTAGTGCCTAACATACCCATAATGCACTGGCCCTGTAATCAGGAACCGTGAACCAAACTAAAATAAAGCAAATATAACTAATAATTTGTGAGCAACAAGAAAAAAGTGAAATAAGTCAATATAAAACATAAATTAAGACATAAACAGTCATAAAATCGCTCATAACAACTGAATCAGTCCCTTTCAATTCACCAAAAATCCGTCGTGTGTAACAAATCAACTTCATGTTAAATTAAAATTAGATGCAGTCCAGACTAGATGACACTGTCAGCAATAAGCCCGAGATGATTTAATTGTCGTGCTGTCTCCAAAGTGGTCTTTCTCAATGCACAAGTTTATTCAGTAAACAGTAATCTTCTGGGGTGCAACTTCGCGTTTGGGACGTAGGAAATTGCTATGCAAGTGTAGAGTAGCGAGTGCACACCTTCTCTTCATGGATAATTACATTTTTGCTTGAATTGCCAAATACATGCGTGCATCACAGCGCTGTGACCGTCCCACACAGCATATCAATGATACTTCAAGACGGGCGACAAGGGCGCCCCCTGCTGTTGCACTGCTATAATGAGGATACTCACCTCTTGAAATAAACCAAATTCACCACTTTTTAACCAAGTAATCCAGAGTAATCAATAGTAGTCCACTACATTTATCAGTATTTAATCCATCCTTCTTTGAATCACTCCGGAGACAGCGATGGTGACTTAGAATGTTTTATTTCGCATTTTCAAATGCCTTATGCTGCCATACAAGCTTAAACAAAGACACGTGCTTTCAACATTCCTTCCAGCAGGCATTGTTAAAACATCCCAATGCATTTCGAACTGTTAAAGTTCTTCGTCAGGGGTACTAAAAATAAATCAGAAAGAACTGCATGAAAAAACAATACAATGCATTTTGTACCTGTGCTTGGTCACAACAACTAAAATGATGACTAAATTTCATCCTTAAACCCCCTCAACTTAAGTCCCCTTTATTTTCCACAAGGAAATCAAGAGTTCACTAAAAGCCAATTAATCCCAAAAACCCTCTCTCAGCCTCATTCCCCTCGTGCAAACTGATGCTAACGCCCTCAAATTAAAATGACAGTGAAAAACGTGCTCCCACCCATTAACACAAGGTCCATAAAAGCAAACTCAGTTCTTTTTACCTCATCGCGCCATAACCGGCAATTGTTTGTATGCTTATCTTCCTCCGTATTCAGGGCATCATCGACTTCCCTCCCATTCTGACCTGTCTTAAAACCTACTCTCACACGTTTTCCCTGTAAATCTCTAATTAAGGCAAACCCCGTGTCCAACCGTGTGCTGTGCTTCTTAATGCGAAATAAAACATTCTAAGTCACCATTGCTGTCTCCGGAGTGATTCAAAGAAGGATGGATTAAATACTGATAAATGTAGTGGACTACTATTGATTACTCTGGATTACTTGGTTAAAAAGTGGTGAATTTGGTTTATTTCAAGAGGTGAGTATCCTCATTATAGCAGTGCAACAGCAGGGGGCGCCATTGTCGCCCGTCTTGAAGTACCTTTCAGAAAGTTGGCATTTTCTTGCCTTAGCCACTTGGTGCCTGCAGCCTGTCTCTGGTCACATGACTGGGGGTAGTAGGCAGTTAGGCTTTGTGTATTTCTCCTAGACAGCCACACAATGGGAGCTTAGGTGTGTCTGAATGGGCCATCACTGGCAGGATGGGAGGGAGGAGCTGGGGCTAGCCTCACTTACACCTGAATAGGCTGTGTCCCGTCTCCAAACAAAGGGCTGCATACCCCCCTGTAGTTAGTCTAGAGTCAGGGAAGGGAGGGCAGGGCATCTGTGCACTTCAAAGTCATGCCTCTAGCAGCTTCTCCCCACTTCAAAGGCACAACTGTGTATAAAAGAAGGACCTCAGACACCACCACTTCAGTACACTTCTGGACCTGAGGATATTCTGCCAGGAAGGACTGTTGTGCTGCTGAAGGACTGCCACTCTGCTGGACTGCACTTTCCTGGACTCCTGCTTTGCTGGGCTCACCTACTGCCTTCTTGCCTGGGTGAGGAGGACTTGACCTGCATCACTTGAGCCCAGAGTGACTCCAAGAGCTAGTTTGCTGGCCACTGGATCTGAAGCCTCAGGAACATAAAAGGCTTCCAATCATCTTGCACCTGCACATGGACTCTGCCATCTGTGAGTCTGCCTTGCCAAGTGGTGCCACCCCAGCCCTGGAACCTTGGAGGTGGGCCTAAGGTGCTTGCCAGCGGAACCAATGCATCTTCTCTGCTGAGCGGTGCATCCCCGAGCAGAACCAATGCATCTCCTCAGCTGAGCGGGGCACCCCCGAGCAGAACTGATGCTTCGCTGCTCCGGTGTGGATTGGGCCAGTCGCAAAGACTCTCATCACCCACCGCAGTTCTCGGAACCGACGCATCACCCCAGCAGTGTGGTGCATCCACATCCCAGCTTCTTGCATCTCTCGTCGATGGCAGCCTCGACGATGATGACAGACTCTGCATCGCATCCTCGTAGCTCCTCAGAACTGATGCATCGCCAGCTGCTTGCCCTATTCCTGACACCGGACTTCATATTGCAAGCCCCTTCAGCGGGATCCTCAATAAAGATGCAACAGGACCTCACACTGCAGCCTCGCCGCATCCTGGGACCGACGCATCGATTGGGCTGCGTGGCACATCTTCGACTTGGATCCACGCAAAACTCTGCAACCAGGATTTAAGGTACTCTGTTTAGTGGGTCTAACTGGGTCCCTGTAGCTGGCCTATGTTCCATCGCGGTCAGCCTGAACTTGTGACTTTGTCCCGCCCAGCGCGACCAGATATGTCCAATGGTGCTTTGTGCTGTTTGGCACTATTTTTCACTATAAACTTAAAAATTCAATATCTCCAGTTCTACCAATTGGATTTTTGTCATTTTGGTCTTGTTTAATTTATTAAAAATTACTCTATTTTTATATATCTGTTGTAGGCTCCTTTCATAGTGTGTTTTCACTGTTTTGCTGTTTGAAGTGTTGCACAAATACTTTACACATTGCCTCTAAGTTACGCCTGCCTGCTCTGTGCTAAGCTACCAAGGGGGTGAGAACAAGTTAATTTGGGGTTTGATTGTGCCTAACCCTGACAAGGATTGTGGTTGCTGCTTGACCAGGTCAACCAACAACCCAATTTCTTACACTGAGTCAAAGGTGAACTCTTAAGTAAGGCCTACTAGTGAGCATTCGCTGGATGCTGCCAACAGTGAATGAGGAATAACGCCGACCATATTGCAAGGACGAGGGTGGGACAGGGATTTGACAGAGAAACACTAGAGCCCCGACCTCAAGGGGATTGTGTTGTTGCTTACAAATGTAGTTATTTCTTTGAACATGTAGTGTTAGAAATAAAATACTTCTTTTTCATACCAAAATTAGTATTTGACTGGAAACTTATTTATTCATATTGCTGAGTGCATTTTGAGTTATGAGTCGCGTTCACTAACATGTATCTACACTCCCTGCTCCCCCTCCCTCCCCCAAAGGAGCCTTTGACTGCTCAAACACAGCTACCACTGAGACTCAATTGCAAAAAGGGTACTTGGCTTCGTTGCTCAGGATCCATAGTAGGTCGGGGCCCATGGACATCAGGAGTAAAAGGCCTCAAGCACCATTGTTAGGTCCAGTAGCCCCTGCGTGCCCTGTGGCCCTCTGAGATGGGTTCTGACATATAGAAATGCAAATATTGGATTGCTTCCCTCAGTAGTGTCGGGAAGAAACAGCAGTGTCATTAAAAAAAATACCTGGAAAAAATGCTTAGGAACAGAACTGTTAATGTGGGTAAGTGAAATTGCAGCAAACATGAATACCATATAGTGTTGCCATGCCATGCTAGTAGTAGGTAGGGGAATAGCAGGGCCGGCACTAAATCGGACTGACCGGGACAGCGCACTGGGCAGAAAGCTAATTTGGTGTTTTTTGTGGGGGAGGGGGGTCATTTCGGTGTGCCAGCAGGAGGTGTGAGGGATATGGAATGAGGGCAGGGGGTTGATGGGGTTTCAGGCAGGTCGCTCCCCACGCCGCACAGCACCACCTGTTGTGCCCGTGTACCTTGCTCCCTACCCTCGCTGCTGCTGCGAGTTCGAGGCCCTCCTCCACCCGCAGGCTACCCCCTGCGCCTCATCCCTGGTGGCCAGTGGGGAACCGTAAGTCTCTGTGTGCCCCCTGTGCCCCCTTATGATTGACTGTCTGCTTTCTGTTTTTTCTTCTGTACCTTCGTTGCCAGTGTAATTTCGTTTTGCCCCCTGTGCCCCTTTTTACTGTCTGCCTTCTGTTTTTCTTCTGTACCTTCGTTGCCAGTGTAATTTTGTTTTGCCCCCTGTGCCCCCTTCTGCTTGATTTTGTTGTATTGTTCTTTTTCCATTTTTAGCCTGTATTGTGCCCTGCGTTTTTCCGCCCGTCTCCGCTCTCCCTTTCCCGCCGCTGCGTCCCCTGCGGCCCCGCCCCCCGCACGCCCATTCATCCCGCTCCCCCTCCCAGCTGCTCCTCCCTCCCACCTCCCCTTCTTATGGCAGCCGCTGCGCGGTGAGGAGAGCGACCCTTGACCCTGACTCAGGCAAGTCGCTCCCCACGCCGCACAGCACCACCTGTTGTGCCCGTGTACCTTGCTCCCTACCCTCGCTGCTGCTGCGAGTTCGAGGCCCTCCTCCACCCGCAGGCTACCACCTGCGCCTCATTCCTGGTGGCCAGTGGGGAACCGTAAGTCTCTGTGTGCCCCCTGCGCCCCCTTATGATTGACTGTCTGCCTTCTGTTTTTTCTTCTGTACCTTCGTTGCCAGTGTAATTTCGTTTTGCCCCCTGTGCCCCTTTTTACTGTCTGCCTTCTGTTTTTCTTCTGTACCTTCGTTGCCAGTGTAATTTCGTTTTGCCCCCTGTGCCCCCTTCTGCTTGATTTTGTTGTATTGTTCTTTTTCCATTTTTAGCCTGTATTGTGCCCAGCGTTTTTCCGCCCGTCTCTGCTCTCCCTTTCCCGCTGCTGCATCCCCTGTGGTCCCGCCCCCCGCACGCCCATTCGTCCCGCTCCCCCTCCCAGCTGCTCCTCCCTCCCACCTCCCCTTCTTATGGAGGCCGCTGCGCGGTGAGGAGAGCGACCCTTGACCCTGACTCAGGCAGGTCGCTCCCCACGCCGCACAGCACCACCTGTTGTGCCCGTGTACCTTGCTCCCTACCCTCGCTGCTGCTGCGAGTTCGAGGCCCCTCCTCCACCCGCAGGCTACCACCTGCGCCTCATCCCTGGTGGCCAGTGGGGAACCGTAAGTCTCTGTGTGCCCCCTGTGCCCCCTTATGATTGACTGTCTGCCTTCTGTTTTTTCTTCTGTACCTTCGTTGCCAGTGTAATTTCGTTTTGCCCCCTGTGCCCCTTTTTACTGTCTGCCTTCTGTTTTTCTTCTGTACCTTCATTGCCACTGTAATTTCGTTTTGCCCCCTGTGCCCCCTTCTGCTTGATTTTGTTGTATTGTTCTTTTTCCATTTTTAGCCTGTATTGTGCCCTGCGTTTTTCTGCCCGTCTCCACTCTCCCTTTCCCGCCGCTGCGTCCCCTGCGGCCC
The DNA here is from genome assembly GCA_963921515.1 of Calotriton arnoldi. Classification (NCBI taxonomy): domain Eukaryota; kingdom Metazoa; phylum Chordata; class Amphibia; order Caudata; family Salamandridae; genus Calotriton; species Calotriton arnoldi. Next base: position 257,668 of record CAWUFW010010582.1, on the reverse strand, counting down.
GCCCCCCCGCACGCCCATTCGTCCCGCTCCCCCTCCCAGCTGCTCCTCCCTCCCACCTCCCCTTCTTATGGCGGCCGCTGCGCGCCCAGCGGGCGCCCCGCTGGCGCGCCAAAGGCGCACCTAAGGCAAGCCCGTCTGCGCCCGTCCGCGCCTGGACCGCGCCCAGCACCAGACCCCCTGGTCCCCGCGACCGCCACAACGACCAACGCCACTACGATGCCAGCACCCTCCACGCACTCAACACCAGACGATCACACACCTGCTACCTGGCCGCCCCGAAGTGCACCCAAGGACCCTTCTCCTGCCGGAACTGCAGCTTCACCAGCCTCCGAGCCGCCAAACCGCCCGCCGAGAAAGGACGCAACCACCTCAGATGCATCCTACTCAACACCCGCTCCGCACGCAAACACGCCGTCGAACTCTGGGACCTGATCGACACGTCCACCCCGGACGTCGCCTTCCTGACGGAGACCTGGATGAACGCATCCTCTGCGCCCGACATCGCCATAGCCATCCCGGACGGCTACAAGATCACCCGCAGGGACCGCACCAACAGAGTAGGAGGTGGAATCGCCATCGTCCACAAGAACACCCTCAGGGTCTCGACCAGCACCGACGACACCCTCAGCATCGCCGAACACCTGCACTTCCAGATCCACACGACCCCAACACCACCCTCAGAGGAACGCTCATCTACAGACCCCCCGGACCCCGGCCTCAGTTCAGTGACTCCATCGCCAACTTCGTCAGCACGCACGCCATGGCCTCCACAGACTACATCCTCCTCGGAGACCTGAACTTCCACCTCGAGAACACCAACGACACCAACTCCACCACCCTGATCGCCAACCTCGCCAACCTCGGACTCAGACAGCTCGTCACAACGCCCACCCACTCCGCCAGCCACACGCTCGACCCCATCTTCTCCGCAAGCTCCCACGTCTCTTTCAGTCACACCACCGAACTCCACTGGACCGACCATCGCTGCATCCACTTCACCTTCCAGAAACCCACCACGCACCACCGCACTCAACAGATCCCCCGCCGCAGCTGGAGCAAAGTCAACGATGTCCAGCTTAACACCACCCTCACCCGGAGCCCACCCGCTGACCCTACCGACACCGCCGCCCGCGACCTCAGGCGATGGATCGACGACTGCACCAACACTCTCGCCCCGATCAAGAAACCCTCCAACAGACACACCGACAAGAAATCCAGCTGGTTCACCGCGGACCTCCAGGCCTCCAAGCAAACCTGCCGGAAACTAGAGAAGAAATGGCACCGCGAACAGACACCGGACAGCCATGAGGCCCACAAGAACGCCATCCGCAGACACCATCACCTCATCAGAACCGCCAAAAGGGCCTCCTTCAAGGACCGCCTCGACAACAATGCACACAACAGCAAAGAGCTCTTCAACATCGTGAAGGAACTCTCCAACCCCAACCCCAGCTCCAACGCCAACGACATCCCACCATCGCAAGACCTGTGCGACTCCCTTGCCACCTTCTTCCACCGCAAGATCGCAGACATCCACGACAGCTTCAACAACCTGACCGCCTTGACAGCCAACGACACCTCGGACCCCCCGGCCACCATCCGCATCGACCCCATGCTCACCTGGACCAACGTGAACGACGACGACACCATCAAAATCATGAACACCATCCACTCCGGCTCTCCGTCAGACCCGTGCCCGCACCACATCTTCAACAAAGCTAGCGCCACCATCGCACCCCATCTCCGCAAAGTCATCAACATCTCCTTCGAGACTGCGACCTTCCCGGAGAGCTGGAAGCACGCAGAGATCAACGCCTTACTCAAGAAACCCAAGGCGGATCCGAGAGACCACAAGAACTTCCGGCCCAACTCCCTGCTCCCATTCCCGGCGAAGGTCATCGAGAAGATCGTCAACAGACAACTGACCCGCTACCTCGAGGAGAACAACATCCTGGACCCATCCCAGTCCGGGATCCGCAGCAACCACAGTACCGAAACTGCCCTCATCGCCGCCACCGATGACATCAGGACCCTGCTGGACAACGGTGAAACCGCGGCCCTCATCCTCCTGGACCTCTCAGCCGCCTTCGACACGGTCTGCCACCGCACCCTACGCACACGCCTCCACAACGCAGGGATCCAAGACAAGGCTCTGGAATGGACCACCTCCTTCCTCTCCGGCAGAACCCAGAGCGTCCGCCTCCCCCCATTCCGTTCCGAAGCCTCCGAGATCATCTGCGGCGTACCCCAAGGATCATCCCTCAGCCCGACACTGTTCAACATCTACATGGCACCGCTCGCCCACGTCGCCCGACTGCACGACCTCAACATCATCTCCTACGCCGACAACACCCAGCTGATTCTCTCCCTCACCAAGGACCCCCTCACCGCCAAAGCCAACCTCCACGAAGGAATGAAGGCCGTCGCCGAGTGGATGAAGAAGAGCCGACTGAAGCTGAACTCGGACAAGATGGAGGTCCTCATCCTCGGCTCCACCCCGTCAGCCTGGGACGACTCCTGGTGGCCAGCCAGACTGGGAGCAGCACCGACACCCACCGACCACGCACGCAACCTGGGGGTCATCCTCGACTCGCCACTCTCCATGACCAAGCAGGCCAAAGCCGTCTCGTCCTCCTGCTTCAACACCCTACGCATGCTCCGCAAGATCTACAGGTGGATCCCCACCGAAACAAGAAGAACGGTCACCCAGGCCCTCGTCAGCAGCAGGCTGGACTATGAAAACGCCCTCTACGCGGGAGCCTCGGCCAAACTCCTGAAACGACTGCAACGCATACAGAACGCCTCTGCACGCCTCATCCTCGACATCCCTCGCCACAGCCACATCTCACCCCACCTGAGAGACCTGCACTGGCTCCCCATCAACAAGAGGATCACCTTCAAGCTCGTTGTCGCGTCGCGCGGCTCGCAGCACATCAAGGACGCGACAGGGTGAGTAGTTTCACGTCTTTATTTGGTTCTCGTGATCGGCAGTATGGCGCTGCGTTCCCCGTGCCCCGGCCTCTCACCTCCAGGTCCTGTATCCAATCACTCTCCCATCCCCCGCCCTTGACCGGATGTAGTGTCCGGTGTCCCCTGTTCTCCCCCGACCCTGAGCCCCAGGGTCTTAGTGCCATCCTGTGGGCACGACATCTCCCCCTTTGTTGCAAACAAAAGTTCTTGCCACTTGTCCTGTCGTGACGGTGATCAGAGAGAGAGAGAGAGAGAGAAGAGAGAGAGAGAGAGAGAGAGAGAGAGAGAGAGAGAGAGAGAGAGAGAGAGAGAGAGAGAGAGAGAGTATCTCTGTGAACTGGTGGTCTCTTCACATCTCTTCGATTAGTCTCTTGGTCTTTTGCATTCCCTCTTTGGTCGCTGTTCTCCGACAACTGGTGATGTATCTTCCTGCCAAATCTCTCTGGTCAGTTCCTTCTTTGGCATGTCTCCTTCTTCTTCCGCTTTCACCTCCTTGAAGTGGGAGCTGTTTCTTGTGACCTGGTGCTGGCCGGCGGTAGCTGTAATCATGGGCCCGTTTACTTTCACCACCTTCAGCGGATCCTTTGCGAACGCGCTGTCCGATTTCCTCACCTGCCGTTGTTTTACGAGCACCATGTCTCCTTCCTCTAGCTCGTGAGGCGTTGCATGTCTTCTTTGATCGGCGTATTCTTTCATTTTTGCCTTCTGTCCCATATCTCTGATGACGACGTCCTCCTGGTCTGTTTTTTTTTTTTCTTTTGTCTGCGGCAGTCTTGTCCTGCTCACTCGCCCTAGTACCAGTTCAGCGGGGCATCTCCCCGTGGAGCTGTGTGGTGTGTTCCGATAGTCCCTCAGTACCTGGCACAGGGCTTGTCCGATTGATACTTGTGTTAGCTTTGCTCTTTGCACCGCCTTTTTGATGGTCCCCATGAACCGCTCGGCCATCCCATTTGCTTGTGGCCACAGTGGCGTTATTCGTCTGTGATTTATGCCTAGGTACGCCATGAACCTTTTGAATTCCTCCCCTGAGAATGGTGGTCCATTGTCTGTTTTCAATGTCTGTGGCGAGCCCCATGCAGCAAAAATGTCATCCAACACTGACCCACGCACACAAAGCACTCCACAACACCGGACCGGCATACCTCAACAGACGACTCACCTTCTACACCCCGAACCGCCAGCTCCGCTCCGCCGACCTCGCCATCGTCCCCCGCATCCGAAGAGCGACCACCGGCGGAAGATCGTTCTCCTACCTCGCCGCCAAGACCTGGAACACCCTCCCCATCCTCCTACGGCAGACCCAGGACCTACTAACCTTCAGGAGGCTACTCAAGACCTGGCTGTTCGAGCAGTAGCAGCACCTCCTCCCCCCCCCCCTGCCAGCGCCTTGAGACCCTCACGGGTGAGTAGTGCGCTTTACAAATGTTCTGATTGATTGATTGATGCTGAGGTACATTAAGGGCTGATTACAAAGTCTTTAACGGGACCCGATTGAAACCAAGTGTGATGGACGAGCTGCAGTTTGCATAACATTATGTCAGGCAGCTCCCTGCTGCGCCCCTAGGAATATTTGGCAACCCGGGTCTGGGCGCAGCTCGTCCAAGCCCAAGTGCAGCCCTGGGGAGTAGGTTAGCTGGTGGGTTTGGCTTGCAGATCCTTGCATTGTGGGATCGGTGTTTCGGGGTCCACCATATTGGGAACTGCCACTTATTCTTCCTCATAAGACTTTGACTCGGAGCTAGAGAGAAAATAGACACAAAAATGATAAAATTAGGGAAGAGAAAGACGATAAAACAGTGATAATGATAGAAACTAGGGAAAAGAATCTGCAAGAGAGATAAAGTGAAAGGAGTGTATGGTGGTGGATTAGGTGGTGGATTTCAAAGGTATGAGGTGGAATAAGTGCTACGCATCCTTGGCATTTGCATCCCTGATGGCGTCGGCGGTAGGCTTCTCAGAAATCTTTAGGCTCTGGTATTTACTATTTCACAAGCCCTGCTTGTCGTACAAGGAGTCGCGGCTCCTGGAGTGAGTGCTGCGGGGCGGGGGAGGGGCAGGGTGGGGGGGTAGTAAACTCCGGCATACGGCCGAACGGAGGTAAGTACAGAAATGAATAAATAAAACGAATTAGCGCAATGTAATTCGTTTTATTTATTTGTTTCTGTACTTACCTCCGTTCGGCCGTATGCCGGAGTTTACTAACCCCCACCCTACCCCTCCCCGCCCCCCCGCAGCACTCCCTCCAGGAGCCGCGACTACGTATAAGATGTGGCGTTGTCTTCTACATTAATATTGGCGATTCCTCGGAATAGACGTCTCCGGCTCAGGAATAGTGCGTTAGCGACATCTCGTGGCCATGACATGAACATCTTTTAGGTGGATTTTCTCTGCTCTACTAAATACGCATTGTGACACCAATAGTTTCTTCCTTTTGCACCTTTGTCCAATCTCTTTTTAAAATAAAGTTAGAAATGATGTGGGGTGGGGTGGGGTGGGAGCACGCCAGCTGCTGTTTATCAGCAGACTACTGGACCCCCAGCAGTCCTGCACGTACGGGAGCAGAGGGCTCTGGTACGATGGCATCTCTAGGCGGTCTCTGGCTGTGCATATTCAATCAAACCTACATCGAAAGAGTGGGGAGACGTGGGAGAGAGAATACAGTTGCTCCTAATAAAAATCTCGGCATACTGTCTTCTGTTAGTGTGCGCATTCTCTTGTCTGATGATGTGCTTCAAGCATTCTTGTTCAAAGGTTTGCGCGGAGAAAGTAAATTATTTGTTTTACTTGGAGATCTGTGATGTAACGGACCTGGGCGGGAGGGTTGAAAGTATTTACTGCATGAGCACCCAAAGCTTTCATTTATTAAAGAAAAAATTCAGAGTTTTTATGCATCAAATTACATTTTTAAATCATAAACCTTTAATGCGTAAAAGAAAGCAAAATGGATTTTTAAGTAAACATGGCTAATTTTTTAAATGATCAACATCATATGAGTAATAGGCCTGCACGAAATTTAAATTACAGTGAAGTAATTCGTATAATTTCAGGAATTTTGTATTGCGCTTGTTACATGAAATTCCCCAAATCATGCTATTACCTCCCTTTGCATAATTATGCCCCATTTGCGGTAAAAATATACTGAGGATGCGCCAACCGTGGTAAAAAATGACCGCAAACGCACAGAAGCAACAGACGTGAGCAACTGTTGTTCACAGTGCTTTTTTTTTTCTTGCACTCATTTTTTAATAACAAAGTGCTTATTTACAAGCCCTTTGTGCTGCCGGTACGTCACTTTTTTTGACGCACCGGCGGCGCAGTGTGCTGGCCCATATTTACAAGGCCACGCAAAGCCACCCTGCATGGCTTTTCATGGCCTTGTAAATACAGCCCCTTTTGATGCATCACTTTGTGTGAAACGGGCATGCCATGGGTATTGCTGTGGGTGTTCCCACGCAGTACCCATGGATTCTGCTGTGTTCCCAGATTTATAACGTTTCGTAAAGTTGGGAATGCGCCAGAATCCTACTCCTTACCAGGGGAGGCATAAGGAGGCACAATGAGAAGAAATACTTTTATTTCGCCTCGTTGATTCCTCTTTCTATGCGTGCTGCAGAAGAAAGAGGAAACCGCCATCAATGATTGTTTTTGTGCAGGAATGTGACCCTTCCTGCACAACAACAATCATCCCCGCAACGCAGGTACCCTAGCGCCACGGTGTAAGAGTGCGTGCGTTGGTGCATGGCAGCCAAATGTGCGTCAGTGCAGGGGAAAGCACATGGATGCGTCTTATTGTTGTAAAAATGACACATCCTTGTGCTTTTAAAATGATGCAACTTGGTGCAGCAAAATGGCTTGCGGCGCCGTGTCATTTTGTTGTAGATAAGGCCCAAAGGGGCTTATTCACAAGCCCCTTGTGCCGCCGATGCGTCACTTTGTAAGTGGGAAAAAGTGACGCACCGGGGGCACAAAGGGGGTTGTAAAGAAGCCCCCAAATGCTTTCTCCACCGTAATTCTGCCAGAATTGCACGTAATTATGCAATAGCAAATTACACAAATTTTGCACACCTGACATATGCAGCACCTTAATTGTCGGGGGTTCTGTCTGTGATTGGAGCCTCACATTTTGATGTGGAAAGACTTGTAACCAAAACCGGAGACTTACAATTAGGGCAGGCTGGTGGCTATTGTTGGTTGACAGAGCTAGGCCTGAGCAAAGTGAGTCAAACATTAGTCAAGTTCTTCCTTTACCAACTCGCCTAAATTGCATTTATGGACAGATCACTTTACCTCTCACTTCCTCGTATTCCTGAACCATGACATTTGAAGCTGTGACCATTCAATTCTCAGAAAGAGCAATTCCAAAAAGCCTTGCTAACATGTGGTTCAATAGAATACATGGCTGCCACAAACTGAATTGTCTCTTGGCTTACCCAAGGTATGCCCACTTGTGGAGCTACTGAGTTACATCTGATTTTAATGCCTTTTCTGATATTTTCACCAATTGCATATTCCATCCTGGCTTCCCACTCTGACCAAACTATGTGAACCTAGAGAATTACTTTTCTTCACTCCTCCTCCTTGTTCGTGATCATCATATTTGAGAGCACCTTGAAACAATCCAGTTGAGGATGAATGCTGTGCAAAAAAATCTCATGTTTATGGCCTAATATATAATAATTCCATCTGTACCAATAAAGACATTTATAACAAGCGTAAGACTTGACCTGACTCTTGAGTCACTGGCAAAATATTCAAGGCAGAAAGGGTGTGGTTCACTAAATCTAAAAAAACAAAAGGTCACTCAGTGCACTGATATATCTAATCTGAAAGTGCTAAAGTGAAACAATCCAAACCACGCTTTTTTTAATTTAAAAGTTTGTATCTGAGCTACAAATAAGCTAAATGGCAGTTATCGGCACTTGCAGCAGGACTGGTGACCCAGACTGAGCTCAGAGCGATCTCCTCAACTGCTGTATCGATGCTGTTCCAGACAGGATGCAGCCTCTCATGACTTATTTTTTGCATGTAATTTAGCTGCAGACAACAACTGGACCCAGACCTCTACTTACTGCTGATTCAACCATGCCTGGCCCCTGCCCTCCCTCCAGAGGCACAGTAACTCTCTTGATGTATTTACAGCGGTGTAGGAAGGGGGGTGCGGTGGGTGCGGGCCGCCCCGGGTGTCATCACTGAGGGGGGTGACAAAATGGCAAAAAGATGTGTTTTTAAAATAAAAAAATTACACTTGCAACTGTAAGTATCTTATTTTTCCTACTTTCTTTAATAATTTCAATAGGGGGGGGGGTTGACAAGAAATGTTCTGCACCGGGTACCACCTGGCCTTGCTACGCCACTGTGCATTCCCATACCTGTGGATGGAGATCCCAGAGAACGCGGACTAAAGATTTTGAGAGTGGGGTAGCTTGACCGCCTTTTGACTAGGAGTTTAATGTGGTGGTTATGTAATTTTGAATTTCTGAAGCATACAGACAACCAAAGGTCTCTCGGTGCTAAACCGGAAATGACCTGCGATACAAAGAAATGTTGAGGAAGGAAATGTTTGCTTTTTTCCCCCAGAACATGTGTTGTGTTATGTCTATTTGTATCGTGCACTAATCACCCGTGAGGATATCCAGGCGCTTGCACATGCCCACTGCTGAGCTGGTCCAGTGAAGCAGCTTGTTGCGTGCCTAGTCCTTGAATACAAAAGCTGCTGGTTAAGATTGAAGAAATTGGTGGTGGTTGGCACGTGTGGCTGGTGTTCAAGTTTTTAATTCACCTTAGAAAACTTGCTATCTTCTGGTTAAATGTAATCCAATTACATCTAAATAGTGGACACCGCATGGTATGAATATATGGCGGTGACTGCACTAGGATGGCAGAGTCAGCAGTAGATGAGACTTTGAGGCAGATTTTCAAAGAAGTTACACAATGCAGAACAGAAGCCAAAATTGCTGTGCTGCATTGCGTGACAAAGAGGGGGCAGGAGACCACCATATCTATAGAGATAAGGTCTCGCCTCCCCCTTTTCCTAGCACCAGCACTGATTTCAGCTGCCGTGCGCCAGGCACACACCTAAGCGCCATAGCGCTAAGGTGCATGCCTGAGTTTAGCATAGGGTGTGTACAGGAAGGGTACCCTTCCTGTACAAAATACCATTCCTAGACAAGTTCAAACACTTTTTCCACTTTGTATTTGTGCTGCACAGTGCAGCATGCATGCAAAGTAGGAAAAGAAAGGAGAAATGAAAACATTTATCCTCTTAACGCCCCCTTTCAGATGGTGTTAACTTTTGGCACTAAACACTTCTACAATTGCTTGTAGAATGAGTTTTGCGTCAAAAGGCATGGGTGGTTGCAGGGGAACGCCCCCTTGGCACCCATGTAATGCCCCTTGGCGCTAAGTAATGCAAAGCAATGCTTCTCCCTGCTTTGTGTTACTTGTAGGATACTTTCCAATGCAAAACAAGTTTTGAGCTGGAAAGCAAATTGGTAAAAAAACCATTTTGTGCTGCTTAGCGTCACTTTTGTGATGCTAAGCAGCGTAAAATGTTTAAAAATCTAACCCTAAATATAGAAAAAGTTGCCTAGTGTGTCATAAGCCACTTTTATGTCAAAGTGAATAATGAGGGAAGAAGTGTACTGCAGATGTAGAGGAAGAGAGTCCTGGGGTGGGGATAAGGGAAAGACAGATCTAAGAAGATAACACTTTCCAGCTATAAGAAGATTTTCTACAAAAACGTTGAGCTATAAGAAAAGATATCAATGAACACAAAGAGCGAGATGGGACATAGAACTCGGTGGAACTCCAGTAGTTGTAGGCAATGGGTCAGAGAAAATTACCCAAATGGACCGTTTGATATTTATTACTTAAAAAACAGAAGAGAATCAGGCAACAACAGTCCCATTGAGTCCACAGTCCTTTAATCTAGAAAACAAAATGGAGTCATTAACAGCATCCAATGCTGCTAATAAATCAAGCAAATCAGTGCAAAGTTGGTATTATTATGCACAGGCATCATGAAATCATCAAGAACTGCCCTTCTATAGGGGTGAACCCCACCTGTGCATCATTCTGCAGGTTGTTGGACTCTAGAAAGGAACATGATTGGTCTGTTACAAAAGCCTCCAAAACATTTCATCCATAGGTAGGAGGGCAATAGACACATAATGAGAAGGTAATTCAGGATCTGACCAAACCGTTTTTCAGTTCGGAGGGACCTACACCAGAGAACAGTGACAAGTTGACTAATTGTAAAATAACCTTATTAATATCCGGAATCTTCAGATACATAATTTGAGGAGGAATACGGTCACTATGAAAACCTGATTGACATTTTTTAATGATGCAGGATAGATCGTCAAGCACACGTGTTAAATTGTCATAAAAAATAGAGAAAATGATTCAATGTTCAGAGAGGGCATGTTGGAAGAATGAGTAATTAAAATAGAGGATAAAATGATAGTCAATTTGTAAGTAAAGAAGTACGCTAACGAGAACAGAACTTTTGTGTATAAAAAGCGCAACTGTGGGAAGTGGATAGTTCCTCAATTATTTTAAAAGGTTCTTTTTATAAGTTATTTGCCTTCTCTATGCTGGAGTTGGAAAACCTAAGGAGCACACAGTGAATAGACTTTTTTCTATTGTGACAGCTTGTCCGTGAATTTTAATATGAGCTCTGTTTAATAGGGGGCTTCTCGTTTGCGCCTAGTTTGCTGAACCTCAAGTTTCAGTTTGGCAAAGGGTTGAATAATTCAAAGGATTCAGGAAACCAAGCGAAGATTTTGGGCATGATTAGGTCTTGGCGGATGGGATACTCTGTCACAAACGTGGCGGATATACCGTCTGCCGATTTACATCCCATTATATCCTATGGAGATCGTAATATGGCGGACGGGATATCCGTCACGTTTGTGACAAGGTATTTTCCGCCGAGATCTAAATAAGGCCCTTTATTTTGACTCTTTTGTTTATATTTGGTCTGGGGCGCTATTTGATATGCAATGGTATTAGTCCACTTAAAATAGTGGAACTGGAATCAAGGTGGTCAAAGTTAGGAGAGGACGTGAAAGCCTTATGTAATACTTTGGAGTTAAGTTTTGGCCAAGCTCTAGAGAAAGTGACAGATTCGTCAATCTAGATGGTAATGTCTGCAGATTTAAGTTGAAAAGAAATGTAAAAATGATCAGTCCATGTCATAGGAAAAGAAGAAACTGACTTAATCCATGCGATAAGAGCCCGTAAATCATCCAAAATAGGCCCTGCAGTATGGCTTCTAATCAATTGCAACAAACACTACCCAGCATGCGAGTTGATAGTTGCTTAGAAGTAATATTGTCAATGTACTGTGCAAGGTGCAGATTTGAATCATCAAGAATATGAGGACGTTTTCATGACACATGACGCGGACATGAAGTCGAAGAGTGTGTGAATCGAGGTAGTAGGGGATCTAGGTGGATGCAGTAGCGGCTCGTAGTGGGAGTGTTGCGGGGCGGTGGGGCGGGGGAGGGGCAGGGTGGGGGGTAGTAAACTCCGGCATACGGCCGACCGGAGGTAAGTACATAAATAAATAAAACAAATTACATTGCGCGCGCTGCAAAGCCATTTGCGTTGCAGCGCACGCAATGTAATCGTTTTCTTTATTTGTTTATGTACTTACCTCCGGTCGGCCGTGTGCCAGAGTTACTACCCCCCACCCTGCCCCTCCCCGCCCCGCCCGCAGCACTCCACTACGAGCCGCTACTGGGTGGATGATAGGTAAGCATAATGGAGAAAGAGGGTTTGGTTGATAAAACTAGGGTTGTGGTTAAAACTGTATGGGAAGCTGGGGTTTGTACCTTCTTCAGGTTTGAATTGTTGTATTCGCAGATGGTCCCATTTGACATTATTCTGGCCTCTTGAAGTTCTTCATTTCCATTGTTTGTGGCATATTTTTGGTTGCTGCCTTAACTTGCCGGGCTGTCTCCAGCACCCTGTTTCTCGGGCCCCCTCAATCCCTTCTTTAACAAGGGAAATGCGATATGGGAGCAGAATTCTGAACAACCCCATATGTCGGCTTTCAAACTCTGCTTGGTGTCTATATGTTGGCTAGTTCTTTAATCCTTAAAAATGTCCAGCTACATCTGAATGATTATATCAGTACTGCTTTGTATTATACAAACCACGGAACATAAACCTATTTAACTTGTGCTTATGTCAGCTGTCTATTTTTTAATTGTGAGACCTCCCCAGCATGTGTCCATAAAATTGACCTTTTGTCCTGAATTTTGATACTTTGTCCTGAATTTTGACAGTCACCATCCTGAATTTGCTTCCATGCCAGGTGGTCACCCTAGGACACAGGCGAGGAACACCATGAAGAAGTGGACAAAACAGGAGTTGGGCAGGGGTGGGGAGAGGAGGACTGTAGGGGCGGTAGTGGTATCAGAAACACAGAACGATAGTACGGGGGCCGTGGTACTCCTGTAAAACATATTAACAATATTGAAAAAGCCAAGTCAGACCATTAATGCCAATATTTGGGTATGCCTATATATATATATATATATATATATATATATATATATATATATATATATATATTATCTACTGGCGGTCGCCAGTAGATAGTTATAGTAGGACCTATTTTCCATAGGAAATCCGCGACATTCTATCTGAAATAACTCTCTTGCCGGTTGACGTATCTTCGCGAAATTTTCAAACTTTGTGGGGCGCTCCGGTCCGCTCCTACCCTGAAAGTCTCGGGGTGATTCGTTAAGCGGTGGCCGAGAAAAGGGGGTCCCAAACGCGTTTTCCCCATTCATTTTTCCATAGGAAACTTTAGACACGGCTACAGCCCGAACTGCTGAACGGAATTACACCAAATTTGGCAAAGAGGTAGTTCTTGGTTCAGAAAGAATCCTTTTGTTAAATGGTGTAAATCCGTTCAGTAGTTGCTGAGAAAATCAAAAGTAAAAGTACATATATATCTATGGGCACGGAGGATCCGCGCACCCTCCCGATCACGAGCTGTCTGCTAATTGGCTGTCAACACTCCAAACCAGGAAGTGTTGGCAGCCATCTTGTTCCTCGGTAGAACCGAGGAACAAGAAAGCAGTAAAAAAAAGTGTGCAAAACGCACAAAGGGGGCAGGGTAGAAACACCCTGACCCCCTAGGTCATTTTTTTTTTTTTTTTAAATCGGCAGGATGCGCTCAGGGTGCGCAAATCCTGCCGATAAAAAAAATCGAAGCGCGGTCTCCCGCGCTTCGATGTTAATTGCCCCCGGGTGGGCCAAGTCCCGGGGGCATGCTGAGGGGGTTTATTTTATGTATGGGGGCCTCTAAGGGCCCCCAAGCCCGGGGACCGCCACCCCCGGGGCTTTATTTGAAAAGTAGCGTGAGGGCTCTGAGCCCTCCCGCAGCCCGAGGACCACCACCTCCCCGGGGCTTCTTTATTTTTAAATTAACATGTGTGGGGGGGCTCCAGCCATGCCCCGGGGGATGGCGTCCCCAGGGTAGGATTCGGCCAGGGGAGGGGGGCCACGTGGCCCCCTTCCCGTTTAATTTAAAAAAAAAGGGGATAAGGCCCTGGGGGATGGGGTACCCAGGGCCCAAAAATAGGAAAAAGGAAGGGGGCCACACAGCCCCCTTCAGGAAAAAAAACGATCGGGCAGCAGGCCCCGCCCCTTCCTTCACCACTCTGCAAACGCGCCCCCTGGCGCGTTTGCAGATGAAGTAATTCCCCTTCAATACTGGGGGTCCCTGGGGGCCAACTAGCCCACCAGGAACCTCCAGTATGCGCCAGGGGCTGCGTTGCAGAGAGAGGTGTACAGAGGCCACGCCCCTTTTTACACCTCTCTGCAACGCAGCTCTGTGGCGCTTTTGGATATACCTGTTGGGCTAGTTGGCCCCCAGGGACCCTCAGGATTCAAGGGAGTTAATCCCCCGACTTAAACGCGCCACGGGTGCGTTTGCACAGTGGTGAAGGGAGGGGGCGGGGCTTCAGGTGACATGTGTGCAAACAGGCCCCGTGGCGTGTTTTAAGATGGGGGATTAAGTCCCCTTGAATCCTGAGGGTCCCTGGAGTCCCTGGAGTCCCTGGAGTCCAACTAGCCCACCATGTACTTCCAAAAAGCGCCACAGAGCTGCCTTGCAGAGAGGTGTAAAAAGGGGTGTGGCCTCTGTACACGTCTCTGCAACGCAGCCCCTGGCGCATACTGGAGGTTCCTGGTGGGCTAGTTGACCCCAGGGACCCTCATGATTAAAGGGGACTTAATCCCCCAACTTAAAACGCGCCACGGGGCGCATTTGCACAGATGTCACCTCAGGCCCCGCCCCTCCCTTCACCATTGTGCAAATATTCCTCTAAAATCAGCCGAAATACGAATTCCGATTTACTCACCTGTTATCAGGAGAGACCTCAGTGCTGCATCTTTCAGCCCAGTACTGATCCTGAAAAGTAATTTTAACCGTACTTACCAGTAACTTGAATTTCCTTCCATAGGATATCATTGCCTGCTTTTTGCTGAAAAAGTTTCTAAGTGTCGATTTTGGAACATACAAATATTCCTCTAAAATCAGCCGAAATACAAATTCCGATTTACTCACCTGTTATCAGGAGAGAACCCAGTGCTGCATCTTTTAGCCCAGCACTGACCCTGAAAAGTAATTTTAACCGTACTTACCAGTAACTTGTATTTCCTTCCATAGGAATCCATTGTCTGGTTTTCAGCAGAAAAGTTTCAAAGTGTCGATTTTCACAAACTACAAATATTCCTTAAAAATCGCCTGTATGACTTAAACGCATTCTTTCAACTGTTTACAGGAGATGCACCAGTGCTGGATCCAGGATCCACCACTGAGTGAGAAAAAGTCACGATAACACTACTTACCTGCTAAGTGAATTTCCTCCCATAGGATAACATTGGTGATTCTATGTGAAAAAGTTTCTGTCAACTTTTAAAATACAATAATATTCCTTAAAAATCACTACTGTAACCAAAACGCTTTTACTCAACTGTTTACAGGAGATGTCCCAGGACTGAATCTAGGATTCAGTCCTGTGGTTAGAAAAAGTAATCCATAAAGTAACTAATTGCATTTAGCTAGAAATTCACATTGAGCTCAATGTTGCATTGTGTTTGAAATTGTGTTGCCCATTGCAACAACTGTAACTACTGTACTTAAAAGTCTATTGCCTATTTGCAAAGTATTTAAAGTAAATTAATTCATTCTGAGAAAGTATATTTTGTAATGTAATGTATAATGTAATTACAATGTAATTTAAAAAATAAAATATCTAAAAATAAATAGTTTAAAAAAATGTAGTAAATCAGTATGAAAAAAATAAAAATAACAATTAATAAATTTAAATATTGCCATTTACAAAACCTTTGAAATTCACTGAAAAAAACCATAGGTTTCAGACATGTTATAGTTAGGAATTAGCATTTAAAAAACCTTTGAAATTCACTGAAAAAACCATACGTTTCAGACATGTTATAGTTAGAAATTAGCATTTAAAAAACCTTTGAAATTCACTGAAAAAAACATAGGTTTCAGGCACGTTATAGTTAGAAATTAGCATTTAAAATACCTTTCAAATTCACTGAAAAAACCATAGGTTTTAGGGACAGTTATAGTTTGTTGGACATTGCACTCGTACAAAACCCGTGAAATTCCCCCGTTATAGTTAGTTCAGCTAACTATAACTCGCGCCCCCGCAATGCACTGATGATGACGTCACATATTACATCACTCATGACATGGTCAGTGACATCACTGATGACATCACTGATGACATCTCAAATGACATCACTGATGACATCATTGATGACATCATCCATGTGATAATCGGATGCACCTCCTCACACCCTAATATAACCTTTGATACACCCACTCTAAATTACAGACTGCCATTCGCAAAACCATAGACACTCCAACACCAATAACTACATTCCCACTCACTGATTCTTAGGTCTACACACACATCCACTCACTCACCCGTACAGTCACTCATACTTACGGTCACTCAGTACAGGACTATCATATGCACTCATACTCCTATATAGACACTCAAACACCTTAAACACGTTAGTTAGGAACAGCAAGTTGTAATTGGGGTGCAATATGCCAGTGGTTCCCAACCTTTTGACTCCTCAGGACCCTTAATGAATCACTACTGGAAGCAAGGGACCAAGGGGCATATTAGCAAGACCCACGTTAAAATTATTGCCGTTTTAGCGGCAGGAAACTGCCGCTAAAACGGCGATAATGGGCTTGCTAATATGCGTTATGGAATTCCAATAGAAGCCCAGGTTAGATGTCCTGCACATGTAACCTGGGCTTCTATTGAATTCTATAACGCATATTAGCAAGCCCATTATCGCCGTTTTAGCGGCAGTTTCCTGCCGCTAAAACTGCGATAATCTAACGTGGGTCTTGCTAATATGCCCCTCAGTTGTACAATTTAAACATTAAAACAGTAATTCGCAAAAAATACACAAAAAAGTACAGACCAAACAAATACTCAAATTACTAAAGATTTTATTATTTTATATTGAAAATATATGCAAAAATCTCAAATTTAATGGGAAGGTTGGTGCTGCATCTCATTGACTAACTTTTCAGTTTTTGGTTTTATTTCGGAAAGTTGAATCCTCAGGTCAGATTCAAAATTTTCCAAGCAATTTTAGTATTTACTTTTTTAGGTGCATAAGATCTCAGACAGCTTTTTCACATAAATATGTGGTGGCGAAAGGAAGTAAAACCCGAAGTGCTCTGTACGATAATTCAGGATAATCAATTTGTACATGCAGCCAACAATTTGCCAGAGAATCTTCCTTGAATTGAAGTTTAAATGTACTATCTGTAGAAATGTGAATCAAACCATTTTCTTCAGATGCTGTCAGCTCTGTTAAATTGTCAATATTTACATTAGAATGATCTTTAATCCAGTTTCTGTTTCATCTGGAAGTGGAAAGTTGACAAGCGAGACCATGGTTCCTCAGGAGCAGTACCCCCAAAGCCCACCTTCCAGAAGCACCGACTCTGTCTAAGAATCACAACCAGAGGATCGGTGTGGCTAGACGAGAAGAAAGGAATTAGGGAGGGTATTGCGGAGAGGGAGATGTGGAGCAGACAGTGTCCAATGGTTAGTAGAGAATGCAAATAGGCTTCACCAATCTTATTTATCATGCAATGCAACAGGTATTACACACAGCACCTTCTTACCAGACATAAAATCTTGATGAGGCTTTGTGCTTGATTTTGATACTAATGAAATCTCTCAATTTACTATGATTGTCCATTTGTGCCCCTTAATTTGCTCAGCAGTACAAAGACTCAGATGGTTTAGACAATGGCCAGTAAACAAGAGTGCGCTATGAATTTGCTCAACCGTATAAAGGCTCAGGTGCTCCAGTTTCATGATGGGCAATAGGCAGGAAGTGTACTAGGAACTTTGCTCAAGTTGCACATTCATGAATTCCAAAAGGTCATTGTATTCGTCAGTGTGTATGAAAAGAGTTCACGGACAAACACACTGCTCAGGCTTTCAAACAACTCTGGTTAACATCCAGTTCAATATATTCCCAAGAGAGAGGCTTTTTGAATCTGAGAGTCCTTTTCAGTGTTCGTGAGCACCTACTCAAGGTTCTATGCAATTGCTCATGCACGCTCTTACCAGTAGCGGTCGGTGGTGGGAGTGCCGCCGGGTGCTGACGTGGGGCGGGGGAGGTCAGGGTGGGGAGTAGTAAACTACGGATTACGGCCGATTACAGGTAAGTACACATATAAATAAATAAAATGAATTTCGTTGCGCGCTGCATCGCATTTGGCGATGCAGCGCGAGAAACGAAATTCGTTTTATTTATTTATATGTGTGCCTGTAATCGGCCGTAATCTGTAGTTTACTACCCCCCACCCTGCCCCTCCCCCGCCCCACATCAGCGCCCGGCGGCACTCCCACCACCGACCGCTTCTGGCTCTTATAAGGCTCCTTTAAGCTCGCAGATCAAGTTCAAAATGCTCCACAACGGAGCGTAGGAAACGAGGGCTTCAATAACAGGGTTCTTTTCTAGGTACAACAATGCCACAAATAAAACAAATACGCCTGCTGTATAAACATGCCTTACCGGGAATTTGCTGCCCAACTGCTCACGGTGAAGACTGGAACTGGAACACTTCACTGCAAGCGTCCATTGCAGGGTGCGGCCAGTATTTGTAGTGAAAGGGCGTCGCCAGGAAACCATGAAGGCTCACAACAAGGTGTGCACTCGCAAGACTCAATGCACGCATGGAGCAGGCTATGGAAATAGAAGAAAGACAATGTAATGCTTGCACTAAAAACACAGGAAGGACTACTGACATAGCGCTGAGGATATTGTCACTGTTTAAGCTGGGCTACATTAGTCCAGCTCAATCTAGCACAACATAGTGGTAGTTTATATAACGTGATGCACTGTTCAACCATAACACTAGAATAAACATGATGCACAGCTTTACCATATAGTCCTGACTGATCCGCAAGCAATGTTCATGACAATGCAGGCATGGTGCGGATAGCAGCGTACAGTCAGCAAGTGTCTTCAGTGTAGCGCCCAACCAGTGTCCCTAGAGTAGTAAGAAATAGGTATAGGAGGATTGACCTGACACAAAGTAGTCACGAAAACTACATCACATATCTTGGAGATGCTGGATAAAAAATGTCAAGACTTCATTTGATAATTCATCATCAGCAGATTTCAAGAATGTCTTCAGGTTTTGGAAAGAATCAAAATTTCTTTCTGATAAGCGACGACCCCACAAATCATAGGCATAGGTTTCAGATGCATTTCCAGGTTTATGATTTCTCGTAAACCTGGAAATGTGTCATGTTCCATGGGTGTTGCATAGGAACACCCACAGCAAAACCCATGGAATGGCCCTTTTACACAAAGTGCTGCCTGTAAAGGGGCTGTATTTGCAAGGACAGGAAAAGCCACGCAGGGTGGCTTTTCCTGTCCTTGTAAATATGGGGCAGTGTTGGACTTGGCCCTTATTGTCTTAAAATTTTTTGCTTTCCCCCCTAGCCTTTTTGACCATGTGCGAAATGATACCTGCTGCGCAATGGCGTGCGCAGATTTATTTGTACTGTTGTAAAGAAATGTTACTTTTAAAATGGACGCCATGGCTGTGTGCTTGTGCCTGCCTGCCAGAGGTGGGTTACCAGTCTAGTCGTTTGTTTCCCAGCACCCCCAGCTTTTGGCGGGAAGCCTGGCACCCAGGGTGCTCTACACCTCCCCCTAAACCAGTTGGGACCAGTTCCCCAGGGAACCTTCCAGAAGCTTCCAGCCCTTTCTGGTAGGTGGGGTGAGGGGTGTATAAATAACGGAGCTGGGATGCCATGTGCTCAGACGGTGCGTGGACTTGATTGCGAGGGGACACTCTGCCAGGAGGTACCGCCACATGGGCCTGTGTGCTGGCCCCTGAGCCCATCTGTACCCCTCCGCTGTCCACAGGGCTAGTGAGAGCCCTCTTCTGGAGTGAAGACTGCTGACCCAGGAGGAGTGCCACTTTATGGGGGATGACTGTTCCTAGGAACTGCGGCCCTGTATTGATGAGTGCCCACTGACCGCTGATCTTGCCCAGTAGTGCCTGATGCTCTCCTGCCCTAGCGCCTCGTGAGCGCTACAACTGTGCCCTGCCTGCTGGCTAGCGCCTGGAGAAGAGGAGCGCTTAACTTACTGCCCAGGAGGTGAGGAGCTGACCCCTGCAGCGCAGTGCTGCGAGAGCGCGATAATTCCATTGACTGTGCCTTTCTGCCTGCTTTACAGCGCCCTGTGCGCGCTTTGTCTGCCCAGGAGTGAGGAGCTGACGCCTGCAGCGCTGTGCTGCCAAGGCGCTACTTTAATGTGTGGAACCCTAAAGCTGTGGCAACTATCTAGCACCTCGTGAGCGCTTTGTCTTCATTGGCCGGAAGTGAGGAGCGTCTGTCCCCGCAGCGCTGTGTTGTGAGGGAATCCCCGGCGCGTGGGATTCCCCCCTGCGCGCCCGAAATCAGCGGGAGCCTACCCCGTATTTGTACCCCGGAGGAGAAGCCATAATCCCAGCGGGGCTCCCGTGTGTCAGGGAGAGCCCCGCGTTTCCACGAAGAGCGGGTGCCCACCCCGCGTTATTGCCGCACCTTAGCTGATTTAAAAATAGCGGGAGCCCACCCCGCACTGTGAGCTTGCTGCCCAAAATCACCGCCGCAGCCCGGGCCAGGGCAAGGAGAAAGCCGCCGCGCTGTCCGCGGCGACCTGGAAGCTTAGGCCTGGTGGTGGGCGGGGCCTGTCAGGTCAGAGCCTCGCGGGCTCCATTTCCTCCTCCCCCTGCCTGGGGGAAGCCGTCCGGAGCCTTGCGGGCTCCCCGTCGAATCCCGGGCCCCAGGAGGGGGTCCGGGTGAAGTCAGGAGGGGAGAGAGGTCCCGGCCATCGGGAGCAGTGCTGCGGAGGTCCAGCGGAGCTCCCAGGGTGAGGGAAGAGCCCCGCAGCGACACCAGCCGTTTGGAGAGTAAGGCGGAGGGGGGCCCGAGGCACATTGTCGGTGCCTGCCTCCCCCCTATGTCGCACTGAGGGTGCCGTGGTGCCCGTGCTGATTTTGCAGCTGCCCCGTCTGACATCGGGCAGCTGCCCCGTTTTGGGCATTTTCTTTTACTCCAGTGCCCCCGGGAGGGGGGCTCCAACGGGCCAGGGACCCCTTGTGACACACAGCGGCACCGCAGTTGTGGGCCGCTGCAACGTTGGGCAGGATATTGTTTTTAAAAAACCCCAGTGGGGGGCATTTTTGATTACAGAGTCCCAGAGAAGGGGCTCCAACTGTGCCGGCATTGACTGGACTGTACCCAGCTGCCCCGCCGGACAGTGGGCAGCTGCATCTACTGGGGCCTTGTTGTTTTGGGAGTCCAAGTTGGGCTTCCCCGGCACGTGTAGTGCCAGTGCTGTTTTGGGCCTGATTGCCAGCTGCCCTACGAGAGCGCCGGCAGCTGCATTGTATTGGGGGGCATTTTACTTCCCAGGAGAGAGGAGTGAGAGTCCCTCCTGCCCCAGCGCTTTGCGCACTCTTACTTCTGCTGCCGTTGCAGCCAGCCCTGACTCTGCGGGACATAGGGCACTTAAGTCCCTGAGAGAGGCCAGGTGGCCTAGGGCCAGTTTCAGAGTGTTGTGCATCCGATTGGGGCACGCTGTGGTTATCCTTGCGAGGCCTGTTGCCTCACAACGTTCATTGCTGATATGAGGCTCTAATGTGTTTCCATGCTCATGGTTCAGGCTTCTATGCTAATGTGCTCCATGTTCCTGATTATGCAAGGATGTTTCCCTTCTAGGCCACTGCTGAGTTTTAAGCCTAATGTCGCGCAGGACATGGTTCATGTGTCATGCCTGAGGTATTGGTTATGCCTAATGCTTTCCCCCCTAAGGTGGATGCTGCTGAGTTGGTCAGAAGGTGATTCCTGCCTGCAGAGGAGGCCTTCTGTTCATGGGGTTGTGCCCACTACTAATGTTGTTATGCCTCCTATGCTTTACACATATATAAGGTGATTTAGGCGTGTCGGGCTGATTCCATGCCCAATAGGAATGTCATGCACTGATGTTTTCCTGCCTAATGACTGCACTTATGCTAATGAAGTTTCTTATACCCGCTGTTTGCATAATGTGCTTATGCCTATCCTGATTTAGGCCATTGTGATTTATACAAATGCTTTTATGCATAATGGGCCTGTGATTCATGCTTTCGGGCTACTGGGAGGAGGCTGTAGTTTCATGCCTAACGCATTTCTGCTAAGGCAAACGTTATACCTATATGACTACTGGACTTTCATTTGTTCCTTACACCTACATTACTCCTAATTATATTGTGATGATGTTGGTAGCGGCCCATTTGGCCCTGCCCTGTAAATAACCCCATGTAAAGGATTGCTGGGTGTCAGTTGGCACCGTGTTCATACCTGTGATAATATCCTAACGTCTTCTGCATAATACATATGCTGTTTTTTTCATGCAACCTGGTGTGGAGTCTCTTTTTGTAGTGTGCCTGGTGTGTCGCCTGTGTGTGCTGCGCAGATGCTTTACACATTTCCTCCAGAGTTTGGCCCGCCCGCTCTGCACCACGCTACCCGTTTCTAACATTGGTGTTCAACGGTGGGATAGGACTTGTGTTTGCGCAGTACCACAGCGACAACGGGTTGCACTGCAAACTGAGCATTTAAAATAATCACAGGTTTCGGGGATTATTTTTCCTGATTGTGCTTTCCTCCTGAAAGTGTTGTTTTTGAATTGTGTTCCCCTGTTGCACTGGAGGGGGGTGTATCCCGGGTGTATCTCGCTAGGATGGGGTTAACCTACAATGAGGATGACCTTGTGGAGTACACTGAGCAGGAGGTGATGGACCTCTGCAGAGAGAGAGGGATACCCACAGTAGGCAACATCCGCAGGAAATTGTACCTCTATGAGGCCCTAAAAAGGGGGGAACCTTTAGAGCGCTCTGGGGACCTGTCAGATTACCCCTCCGCATATCGAAATGGTGGACTAGGTGGAGACCCGGAGGAGGACTCTGAGAGTGAGGGTGCCCAGTCCATAACCCTGGAGGGTGGTGACACTGAGGAGGAAGAAGATGATGGGGCGGGGACGCCAGTAGCTAAGGAGGACACCATAGACAGGGAGTCCCATGCTGGGTCCAGTCCCGGGGGCACTGCCCACCCCTTTCCCTGTCCCCAGAAGAGTGGGTGGATAGGAGGGAAGAAAGGGAGCACCAGCTGGCTTTGGAGAGGCTCAGGTTAGAACACGCCAAGGAGTTAGCGCAGCTGAGGGTGCAGGAGAAAATGCTAGAGACCGAAAGGGTCCTAGCACAGGAAAGGATGGCAGAGGCAGAGAGGTCCTTCGCTAGAGAGAGACTAGCTCAGGAGGGTAGGTTGTCCCCTGAGAGTGGTTTCAGGAATCTGGATTCACCAGTGAGGGTGGGATCCAGTGGTGGCAGTGAGAGTGATTCCAGTATGGGAAGTCCCACTCCCAGAGCCCGGAAGATGGTGCCTGATCCCCAGGAGGAGGGGGGCAGGTTGGAATTTAGGGGCGGCAAGAAACTGTCCCATCAGTCTTGGGGGGAGTATGTGGACGTGTGTTGGACCGCACTAGAGGAGTGGATGGTGTGTGGCGAGGTGATCGATTGGGAAGGGCTGTTTCATCTGATTATCAGGGAGATCGTGCTCAGGAGTTGTTTTCCCAGGTTGTGCCAACACCTGTTGCAGTGTGGGCTCTCTGACCCCAGGGAGCTTGCACGGGAGGCAGACCTCTGGGTGAGCACCAGAGTGTCTGAGGAGGCACTGGGGAGTGATCCAGAAGGGAGTGGCTCTGGGATCTTCCCACCCCGGGAGGGGGGAGGAGTGCAGAGTAGCCCAGCTAGGTCCCAGGGTAGTGAGAGGGTTGTAGGGCCTCACGTCCTATCTACAGGAAGGAGTGAGACGGGGAGGTGTCCCGAGGTGCCCCAACCGTAGTCTCAGGGCCTGGAGTGTTCCATAAGGGAGCCCCAGGTTGGGAGCCTGAGCTGTCCCAATAGGCCATCCATGGAAGGGGATCCCCTAGTGTCAGGAGAACCCGGGGCATCTGTATTCAGAGCTCCAGGGGTTCTGGGGTCTGCTCAGTCACAGGGTTTAGATCCTGGGCTGGGATGCCAGGTTCAGGGACTGCCTGACCTGGAGGGAGGGACACCTGTCATCAGGGTCCCTACCGGTTTGACTTCCAGGGGTACTTCTCCAGGTGGGAGGGTGCGGAACTCTGGAAGGGGGTGCCGAGGGAGGAAGGACTCGCCTCTGGCACCAGCTCAACCACAGGGCTTCGATCCTGGGTTGGGAGGCCCGGTTCAGGTATTGCCTGACCTGGCGGGACGTCTGTAAGCAGTGTCCCCCCGGAGTTGTCGTCCAGGGGTACTACTCCAGTTGGGAGTGTGCAGAACTCTGGGAGGGGGTGCAGAGGGAGGGAGGACTCGCCTCTGGCACCGGGGCAACCTAAGGGTTTAGACCCTGGGTTGGTGGATCGGTTGCAGGGCCACGGCCCTGGACAAGTGGGAGAGTGGTCTTCTGAGGGTGCCCCGCATAGGAGGAGAGGGTGGAACCCCAGAAGGAGAGGTAGGGGGAGGAGAGCCTCGCCCCGGACTGCTGGTCAGCCTGAGGGTGCGGACCCTAGGTGGGAGGACCAGTGGCAGTTTGGCACTGCACGGAGGAGAAGGAGGGTGGCCGACGGGTACTACGGGCCTGGGGCTACTGCCCCCCACTCTGTGAGACAGCAAGGGCCAGAGACATCTGGACGGCCTAGCGCCTGGTCCTGGCCGCGGACAACTAGGGAGCACCAGTGGGGTGGCTTAGTTGGTCCAGGGAGGTTTGAGAGAGGGAACCACCGGGTTCCAGAGTGGCGGAGAACCTGTGGGTGCCCCTGCAGTTGCGGGCCCGCGTCCACGTTTTCTCGCCCCAAGCAGGGAAGCCCATCAAGGCATTGATCGGTCTACCCTGGCTTTTGGCTGGGAGGGGGTTGTGTTGGACTTGGCCCTTATTGTCCTTAAATTTTTCGCTTTCCCCCCTAGCCTTTTTGACCATGTGTGAAATGATACCTGCTGCGCAATGGCGTGCGCAGATTTATTTGTACTGTTGTAAAGAAATGTTACTTTTAAAATGGACGCCATTGCTGTGTGCTTGTGCCTGCCTGCCAGAGGTGGGTTACCAGTCTAGTCGTTTGTTTCCCAGCACCCCCAGCTTTTGGAGGGAAGCCTGGCACCCAGGGTGCTCTACACCTCCCTCTAAACCAGTTGGGACCAGTTCCCCAGGGAACCTTCCAGAAGCTTCCAGCCCTTTCTGGTAGGTGGGGTGAGGGGGGCTGTGCCTCCAAGTGCTCAGACTGAGCGTGGACCTGAATGAGAGGGGACACTCTGCCAGGAGGTACCGCCACATTGGGCCTGTGTGCTGGCCCCTGTGCCCATCTGCACCCCTCCGCTGTCCACAGGGCCAGTGAGAGCCCTTTACTGGAGTGAAGACTGCTGTGTCAGGAGGAGTGCCACTTTATGGGGGATGACTGTTCCTAGGAACTGCGGCCCTGTATTGCTGAGTGCCCACTGACCGCTGATCTTGCCCAGTAGTGCCTGATGCTCTCCTGCCCTAGCGCCTCGTGAGTGCTACAACTGTGCCCTGCCTGCTGGCTAGCGCCTGGAGAAGAGGAGCGCTTAACTTACTGCCCAGGAGGTGAGGAGCTGACCCCTGCAGTGCAGTGCTGCGAGAGCGCGATAATTCCATTGACTGTGCCTTTCTGCCTGCTTTACAGCGCCCTGTGAGCGCTTTGTCTGCCCAGGAGTGAGGAGCTGACGCCTGCAGAGCTGTGCTGCCAAGGCGCTACTTTAATGTGTGGAACTCTAAAGCTGTGGCAACTATCTAGCGCCTCGTGAGCGCTTTGTCTTCATTGGCCGGAAGTGAGGAGCGTCTGTTCCCCGCAGCGCTGTGTTGTGAGGGAATCCCGGTGCGTGGGATTCCCCCTGCACGCCGAAATCAGCGGGAGCCTACCCCGTATTTGTACCCCGGAGGAGAAGCCATAATCCCAGCGGGGCTCCCGTGTGTCAGGGAGAGCCCCGCGTTTCCCAGAGCGGGTGCCCACCCCGCGTTATTGCCGCACCTTGGCTGATTTAAAAATAGCGGGAGCCCACCCTGCATGTTTGCAGCCTGTTGCGGGTGCCCACCCCGCACTGTGAGCTTGCTGCCCAAAATCACCCCCGCAGCCCGGGCCAGGGCAAGGAGAAAGCCGCCGCGCTGTCCGCGGCGACCTGGAAGCTTAGGCCTGGTGGTGGGCGGGGCCTGTCGGGTCAGAGCCTCGCTGGCTCCATTTCCGCCTCCCCCTGCCTGGGGGAAGCCGTCCGGAGCCTCGCGGGCTCCCCGTTGAAGTCCCGGGCCCCAGGAGGGGGTCCGGGTGAAGTCAGGAGGGGAGAGAGGTCCCGGCCATCGGGAGCAGTGCTGCGGAGGTCCAGCGGAGCTCCCAGGGTGAGGGAAGAGCCCCGCAGTGACACCAACCGTTTGGAGAGTAAGGCAGAGGGGGGCCCAAGGCACATTGTTGGTGCCTGCCCCCGCCGCATTGAAGTCTCCGCATGCTGACCGCCGGAGTCCCGGGGAAGTTGGCCGCCAAACGAGAGGAGACCTGGAGAGCCCGGTGAGTGGGGCTCAGTCCTAGCTTGGTGGGGGGGTGGTGTCGGGGCACATTGTCGGTGCCAGCCTCCCCCCTATGTCGCACTGAGGGTGCCGTGGTGCCCGTGCTGATTTTGCAGCTGCCCCGTCTGACAGCGGGCAGCTGCCCCGTTTTGGGCATTTTCATTTACTCCAGAGCCCCCAGGAGGGGGGCTCCAATGGGCGAGGGACCCCTTGTGACACACAGCGGCACCGCAGTTGCGGGCCGCTGCAACGTTGGGCAGGATATTGTTTTTAAAAAAAACCAGTGGGGGGCATTTTTGATTACAGAGTCCCAGAGAAGGGGCTCCAACTGTGCCGGCATTGACTGGACTGTACCCAGCTGCCCCGTCGGACAGTGGGCAGCTGCATCTACTGGGGCCTTGTTGTTTTGGGAGTCCAAGTTGGGCTTCCCGGCACGTGTAGTGCCAGTGCTGTTTGGGCCTGATTGCCAGCTGCCCTACGAGAGCGCCGGCAGCTGCATTGTATTGGGGGGCATTTTACTTCCCAGGAGAGAGGAGTGAGAGTCCCTCCTGCCCCAGCGCTGCGCACTCTTACTTCTGCTGTCCTTGCAGCCAGCCCTGACTCTGCGGGATATAGGGCACTTAAGTCCCTGAGAGAGGCCAGGTGGCCTAGGGCAGGTTTCAGAGTGTTGTGCCTCCTATTGGGGCACGCGGTGGTAATCCTTGCGAGG
This sequence comes from Calotriton arnoldi, assembly GCA_963921515.1. Lineage (NCBI taxonomy): Eukaryota > Metazoa > Chordata > Amphibia > Caudata > Salamandridae > Calotriton > Calotriton arnoldi. The sequence continues at coordinate 230,818 of CAWUFW010010582.1, read as the reverse complement.
CCTGTTGCCTCACATGATTCATTGCTGATATGATGCTCTAATGTGTTTCCATGCTCATGGTTCAGGCTTCTATGCTAATGTGCTCCATGTTCCTGATTATGCAAGGATGTTTCCCTTCTAGGCCACTGCTGAGGTTTAGGCCTAATGTCGCGCAGGACATGGTTCATGTGTCATGCCTGAGGTATTGGTTATGCCTAATGCTTTCCCCCCTAAGGTGGATGCTGCTGAGTTGGTCAGAAGGTGATTCCTGCCTGCAGAGGAGGCCTTCTGTTCATGGGGTTGTGCCCACTACTAATGTTGTTATGCCTCCTATGCTTTACACATATATAAGGTGATTTAGGCGTGTCGGGCTGATTCCATGCCCAATAGGAATGTCATGCACTGATGTTTTCCTGCCTAATGACACTGCACTTATGCTAATGAAGTTTCTTATACCCGCTGTTTGCATAATGTGCTTATGCCTATCCTGATTTAGGCCATTGTGATTTATACAAATGCTTTTATGCATAATGGGCCTGTGATTCATGCTTTCGGGCTACTGGGAAGAGGCTGTAGTTTCATGACTAACGCATTTCTGCTAAGGCAGACGTTATACCTATATGACTACTGGACTTTCATTTGTTCCTTACACCTACATTACTCCTAATTATATTGTGATGATGTTGGCAGCGGCCCGATTGGCCCTGCCCTGTAAATAACCCCATGTAAAGGATTGCTGGGTGTCAGTTGGCACCGTGTTCATACCTGTGATAATATCCTAACGTGTTCTGCATAATACATATGCTGGTTGTTTTCATGCAACCTGGTGTGGAGTCTCTTTTTGTAGTGTGCCTTGTGTGTCGCCTGTGTGTGCTGCGCAGATGCTTTACACATTTCCTCCGGAGTTTGGCCCGCCCGCTCTGCGCCACGCTACCCGTTTCTAACAGGCAGCAAAATGCACTGCCGGTGCATCACAAAAAGTGACGAACCGGCTGCGTAAGGGGCTTGTATATAAGCCCCTTTGTTTTGAGCATGATGCGCCATCATTGATGTCTTCAGCGGCTTTCTACTTAAGTGTAAGTCAGCGAATCATCGTCCTTATGTTTTTTCGGATACCCACAAATGAAAAGTCTATTGAATCACAACAATCGGTTATGGAATCAATTTCTAGAAAAGCTATTTGGTAACGCAAGTAGACCTTCACTACTTTACCTTCTACAGATTGCCATCATCAGTTGTTTCCAGACTACATATGCTCTGATGTTTAGAGACAATGCCTGTAAGAAGATTTTAACACTGTATCAGCACTGGCTTTGTGGAAAAGACAGAGGACACTAGCAAATCATATGATTGGATATGACAAACACTGCATGCAGATGTTCACATATGAATTTGTCAGAACATCCACCCCCCAAAAAAACTTTGCTCTCCTTGACTGCAGCTGCTATGAATGTGTGCTGCAACACTGCAACTGGAAATGATGCATAGTGTGTATGCTGAATAAGAACACATTTTGGTTTTAAATGTAGTGAGATGGCATAGCATTGCAAGCAACTCTCTCTAATACCCAGTTTGACAGTGCTTATATTAAACCGGCAAGCAATGCTTAAAATTGAAATATAGAAGTGCTGGTACCCAATATCCCAGAGTACCTATTTGCTAATGAGCAGTGATGGCAATCTCGGATTAAAAGTTATGAACTCCTCCTGAGAATGCTGGTACTCCCTCTTTCAAAATAAATAAGTGCAGGTACTCGGTACCTGAGAATACCTCCAAATCTAAAGTACTGCTGGAAGGTTTAATGATAGAGTCCAACCAGTGGTGGCTGGTGAAATATGACATTGGTGGGATGCAAACAAATAGCCCAAGTTTCCGTGAGTGAGCAAACTCAACTCTTCCAACGGAGGTTTGTGAGGGGGATCTTGCTTGGCTTTTTATCAAACAAAAGGTGCAAAATGGATCATTACACATCACATTTTCCAAGCAATTGGTGTATAAAGAATACAACTCCAGTGTTCCACAAAAGGAAGCTGTGTAACATAAAATTACACAGTATGCCTCCAAAATCAACTGCACATAACTGCAGACTGTTTCTCAAAACCGAGCTATAATATCTCTATAGAGTGTGCCATAGAAGCGCTGGGAAGCATGGAAGTGCAGAACTGCAGAAATCGCCAAAACAGAGCTGTTTGTATATTACGCATGAGTCAGACACAAAACACAGGTAACAGAATAAATGCATAGTGTGACACTTAAAGAGAGCTGTGTAGCAATTCACAAGAGAGTGAAAACTGAGGAAGGCATAAAACAATAGTTGCTAAATTGCCTCTTTTCATAGGTAAACCCATCGAATGTATGACAGAATATCGACGGACAGAAAATCGACCTGCAAAAATATCGACACAGAAATATAGAAGTAAAAAATATCGAAGTCCAATCTACATAAAGTTAAGTACAAAAATATCGAAAAAAATATATAGTTGTCAAAAATATCGAAGTTAAAAATATTGTTTTTTTAAATGTTTTAATAATAATGTAAAATTAAGTAAATAATACATATAATTAAAAGAAATATAGTTAAAAATATTAAAAGATATTTAAAAATAATAACTGATACATTAAATGTTAAAATAAATTAAACATATACATATAAATTAATATATATACTTACTCCACATAGTGCAACAGTAGAGAAAGCATTGGATAGCGTAGGGGTAAAAATTACTGTTCTCACTCCAGAGAGTGCAACAGTAGGGAAAGCGCTGGATAGCGTAGGGGTAAAAATTACTATTCCCACTCCAGTGAGTGCAACAGTAGGGAAAGTGTTGGATAGCGTAGGGGTAAAAATTACTATTCCCACTCCAGAGAGTGCAACAGTAGGGAAAGCGCTGGATAGCGTAGGGGTAAAAATTACAATTCCCACTCCAGTGAGTGCAACAGTAGGGAAAGCGCTGGATAGCGTAGGGGTAGAAATTACTATTCCCACTCCAGAGAGTGCAACAGTAGGGAAAGCGCTGGATAGCGTAGGGGTAAAAATTACTATTCCCACTACAGAGAGTGCAACAGTAGGGAAAGCGTTGGACAACGTAGATGTTAAAAATAACATACTTATAAATGAAACAAATATTGTAATTAAATAATGATTTATTAATAAATTTAGAAAATAAAAAACTACAAATATATCAAAAATAATAATTACTTTAATAATATTAAATACTTCCCACCCTATTCCCCAATAAACACACAACACACTCCACATAAAATGTCACACAATTAAATTAATTTTCAATTAATCAATTAATAAAAATTAATTTGCAATTAAGAATTAAATACACAAATTTGTCAATAACAATATTTAATACAAATTAAGAACCAATTAATAATTAACAAAAATTAATTATCAATACTAATAAATAATATTTAATAAAAATTAATAACCAATTAATAATTAACCAAAAAATAGCAATAACAATAAATCATATTTAATAAAAATTAATAACCAATTAAAAATTAATTAACAAAAAATTAATTATCAATACTCAATACTCAATTTTTCTGAATTACTTATTTACAAATAGTTTACTTACCACCCTATTCCCCTAAAACACACAACCCACTCCAATAATAAATTAATACAAATAAAATAATTATCAATTAATAATAATTAATTACCAATTAATAATTAATTAACAATAAATTAATAATTAATAACAATAATTTAAATTTAATAATTACTTAATTAAAATTAAATTACTTCCCACCCTATTCCCCTATAAACCCACAACCCACTACAGAAATAAAACACAAAATTTAATTAAAATAAATTAATAATTCTAAAAATTATTATTTAATTTACTATAATTAAATTACTTCCCACCCTATTCCCCTATAAACCCACAACCCGCTACAGTACTAAAACACAAAATGTACTTTTAAAAAAATGACTAATTTCAAAAAAATGTATACATATATTTAAAAAAACAGTACAATACTTAACAAAAATATAGAACACATACATATTAAATACATACTAAAATACATAACACATATAAATATCGATATTATTAACATCAACAATTTAACTATCGATATTACTAACATCGATATTTGCAACATCGATATTTCTTACCTTAACTTCGATATTCTGTTTGTAGATATTCTTGACTTCGATATTTTGTCCCTACGATATTTAAAACTCGATATAACTGTGCTTCGATATTTAAAAATTGATATTTTGACTGTCCACCAAACCCATCAGCAGGTTTTGACTTCACTGCAGCACACAAGCACTAACAGCACTTTTGCGCCCCTGGAACGTCACTTTTTTGACGTTCCAGTGGCGCAATGTGCCAAGGCATATTTATAAGGCCACGTAAAGCCACTTTACGTGGCTTTTCATGGCCTTATAAATATGTGCCCCTTTCACGCAGAAAACTGCGTGAAAGGGGCGTTCCATGGGTGTTGCTGTGGGTGTTCCCAGCAACACCCATGGAAACTGACACATTCCCAGATTTACGAGTCATCGTAAATCTGGGAATTTCGTAAATCTAGGAATGCGTCAGAACCTAACGCCACCCCAGGGGTGGCGTTAGGGAGGCGCAACAAAGAGAAATGAAAACATTTCTCCTCGTACTTTAATTTTTCTATGTGTGCTGCTGCAGCACACATAGATGAAGGAAAGCGCCTGAATGGATTGATTTTGTGCAGGAAGGGTCCCTTCCTGCACAAACTCAATCATCCCCGCAACGCAGGCACCCTTGCACCATGGTGCAAAGGTGCCTGCGTTGGCGCACAGCAGCCCATTGTGCGCTGGCGCAGGGGAAAAGGACGGGAATGCGCCGTATCATATAGATACAGCGCATTCCTGCCCTTTCCTTTTGCCGTAGGGCAGCACAGCAGGGAGGCCTGCGGCGCTGCCCTACCTCAAAAGCCCATAAATAAGGCCCTTAATAGTTAAGGGGCACATTACGATACCCGGCGTAAAAAAATCCGCCAGGCATGGAAGCGGCAAAAATCCGCCCGCACACACCGTCTGAACACCGACCACGCCATTACGATTACACAAACCGAAAACCGCCATCGGCGGAAAAAACACACAAAATACCGCCCGCCAACATCCGAGTCGGAGTAAAACCGCCCGCCACGGACGGAAACACGCACGACAACACAAAACCGCCCGCCCTCACGGCCGACACACCGCACGTGAAATTACGATCGCACCGCCATGAGCGCGGAAAAACCACAAATATACCGCCCGCCAGCGCAAAGAACGCCGATGAGAATCGACACGGCAGAAGCCATGGCGCCCACGTACCTGCACAGAAACCATCCGCTCACAAAACCAATAGCACACAACATGGCCAACAAGTCCACACAGCAAGGCACGCACAAATACACAAGCACAGTACACATCCCGAAAACACCCCCCGGACAAACAAAAAATACAAAGGCCAGAACACCAGACACAACACACCTGAAAACAACAGACCATGAGGACACACCCACATAGGTGAGTACAAAAGCAGCACTCCCACAGACCACAACCCCTTGCTACATTGCAAACCAGAGAGGAGAGGAGAGGACACAGTGACACAGCAAGGACAGCAGCACACCACAGAAACGCACACATCACTACCACCACCACCACCACCACCACCACCACCAAACACCGGCACCACAAACCCCCTGCACATTACACAACACACACCGCACCAGCACCACAAACACCATGGCACCACAAAGAATGCCCAAGTACACGCCCATTGAGCTGACGGTCATGGTCGACGAGATCATCAAGGTGTACCCACAAATCTATGGGAACATGGTCCAGCACACACCACTAGCCACCAGAAACAGAATGTGGAACCGGATCGTAGACCAGGTCAATGCAGTCGGGACCCTGCCCAGGAACAGAGGTGAAATAAACAAACGTTGGAATGACGTAAAGAGCCTGGTCAAGAAGAAGGAGGGCAAAAACAGAGAGCTGGCTGCCGTCACTGGCGGAGGGAATCCCGCGCTCTTTAAGACCTTCAAAGCGTGGGAGGAGAAGGTGCGAGTCATAATACATCCGGAGATCCTCGCCGGATTAGCAGAGGGAGTGGAGGCTGGTAAGTACAAACTAATGTATACCAGCACACCGCTATGTACTCACATGCACTACCACCATGCCACAGCTCCCAGGGACAAACACCCCCATGTCCAGCACACAATACACAACACATCACACACACATGCAACAGACACCACCACACACAGCCCAAACAGAACAACTGTAACATACGTGGGGACATGTGTACACTCAGCCAGCCACGTAACCACCAACAGGTCCCCAAATATGCCAGAAGCGCCACAACGAGCACCCACCACACCCATGTGTCCGCCACAGCTGCACTAACCGACAAGTAACAGGTAAGTGGCAGGAACACAAAGTGCAGTGGGTGGGAGGGTGGACAGCCCAAGTACAACACACACCAGGCCCCAGTCCCACAGCACAGCAAGGAGGAGCATCCCCCACACCCCACAGCCACGTGTCAGCCACCGCAGTGCACAACGACAGCCGAAAGGCAGACATCACGGTCCACAGCAATCGGTGTCAGTGGGTGTCCAGCCACCCCCACGACCCACAACACCCCCCCACCCCCACAGACCTGCAACATGGAGCACCCCCCGCTTAGAGCCATGTGGCATCCAGTACAGTGCACGCACGAACAACTTGCAGGTGGGAAACTGGACAGGGCTGGATTACTGGAGGCATGAGGACCATAACACGACCAACACATGGGACATGTCACGTAGCAGACGAACACGCAGCACCGCCCACCGTCACGAACAAGTGAACAATGTGCACACGGACATGAACAACAGACTCACACCCCACATGACCCATCACATACATAGCAACACCCAAGGAGCCACGTCTGCATGCACAAGCCACACTGAATATAGTACCACACGGCAGCCACTGTGCAACTCATCACACACAACCGAAACACCATTGAAGTCCTGTCCATGTAGCCCCTACTGCCTGTCAACCACACACCCCACAACTACGCCTATGTAAGACAAACAACACTAGACGCAACAGAGCGGAACAACATAAATGCACACGAACACCACTGAACCCATCAAACACACAGACACACCATGCACATACAACATACCATCCATCCCATCCGTCAGCCCCAGTCTCATGAAAGGCATGTCATCCGCACAGCTGCCACACATACAGCAGTCACGCTAAGATACATGCCCATGACCAACCATGTGCCAGAAGTCAATGAAGCGCACGACACACTGTGAGCAACAACACACAACATGGGCCACACCCCCCGAGCACTGCAGTGATGCACATGGCACAGGGCAGCACGCACACCAAGGAGATGGGACAACTGCAATACGTTTGCTGGCACACAACCATCACTCACTCATAACGATGCGTCCAATGCCATGTCCAGTAATCACAACAGACAGCAAATATGCAGGCCATGTCAAGCATGCACACACCTCAAACCATGCACTGTCATGCTGCCACAACACATGTCACGTTCGGCACCCATGGCTCACAGCATGTACCCCAAAAGCATATTCCCTCCCAAATGCGAATCTGGGGCATGGCCCCCATGTTGCCATATGCGTTCCTAAGCGTTCCATTTGAACCCCAAAAGCATATCCCCTCCCAAATGCGAATCTGGGGCATGGCCCCCATGTTGCCATATGCGTTCCTAAGCGTTCCATTTGAACCCCAAAAGCATATCCCCTCCCAAATGCGAATCTGGGGCATGGCCCCCATGTTGCCATATGCGTTCCTAAGCGTTCCATTTGAACCCCAAAAGCATATCCCCTCCCAAATGCGAATCTGGGGCATGGCCCCCATGTTGCCATATGCGTTCCTAAGCGTTCCATTTGAACCCCAAAAGCATATCCCCTCCCAAATGCGAATCTGGGGCATGGCCCCCATGTTGCCATATGCGTTCCTAAGCGTTCCATTTGAACCCCAAAAGCATATCCCCTCCCAAATGCGAATCTGGGGCATGGCCCCCATGTTGCCATATGCGTTCCTAAGCGTTCCATTTGAACCCCAAAAGCAAAGTACAAACCAGACCCAGGATGGGCCAGGAGCCCGCATACACCAGAGTCACAATAAGTAGGGGCACAGCAACACACCCATCGGCATGGCCAATCCGTCCCATGCCACATGTGCACAGCACACAGTCCCATTGCCAAGCACACACAACTACAAATGCTACAGCCACACACACGCCTCCGGGAAACCCATGTACGAGATTGCACGAACTGTTAATGTCAGACGACAAATACATACTTCGCCAGGTGCAACACAATAACAAATCTCATTCTCTCCACAGGTGACGAACTGCTGGATGCTGGGGATGGAGCCAGCAGCCAGCACAGCCAGCCTACAAGCCCCCAACGAGGACACACGGATCTGGAGGATCTGTCCTCCTCTTCGGACACGGACCACCAAGCAGGCCCATCTGGTGTGGCAGGGCCCAGCCGCTCCCCAGGACCCCTCCTACCCACCAACCCATCATCCAGGGCTGCTGAACATTCCCAGCCCCCTGCTGCCACTGTCGTTGCGGCCACACCCACGGTCATTGTGGCCACTACCACTGCCGCAACCGCCACCATCGCCGCACCGACCACCACCGCCGCCACCACCACCACGTCTTCGCTGGCACCAGCCCCAGCGCAGGTGGTGGCCCGGCCGACTGGATCCACCCTGGGAGCCACAGCGAGGACCGTGGTGAGCAATGTGGCTAGTGGGCAGGCCGGTGGCAGCAGGACTGGTAGGAGGAGCAGGGTCAGGGAAACGCCAGCCTCCCCTGGGAGCCATGCCCTGCCTCAAATGGCCAGAGTCCTTGGGGCCTATGAAGAGGCCCAAGGACAATGGGTCCGGTCTGCTTCAGACACGCGTGAGGTGCTGGGGGTGCTGAGGTCCATGGACGCCCGTATGGGCCAACTCGTGGACCTCATGGGCCAGCTGGTGGTGGCGGTGAGGTCACTGCCAGGGACAGCAGCTCCCCTCCGCCACCACCTGCCGGGGCGCAGGGTGGAGCAGCAGTGTCCAGTTCCCCTGCGTCCACAGCCAGTGAGCACACCTCAACCACCAGCATGTCGCAAGCAGGCACCCCCCTCGCAAACGTGGAAGGGGCCGTCCGAAGTGGAAACAGATCTCCCGGGAGGACTTCGCACGCTCCAAACGCAAGTGAGGCAGCCAGCCAGCCTTCCGCCAGCCTTCCTTGACCAGCCACTGCATTGACTTGGACTACGATCCCACTCCACACAGCCATCTGGATGGCATGTGTGTGTTGGACTATGGACATAGAACCAGTGGGTACACCCTGAGCATCACGCAGCCATGACCGACAGCTCATTGTCACTGCACGCACCACTTTTGTCATCACCTTACACACAATCACATGTCACAGTTTGTAATAAATGCACCTTTTTCACTAACTGCTGTTTGTGCCCTGTGTTTTATTTGTACGGAATACAACGGCCACCTTGGGCGGAAAGGCACCTGATGCGTGGCATGGCAATTGAATCCGGAGGGCCTGTAGGGACCTAGGGGTGGGAGACAGAACAGGAGCACATTCAATGAGTGTGTCACACACCCATCACACAGTACATGTCAACAACTACAAGCAATGTACACACATCGCACAGAGCAATAGGGCACAATGCCACAGCCACCAACAGTGGCATACTACCCTGGCCATGGAGCGTTGACACACAGCACGCAGTGAACAAACGGCCACCCTGACACAGCACACACACACCTGCACAGATACAGCCACATCAGCCGTCGTACATGGACACTCACCGTCAAGTGAAGTAGCGGGCGATGAGCTGCTGCCGCACATTACCAGCTTCCTCCTCTCCGCTGTCCTCCTCACTCGAGCTGTCCTGGTCTGCGGGCTGGGGCCCTGGTTGATCTCCGTCATCCACGATGAGGGGGATCTGCTTCCGAATGGCCAGATTGTGCAGCATGCAGCACGCCACCACTATCCGGCACACCTTCTGTGGGGAGTACGCCAGCGCACCCCCGGTGCGGTCCAGGCACCTGAACCTGGACTTGAGGAGGCCAAAGGTACGCTCGACCACACGTCTGGTCCTCCCATGTGCCTCATTGTAGCGATCGTCTGCTGGGGTGCGAGGATTCCTCAATGGACTGAGCAGCCATGCCCCATTCGGGTACGCAGAGTCACCTGGGTGTGAGGGACACAGAGAACCGTTGCAATTCCAACTGGACAGGGGACAGCATCGCACAACCAGCACGCTACACCACTCCACATACTCACCGACAATACAGGCACGATCCTGTTGCATATTGGACATCAGTCGTGGCAAGATGCTGTTGCGCATTATGTGTGCGTCATGGGCCGAGCCTGGGAACTTTGCACACACGTGGGTGATCACCATGTCCGCAAGGCACACCACTTGCACATTCAGGGAGTGCGTGTGCTTCCTGTTGCGGTACAGGTGCTCAGTGGCCTGTGGTGGAACAAGGCCGACATGTGTGCAGTCAATGGCTCCAACGACGTGTGGGATTCTGCCAAGGGCATAGAATGCACCCTTCACTGCCGCCAATTCACGAGCCCTGGGGAAGCGGATGTACCTGTTTCGGTACAGCATCATGGCTGCCAGTACATCCCTCAGCACCTTGCTGAACATGGGCTGGGACATCCCTCCTCCAATGCCCACTGTGTGCTGGAATGACCCAGTGGCGAAGAAATGCATGGCGGCCATCACCTTAGCCGTGGGGGTGACAGCAGTCGGATACACCCTGCGGGGACGGAGATGGGGTTCTAACATGGCACACAGTCGATGCAGGGTTGGCCTGTCCAGCCGAAACTTCCTAATAACCTCTGTATCGTCCATGTCCGCCAGCAATTGGTATGGGCGGTCAATGTTCGGTCTCCGCCTAGGGACAATGGCAGAGGACACATGTCAAAGCAACACGACACATAGCAATTTCGCATACACATCACTGACATGACTGAGCAAGCACATGAGCCACAGCCCAGCTGTCAAGCTGGGACGGCACGGCCACAATACACTTACACAGGTCTCCCAACAATGGCAATGGCTAGTGATACAAACCACTGCCATGTGCATGCACATGGGGATCTAGGCCCCAATGACTTGCGGGCGTGCTGATGGGGACTGACTGCATATCCGTCAAGCGGCAACGCCACGGCAACATGAATGTCTGCTGAGCATGGAACTGCTTCCGCGGCTGGATGAGTATGGCACACGACGACGACGATGTGGGCACAGGCTGAGCGGCCAAAACAAGTGGGACCTGTGGCACGAGGGGACATGAGACAGTAGTAGGTGTCAGCACTGCACCCTATGTACAGCACTGTACGGATCACACCTCCCGAAACATTGACAGGTGTCCACATTGACAGCCCCATGCCAAGACGGCTGTGTGCTTGCAGTCACACGTCACAGGTGAGAGGTTACATTGCACGTGCCAGGTGGCAGACGTACATAGTGGGAGCTGGCATGTGTGTGCATGTGTCTCCTGTTCAGGATCCACCAGATGGGCGCTGACTCTGTACTGAGCATTGGACACAGCATGTTCCGTGGAAGGCTTGTGTGTGTGGGATGGTGGCACTGGATGTGCCTCCGTTGGGTGGGGGCCATGCACAGGGCGGGTACGTCGATGATTGCGCATTGTTGGTCACGGTGGGTGCACCAACTAGGATGTGTTGCCCTGTGTTCAATTCCTATGTCCGCATGATGATGGACTGTAGATGTGGGCAGACTACACATTGGTCGATGTGCTGTCTATATGCATGTGCCTTCACACCAGGCACAGCTGCCCCTGCACATGTGACCCCTGCTGGACTCGCTGCTGGGTCTGTGGAGCTGATGCACCTTCTGCGCGTGGGGCGGACAGCTCTCCTCACTTCCCTCATTGCGCATGTCATGACTTTGCCGCAGGTGACATGGATCATGGAGGGCCCACATGTACGCGTGGGTAGGCTACACATGATTGTACACTGGTCGCCACCCCCAGTCAGTGTTTCGAATGGGAAGGTTGTCGTGCTGGTGGTATGTTCGATGTGGCGGATGGGCGGGCCTAGGTGCGGGCTTACATTCCGGACATGGGGGGGTAGTTGGATTGGCGACTAGTTGCAGTACACACGGGACACGTCTCTTCCTTTCCACATCTGGGTCATCCCTTGTACTAACTGACAGTGATACAGTCATCTTCGCCCCAGCCCTCATGTCCTCCCCTCGCTCCCCCAATATGCATGCTCACCTGCGAGGCTAGCGCTTGCACAGGCAGCCCCAAGCTCGCACCAGAGAGGGCAAGGAGTGTATGTGTGGGTCCAGTTGCACGAGTGGGCTGTCTCAGGGTATGATGTGTTGCGGGACGCCGTCCACCTGCGTGGTGCCCCAAATGGAGACCCGGCCTGCATGGACTATGCATCACAGTCTTCGCCTTCCGGATCCGCCACCTGCGACACCCAGTGGCTGTGGCTGCCCTTGCGGCCATGCCGCGTCCGTCTGTGACTGATGGCCCACACATTCACTCTTTGGCCTCTCTGGGGAGGGCTCGGGGGTGGTGGCGCACGCGCTTGCACTTAGTCGCAATGGCATGTGGCGTGGTTGGTATGATGGGCAATGGATGGGATGGTGCGAGCCACCTCCCGTGACGTCAGTGCTGCTCGTGCTGTGGTGCGTCCCCCTACACTTCCATTTGACTTGTGCCATGCTAGACGTTGAGGTTCTATTGCCTGCGTGATATGACCAGGAGGAGCGCGAGGAGACCTCTCACACACCATGCTCCACTGCCATCCCGTGCCCTGTATCGCCTGTGCGGATTGACTATGTTGGGGTTACACCTGGTCGACTGGGGCTGTGTGTGCCTTGTCAAGGGGCATGGCGGGCGCACAACAGGATCCAGCTTGTCCACAGAGGGTGGGCTGAGGTGCGCCTGGTACCGCTTTGTACGTGTGCCCGGCTGCTGTGCACACACGTGTTCACTCCCCCCGACAGGTGTCCTCTCACAATGCCCAGGGAAGCGGTGGTGTACTGTTCATGACCCCTCCCAACACGGCGTGCTCCAACTTGGCATGTGCGCATCTACCCGTCGCACCCACCCACCTGAGCACTGCGTCCATACGACTTCACACGACACATGTGTGTCTTCCACAGTAGTGCTACTCATTTGCGTTGACATCCAATACCAGTGGACTACATGGTCATGTCACGACTGCCGTGTACTTCACATACTCTCATCCTCTCTCATTCGTACTTGTGAAATGAGTCAGCGGAGACAGTTTTGGTTTCAAACATTATATTGAGTCTTCTGTCCTCTGTGATGCAGTATAGTGGACACTACTGGCAGCGGAATACATGTTGAGGATATACTGAGCATGATTGCAAATGGGATAGGGTGTGGGGTTACATGTGATTGGCTGTTGCATGTGGGATGTGGGCTTCAGAGTGACATCTGCTTGGCCAAGGCTGTGCTAATGTACATTTACGTATTGCTGCGGAGCTGCGGACTTTGACACAGACGGTATACATGTAGCCTACCAGACCGCTTGGCATCATGGGCACAGTCCATCTCAGTTCCATGTGACAGGTTTGCTGCGGTTGTTCCTCATACACGCGTGCATGTGAGATGACATCAGGGCATGTGCTTGCGTGCATGCAGCGGCGTGCCACTTGTTGTTGCACTGTGGTGGTTACTGGACATGTCACAGTCACTGGTGTCGTGTTGTTGTTGTATGCACTTGTCGTCCATGCAAAGGTCCTGGTATGGGATTCCCGGGGCGGGGGTGGGAGGGGTGCAGCACCCACAGACTCCAGGCGACCTATTCATGTCCACTGAGCGGTGTGTGTGTCCATGTGCGCTGGATCCATGTTGTGTCCTGGTTGTTCGCGCAGTTCCGTCCATGTGGGTGCGATACACAGAGCCCATGCCACTGCCTCCCACGATGCATGCGGTGTTCCTGGATGTGATGGGGAACAGTGTGCATGTCCCGGTCATATCCGATGTCATGGCGATGTCGTTGATGGTGTGGTTACAGTTGCCGGTCGTTTGGTATGGCTGTTGTGGTGGTGACTGGCCAGTCCGTGCGGAAGCTAAGCATGGGTGCGGGGTTGAACATCATAGGTCACTCGGGGAACCTGCGTTGTGGTCCGACGAATTGACAGGTTGTCAGGTATGCGATGCCGTCCAGCAGGGCTTCCATGTCATTGGTGGTGTACATGTTTGCCAGCCAATGTAGCGGATGGTGGCTGTCAAGGTGTTGTTCGTAAGTTGTCCCTTGGAGGACCATGATGGGGCATGCTGGGTGACATTCGATGTAGCTGTTCTCGATGATCCGTCGTGTGGAGGCACAGTGGTCCCATTTCAGTGCGGGTGCGATGTTGGCCACATACGCCATGCCCCCATAGGCAGAGCAGGCCCTGTCGTGTGCGTCCAGAGGGAGGAGTAGTGGTAGCAGGTCCGCCTTCAGACATGCCGGGTTGGAGAGGCATATCTCCACGGGATGCTGGTAGGGACACCTCCGACAGGAGAAGACGGGCATGACGCAGCTGAACAATGTGATGCGGTAAGTCAGTCGGTAACTTACGTTCAGCAGGGACAGGAGATCGCATCCCAATGTATGAAACAGGTTGGTTTTGTACAGCTTGAGCTGTTCGGCGTAGTTGGGTAGGTGTGTTGCGGTTGCCATTTCGCAGCGGTGCGTTGTGGTGGCGTGCTCCGGCTGTGTGTGCAGTCTGCAATGTGCACGCTCCGAGGTTGCTGTGAGCTCTGTGTAGTCGTGGGGAGACAGGACTTGTGTTCTGTTGGCTTGTTTGGAGGACACGGGCCCTCTTCCCACATGCTTCTCAGACAGTTCAAGGTCAGTGATGTGTGACTCCTTCCAATTAACTTGCATGTGGCCGACATGGGGGAGTGTTTTCTTCTTTCTTCCCCGTCCGTTGTGTGCTTCTGTGATATGCGCTATCTGCCCTGTGGTCGGTCTCCTCGGCATGCCTGTGTTGGTCTATTCTTGGACAATGGCTGTATTCACCGGCTTCTGTCGTAGGGCTGTGGTTTCGGAGTTGGAATGGAAGGTCATTCAGTGCTGTCTGCTCTCCCTTGTGTGGGCGGCAGGCTGCCTTTCCGCTCTGCGTTGGGCCTTGTGTGTGAATGTTATTCTTGGGCCACCTGTTGTCGGTCCCCGGGCTCTTTGGTGTTCCGTTTTATATGTCTTGTTCATATGTGCAGGGTGGTATGGGTGTTTCAGTGTGGTACTGGCGTTCCTCTTCCCGAAGGGGCCCTGCTTCTCCTAGTTGGTGTTGCCGCCGCTGTGTGCTACGCCATGTTTGTTACACTGGGGTGTGTCCTGCTGTTGCGTGTCTTCACTGACATGTGTGCGTCGGTTGTGTGGCGTTGGGTGTTGTCCGTGAATTGGGCGTTGGGGACATGTCTGTGGCAGGCCTGTCACGTGTCATGTGCGTTCGGGGTGGGGCTGATGTGTGTGCTGCTTGGTTGTGTCCCTGTGTCTGTGTGCGACGCATGCATGGCGCTGCGGTTGGCCTCTGCGTTGTGCGCATGTGTCGCGGCGTCATCGGCGCTTTGGGGCCGTGACGGGGTGGTTGGTTCCTAGTCCCAGGTGGTGTGTACACATGTGTTCCGCGATGTTACGATTTGGCCTGTGTGTCATATGTGGATGCAATGGTGGATGTGTAGTGTACACGCGCTGGTGGGGGGTTGTCCGCTTTTTCCGCCCTTGCACTGTGTGCGCTGTTTGCGTGCACTTGTTGTGTGTGTGCCTACCTGCGTCTCCGCGGTACGTTGCGTCCTTGGTGGTGCATCAGCAGGAGCATGGGGAGGGCCTGCAGTGCTGGATTCATGCTCGGGGGAGCCGCTTCTTCGTTATCCGTGCTCGGCGTCCGTGTTACCGCTTCGGTTTGTCGTACGGTATCTCTTGGCCGTGGGAGCCGTTTGTTTGCGGCATCGTAATTTATGCGCCGGGCGGGACGTGTTTCGTCGGACGGTGTGTGTCAGTTGTGCTGCGCCGCTACGTGAACGGGCGCACTTTGATGGCGGACGGTGTTGCTGGCTTGCCGGCGGTGTTTGGCCTACTTTTCGCATCGTAATTGGGCGGGCGTGTGGACTGCTGCGTGCCGGCGGTAACTGGTGGTTTTTGCATCCGCCAGCACGGCGGTGGTGCTTCCGCCCGCCATCGTAATGGGCCCCTAAGTGTTTGCATTCTGTCATACTTCATATGAATAAAAAATGAACTATAAGAAGACGAGAAAACCTGACTGAATATGCAGCTTGTTTAATAAATCACAGACTGCATGATAATGCATTAATACTCTACTCTGGTACATATTTTTCTCAATCTTAAAATACTCTTCTACTCCGTTATTTATCTTTTTTTTAATTTCTGTGCTTTTATGTTTTGTTTTAACAGTATTGATGTGGCAAGTGAGTATATATTTAGATAGGTTGGAAGTTTAGTTAATGATAGTGGCTGAGTCACAAATGCATTATGAGTGTAGGAAGTAGTAGTACAGGAGTACTCCTTTACACACTCTTACGTGTCTTTGTGAATCACCCCCGAAATGACCCACTCCCTATTAGTAAAAGTGTATTGAGGGCACAGCCCTTTTTATTTGTACTAACTGTAATAATTTGAGATGCTTTGTGCCCAATTGGAAAGGGCATGTAAGAGTAAATAAAAGAGTACTGTAGGAGTACTACTTTACAAACTCACAAATACCTCTGTGAATTGGTCTCTATGCGTTTAAATGTAATTGTATCTAACTAAAACTGCAGGATTTATTCTGTAAAAGTCCAATAAGACAAATGTGAATTTAAAAAGGACTGTCTACAAGTCTGAAAATCGAAAACAAAGAAATATCAAAGGCGTGTACATTGGAGGGGATGATTCACCAATCCTTATTCCTTTTAAGAATTGGTTCAATATAATTCCATTTGTTCAGTTTAATTAAACATAGCTCATTCATTTGGATTCAAGAGTGGAAGCCGTCCATTGTTGATTGCACAGAGACGTTTGCACAATAGTATGGGAAAATTTGAGCAGGGATGGAGTTAAGCAAGAACACTTCAGAAAGTCATTTTGTCTGCTACACACTGTTGTAACTGTGTTGAGGTTGAGATTCAATTTAAATCAGAGTGTCACAGAAGTTCCTGTGTGGTTTGCTGGCAGACATGGGAAGTGGCATGAGCAGCTGACAGGACATTGAAAATAGTTTAATACATACCCATACATGCCAACACTTTAGAAGAGGAAAAAAAAAAAAAGAGGTGCTTATTTATGAGCCCTTGCGTCACTTTTGCGCCTCCGGTGCGTCACTTTTTGTGACGCACCAGCGGCATAAAAAATGCGCCATGTTGCGTCATATTTACAAAGTAGGTAGATGCGTCACTTTGTAAACCCCTGCGCCACATTATACCTACGCCAGGTATAATGTATGCAGGGTGGGGGTTCTGACGCAAGTAAGCCTCATAGATGTGACGCAGTGAAATCTATGAGATTTCACTGTGCCACTTCTAGGGCGCAAATGCGTCAATATCTTACGCCTGCCTCACAGCAGGCGTAAGACTGATGCAGGCACATTTGAAATGGGACATGCCCATGTGAAATGACCCATTGCTGAAGTTGCGTCACTTTTGTGACACACTCCAGCAATGCGTTATTTTTGCGCCTACAAATATGTTAGAAAAACTGACGTATCTGTAACTCCTTGCGACATGATGCGTCATACTATAAATATGACGCATCCAGCATGTCGCAAGGAGGGCGCAATGAAAAGTGACGCATCGCTGTTTTCACGTAGCGATGCGTCACTTTTCATAAATGAGGCCCAGAATGTACTTCCCCCAGTCTACTGAAGCAGAGGCAATTTCAGGCAAGAGATAGCCAAAATAAAGCCATTTTTTGCTTCAAAAGTTGGAAGTCTCCCATCTGAATCATGTCTATTTGCATGATGCACACAGTGGTCTATTCAGCGGTACGAGCCTCCTGCCATAGCAGCATCTATACATTCTCAATTCAGAGCCCAGGAGGAGTGACTCTTCCTTGCACAAATGAGTTGAATGACTATGAACTAGCAGGATACAGAAATATAAAAATACTCAAGCGTCGAGAGGCCCACCGTTTCAGCTAGTGAAGTGAATTCCTGCCAGCACAGGCCTTGAGCTGCCCGAACGCTTTTCATCCTCAAAACAAGAGGCACAGCTCTTCTGCATGCGGGCCACGCATGGCCAGACGTGGAGCAGGAACAGAGGCATCAAAATGCTCTTGGCCCAAACACACACAAAGGAACACCAGCACTGCTGTGCAATGGTGACTCAGAGACAGGATAATAAAATAAGGCAGATCACCCTTCAGCTTACCCTTAAGGCTGAATGGTGATTGGTCTGATTTTATTTTAGTCCCGCCACTCCTACGCCATCCTTCACAGCTCTTGTGTGCTGAGAGGGCGCATGGGTGTTTCCCTACCCAGCCGATCCCAATGCTTTTAATTATGAGAGAAGGCTTGGGTAGGCGCTTGAGACCTGCGGACCCCTCTGGGAATGTACAAAATCTATGCTTGACTCACGGAGACACCCTTGCACTGTGGAGCAAAGGTGCTCCATGGCTCACAGCAGCTGATTTCAGCGCCGGTACTAGGGAGAGAGGAGGAGAGTGCCATATTTCAGTAAATTTGGTGCTCTCCTGCTCACTCCTTCTCATGCAATGCAGTGCAGCATTTGCGGCTGCTGCACTGCACTGCATGTAAATTGGTTAATCTGGCCCCTGGACTACATCTGAAAGGCTCAAGCACAACATACAGCCAAGTAGGAAAACTTGGCTGTCAATGTAACAATACCCAAAGCACTTGGACACAACTAATTCCTCGACATGGGTAGACGGTCTATTGGTGATGTAGCAAGGCTTCGCCCACTGCTCTTCTGGGCTCGCATCAGGCGAACCCCAGAGCTTTCACCTTATGCAGAAGCCCTGTCTGAGGTCATCAGACTTGATACAAGCAGAAAAGTGGGCTGGATTTCTAACATCAGGAAAATGTTGTCAGCTTTAGGGCTCCAAGCACACTGGGAGGAGCAGGACCCGCCAAGGAAAGATGAGCTCAAGCGCCTTTATTGGGAATGGGTGGACCACCAAGAATTCAGCAATCCAAACTTGGGGAGGCTAACTGCAGAATTCCACTTACACAAACAGGATAGATACCTAGAGCCCTTTTTAGATATAATCCAGGTCCCCTGGGATAGGACGCTGTATATCCACTTTAGGCTTGGGACACTTCCCGTTTGTGACATCACAGCTCACTGGCACACACGTACTCCAACACCAAAGAACTGCCCATGTTGCAGGGCGCCAGTAGAAAGTGTTGCCCATGCCATGTTTGCTTGCCAGGCATATTCCGCACCAAGGGCGAAGTGGTTAAAACCAGTCTGCCGACAATTGGGCACGCAGGATCATCGTGTTGCCCTGCATATCCTTAGATCGGATCCTAGACCGCTCTTTGCTTGTAGTATGGCTAAGTTCTTAAGTCATGCTTGGTCTATAAGACGAAAGATCCAGACAGGAACACGGTAGTCCCTAGTAGCACGTGAGTTGTACATAGATGCTGGAGGGCTCTTAGGATGCAAATCTGTTTATTCTATACAGTTTCGTACGTGCACTTTACTGCTGCTAGTTTCCCCCTAATGTTAGCATGTGGGGTGACTGTAAATTGGGTCCACTCGAGAATGCACTGTAATAGTAGCACTTTAGCGTTTATGCCGCCTCATTTTAAAATGTATTTTATGTATGCTTTTACC
Organism: Calotriton arnoldi; assembly: GCA_963921515.1. Classification (NCBI taxonomy): domain Eukaryota; kingdom Metazoa; phylum Chordata; class Amphibia; order Caudata; family Salamandridae; genus Calotriton; species Calotriton arnoldi. Next base: position 211,005 of record CAWUFW010010582.1, on the reverse strand, counting down.
TCTTTATGTTGTATACTTATGATACTGATAGCTCTATTTCATTGAACAGCTTATTGCACATTGCCCGCAGCAAGGTATTAAGATGGATTGGTTGTATATATTTGCCTGCAATATGTTTTTGCATCAAACGAACTATTTTATATCTTTTTTTACTTATTTAAAATTGTGGGGCATATTAGCAAGACCGGCGATAAAATTATCGCCGTTTAAGCGGCAGGAAACTGCCGCTAAAACGGCGATAATGGGCTTGCTAATATGCGTTATAGAATTCCAATAGAAGCCCATGTTAGATGTGCAGGACATCTAACCTGGGCTTCTATTGGAATTCTATAACGATATTAGCAAGCCCATTATCGCCGTTTTAGCGGCAGTTTCCTGCCGCTAAAGCGGCGATAATTTTATCGCCGGTCTTGCTAATATGCCCCTGTGTTTTTATAGCTTTTATGACGCGAGCTGTCGAAATAAAGCTTATACAACAACAATTAAACATTAGTTAATCACCAGATAACTGCTAAGCTACCACTGACAGTCCCATGAACTGAATAAGAGGCCATACATTAGCCCACACAGCCGTTACAAGGTACCCTAATACTATCCTATAAATTTACTACTGGAACCCACCAATGCATTTCACTCTTGACCTGTGGCACTCCTTCATTCCGGAACTTGGGCCTGAACATGGCTCTGCAAATATGCTTACATTCGATACTGATTTTATCTTTACATAGATAAAATCCTGGAAATTAATGATAGAAGGTTGTGATTTTGCTCTAACGAAACATACTTTTACCTACGCCATTCCTAGCCCACGTTTCCTGCACCCATATTTGCAGTACTTACCTTTACTACAATCTCAGAAAAAAGCAGACTACTGTCATCACACACTTTTTTTCCAGGGGTTAACTGCAGGAAGGCTTCCGATATCTGCGCCATTCAAATAAAAAATGTCATAATGTAACACACAGAACATTAACACTCACTAGACTGGTGCAAGGGAAGCATGTGTTTTCCCTTCGTCACATGAAGTATCAAGTCATGACTGAGGATCACCTGCTAACGTTTTTCATTAACACACAACTTCCTCCAGACGCCTCAGTATTCAGACATTCACAAGGAGGGTCTGCAAAGGCTCTATATAAGGTAAACAGTGCTCTCATAACCCTCTCTTTCCTTCTACTGTTAGCGCTGCTCATGCCTACGAGGCCACAAATCGCAAAGGCAGCACCAGGGGTACCACGGGGCAAGCCAGTAGCCGCAGCTGTGACCCCTGGCAACCTCTAAATTACGTCCATGGCACGTTGCTGAATTAATTATAGTTGTTCTCCAGCAATGATGGTATGTAGTGGTGAGACTCTGCCTTAATTAAGCGACTTTATTTCAGGACCAAGAGGCAGTGAAAGAGTGATGTGAGCAGAGAGATAATAAAAGACACACAGATGATGGATGGATTGCAGAGCAAACCAACATTCACCCACAGTCAATGGATCTGGGTTAAATCCATCATTTTTTTGCTCGTCATGCCACCCCAGTTTAGCCCCAGCCATATGCACATCAGTCTTGACCCTGTGCCTCATGGGAACAGTCCATCCCAAACTGCAAAGCAAGGTCCTCCCTGGACCGGAAACAAGCATCCTGGGACCAGTTTCGGGGCATCACCCCTCATCAGCCAGGCTAGCTTGAATCCAGTGACACAGTGAGCCCGGGACCCATGTCTGGGCATACCCGGCACACTTAGGGCAAGAAAGCAAAAGAAACACTGATGATGGACGGATTGCAGAGTAAATCAAAAATTCGCCCCCAGTCAATAGATCTAGGTTAAATATATTGTTCTTTTGATCACCATGCCACCCCAGTTTAGACCCAGCCATATGCAAATCAGTCTTGACCCTGTGCCTCATGGAACCAGTCCAGCCGGAACTGCCAAGCCAGGTCCTCCCTGGACCGGAAACAAGCAACTGGGACTGGTTTCAGGGCATCACCCCCCACCAGCCAGGCTAGCTTGAATCCAGTGACACAGTGAGCCCGGGACCCACGTCTTGGCATACCCGACGCACTTAGGGCAAAAAAGCAAAAGACACACGGATGATTGACTGAATACAAAGCAAATTAAACATTCACCCCCAGTCAATAGATCTGGGTTAAATCCATCGATCTTTTGCTCACCATGGCATCCCAGTTTAGACGCAGCCATATGCAAATCAGTATTGACCCTGTGCCTCATGGGAACAGTCAAGCCCGAACTGCCAAGACATGTCCTCCCTGGACCGGAAACAAGCAACTGGGACCGGTTTCAGGGCATCACCCCCCACCAGCCAGGCTAGCTTTAATCCAGTGACACAGTGAGCCCGGGACCCACGTCTGGGCATACCCGGCGCACTTAGGGCAAAAAAGCAAAAGACACACAGGTGATAGACTGAATCCAGAGCAAATCAAACATTCACCCCCAGTCAACAGATCTGGGTTAAATCCATCATTCTTTTGCTCACCATGTCACCCCAGGTTAGACCCAGCCATATGCAAATCAGTCTTGACCCTGTGCCTCATGAGAACAGTCCAGCCCGAACTGCCAAGCCAGGTCCTCTCTGGACCGGAAACAAGCATCTTAAGACCGGTTTCGGGGCATCACCTCTCATCAGCCAGGCTAGCTTGAATCCAGTGGCACAGTGAGCCCGGGACCCATATCTGGGCATACCCGACGCACTTAGGGCGAGAAAGCAAAAGACACACAGATGATGGGGGGCGTGGCTAACCGCCAAGCATGGCGGCTGCAAATTGACGGAGCTCCAAGACAGGGCCCATTCATCCTGCTACACACACCGGCGCTGGGGGCCATCTGACCCGGATTTTCCCCAATACAGGCACAGAGGAGCAGCGGTGGCGTACTGTGCTGGCAACACGGCGGTGAATGTATCCGGGGTGGAGAAAACACTGTTTGACAGCGGAGCCCTGCATTGCGAGGCCTGACAGAGGCTGACCTGAGTGTCGGACCCTGCGAGCCACTACACCGATATCTACAGCGCAAGGCGGCGAGATAACCCGGAGGACTCACTGCCGAGTGGACCCGGGTGGAGGCCCCTGGTGCTGTTTACGTGGCGAAGTGTGCTCGAGGTGAGGACCGACCGTGCCCTGCCGGCCTGGCGATGGGCGCTGGGCAGGGCTGAGCCGTACCTGATAGCCGTGTGGTGGCACTCCGGAAGACGTCTGAGGCCCTGTCGGGAGCCTGCTGAAACACTGGGAATCCCGGCTCCTGGACACCGGAGTGAACCCGTGGGGCCGGCGCCTTGATGTGAGGTGGGCCCGGTTGCCGTGGGGCTGCGGACTGCGGCGCTAGGAGTGTGGACCTGGGTGGCTGCTGTGCCAACACCCTCCCCGGCGAGGAAGAACTCTGAGGCAGACCGACACTGGAGCCCCTCCTGCCTCGAGTGAAAACGTGATGGCTGTGGTCTGCTGCCCTGACGAGACCGCCTAGACCCTTCAGTCACTGGGTGTGTCCCCGTCGGATGGGGCCTGATCACGGTAGTGCGCAGTGAGTATGGACACGCGCCCCCCTCCTTCTGTGGACCACGGAGCTCCCACGTAGGCGCTCCGACTGCCCTGCGCGCGCCTTGTCCTGCGCCTCCGCTACGCCCTGGGCGCTCGACAGAGGAAGTGATCGGTGTCCCTTCCTGATACCACAGGACAACATATGAACATGAGCACCGCTCCTATGTGCATTGTGTGGGGCCTCTAAAAGGTGCGAGGTAATTACATGTGGCTAAGCGCTGGTGCACATCATATGTAGTTCCAAGACTGTTTTTGACTGTTACCATGAACCCAGGTACCCGTGGGGTCTGGTTTCTCAGCCATCAGCAGTTAAGTGGTTGCTCTGTAGAACTCACTGGATATATACATGGGGCGCAGCCAAGCAGAGATTGGGACCCCTCCCCCCGCCTGCCAGAACATCTCAACGGAGACATACATGTTGCCTTGAGGCCATTGATGACCGGGTTTAGGGGTTTATGTGAAGAGCGACCCACCTACAACTACATCACGGTGCTAGCGACCTAACACGCTGACCCTTGGGGGTTAAGTATGGATAGTGGCCCCTAGGTCCATGCCCACTCCGTGGGTGAGCGCGGAGGGTCCGTTTTGCAGCTGTATCTTCAACATAACAAACAGTCTGGTGCTGCTGCGAGACGACCGACCCCTATTGATCTTATTCTTCTTTCTCCCTACGGAGTTTGGCAAAATAAAGCGCAATAAACAACTATCACGTCACGAACAGTATAACCCCTGCTGACGCCCGGCTACCTCATCATGGGGCGAACAAAAGGCAAACCATCGGAACAGCCACCTGTCGACCAACAGACCCAAGGGGAATCGGATGTAACCTCGCAATCATCCTCGATCAGTTCTGTCCCACCGACTAATGAGCAGACCCCTCCAGATAAATTGGACTTAATTTTACAGGAGATACGGGACTCACGTAAATCTATTGAACAACAAATAGGTTCCCTGTCCACTGGTTTTACCCTTCTGAAGGCAGATCATGAGAAGTTATCTGATATAGTCAAAAACAATAAACAGTCTCTGACGGAACTTCTACCGAAGCACAAAGAACACTCTGAGCATATTATCCAAATACAAAAACAGTTGGCTGACCTGCAGGACAGGGCGGAGGACGCTGAGGGCAGGGCTCGCCGCAACAACGTCCGTGTGCTGGGTCTACCGGAACGAGCGGAGGGCCCAAATGCAACACAGTTTATGGAGCAGTGGCTATGAGAACAGATAGCGCAGAAAGAATTGTCGCCTCTCTTCAGTGTGGAACGAGCGCACCGGATACCACCAGGTCGTCCGACACCTGGAGCACAGCCGAGAACAATGATTGCCCATATCATAAACTACAAAGATCGTGATCTCCTCCTGCAGAGGGCCAGGGAAAAGGCGCCCATTCATTACGAGAATCACCGGATTTCCCTATATGCAGACTACACAGCTCTGGTTCAAAAGCAGCGCGCTTCCTATCTCCCTTTGAAAAAGAAACTTCAAGCGCTAAAACCTTAAATATGCTCTACTGTTCCCTGCTCGTTTGAAAATCCTGCACGAGCAGAAGTCCTATTTTTTTGACAACCCAGAGGCGGCAAACGACTGGTTGGAAATAACCCTTTCTCCCAAAGCTCTGGCCAATATAGACAAGCAGACACGGCGAGCCCAGCAATGACCATCGGGACAGAGAATACGACGGACCAGGTCTTCACGCAGAATTGCGGCAAGGAACCCGTCCCCGGAGCAGGCCCTGCTGGGCCAGGAGTCGGCGCTGGCTGCAGCGGCTGCCATGCGTGACACCAACCGGCCATCCTCTTCTGAACACTCAGATGATAATGTGATACATTCTGACTCTGACAGTAATGACCCACTATTCCCATCGATCACCCCGCAAATAGTGCAGACTCTGTTTGGCTGAGACTATACGGTCTAAGAAAGTATTGCATAACACATCCTGATTAGAGTCCACGATGGAGGGCAATACGATGTTATTGAGGTGCCTAGTATTATCCTCTTCCCCCAGGTGCCCCGTATTCTCTTAAATGTGACAAGGGCCCTGATATGAATGGAGCTCCGTCCAGATCGAAGGCTCTATGCCCTGCTCAGGAACCACCCCCCTGCAGTTTCTGCATTAGTTAGCCGATTGGACCTTCAAATTGGTTTGTTTAATGTTTGGACCAGCAAAGTTCTACCGCTAGTCCTAGTATTGGGATTTTTGGTTGTATTGTGTTTTTTGGGGAAATGGCTCACTCTAAGTCCTGGAATGTATAATATATGTTGTGTATGCCGGGGTTGCTACAGTACATATGAACGGATACATGTATGGCGGTGTTGGGCAAATATGAAGTGCTAACATGGAATGTTCGGGGGATGGGATCAGTGCACAAGCGACACCGGATCCATGCCCAATTAAACAGACGGAAAATACAGATAGCCTTCCTCCAGGAAACCCACCTCACTGACTCTGAGGTAATCAAACTGCGTAAGAAATGGAGCGGCTAGATATTCACTACATCATACTCTGCATTCGCGAGAGGAACATTCATATGGGTCAGACATGGGGTACAGTTCATGAACATAGAACAGCGAATAGATGCACAGGGAAGATACACAGTGCTACATGGGACGCTTGACGGGATACACATAGTAATAGGAAGTGTATACGCTCCGAATTTTGAACAGGATAAATTCCTTACCAATCTGAACACAGTACTAGCGGACTGGGCTAATATCCCGTGGGTACTGGGTGGGGATTATAATTCCACTCTTGACATACACCTGGATCGCTCCCATCCACCGGTTCGTGGAGCTGTTTCCATTAAACACGCAGACTTCCTGAGGTCGTGGGCAGAGGGGTGGACGATCAAAGATGTGTGGCGTCTCCAAAACCCTACCTGTCGTGAATACTCTTTCTATTCTCCAACACACCAACTACACACTAGACTGGACAAAATATTCTGTTCTTCATTCATCACACCCCAAATATCCCACACTACATATTTGGGTAAACCCTTATCTGACCACAATCCACTTGAAATCCTAATAGAATGGGGGAAAGTACCCTCCCCGGTCCCGACCTGGAGATTGTGGCCACAGATGTTGGAAGATGCGGTCTTCTGAGATAAACTGGCCATGACAATCACCGATTACTTTAATGAAAACGCGAATTTGGCCTCTTCTCGCTTAATAGAATGGGACGCATTTTAGACAGTGTTACGAGGGGCATCCATAGGAGCGACAGTGGGGGCCTGACAAGAAATTAACAAGAGTCTTACGGCACTCAAAGATTCCCTACAAGAGCTGGAGAGGAAGGTGACTACCGATCCCTCCAATCAAACACAACTACAGGAGGCGAGAATTCGGCATGCCGAACTCCTTGAGGTTTTATGCCTCATTGACTACCGAGCTTACACCCAACATACACACGCTGAAGCAGACAAATTGGGCACCCTACTGGCCCGCCTACTGCAAGATGCACCCCCCCTACATCAATACCAGAAGTGGCACTGCAGGATGGCACCATAGTGTATACACAGACAGAAATAAATACTGCATTCAGTGACTACTATGAGAGGTTATATAGCGCCCCAGGTACCACACTGCCGGAACAGATAGACATGTTCCTAGACGGATTGACATACCCTAAATTAACGGAAAATGCCCAGGAGGAATTAGACGCCCCAATGACAAGGGCCGAAATCAAGGAGACCATTAAGGAACTCCCACGCAATAAGACCCTAGACGGCTTGCCGGCGGAATTTTATTCTACCTTTACAGATAGTCTAAACCCGCAACTTGCCTGTCTATATAATGCGGCACAGGAGGCCCAGTCCCTCCCACTAACTACCATGCAGGCCCTCGTCATATCCCTTCCCAAGCCGAACAGAGACCCGCGAGACATGTCAGGATAACGCCCTCTCTCTCTATTATCTACTGAATATAAGATACTTAGTAAGATTCTGGCCCGCCGGCTTCTCCCTTACCTTCCCAAACTCATTCATGCAGATCAAGGCGGATTTATTCCAGGTCCCAATGCCTCCCTGAATATAAGGCGCCTACACTATGTTATGGAAGCCGCTGCAAAGATCTCCTGTGAAACTGGCTGTATCTCTCTTGACCTCCAGCAGGCATTCGATACACTGAATTGGGAATATATGTTTGCAATTATGGAACAGATTCCGCATTCCTCCTGGTTATATGCAATGGGTCAAACTGCTATACACCGCACGCACTGCCTAGGTCCATACTGGATCCCACATTTCTCGCCCATACCCGGTGGCGAGGGAACTAGTCAGGGCTGTCCTCTATCACCAATATTGTTTATAGCATTAGAACCGCTACTTATTAGACTCCGTAGGGAGGCTGTAAACAAGGGGATTCTACTAGGACAGACAACACTTATAGTGTCAGCATACGCTGATGACCTTATACTGTATATTAAAGACATAACTGCAGATCTAGAACCTATTCCTACTATATTCCAGCAATTCCAATGCGTCTCGGGCCTGGCGATTAATGCTACAAAATCGCATGCATTCTTTATGCAATATAGGGAGGATCCAGAACCCGTCCATTTTGGCCAAACTGATTTGTTGGTGGCATCCCAAACCTTCAAATATTTGGGTATTCAAATATACAGAACACCACAGGACCTCCTAGAAGGGAACCTCATGAAAGCAATTAGATCACAACGTGCCCAGATATCATTCTGGACATCACTACCTCTCTCGGTCATGGGGAGAATAGCTATCTTATAGTGTCAGCATACGCTGATGACCTTATACTGTATATTAAAGACATAACTGCAGATCTAGAACCTATTCCTACTATATTCCAGCAATTCCAATGCGTCTCGGGCCTGGCGATTAATGCTACAAAATCGCATGCATTCTTTATGCAATATAGGGAGGATCCAGAACCCGTCCATTTTGGCCAAACTGATTTGTTGGTGGCATCCCAAACCTTCAAATATTTGGGTATTCAAATATACAGAACACCACAGGACCTCCTAGAAGGGAACCTCATGAAAGCAATTAGATCACAACGTGCCCAGATATCATTCTGGACATCACTACCTCTCTCGGTCATGGGGAGAATAGCTATCTCCAAGATGGTGTTACTCCCAAGATTACTATGTTACTTTACTAACATACCGATTCTGATACCGGCCAGTGTCTTTCGAACGTTGGACACTCTCCTTATGGAGCTGATATGGGGTAAAGGACGCCGGAGGGTGAGCCTAGTAAAATTACAACTGAGGCCAGAAGAAGGAGGATTGGCAGCTCCCGACTTCCGAGCGTACTGCATGGCTAGCCAACTGCAATGGCTGGCGTACTGGCTGGCAGGACGCAATCTAAACGAAATCGGATATACAACACAAAAATTAGACCCAGGTATCCTACACACACTGCTTTTGCCCGACTCCAAAATACCACCTGAAACTCCCTCGCTGCTAAAAACAGCCATCTTATATTGGAAACGGACATTGAAATACACCAAACGAACTATCCCATACTCGCCTAATGTTCCATTACTTGGTATACCTACTACAGTGGGGCTAATTACGATACGGAGGATCGTACAATGGGCACAAGAGGGGATGACAACGGTAGGAGCCTTGTTCATTGATGGTACACTAGCCGACCACGACAACTTCATCCATAATCAGGGAGTTCCCCACACACTATTTATGCTACATGCTACCATCACCCACTATCTGATGGGTGAGGGACGACACTTAACCCGCGGGCTATACAGAGGCGTTCGAATACATGCTGGGACCTCCCTGGAGCCCTTACGGGAAAAATGGGTGAGAGACCTCAGTAAAGAACTAACTGATAAAGAATGGGCGTATGCACTAGAGTTCCCCAAAAAGGTGTCCCGTAACGCCAAATTTAAGTATATCCAATACATGATTCTACATAGGGCAAACCTTACTCCACACCGCCTCAACTGCATATACCCAGATGCACAAGTCAGCTGTCCTAGATGTAAGATGGTGGACGCTGATATTCTACACATGTTATGGAACTGCCCACGGTTGAGGGGATTCTGGTCAATGGTGGGGGAGGTAATTCAGGATACGACAGGCACCTCCGTCTGGGACACGGCAGACAGCTGTCTGCTGGGTCTACATCCTCATCCGAAAAAAGAGAGAACACAGTATAAATTTGCGGATATGACCATCCTCTTACCGAAACGAGCCATTACAATGAGGTGGACGTCGGCTTTTGTTCCCCCATTACATACCTGGCACACAGAGATGGTCCGGTGGGGTGGGGCAGAAAGCGCCATCATTAGAAGAGAGTAAATACGTGGGGTGCGCAAAACGCCCATTTCCATAGACTGGGACCTGATGCTGGAAACACTGAAGGCGAAAGATCTGGCGGATCCTTCTGTGCCCTAGTGAGGGTTATCCCATCTTCCACACGTCACTGAGTCCGTGCAGTGTAATGCAGTCCCCCTATACGACATTCCCCATTGGGAAACTAAGCACTACACACTTCAGTTAAGATGAGACAACCCAAGGGTATATACACAACGGAACACTATGAGGATGAGTACAGGAACGAGCCAGTTGGGGGGAGGGGAGTGGGACAGCGGGGAGTTGGGGAAGTTTATTATGTTCCAGGTCAGACTATCTAAATACAGAGTCATCAAGAAGATGTAAAGACACAGAATTGTTAAGAATGGTCAGAATTGTATATATATTCTGTTTTGCCTATAGTAGGTATAATGGGAATATTATATGCCACTGAACATATTGGAGGACCGATTGTGCATTGTGTAGCTGGCTCCTGTAATCTACAATAATAACTAGCGTGATTATATTGATTGCATAAATAAAACCAATAAAACTATGTTTAAAAAAAAAACCACAGATGATGGATGGAATGCATGTAGGAAGGTGGAATCTGACTATATGGTTGCCCCCACTTTTTTTTATGGTGTTTTGCTGGTTTATGACTTAGTTGGACTGGGATCCTGCTATTCAGGGCCCCAGTCTATCTGCTTTCTCTGTAAAAAGGTTTCCATGTGCCTTAGGCACATCTCTGATTGGAATCTGGAGTGCCCTTATAAGTCCCTAGTATATGGTATACTATGTACCAAGGGCATAGGTACCTCAGAGGCCTACCAGGGGCTGCAGCATGTATTGTGCCACCCCTGGAAGGCCATCCAAACTGACACCACAGGTCTGCTACTGCAGCCTGGGTAAGGTGGTGCATGCACCCCTTACTGTGATATAGGTTACCTATATCACTAAATACATACACACATATAAACCTATAAGTCACTCCTAAGGCAGGCCTTATCAATCCTAAAGGCAGAGTGCATGGTTCCTATGTGAGAGGGTGCCCCTGCATGAGCAGGGCCCCTCTGCAGCGTTCGGAGACCATCTCTGATGCTGTTTGTAGTGCAGCCTGACCATATACTCTTAAGCGCATTATATCCTCGCGGTAAAATGCTAACTTTGGAATGGCTGCACCTAAACATGTCGTGTTTGGTGTCAAACATCTTGGAATACTACCCCCCGCCAATCCTGGCGGCGGGGGTAGCATTCCACCCTTCTAGAGGAAAGACATGTTAACTCTGGCTTACCCGGTAACTTCTTTCTGAAGCCCTGGCATCACAAAATGGATGCTGCTGCCACAGACACAAGTCTGGCCTCCTGCTGCTGGACGAAACTCCGGCAGGGGAGGCCTGGACAATAGGTTTCCTGTTGCAGGGAGGTGTGACCACCTCCCCAGACAGGATAATGTGTATTGGGGCTGGGTGGGTGCACTCTTAGAGTGCTTTGAAGTCCTGCACTGGGGGAGCAAAAGGCTCCTCTGTGCATATGCCAGTTCAAACCAGCTCAGGGGCTACCTGCCCCTGCTCTGGCGTGAAACTGGACAAAGGGAAGTGGGTGTAGCCACCCCCTCCCTTGACCCTCCCATAGGTGGGGTCATAGAGTTAGTCCCTCCCTGTTTTACTGGTTAAAATAGGGAACCCTTGCCACAGCAAGATTAGATTATACCTGGACGAAACTCTGAAACTGAATCCTGGACCTTCGACGCTCTACGACAAGATTAGAGGACTGAAGAATCTCCCTTGGGGTCAAGGAGTGACTCCCCTGCTTGGCAGGCACCAAAGAAGCATCTGTCCGGTTCGCATTTCTGAAGCTCCCGTCGGACGCCGAAGTCATCGCATCACCAGAGGTGGATTCTCAGACTTCCCGAGGCTACCCTGAGTCCCCAGCAAAGCTGAGGCCCGTGGCTATCGTGGGTGACTTGAGACCGTGACCCCTGGACACCGAGCACATTTGCAAGTGCATCCTCTTCTGGGTCTCCCAAGAAGTCGTGCTTTGGGCTCCGAGTAGCCCTAGCCTCCAGCACCACCTGCACCGAAGATCACTGGCCCCCACTCCACGAGTGTCCTGTAAGCCAGCTCCACGTGCGGCGTCACGAGGCTCCTTCGCGGTCGCTAGCCCGTTGGCTAGTAGCCCTTAACGAAGGCCAATCCTTTTCTTACTTGGCATCCTGGTTGCTCCAGGCCTGCCCTCACTTACCCTCGCTGGGTGAGTTCCACAGACCTTGCTGGTCTGCACCATCGACGATCTACATCTTCCTCGAGACTTGCCGTTGCCAAGGCTTGTTGGGTCCAATCCGGTCGCCGACACCTCAGCACTCGACAGACATCGTGTACCAGCCCGAATCCTGCTCCTGGTTGCCGACAACGCCTCCTGGACCTCGTGGCTGAAGAGTCAAGACGACTGTCAACGCACCTGAAGCACTCGACATCGGTGGGCATCTGTCCATCGCCTTCCTGGTCACTGGCTAGTGACCCAGACTCTGTCCCCTCTGCTTTCAGGTTCTTCAGAACTCCGATCCACTCTTGGATCCACCCGGACACTTTTCTCTTGGCCGCCAGCAGCACTTTGCAGCAGATCGCCATTCGAATCGACGACGAAACCCGACCCCGAAAGGCACCTATGCACCCGGCTTCCCTGGGTGAGGTAACACGAGTACTCCGGTGCTCCCGTGGGTAGAGACTCTTCAAAGTCCTAGATCTCAAAGGGTTTTGTCCTAGTCCTCTTCTAAGTGTCCCTTTTCTATACTTTCCCGATCCCGACTTTCTCCATAGAAGTTAACGGCGTATCGCGGTTGTGTATTTACACTGCACGCGTCTCCCGTGGGTCCCCTGTGTCACTACCTTGGGTGGTTCCTTGTGGTCCAAGCACTTCTAGAGGCTCTAGGCCTAGTGTCTAGTTCAGTCGTGGTTCGCATACCACTTTATTGGTATATGGTTTGGTACGCCCCTAGGGCCCAAACGTGTATTTGTGCTATTACTGTGATTTAATATCTTATAACTTATGTACTTCGAACTCTAGCCTCATAAAGAGACTAGAGGGGTGTGTTTAGCAATAAATACATATATTTTGAATATATACCTGGTGTGGTGCTCTTTCATTTGGTCACTCAAGAGATTATAGACTGGTAAAACAAGCTGCTTTACATTCCTTCAAGACTTAGCCTGAAGGCTGCTCTCCATAGCTACCACTAGGATAGCTTTCAATAAGGTTGTCTTTAACCTATCTCCAATAAGGGGTTGTTTGGACTGGTGCAAGGTGCCCACTATAATTAGTGGACAGCATATGCCAGGCCAACTTCTCACATTGGTGTGCAGCGTGTGGGATTCCAGCTTGCTATTGTTTTACCAGATAATCTCAATTGAATTGATCAACTGAAAACCACTAAAGGTACCTAAGGTACATATAATTTAAGCTTAGAATAACAGTAAGTTCTACTGAACTTAGAGTTGTGTGTTAAGGGATAGCACAACCCTTTCTACAACTCAAGAGAGTTTAGTAGGCCACACTAGGGTAGGTAGTGCATACACCACACCACACTAGTAATGTCTTTAAGGGCAGGATCCAAAGAATCCTTGCAGGAAGCCATTGAGCTTCCACCCTCCAAGTATGATACACTCCCATTCTTGGAATTGAGAGCTTTATGCAACTTGAGAAAAATAAGGACAGGCCAAAGCCCCACCACCCAACACCTCAAGGAGTTGTTGGTGGCTTATGACCTTAGTAAGCCCTGTGGGGACTGAAGGGGTAGGAGCTGAGGGTGGGGCAGAAGAAGAGGAGGAGGCCAGGGGTACCAATACCCCCAGCCCCCCTCTGAAACTGGCCAGGAGGGTGACAATGGCCCTGACCTGGATAATCCAACCCCTCCTGAGGAAGAGGAAGAGGAGGATCAGAATGAGGCTCCCTTTGTCCCCCCAGGAAGGATTGTGAGTGTGCCCAGAAGGTCTAGATCTTCTTCTCAGGAGTTTAACCACTCTGGCACCTCAATAGGGAGCTCTGTCTCATCTCACAGGAGGGAATCCTCTCATGAGAGGAGAGCCAGGCTGGTCCGGTATGAGGAAACTCAGCTGGAAATCAGAAAAAAGCAACTGGCTTTAGATAGGGAATCCCTAGATCTCCTTAGAGAGAGAAGAAAGTTGGGACTAGAGTCCCATGGTGGCAGCAATATCCCTAGAGATAGGGACAGGTCTTATGACCATAGAAACCTAAACAAGATTGTCCCTCCCTACCAGAGTGGGGATGACATCCACAAATGGATAACTGCACTGGAGAGGGCCTGTAAAGTTCAGAAGGTCCCCCAGAGGCAGTGGGCAGCAATCTTGTGGCTCTCCTTTGCAGACAAAGGTAGAGACAAGCTCCTCACTGTAAGAGAAGAGGATGCTGACAATTACACAGTCTTGAAAAGTGCTCTGATAGATGGGTTTGGCCTAACCACTGAACAGTATAGGTTGAAGTTCAGAGACACCCAAAAGCTCAGACTCAAGACTGGGTTGATTTTGTAGATTGTGCTACAAAGGCTCTGGAAGGTTGGATACATGGCAACAAAGTGCATGACTTTTTAGGATTGTACAATTTGATTATGAGGGAGCAGATCCTTAATAATTGTCAAAACCAGCTTTTGCACCAGTATCTGGTGGACTCTGATCTGACCTCTCCCCAAGAATTGGGAAAGAAGGCAGACAAATGGGTCAGAACCAGAGTAAAAGCTAGAAATCAGGGTGGTGACCAGAAGAAAGATTCTACTAAGTCCCAAGAGAAAGGTGGGGATAAATCTAAGGATAAGTCCCCTACAGGGCCCCAAAATTCCTCTTCTGGGGGTGGGTCCCAAACTCCTTCCTCTCCTGAAAAGAAACCATATTGCCATGTCTGTAAGAAGCCTGGGCACTGGAAAACTGATCCCAGTTGCCCCAGGATTGGCAATAAAGAAAATGTTCCTCCCACAACTACTACCACCCCTCCTGGTACTACCAGTAGTAATCCTCCAGTTGGGAGTAGTGCACCCAAAAAGTTAGGTGCTTTTGCAAGAGGAACAGCAGGTGGGCCCTAGTTTAGACAGGGACTCCTCAACAGACTCCTCTGACTCTGATGGTGGTATAGGATTTGCCACCTTTACCATGGGTCCCATAGCATTGGGCAGGTACAGATTGGAGCCAATAATTAATGGTCAGAAAGCTGTGGCATTTAGGGACACAGGGGCTAGTGTCACCATGGTGGCAGGGAAACTAGTCCCCCCTCACCAGCTTTTACCTGAGTTTAAGTACCAGGTGACCAACATTGATGGTGTCAGAACAGATCACCCCATGGCCATAGTCAATCTCAGCTGGGAGGGGGTCACAGGCCCAAAAAGAGTGGCAGTGTCCCCAACCCTACCTGTAGATTGCCTGATGGGCAATGATCTGGAAATTTCAGCCTGGGCTGAAGTTGAACACCAAACCCATCTCAGGATGCTGGGCGTCCCTGTAAAGGTTAGTGGGGCTGTAATGGCCACAGCCCCAGCCCAAGATTTTGGAGAGATGGAGCCTGGAAGAATGGCCCACTCTCCCCCAAAAGAGAGCACAAGGGTTGAAGAAAAGTCTTCTTCCCTCCAGACAGTAGGTAAGGGTCAGCCTCCTCAGGGAACTGACCCTACCCCTAGTGAAGGAACTGCCCCAGAGGTAGTCAGGCCTGGCCTGGCCACACCCCTGATGGCAGAGGACCCTTCCAAGGTGGTACCCAGTCTGGAGCAGGTAACCTGCCCCTCTCTACCCTGCCTCAGCCAGCCCAGGGCTGCAGAGGTCAGGGAGGTCAGTGGACCCCCCAGGGCCCCCTGTCCAGAGGAAGCCCCCATCAGCAGATTAGGGGCACCCAGTCTAGTAGCCCTAGCCAGGTGAAAACTCCTCTACACACTGAGGGATCCCCCATGCCTTTATGTAGGGACCTCCCCCAGAAGGACTCTGGTAGGCAAGGGCAAACCTGGGACCTGAAGGTTCCAAACCTGCCCTGTCCCTCCAGCAGTCCATCCAAAGGGACCCAACCCCCAGCTGTAGGCAGCCAAAGGTTGACCCTTAGAGCAAAGTGCAACTCAGTCATGGAAAGACAGGCATACATGGTGACCAGTGATCTGAGGAAGCTGAGGCCAACATTCCTAGGGCCTCACTTCCCTACTCAGACACCTCACCAGCCTTGTACTTTACCTAAGCACACCACAGGTAGTGATTCCCCATGGTGGAGACCCTCTCATACCCTTAGGGTGAGGGATTGCTTAGTGGACCATAAGACAGGGGGCAACCATGCTAGTGCAGGTGCTTCCTTATATGACCACTTAGTCAATGAAGGCTCAACTGGCCAAGGTTAGCCTTATCTCCTTTCGTTTGGGGGGGTTATGTAGGAAGGTGGAATCTGACTATATGGTTGCCCCCACTTTTTTTATGGTGTTTTGCTGGTTTATGACTTAGTTGGACTGGGATCCTGCTATTCAGGGCCCCAGTCTATCTGCTTTCTCTGTAAAATGGTTTCCATGTGCCTTAGGCACATCTCTGATTGGGATCTGGAGTGCCCTTATAAGTCCCTAGTATATGGTATACTATGTACCAAGGGCATAGGTACCTCAGAGGCCTACCAGGGGCTGCAGCATGTACTGTGCCACCCCTGGAAGGCCATCCAAACTGACACCACAGGTCTGCTACTGCAGCCTGGGTAAGGTGGTGCATGCACCCCTTACTGTGATATAGGTTACCTATATCACTAAATACATACACACATATAAACCTATAAGTCACTCCTAAGGCAGGCCTTATCAATCCTAAAGGCAGAGTGCATGGTTCCTATGTGAGAGGGTGCCCCTGCATGAGCAGGGCCCCTCTGCAGCATGTCGGAGACCATCTCTGATGCTGTTTGTAGTGCAGCCTGACCATATACTCTTAAGCGCATTATATCCTCGCGGTAAAATGCTAACTTTGGAATGGCTGCACCTAAACATGTCGTGTTTGGTGTCAAACATCTTGGAATACTACCCCCCGCCAATCCTGGCGGCGGGGGTAGCATTCCACCCTTCTAGAGGGAAAGACATGTTAACTCTGACTAGTCCGGTAACTTCTTTCCGAGAGCCCTGGCATCACAAAATGGATGCTGCTGCCACAGACACAAGTCTGGCCTCCTGCTGCTGGACGAAACTCCGGCAGGGGAGGCCTGGACAATAGGTTTCCTGTCCCAGGGAGGTGTGACCACCTCCCCAGACAGGATAATGTGTATTGGGGCTGGGTGGGTGCACTCTTAGAGTGCTTTGAAGTCCTGCACTGGGGGCACATTAGGCGTCCTCTGTGCATATGCACAGTTCAAACCAGCTCAGGGGCTACCTGCCCCTGCTCTGGCGCGAAACTGGACAAAGGGAAGTGGGTGTAGCCACCCCTCTGCCTTGACCCACCCATAGGTGGGGCCATAGAGTTAGTCCCTCCCTGTTTTACTGGTTAAAATGGGGAACCCTTGCCACAGCAAGATTAGATTATACCTGGACGAAACTCTGAAACTGAATCCTGGACCTTCGACGCTCTACGACAAGATTAGAGGACTGAAGAATCTCCCTTGGGGTCAAGGAGTGACTCCCCTGCTTGGCAGGCACCAAAGAAGCATCTGTCCGGTTCGCATTACTGAAGCTCCCGTCGGACGCCGAAGTCATCGCATCACCAGAGGTGGATTCTCAGACTTCCCGAGGCTACCCTGAGTCCCCAGCAAAGCTGAGGCCCGTGGCTATCGTGGGTGACTTGAGACTGTGACCCCTGGACACCGAGCACATTTGCAAGTGCACCATCTTCTGGGTCTCCCAAGAAGTCGTGCTTTGGGCTCCGAGTAGCCCTAGCCTCCAGCAACACCTGCACCGAAGATCACTGGCCTCCACTCCACGAGTGTCCTGTAAGCCAGCTCCACGTGCGGCGTCACGAGGCTCCTTCGCAGTCGCTAGCCCGTTGGCTAGTAGCCCTTAACGAAGGCCAATCCTTTTCTTTACTTGGCATCCTGGTTG
Source organism: Calotriton arnoldi (assembly GCA_963921515.1). Lineage (NCBI taxonomy): Eukaryota > Metazoa > Chordata > Amphibia > Caudata > Salamandridae > Calotriton > Calotriton arnoldi. Next base: position 193,135 of record CAWUFW010010582.1, on the reverse strand, counting down.
CTCCAGGCCTGCCCTCACTTACCCTCGCTGGGTGAGTTCCACAGACCTTGCTGGTCTGCACCATCGACGATCAACATCTTCCTCGAGACTTCCGTTGCCAAGGCTTGTTGGGTCCAATCCGGTCGCCGACACCTCAGCACTCGACAGACATCGTGCAGCAGCCCGAATCCTGCTCCTGGTCGCCGACAACGCCTCCTGGACCTCGTGGCTGAAGAGTCAAGACGACCGTCACCGCACCTGAAGCACTCGACATCGGTGGGCATCTGTCCATCGCCTTCCTGGTCACTGGCTAGTGACCCAGACTCTGTCCCCTCTGCTTTCAGGTTCTTCAGAACTCCGATCCACTCTTGGATCCACCCGGACACTTTTCTCTTGGCCGCCAGCAGCACTTTGCAGCAGATCGCCATTCGAATCGACGACGAAACCCGACCCCGAAAGGCACCTATGCACCCGGCTTCCCTGGGTGAGGTAACACGAGTACTCCGGTGCTCCCGTGGGTAGAGACTCTTCAAAGTCCTAGATCTCAAAGGGTTTTGTCCTAGTCCTCTTTTAAGTGTCCCTTTCCTCTACTTTCCCGATCCCGACTTTCTCCATAGAAGTTAACGGCGTATCGCGGTTGTGTATTTACACTGCACGCGTCTCCCGTGGGTCCCCTGTGTCACTACCTTGGGTGGTTCCTTGTGGTCCAAGCACTTCTAGAGGCTCTAGGCCTAGTGTCTAGTTCAGTCGTGGTTCGCATACCACTTTATTGGTATATGGTTTGGTACGCCCCTAGGGCCCAAACGTGTATTTGTGCTATTACTGTGATTTAATATCTTATAACTTATGTACTTCGAACTCTAGCCTCATAAAGAGACTAGAGGGGTGTGTTTAGTAATAAATACATATATTTTGAATATATACCTGGTGTGGTGCTCTTTCATTTGGTCACTCAAGAGATTATAGACTGGTAAAACAAGCTGCTTTACATTCCTTCAAGACTTAGCCTGAAGGCTGCTCTCCATAGCTACCACTAGGATAGCTTTCAATAAGGTTGTCTTTAACCTATCTCCAATAAGGGGTTGTTTGGACTGGTGCAAGGTGCCCACTATAATTAGTGGACAGCATATGCCAGGCCAACTTCTCACAATGCAGAGCAAATCAAACATTCACCCCAGTCAAGAGATCTGGGTTAAATCCATCGTTCTTTTGCTCACCTTGCCACCCCAGTTTAGACCCAGCCATATGCAAATCAGTCTTGACCCTGTGCCTCATGGGAGCAGTCCAGCCCGAACTGCCAAGCCAGGTCCTCCCTGGACCTGAAACAAGCAACTGGGACCGGTTTCGGGGCATCACCCTTCATCAGCCAGGCTAGCTTGAATCCAGTGGCACAGTGAGCCCAGGACCCACGTCTGGGCATACCCGGTGCACTTAGGGCGAGAAAGCAAAAGACACACAGATGATGGATGGAATGCAGAGCAAATCAAACAATCACCCCAGTTAAGAGATCTGGGTTAAATCCATTGTTCTTTTGCTCACCATGCCACCCCAGTTTAGACCCATCCATATGCAAATCAGTATTGACCCTGTGCCTCATGGGAACCGTCCAGCCCGAACTGCCAAGTCAGGTCTGCTCTGGACCGGAAACAAGCATCCTAAGACCAGTTTTAGGGCATCACCCCTCATCAGCCAGGCTAGCTTGAATCCTGTGGCACAGTGAGCCCGGGACCCACGTCTGGGCATACCCGGTGCACTTAGGGCGAGAAAGCAAAAGACACACAGATGATGGACGGAATGTAGAGCAAATCAAATATTCACCCCCAGTCAAGAGATCTGGGTTAAATCCATTGTTCTTTTGCTCACTATGCCACCCACGTTTGGACCCAGCCATACGCAAATCAGTCTTGACCCTATGCCTCGTGGGAACAGTCCAGCCCAAACTGCCAAGCCAGGTCCTCCCTGGACTGGAAACAAGCATCCTAAGACCGGTTTCGGTGTATCACCCCCCTTAGCCAGGATAGCTTGAATCCTGTGGCACTGTGAGCTCGGGACCCACATCTGGGCATACCCGGCGCACTTAGGGCAAGAAAGTTCAAAAGACACACAGATGATGGACGGAATGCAGAGAAAATCATACATTCACCCCCCAGTCAAGAGATCTGGGTTAAATCCATCATTCTTTTGCTCACAATGCCACTCCAGTTTAGACCCAGCCATATGCAAATCAGTCTTGACCCTGTGCCTCATGGGAACAGTCCAGCCAAACTGCCAAGCCAGGGTCTCCCTGAACCGGAAACAAGCATCCTAAGACCAGTTTAGGGGCATCACCCCTCATCAGCCAGGCTAGCTTGAATCCAGTGGCACAGTGAGCCCAGGACCCACGTCTGGGCATACCTAAGCGCACTTAGGGCAAGAAAGCAAAAGACACACAGATGATGGACGGGATGCAGAGCAAATCAAACATTCACTCCCAGTCAAGAGATCTGGGTTAAATCAATCGTTCATTTGCTCTCCATACCACCCCAGTTTAGACCCAGCCATATGCAAATCATTCTTGACCCTGTGCCATATGGGAGCAGACCAGCCCGAACTGCCAAGACAGGTCCACCCTGTACCGGAAACAAGTATCCTAAGACTGGTTTCGGGGCATCACCCCTCATCAGCCGGGCTAGCTTGAATCCAGTGGCTCAGTGAGCCCAGGACCCACGTCTGGGAATACGTGGCGCACTTAGGGCGAGAAAGCGAAGACACACAGATGATGGATGGAATGCAGAGCAAATCAAAAATTCACACCCAGTCAAGAGATTTGGGCTAAATCTATTGTTCTTTTGCTCACCATGCCACCCCAGTTTAGACCCAGCCATATGCAAATCAGTCTTGACCTTGTGGCTCATGGGAACACCCCAGCCCGAACTGCCAAGCCTGGTCCTCCCTGGACTGGAAATAAGCATCCTAAGACCGGTTTCGGGGCATCATTCCTCATCAGCCAGGCAAGCTTGAATCCAGTGGCCCAGTGAGCCCGGGACCCACATCTGGGCATACCCTGTGCACTTAGGGCAAGAAAGCAAAAAACACACAGATAATGGATGGAATGCAGAGAAAATCAAACATTCATCCCCAGTAAATAGATTTGGGTTAAATCCATTGTTCTTTTGCTCACCATGCCACCACAGTTTAGACCCAGCCATATGCAAATCAGTATTGACCCTGTGCCTCATGGGAACAGTCCAGCCCGACCTGCCAAGCCAGGTCGTCTCTGGACCGGAAGCAAGCATCCTAAGACCAGTTTCGGGGCATCACCCCTCATCAGCCAGGCTAGCTTGAATCCAGTGGCACAGTGAGCCCAGGACCCACGTCTGGGCATACCCGGTGCACTTAGGGCGAGAAAGCAAAAGACACACAGATGATGGACGGAATGCAGAGCAAATCAAATATTCACCCCTAGTCAAGAGATCTGGGTTAAATCCATTGTGCTTCTGCTCACTTTGCCACCCCAGATTTGACCCAGCCATATACAAATCAGTCTTGACCCCGTGCCTCATGGGAACAGTCCAGCCCAAACTGCCAAGCCAGGTCCTCCCTGGACCAGAAACAAGTATCCTAAGACTGGTTTCGGGGCATCATCTTGCATCAGCCAGGCTAGCTTGAATCCAGTGGCACAGTGAGCCCAGGACCCACGTCTGGGCATACCCGGTGCACTTAGGGCGAGAAAGCAAAAGACACACAGATGATGGATGGAATGCAGAGCAAATCAAACATTCACCCCCCAGTCAAGAGAATTGGGTTAAATCCATTGTTCTTTTGCTCACCATGCCAGTTTAGACCTAGCCATATGCAAATCAGTCTAGACCCTGTGCCTCATGGGAACAGTCCAGCCCAAACTGACAAGCCAGGTCCTCCCTGGACCAGAAACAAGCATCCTAAGACCGGTTTCGGGGCATCACCCCTCATCAGCCAAGCTAGCTTGAATCCAGTGGCACAGTGAGCCCGGGACCCACGTCTGTGGATACCCAGAGCACTTAGGGAGAGAAAGTTCAAAAGAGTCACAGATGATGGACGGAATGCAGAGCAAATCAAACATGTACCCCCAGTCAAGAGATCTTGGTTAAATTCATCATTCTTTTGCTCACCATGCCACCCCAGTTTAGACCCAGCCATATGCAAATCAATCTTGACCCTGTGCCTCATGGGAACTGTCCAGCCCGAACTGTCAAGCCAGGTCCTCCCTGGACTGGAAACAAGCATCCTAAGACCAGTTTTGGGGCATCACCCCTCATCAGCCAGGCTAGCTTGAATCCAGTGGCCCCAGTCAGCCCAGGACCCACTTCTGGGCATACCTAAGCGCCCTTAGGGCGAGAAAGCCAAAGACACACAGATGATGGATGGAATGCAGAGCAAATCAAACATTCACCCCCAGTCAAGAGATCTGGGTTAAATCCATCGTTCTTTTGCTCACCATGGCACTCCAGTTCAGACCCAGCCATATGCAAATCAGTCTTGACCCTGTGCCTCATGCGACTAGTCCAGCCCGAACTGCCAAGCCAGGTCCTCCCTGGACCGGAAACAAGTATCCTAAGACTGGTTTCTGGGCATCACCTCTCATCAGCCAGGCTAGCTTGAATCCAGTGGCACAGTGAGCCCGGGACCCATGTCTGGCATACCCGGCACACTTAGGGCAAGAAAGCACAAGACACACAAATGATAGACGGAATGCAGAGCAAATCAAACATTCACCCCCGTAAAGAGATCTGGGTTAAATCCATCATTCTTTTGCTCACCATGCCACCCCAGTTTAGACCTAGCCATATGCAAATGAGTCTAGACCCTGTGCCTCATGGGAACAGTCCAGCCCAAATTGACAAGCCAGGTTCTCCCTGGACCAGAAACAAGCATCCTAAGACCGGTTTCGGGGCATCACCCCTCATCAGCCAAGCTAGCTTGAATCCAGTGGCACAGTGAGCCCGGGACCCACGTCTGGGGATACCCGGTGCACTTAGGGAGAGAAAGTTCAAAAGAGACACAGATGATGGACGGAATGCAGAGCAAATCAAATATTCACCACCAGTCTAGAGATCTGGGTTAAATCCATCGTACTTTTGCTCACCATGCCACCCCAGTTTAGACCCAGCTGTATGCAAATCAGTCTTGACCCTGTGCCTCATGGGAACAGTCCAGCCCGAACTGCCAAGCCAGGTCCTCTCTGGACCAGAAACAAGCATCCTAAGACCAGTTTCGGGGCATCACCCCTCATCAGCCAGGCTAGCTTGAATCTAGTGACACAGTGAGTCTGGGACCCATGTCGGGGCATACCCAGCACACTTAGGACGAGAAAGCAAAAGACACAAAGATGATGAATGGAATGCAGAGCAAATCAAACATTCCCCCCCCCCCGGTCAACAGATCTGGGTTAAATCCATTGTTCTTTTGCTCACCAAGCCACCCCAGTTAAGCCCCAGCCATATGCAAATCAGTCTTGACCCTGAGTCTCATGGGAACAGTCCAGTCCGAACTGCCAAGCCAGTTCCTCCCTAGACCAGAAACAAGCATATAAGATCAGTTTCGGGGTCTCACCCCTCATCAGCCAGGCTAGCTTGAATCCAGTGGCACAGTGAGCCCAGGACCCACGTCTGGGTATACCTAAGCACACTTAGGGCGAGAAAGCAAAAGACACCCAGATGATGGATGGAATACAGAGCAAATCAAACCTTCACCCCCAGTCAAGAGATCTGGGTTAAATCAATTGTTCATTTGCTCACCATAGCACCCCAGTTTAGATCCAGCCATATGCATATCAGTCTTGACCCTGTGCCTCATGGGAGCAGTGCAGCCCGAACTGCCAATCCAGGTCCTCCCTGGACCGGAAACAAGCATTCTAAGACCAGTTTCGGGGCATCACCCCTCATCAGCCAGGCTAGCCTGAATCCAGTGACACAGTGATCCCGGGACCCACATTTGGGCGACCTGACGCACTTAGGGCGAGAAAGTAAAAGACACACAGATGATGGATGGAATGCAGAGCAAATCAAACATTCACCCCCAGTCAAGTGATCTTGGTTAAATCCATCTTTCTTTTGCTCATCATGCCACCCCAGTTTAGACCCAGCCATGTGAAAATCAGTATTGACCCTGTGCCTCATGGGAGCAGTGAAGCCCGAACTGCCAATCCAGGTCTTCCCTGGACCAGAAACAAGCATTCTAAGACCAGTTTCGGGGCATCACCCCTCATCAGCCAGGCTAGCTTGAATCCAGTGACACAGTGATCCCGGGACCCACATCTGGGCATACCCGGCGCACCTAGGGCGAGAAAGCAAAAGACACAGATGATTGATGGAATGCAGACCAAATCAAACATTCACCCCCATTCAAGAGATCTGGGTTAAATCCATTGTTCTTTTGCTCACCATGCCACCCCAGTTTAGACCCAGCCATATGCAAATCAGTATTGACCCTGTGCCTCATGGGAACCGTCAATCCCGAACTGCCAAGGCAGGTCCTCTCTGGACCGGAAACAATCATCCTAAGACCGGTTTCGGGGCATCACCCCTCATCAGCCAGGCTAGTTTGAATCCAGTGGCACAGTGAGCCCGGGACCCACATCTGGGCATACCTGAGGAACTTAGAGCGAGAAAGTAAAAGACACACAGATGATGGATGGAATGCAGAGCAAATCAAACATTCACCCCCAGTCAAGAGATCTGGGTTAAATCCATCTTTCTTTTGTTCACCATGCCACCCCAGTTTAGACCCAGCCATATGCAAATAAGTCTTGACCCTGTGCCCCATGGGACTAGTCCAGCCCGAACTGCCAAGCCAGGTCCTCCCTTGACCAGAAACAAGTATCCTAAGACTGGTTTCGGGGCATCACCTCTCATCAGCCAGGCTAGCTTGAATCCAGTGGCACAGTGAGCCCGGGACCCATGTCTGGCATACCCGGCATACTTAGGGCGTGAAAGTGGACATTTCTCTCCTCTTACTGTGTCAGGATTTCTGCCACAGCTCATCTCTCTTGACTATCACAGTATACCAGCATGATTGGTGTTCCCCGGTTTGATTGAAAAGGCATAATAGCTTTTGCAAATGTTTTAACATGCATATGCAAGGTCAGGTTTCAGACGCAACGGAAACATCCAGAAAATCCTCCAGAATAAGCATCAAGCAACCGGCATAGATGACCTCAACGTGAACCTTCCGGAATCCAGCCCTCATCAAATTAATCCCCTGCACCTGTTCCTTGCTATAAGCAATTAGAATGCGACCTTTGTGAACATTCTAAAATACCTTCCAGAAGACAGCCTCAACAAATTATTTATCTGCATCTGTTACTTGCTGTAAGTAATTAGAACGCGACCTTTGTGAACATTCTAAAGCACCTTCTAGTAGGCAGCCTCATCAAGTTAATTATCTGCACCTGTTCCTTTTTACAAACAATTTGAATGTGACCTTTATGAATGTTCTAAAGAAGTCTTATTTAAAGACCACCCATACTCCTCCCCTTCGCTTATCGTCTTCGCCTGCTATGTACCTGTTTTCCTGCTTCCAGGACTCTGTCTTGCCAGCTCCCTTGATCCTTCTACTTTTACCCCACCGCAAAGAAAGTCCCACATAAGTCTCGCACCTGGATGGATAAAAGAACAAGAAGAAAAGGAGAGACGCATTAACAGACTTGATTTTACTGCATGCTGAGTTCAGTCACAACTTCGTTACAAAGGTAACCAGCGTTTTTGTTTAACTTGTACATACTGTTGGCAGGGCTCTACCAGAGAGGACTTGGGTAAAGATAACTCTGTCCAAATTTGCTTGTGGGTTTGATGCTGAAATCATACTCACTACAGTTTCGAACATTTAGATAAAGAAGCCTCTAGACAATCTAAATGAAAACAAAACAACAACAAAACTGAAGGTTGGTCGAGATTTGAAAAGCTTTTGTGAGGTGATACCTTAAGAGATAGAGTTAATACTAAACTAAAGCCTTTTTATTTGTTTGTTTATAGGTACCATATCTGCCGGTCCCATTCATTAGACTGGTTTGAATGCATGCTGCAGTGTTGCTGTTGAGTAGACGAGCCACAGCATCTTTGACTCTACATGCTCTCTCCATCCCAATCCCTTTCCCCCTTGGATTTGCCACTGGAGCAGTGTCTCCTCCTATAAACTGAGGTCAAGTCTCGGGATTATTTGGGAACTAGCGTCGCCCAACCAATTGGAATCATCTGGGATCCAGGTAGATGGCTAATGACAGAAGGCTAAGCCACACACCTAACATTCCTTTCGGGCGGCGCCATGACCAATCAAGACCAAACATTCACGGACGATCTAGCATGTGCCTTATCAGTGGACCTCAATGATGCTGACAATCTGTTTGAGTTAATACAGCAGTTGCAACTAGATCTGAATAGGTTAAAAGCAGAAAATGCAACACTTAAGGAAGAGTAGCAACGAGAGAGGACACATTTCATACAATGAAGGGATACTAAGCCCAAGGATAGTCACCCAGTTTTGACCCAGCCTGTGTTTGGAGAAACATTTCAGAGAGGGTTGTTTACAACTGCTGACCAGAATTTTCATGTATCTGTCTCTACACCCAGTCCTGTGCCCTTAGCAGCTCCAAAATGCCTTCATGTCGACAGTACTAAATTTGCAGCCTTTATGAGTCAATGCTAATTACATTTCCTATGTAAACCTCAGGATTTCCCCAATGACACTGCTAAAGTAGCATTTCTAATCTCTTATTTGGGAGGTGTATCCGCTAACTGGGTAATTACTTTAATAGAAACAAACCAGTCCCTTTTGTATACAACTATTCTGTTTTTAAGGCTGCTATGACTAAGTTACTTGCAAAACACGTTTTTATCCAAGCAAGGACAATGTGTTATTAAACCTACAACAAGGTTCTAAGAACATGCTGCCATATCACTACTTTCAATCGACTGGTGGCGGAAACGTGCTGGCCGAAAGATAAAAGAACATCCTTATTCTATCAAGGGCTAAGAGATGACCTTAAAGATTCCCTCTCGCACATCGTTGATCTGCCCGACGATTGTGCAGAATTTATTGATCTTGTGGTTAAGCTGGATCACCGATTGGGCAAGCGAAAGGGTGACCAATCTCACAGTGACACCAGAGTAATTGTTCTCAAAACCGAGAAGGAGTCAGACAGTAAGACGCTTGATACTGAACCTATGCAGATAGGAGTTATAAGGGGTCCACAATCTAATGTGGAAAAGGTACGTCGTCGCAAATTGAACTTATGTCTTTATTGTAGCAAAGCTGGTCATTTCGGTAGGGTATGATCTGCCAAACCAAAAAAGACTACGGCTGTGGCTACTGTAGAGATTAATCAAGAACACGGAAAACTGAGGCTCTCGACCAGAATGGAGATAGTCTCGTCGAGAGTAGCCATATAGGTATCACAATATCTGACCAATGTAGGAGCACGAATTCCACGGCATCTTACTATCCGAGTCACCGTAATCATATCCCCACAGCAGAGGCACAGAATATCCATGCTTATTGACTCAGGGGCCACACACAATGTCTTTGGTCTGACTCTAGCTGCCAAGCTGGGGTTCACAAAAGTTCCCGAAGAAAAACCTGAGCCTGTGTGAGCAGTAGATGGTTCAGAGTTGTCTTCTGGACTAATTTGTTTTCAGAAAGAGGCTCTAACCTTAGTCTGTGATAATGGGCATACTGAATAACTTGTCTTTGATTTAATAGACACTCTCACCTTTTGTGTAATTTTGGGTGTACCATTGCTAGAACACAATAACCCAAAAATTGATTGGGTACACCACACCGTAAACTTGGATTCACCATTCTGCACTCCTACCTGCTACCAAGAGGCTCCAGAGGTGGGAATACCTCTGCATTGCACCTTGGTCCGAGGAACAGAAAACCTCAAACTACCCAAAGAATACCCGGACTTTCAAGATATTTTTGCCCCCATGAAAGCCACCCAACTGCCTCCACACAGAGCCTTTGATTGCCGCATAGATCTCCTCCCTGCTGCCCTTCAGTAGAGTTAATGCATTGTCATAACCTGAAAATCAATATCTACGCAAATATCTGGATGAACTACTAGAGATAGGTTTTATACGCCACTCTACGTCACCTTTGTCTTCCCCACTCTTCTTTGTACCAAAGAAGAATGGGGAGTTGAGGGCTTGTGTGGATTATATGTGGTCAATAAGGTGACTATTAAGAACCGCTATCCTCTCCCCTTAATTCCGGTACTACTTGATCAGGTCAGAAATTCCACCATTTACACAAAACTAGATTTACAAGGAGCCTACCACTTAATCCGTGTACGAGAAGGCGCTGGATGGAAAGTTGCCTTTAGGACTGAGTTCGGGCTTTGTGAGTATACTGTTATGCCCTTCCGGCTATGTAATGCTCTGGCAGCATTTCAATATTTCATTAATGAGGTCTTGATGGAGTTTTTGGATGTTTGAGCAATCGTCTACATAGACGACATTCTGATTTACTCAAACTCAGAACAAGAAATTGTACATCATGTACGCGCCATCTTGCAGTGCATTAGGAAAAACACTCTCTTTGCTAAATTAGGCAAATATTCCTTACATGCACAGTCAGTAGAGTTTCTGAGGTATCACTTATCTCTGACAAGCATCACTATGGACCCTAAAAGTTAGAAGCCATTACCATTTGACTAATCCAACAAATGTCAAGGAAATTCAACAGATACTTGGCTTGGCCAATTTTTATCGTCATTTCATCCGCACTTTTCAGAGATAGTGGAGACCATAAAATAGCTTCTAAAAAAGGGGCAATCATTAGCGTAGTCTCTAGAAGCCAACCAGGTGTTGCAACTGTTAAAAACTAAATTCACCACTGCATCCATTCTTCAGCATCCCAATCCAGACCTGCCATATTACCTCAAAGTTGATGCTTCGCAGGTAGACGTAGTAGGATTTTTATCTCAAAAGTACCCAAGAACTGGCCACATGTATCCCATAGCTTTTTATAAAGAAAAAAAGTCTATCAACGCAGCAAAACTATACAGTGGCTGAAGGAGAACGTCTGTCCATCAAACTGGTATTCACTGAATGGAGGCATTACCTACAGGGGGCTAAACATTAGGTCACAATATTCTCAGATCATAAAAATTTACAATTTTTTAGCTTTGTTAGGGCTCTCACCCCTGTTAAATGTGATGGCTGCATTTCTTTAGTGGGTTCGATTTCATCATCACCTATTGCCCAGGGACCAAGCAGTTACAGTCTGATATTCTTTCTAGACTGGAGTATGCTCACTCTTCGAAAAAACAAAGAGGGAGTATCCCCAGGACTCAACGTCCTAGTTATTTTGGAGAATAGAGAGCAATAGTAAAAAAAGAAGAATTCTTTCTTTATTTAAGAAACCCCTCACTCACCCTCCTGGTTGGTGACATGCTTCATCATCGGGGTCCACCCAAGTAACCGAATGCCACTTGGGTGTGCTTCAACGCCTGAAATACAGCGGAGCTGGTTTTTGAGTAATGTGAAGAAAATGTGTAAGTGAATTAAAATTGTCTTTGTATTATTCCCTAAAATTTTATTTGGAGCAACAAGACAAAATTTAAAACCAAGTGAGATACTTAAAATGGCTCTATTGACCAAAAGTACCAGTGTTTGAGTGAAAAAATTGTCGGTCAACATGTTTCAACCTCTTAATGTTAGTACAGGGTTTTCGTCAGGACCAAAAGTGTAAACCGGGAGGTCTCACGCACGCTAAGGCGCACCCGTCCCTGGTTACACAATTCGCCAGACCGTGTACTTACGGTTAGGCAACGTTACAGCCTTCAATGAAGGTAGCAAGAAAATATTCTGAAAAAGATAGAGCAAAACACACATATACAGTTATATACATTTTTACTGTGAGTATGTTACTCCATCCTCTTTAAAAATACTCTCCATTCTTCAAGAGTAAATGATCTTGAAACACACAAATGTGTATGTCATATTCATTATGACATAATTCTCATGCACTATCTCAGTGATGCGTCTTTGAGTAGGAGTCTAAGGTTTATCGTCCATTCCATACCCACATTCATTCAAGAATTATAAGTGGGTGTCATACAGCTCCCTATGTCTTAGGAGCGTTAAGTATAGTAACTGACTGTATTTCTAGTCATGCATCACCTATATAGCTATGTTTTAAGCTCATTAGTGCCGATGAATAAAAAACGACAGACAGACAGTAAGAGGAACCAAGGCTTATAAACAAACTCACAGGAAACTAATTGTAGTTTCGCCCCATGGACACCGTGGGGGGGCTGGTCATAGATGCATTCTGTGGGTTTAAAATCGCAAAAGTCAAAGATACATTTTTTGTGAAATTAGATAGATACATGAGGAGGTAGGCGGGATAAACCCGCCATTACTACTAGCAGAGTTCTTCAAATCATCTTATCTTGCTATAAGTAAAACGGCAGATTACCAAGTAATGACCCCTGATATAGCAGCTAGTACTCACAAACTGTGACCGTAGAGCCCGCCGGAGAACCTACAGTGTGGCCTCACGGAATCCCGAGGATGTAAATGGTTGCCTGCCGGCGTCTTAAATGCCAAATTCAATCCCTGATTATTTCCGCACACGTGATGGGCGGTCCGGTCATGTGACCGCGCAGTGCGTCAGTGAAGGGGCGGGGCTACGTGTGTTTTCTCTACTCGGATCGGGTCTAGTCACTCGGTGATTACAAGGATATAAAAAAATAAATAAAAAAAAACGTTAATAGCTCAAATCATCGTAAAAAAGTGGCACCTCATGAACAGTGCGAGTTTAAAAGGTGAAAATTACAACTCTGTTTACACAAAATAGGGAAAGTGTATCAGAGTGTGTAAACTTAATGACTAATACTAATTATGTTTTGATAGTTGCAGTTGTATTAGCTAGGATAATAAAATTCATCACCCCATGTCTATTTATGTGATAAAATAGAAACAGATATTGACAATGCCACCCTAAACATATAAGTATTAGTATGTCTATTATGCAGTTTTTGGGACCGAGGAAAAACAAATCAGTTCAAATAAACGGAGGCTACAACATCCGTATAATAATGCTGGTGTAGTGGCACCCAGGGAGGGGTTTGTAACAGAAAGCTGGACCAGTGAGTTTGGAGCTATCCTGATCACCTTTTTCTGACAGTGTTCCATGGAATATTATCGTTAAGACCAATGATGTTAGTGGATAGCCTATAGACCCATCGTTGTTCCTTTTCAAACAGACGTTGTGTGGATCCCTGGCCAGGTTTCACTACTTCTATCACCGTCCATCTCATGTCATTGGTGGTATGGTTGTTTTTGAGGAAGTGTTCGGTCAGTTTTGTTGTAACTTTCTTGCACCTAATTGTGCTGCGATGTTCGCAAATCCTTTGTTTTACTTTCCTCCCTGTCATGCCCACATATCGCAATCCGCATGTGCAAGTTATCAAATACACAACACTACTACTGTTGCAGTTGGTATGTACCCTTTGTGTCCATACTTTGCCTGCTTCCAGGTTAAGTGCTCTGGTAGCAGTTGTTAAATGGCAAACGCTACAATTGCCACATGGGTAATGACCGGTAACTTTAGGGAGGCCCCAAGCGCTAAGTACTGTTGTAATTGTTTCCTGTTCCTCAGGTCTTGGGCGGGTGTTGACTAGTGTATCCCTAATACTCCTGGCTCTTTTGTAGGAAAAGAGGGGTTTATCCCATTTCAGATGTCCAGTCTTTAGGATACACCAATGCTTATTGATAGACCTTGTCACTTGGTTTGATAGAGTGTTATATGTTGTTACACATGTGAGGGGTAATTCGTTCTTAGATTTGACATGATCCTCCAGGAGTGCCTCTCGTGGTTGATTTCTTGCACGTTTTTGACACTTCCGCAGTATATGGTCGGGGTATCCTCTGTTTGAAAGTTTATTGGTGAGGTCAGCAGCCTGGTTCCGGTAGTCATGTAGCATACTGCAGTTCCTCCTCAATCTAAGGTACTGTCCGTATGGTAGATTTTCTTTGAGGGCTCTCGGGTGGAAGCTTTCAAACCTTAGCAGATTATTCTTAGCAGTAGGTTTGTGGTAAGTTCTGGTTTCCAGCCTCCCCTCCTCTTTAGTGATGACTATGTCTAGAAATATCATAGTCTCATTGTTCGTTGAATGGGTAAACCTTAAGTTGTTGTCACAGGTGTTAATCCAGGTTATAAACTCCATTAGAGTGTCTTCCGGTCCATGCCAGATGGCAAGGACGTCGTCAATGTATCTCATCCAGAATACAATATGTGACGCAAACGGATTGCCATCACCCAGAATGAATTTCTTTCGAAATTGAAGACATATAATCCCGCTACACTCGGAGCAAAGGTGCTCCCCATGGAAGTGCCGCCAGTTTGTAGGTATAGCTTGCCTTCGAACTCAAAATAGTTCCTCTTGAGTGCTAGGGTGGCGCATTCCAAAACAAAGTGTTTGGGAGTGTTGTACGTCCATTCAGTGTCATTAAGAGCTCTTCCAAGAACTTCCAGGGTTTCGGTCTTGCGGGAGACTAGTATATAAGCTTTCGATATCCAAGCTTACAAGAATGGTAGTGTCATCTACCTGAATCTCTTTGAGAAGGGTCAGTAGGCTTTTGGTGTCACGTAAGTAGGTATCAGTTTTTTGCACCATAGTTTTAAAAAAGAAGTCGCAGTATCTCGAGAGTGGTTCGAGGAGGGATCCAATGCCAGACACAATGGGCCTACCCGGTGGAGGGATTTTGTTCTTATGCATTTTAGGAAGTATATAGAAATAGGGATTTTCTCATCACTGGTTGTGAGAAAATCCACCTCATGCCTGGTAATGTAATTGCATGATTCAGCTGTGTTCACCAGGGACTTTATTTCATTTTTCAGTTCTGTGGTAGGATCATAACTCCAAGGGACTATAATTTCTTCTATCTGTAAGAAGACGGAGGCATTCTGTTTGGTATGCTGTTCTATCAAGAACTACTACCCCACCACCCTTATCTGCCGGTTTGATTATAATATCTTTGCAATTTTTTAGTTCTTCCAAGGCCAGAGTTTCAATATTGCTCATATTACAGAAGGGTTTCTTCTCCTCCATTCTCTCAATGTCATTGTATACTGCCTGTTCGAATGTTGTCAATTCCACTGGGATACCACCAATGACATGAGATGGACGGTGATAGAAGTAGTGAAACCTGGCCAGGGATCCACACAACGTCTGTTTGAAAAGGAACAACGATGGGTCTATAGGCTATCCACTAACATCATTGGTCTTAACGATAATATTCCATGGAACACTGTCAGAAAAAGTTGATCAGGATAGCTCCAAACTCACTGGTCCAGCTTTCTGTTACAAACCCCTCCCTGGGTGCCACTACACCAGCATTATTATACGGATGTTGTAGCCTCCGTTTATTTGAACTGATTTGTTTTTCCTCGGTCCCAAAAACTGCATAATAGACATACTAATACTTATATGTTTAGGGTGGCATTGTCAATATCTGTTTCTATTTTATCACATAAATAGACATGGGGTGATGAATTTTATTATCCTAGCTAATACAACTGCAACTATCAAAACATAATTAGTATTAGTCATTAAGTTTACACACTCTGATACACTTTCCCTGGGTGCCACTACACCAGCATTATTATACGGATGTTGTAGCCTCCGTTTATTTGAACTGATTTGTTTTTCCTCGGTCCCAAAAACTGCATAATAGACATACTAATACTTATATGTTTAGGGTGGCATTGTCAATATCTGTTTCTATTTTATCACATAAATAGACATGGGGTGATGAATTTTATTATCCTAGCTAATACAACTGCAACTATCAAAACATAATTAGTATTAGTCATTAAGTTTACACACTCTGATACACTTTCCCTATTTTGTGTAAACAGAGTTGTAATTTTCACCTTTTAAACTCGCACTGTTCATGAGGTGCCACTTTTTTACGATGATTTGAGCTATTAACGTTTTTTTTATTTTTTTTTATATCCTTGTAATCACCGAGTGACTAGACCCGATCCGAGTAGAGAAAACACACGTAGCCCCGCCCCTTTACTGACGCACGCGCGGTCACATGACCGGACCGCCCATCACGTGTGCGGAAATAATCAGGGATTGAATTTGGCATTTAAGACGCCGGCAGGCAACCATTTACATCCTCGGGATTCCGTGAGGCCACACTGTAGGTTCTCCGGCGGGCTCTACGGTCACAGTTTGTGAGTACTAGCTGCTATATCAGGGGTCATTACTTGGTAATCTGCCGTTTTACTTATAGCAAGATAAGATGATTTGAAGAACTCTGCTAGTAGTAATGGCGGGTTTATCCCGCCTACCTCCTCATGTATCTATCTAATTTCACAAAAAATGTATCTTTGACTTTTGCGATTTTAAACCCACAGAATGCATCTATGACCAGCCCCCACGGTGTCCATGGGGCGAAACTACAATTAGTTTCCTGTGAGTTTATTTATAAGCCTTGGTTCCTCTTACTGTCTGTCTGTCGTTTTTTATTCATCGGCACTAATGAGCTTAAAACATAGCTATATAGGTGATGCATGACTAGAAATACAGTCAGTTACTATACTTAACGCTCCTAAGACATAGGGAGCTGTATGACACCCACTTATAATTCTTGAATGAATGTGGGTATGGAATGGACGATAAACCTTAGACTCCTACTCAAAGACGCATCACTGAGATAGTGCATGAGAATTATGTCATAATGAATATGACATACACATTTGTGTGTTTCAAGATCATTTACTCTTGAAGAATGGAGAGTATTTTTAAAGAGGATGGAGTAACATACTCACAGTAAAAATGTATATAACTGTATATGTGTGTTTTGCTCTATCTTTTTCAGAATATTTTCTTGCTACCTTCATTGAAGGCTGTAACGTTGCCTAACCGTAAGTACACGGTCTGGCGAATTGTGTAACCAGGGACGGGTGCGCCTTAGCGTGCGTGAGACCTCCCGGTTTACACTTTTGGTCCTGACGAAAACCCTGTACTAACATTAAGAGGTTGAAACATGTTGACCGACAATTTTTTTCACTCAAACACTGGTACTTTTTGGTCAATAGAGCCATTTTAAGTATCTCACTTGGTTTTAAATTTTGTCTTGTTGCTCCAAATAAAATTTTAGGGAATAATACAAAGACAATTTTAATTCACTTACACATTTTCTTCACATTACTCAAAAACCAGCTCCGCTGTATTTCAGGCGTTGAAGCACACCCAAGTGGCATTCGGTTACTTGGGTGGACCCCGATGATGAAGCATGTCACCAACCAGGAGGGTGAGTGAGGGGTTTCTTAAATAAAGAAAGAATTCTTCTTTTTTTACTATTGCTCTCTATTCTCCAAAATAACTAGGACGTTGAGTCCTGGGGATACTCCCTCTTTGTTTTTTCGATATATTGACCTTAGGGGACTGGGAGTTTGTTCCCAATGAATTACCCTTACTCTCTCTTTGTTTAGTGAAGTCTTGGCAGCGCACAGCTGCGAGAGTTCTTCCTTCGGGAAGTTTAATTTTGACTGTCAGACATGGGGGAGAACCAAGGCTTATCCTTTACTACTGCAGAGGTAGATGCTATCTTAGCAGAGACCTCTATTTTTGCGGATGCCAACATAGCCCAAACAATAGCTCAAACCACTGATTGGGATAAACTGTCCGATATGAAAAGGAATAGAATTAGAACCATCCTGCATGGCACAATATTGACCGAATATCTGAGAAATAATACAGCACCTAAAGGGTTACTTGTCACAAATGCACCACGCATCTTCCTTGAAGACCCGGTATTTAGAAAAGATTGGGCCCAGATCGCGTGGCATTGCACACGCGACTGGATGGTACTCATAATAAAAACAGCAGTGAGGTTGTCAGAGGCCCTATTAGTGGAAATTCAGTACACTGAGAATCACATAAAGACTACAATTACAGGCTACAAGAAGCGACTTGATGAATTAAATAAAGAACTGAATGAGTATAAAGAGAACTTAACTCAACAAAAGGTACTAAAATTTCAAAAAGACCTCAAACGTTTTTCATATGTTAAAACGTATCCCTATTCTGACTCAGATTTTGTACCACCGGTAAAGGGGGACAGAAACTCTGAGGTATCTAGTGATGACTCTTCAGTCAGCAGTGGATCAAGTTCAGGAAGTGGGAGAAAGAGACAGAGAGGAAGGGGCAGACCCCAGACCACATGGCATAATTATAATGCACCTTGGATGGGCAATTTCCCAGGCCCTTTCAACCCACATCAGCAATACCCTGGGTATGGATGGCAACCACCATTCCCACAACCTCAGTTCCCATGTAACGCATTCCGGCCTCCTTTTTTAGGGAGGGGCAGAAGGGGCAGAGGAAGAGAAAAGGGAAACAACCAGGTATATTGGGAGGAACAGGACAGCGTGGGGAATTACACAAGGAGCAAGACACAGGTATCACAACCAGGGACGAGCAACAGCAGAGTCTAGTAACTAACCTTTCCTCTAGGATACTAACAGAGGTAGAGGAGGGAGTACTTAATAAAGGATAAGGGTTTGTCCCAACAGCGAAATTAGACAAATTCAAACTCCATTGCGAATTAGCTGGTTTCTTTAGGAAACTTAAGCTTAAAGCTTTTTTGAGAAAGAAAGGGACCCCCAAATGACTCAAACTCAAGAGGGGACAGGTCTAAGAATTAAATCCACATTTGTACCACCACCTCATTCAATCCCAGTGGAATTGACAACATTCGAACAGGCAGTATACAATGACATTGAGAGAATGGAGGAGAAGAAACCCTTCTGTAATATGAGCAATATTGAAACTCTGGCCTTGGAAGAACTAAAAAATTGCAAAGATATTATAATCAAACCGGCAGATAAGGGTGGTGGGGTAGTAGTTCTTGATAGAACAGCATACCAAACAGAATGCCTCCGTCTTCTTACAGATAGAAGAAATTATAGTCCCTTGAGTTATGATCCTACCACAGAACTGAAAAATGAAATAAAGTCCCTGGTGAACACAGCTGAATCATGCAATTACATTACCAGGCATGAGGTGGATTTTCTCACAACCAGTGATGAGAAAATCCCCTATTTCTATATACTTCCTAAAATGCATAAGAACAAAATCCCTCCACCGGGTAGGCCCATTGTGTCTGGCATTGGATCCCTCCTCGAACCACTCTCGAGATACTGCGACTTCTTTTTTAAAACTATGGTGCAAAAAACTGATACCTACTTACGTGACACCAAAAGCCTACTGACCCTTCTCAAAGAGATTCAGGTAGATGACACTACCATTCTTGTAAGCTTGGATATCGAAAGCTTATATACTAGTCTCCCGCAAGACGAAACCCTGGAAGTTCTTGGAAGAGCTCTTAATGACACTGAATGGACGTACAACACTCCCAAACACTTTGTTTTGGAATGCGCCACCCTAGCACTCAAGAGGAACTATTTTGAGTTCGAAGGCAAGCTATACCTACAAACTGGCGGCACTTCCATGGGGAGCACCTTTGCTCCGAGTGTAGCGGGATTATATGTCTTCAATTTCGAAAAGAAATTCATTCTGGGTGATGGCAATCCGTTTGCGTCACATATTGTATTCTGGATGAGATACATTGACGACGTCCTTGCCATCTGGCATGGACCGGAAGACACTCTAATGGAGTTTATAACCTGGATTAACACCTGTGACAACAACTTAAGGTTTACCCTTTCAACGAACAATGAGACTATGATATTTCTAGACATAGTCATCACTAAAGAGGAGGGGAGGCTGGAAACCAGAACTTACCACAAACCTACTGCTAAGAATAATCTGCTAAGGTTTGAAAGCTTCCACCCGAGAGCCCTCAAAGAAAATCTACCATACGGACAGTACCTTAGATTGAGGAGGAACTGCAGTATGCTACATGACTACCGGAACCAGGCTGCTGACCTCACCAATAAACTTTCAAACAGAGGATACCCCGACCATATACTGCGGAAGTGTCAAAAACGTGCAAGAAATCAACCACGAGAGGCACTCCTGGAGGATCATGTCAAATCTAAGAACGAATTACCCCTCACATGTGTAACAACATATAACACTCTATCAAACCAAGTGACAAGGTCTATCAATAAGCATTGGTGTATCCTAAAGACTGGACATCTGAAATGGGATAAACCCCTCTTTTCCTACAAAAGAGCCAGGAGTATTAGGGATACACTAGTCAACACCCGCCCAAGACCTGAGGAACAGGAAACAATTACAACAGTACTTAGCGCTTGGGGCCTCCCTAAAGTTACCGGTCATTACCCATGTGGCAATTGTAGCGTTTGCCATTTAACAACTGCTACCAGAACACTTAACCTGGAAGCAGGCAAAGTATGGACACAAAGGGTACATACCAACTGCAACAGTAGTAGTGTTGTGTATTTGATAACTTGCACATGCGGATTGCGATATGTGGGCATGACAGGGAGGAAAGTAAAACAAAGGATTTGCGAACATCGCAGCACAATTAGGTGCAAGAAAGTTACAACAAAACTGACCGAACACTTCCTCAAAAACAACCATACCACCAATGACATGAGATGGACGGTGATAGAAGTAGTGAAACCTGGCCAGGGATCCACACAACGTCTGTTTGAAAAGGAACAATGATGGGTCTATAGGCTATCCACTAACATCATTGGTCTTAACGATAATATTCCATGGAACACTGTCAGAAAAAGGTGATCAGGATAGCTCCAAACTCACTGGTCCAGCTTTCTGTTACAAACCCTCCCTGGGTGCCACTACACCAGCATTATTATACGGATGTTGTAGCCTCCGTTTATTTGAACTGATTTGTTTTTCCTCGGTCCCAAAAACTGCATAATAGACATACTAATACTTATATGTTTAGGGTGGCATTGTCAATATCTGTTTCTATTTTATCACATAAATAGACATGGGGTGATGAATTTTATTATCCTAGCTAATACAACTGCAACTATCAAAACATAATTAGTATTAGTCATTAAGTTTACACACTCTGATACACTTTCCCTATTTTGTGTAAACAGAGTTGTAATTTTCACCTTTTAAACTCGCACTGTTCATGAGGTGCCACTTTTTTACGATGATTTGAGCTATTAACGTTTTTTTTATTTATTTATTATTATTTTTTTTTTTTTATATCCTTGTAATCACCGAGTGACTAGACCCGATCCGAGTAGAGAAAACACACGTAGCCCCGCCCCTTCACTGACGCACGCGCGGTCACATGACCGGACCGCCCATCACGTGTGCGGAAATAATCAGGGATTGAATTTGGCATTTAAGACGCCGGCAGGCAACCATTTACATCCTCGGGATTCCGTGAGGCCACACTGTAGGTTCTCCGGCGGGCTCTACGGTCACAGTTTGTGAGTACTAGCTGCTCTATCAGGGGGTCATTACTTGGTAATCTGCCATTTTACTTATAGCAAGATAAGATGATTTGAAGAACTCTGCTAGTAGTAATGGCGGGTTTATCCCGCCTACCTCCTCATGTATCTATCTAATTTCACAAAAAATGTATCTTTGACTTTTGCGATTTTAAACCCACAGAATGCATCTATGACCAGCCCCCCACGGTGTCCATGGGGCGAAACTACAATTAGTTTCCTGTGAGTTTATTTATAAGCCTTGGTTCCTCTTACTGTCTGTCTGTCGTTTTTTTATTCATCGGCACTAATGAGCTTAAAACATAGCTATATAGGTGATGCATGACTAGAAATACAGTCAGTTACTATACTTAACGCTCCTAAGACATAGGGAGCTGTATGACACCCACTTATAATTCTTGAATGAATGTGGGTATGGAATGGACGATAAACCTTAGACTCCTACTCAAAGACGCATCACTGAGATAGTGCATGAGAATTATGTCATAATGAATATGACATACACATTTGTGTGTTTCAAGATCATTTACTCTTGAAGAATGGAGAGTATTTTTAAAGAGGATGGAGTAACATACTCACAGTAAAAATGTATATAACTGTATATGTGTGTTTTGCTCTATCTTTTTCAGAATATTTTCTTGCTACCTTCATTGAAGGCTGTAACGTTGCCTAACCGTAAGTACACGGTCTGGCGAATTGTGTAACCAGGGACGGGTGCGCCTTAGCGTGCGTAGACCTCCCAGTTTACACTTTTGGTCCTGACGAAAACCCTGTACTAACATTAAGAGGTTGAAACATGTTGACCGACAATTTTTTTCACTCAAACACTGGTACTTTTTGGTCAATAGAGCCATTTTAAGTATCTCACTTGGTTTTAAATTTTGTCTTGTTGCTCCAAATAAAATTTTAGGGAATAATACAAAGACAATTTTAATTCACTTACACATTTTCTTCACATTACTCAAAAAAACCAGCTCCGCTGTATTTCAGGCGTTGAAGCACACCCAAGTGGCATTCGGTTACTTGGGTGGACCCCGATGATGAAGCATGTCACCAACCAGGAGGGTGAGTGAGGGGTTTCTTAAATAAAGAAAGAATTCTTCTTTTTTTACTATTGCTCTCTATTCTCCAAAATAACTAGGATGTTGAGTCCTGGGGTTACTCCCTCTTTGTTTTTTCGATATATTGACCTTAGGGGACTGGGAGTTTGTTCCCAACGAATTACCCTTACTCTCTCTTTGTTTAGTGTATGCTCACTCTTCCCATTCCACATCAGACTCCCCTACTATCATTCCACTGGAAAAGATAGTCGCAGTCAGCGAGGGTGACACCTTTATGGCAGCCTTACATGAAGAATATAAAAAACTAAAGGCCGAAGAATGGATCAAAACACCTAAACATACTATCACAGACAAGCTGTTCCTTCACTGTACATCCCTACTATAGAATTAAGAC
Source organism: Calotriton arnoldi (assembly GCA_963921515.1). Classification (NCBI taxonomy): domain Eukaryota; kingdom Metazoa; phylum Chordata; class Amphibia; order Caudata; family Salamandridae; genus Calotriton; species Calotriton arnoldi. Next base: position 170,299 of record CAWUFW010010582.1, on the reverse strand, counting down.
GTCAGGTAATTCAATGGAATCACAACAGAGCATTAGCAGGGCATCCAGGTATAACGAAAACCCTAAGGAATTGTCAAAAAACCTTCTGGTGGAACAACATGCGGAAGGATATACAAGAATAAGTTTCTGGTTGTCCAACTTGTGCACAAATCAAGAACACTCACAATGCACCTGCAGGCTTATTAAAGCCTCTGTCTATACCCCCAGTTCCTTGGTACACTATTAGTATGGATTTTATTACTAACCTTCCAGCAAGCAATACCTTCACTACCCTTTAAGTAGTTGTTGACATGTTATCAAAAATTACATATTTTATCCCCCTCAAAAAGATACCCACCACCACAGAATTTAGTCAAATAGTCATTGATCATATCGTAAGACTGCATGGTCTACTAACTAAAATCATATCAGATCGCGACGTTCAGTTCACATCTGAATTTTGGAGAACACTCTGTGATAAGCTAGGAATGGAGGTAGCCTTGTCATCTGCCTTCCACCCACACACCGAGGGGCAAACTGAATGGGTCAACCAATCCCTAGAAACTACACTGGGGGGCATATTCACAAGGACTTATCTCCGATTTATCTCCACCTTAACTCATCAAAAGTGGAGATAGATTTAACAGCCCATTCACAAGCGGGTGCAAACTGCAGACATTGCCAGTACTCCTGCGATAACTGCCCCAAAACTTAACACCACAGTGGACACTACCAACTAACCCTAATGAGATGCAGAGTAGGCGTTCCCGTGCCAAAACACACGAAAAAACCACAACACCACTTTCACAACGAACTGCCAGATCTGCGATGCGAACCAAAAACAGGTGATAAGCCGCGGTAGCACCAGGGAATTAACACCTGCCTTTTGCTGGTGTAAAGCAGGACGACTACCTGCAGCATGAAAGGGAGCCCAGCCAAGAGCCACATCTGAAGACCCACAGATGCCATGGAGACAATGATCATGCCGGTCCAATACCCATGAGGGCCACAACACCCACCGCCACCCCCCCCCCCTCAGCCCCCCAGACATACACATACCGTGCACGACACAAGAGCCACAAAAAGCACCAGATGACGCACATTGATAAAAAATAACACACGTGTGGCCAGAAGAACGAGAAACAGTCACACAGCACTGAAGGAACAACCAAAAACTTTATTGAAATACAACACAAAACACCAATGCGGAAGACTCCTGTCGGGTCCGTCAGGTACAATCTCGACGTCACAGCCTGGAAAATAAAGCACAAAATCAGAACGTGTGTCATGCTCACATCAAAGGAGCGAGACACAGAGAAACAGAGAAGGAAAGAAAGGCAGAGAGAGAAAGAGAGAGAAGGAAAGGAAGGGAGAGAGAGAGTGAGAGAGAGAGGGAAGGAAAGGAAGGGAGAGAGAGAGAGAGAGGGAAGGAAAGGAAGGGAGAAAGAGAGTGAGAGAGAGCGAGAGAGAGAGGGAAGGAAGGGAGAGAGAGAGAGACACCGCCGCCCCTGCGCACCCAGGCCCCACTGTTCACCTGCTGCCACCGGTGTGTCTCCAACCACGTGCCGGGATACACTGCAAGCCACCAGGTCTGCAACCTGCAATCGAGGCCAGAGTCAATCATGGCAGAGTCCATCACACAGCACACAGCAACAAGGCCTGTCCGTCCCTGCGCATGCATGCAGCCGCACCCCACCCCCTCCCGCCGGCCAGTGCTGGCTGTCCACACTTGTGCACCCCGGACCCACTGCTCACCTGCCTCCAACGGTGTGTCCACCAGTGGGCACACCACGTGCCCATGCAAGCTCCAGGCCCCGGTCCCGCCACCATGGCATGGTCCACATCATGCAGAGCCGCCCACGGCACAGCAGGTCCCACACATGGCGCTGAGTCCTGAGGCATCAATGGCAGAGACCACATCAGTGCACATGTCATCATCGCAGGCTGCACACCCGCTCAGCTATTCCGGTGCCACTAACCCTGTGCAACCCCAGTCAGCGCCACGTGGTGGTAGGCCTGTGATGGCCGCAAGGCCTTGGGTGCCACTAACCCTGTGCAACCCCAGTCAGCGCAACGTGGTGGTAGGCCCGTGACGGATGCAAGGCTTCGGGTGCGACCAACCCTGGGCGCCACAACACATGGGCCCTTTATGATTGAGAACTGTGGAGCGTCCGTCATCCAGTCACCACCGGCAGTGGGGATTGTGACGTTGCCGGCCCCTTATATTGGCGGGGTCACATGGCCTGTGACGCCTGTGCCAGATGGGTGTGGTGTGTGTGCAAAGCTGCCCTCAAGGGAGTGGCCGTGGCATGCTGACAACTAGACCAGTGACCTGGATACACCAGCGTGTATGCCTGCGACATGTAGCTATGTGGGCCCCCCCTCGGAGCGTAAGTGGAGTGGTCTGGCCTGGCGTACGCCGGACCAGCGCAGGGCTTGCAACAATGACTCGGGGGCTCAGGGCGTGGTTCAGTCCATGTCCGGACAAGGAAGTGACTAATGCGTGTGTCCCTGTTGTAGTGTCCACTGCAAGCGGAACACAATAGGCAATGTGGCACACTGTGACTGGCATCCCACTAGATGAGCATTATTGACGTGAGGGAAATCACTGTCCCTACATTCATCCACACATTCATACATGAATGATGAAGGACATGACACAGCAGTGCGTTTATGGATGTTTATTGCACATCCGGTGGAGTATTGCAGCTGGAGCAGTACAGGTCCATGCCAAGCACACTACTCAATATGGGCCCGTGGAGGGCCAGCCAGAGTCCATCCGGGGATGACAAGTACTGCGGAAGAGGAAGGGTACAGTCCGCAGTCTGGTCGCCGTGTCATTGGTCATCAAACAGGATATGGCAGTCCATGTCGCGGTCCAAGGTGAGTGCAGTGGAGTGTATCGGGGGTCAGTGGGAGGTCATGGGGCTATGTGCGGCACCAAGCAGAAACAGGCCAGGTGGCAGAAATGAAAGCTAGTGCCTCCTTCTGATCGCAATCCCATCCACTTCCTTGTCCTCGGATGTGTGCTCTGCCCCACCTGTGGGTGTTGCAGTTCCGACTGCGGCACTGTGTGCCACTGATACATCAGGGGCCGGAGGTGGATTGTGGGCCACACTGTGTGGCAGTGACACATCAGGTGCCGGAGTGGATAACGCCTGCCGCACTGGGAGGCACTGACACACCAGGGGGCGGAGATGTGGATGGTGTGGGGGCAGCAGCATTCATCATCGCCACGCCTTGTGGCAGCAATGCCATGATGAGGACATGCAGGGCCTGGTAGATCCCAGCTACATTTAGCTGATGTGCAGCGGTGGCTGCCATCCTTTCCGCCTCCATCCGCACCATGTCCTCCATGAGCCTCTGCATGTGTGCCAGCTCACGGCTGGAATCGCTGGAGCCACTCTGAGCGGACAGGTGTTCTTGTCTCTGAGTCAGGACTCCAGCGATGTCAGTCATGGCTCATTGGAGACCATGGAGCGGGCCGTGGGTGTCCGTTAGGGACTGGAGCTGGTCCCTGATGGGACCTAGACACCCATGGATGGTGTCCAGTTTGGTAGCCATGAGGTCGAACCCCACCCGCACCTGCTCAGCCGTCTCCCTCTGGACCTCCAGCACACAGCATTGGAAGGCCATGTGTTGTTCCTGGGGGTCTTGGGAGACAGCCGGGGTTGTGGGTGCCTCCTGCTGGGTGGTTTGTGGAGTGGGTGGGGTCTCCTCGATGCAGCTGGGCTGCCCTGGTCCTGGAGGTGCTTGGCGGATGAGCTCAATGATGTCTTGGAGGGCTTGGGTGTCGATGCTGGTGGTGTCCTCCTCGTCATCAGTGAAGAGTGGCTGGGACTGCTCTGCAGGAGGTGTTGACGGTGCCCCTGCAATGTGAAGGGGAGATGGTGTATTACAATGTGTCCGTATGTGTTAGAAATGGGATTTCTGGTTGGCTAAGGCTTGCGCCAAAGCCAGGCAGAGACCACCACTCTCGTCAGGGCAAGGGAGTTACACACCCAAGATAACCCCTGCTCACCCCCTTGGTAGCTTGGCACGAGCAGTCAGGCTTATCCCGGAGGCAATGTGTAAAGCGTTTGCGCAACACACACACAGCAACAACATACTAGGCACACTACAAAAAGGAACTCCACACAAGGTTATATATAAAAATAGCTTTTGTATTATCATAAAACACATTAGAATAGTACTCACATAATATACATCGTGCCACCTGGCACTAGGTCATATTTACAGGGGATTATGTACACCTGACAGGGCCACGTAGGCCACTGTCAGAACCATCACTTAGTAAAGATAATAAATGTAGAACATATCATAAACGTACAACCAGTAATCACTGGTGACCACTGTACTCAGCATCAGCCTGTAACATAAACCACATTATGCACAGTATCACATTGGGCGCAAAATACCTTATACACCAACCTCACCAGCATAAACACATTATGCACACATCTCATGAGTCTAAACGCATTAGACCCTAACCTCCTAAGTATAAATCACATTAGGGGCATAACTCACAGTAGAGAATAACTCACAACCTAAACGCATTAGGGAATAATAACCTCACAAGCATAACACATTATGCAAAGCCTCATAATCATGAAAGTACATTAGAGGTATAAACAGGGTGCGTAAATCATAGTAAAGGCATCACATTTCCTAGCACCCCCTATTAGGACACAAATCACATTAGCACATAACTTCACAGTAGAAACCATAGCGGAGGCATAAATCACATTAGGGCCTGGCGCCCTACAAACCTAACAATCCCCCTGGTCAACTGACCATCTCAAAAAGGAGCTCAAAATGCCCTATGTCCAAAAGTCAGGGCGCGCTGCCTAGCAGCTGAATCCAAGTGCGCCATTGCGCAAACCTAAACGTAGCAGCTGGCACTAAGTGCTGCGCAGCTGTGAAGGGATGGAGAACCTAAACGGTGCAGCTGCCCACTACTTGCTGGGCAGCTGGGAATGTTAGAGAATGCGGCATGGGCCCTAAATAGCCCGTAGAACAAGTATGCCAGACGTTGGAGCCACACTGGGCTCTGAGGGGTAATTAGGCAAAACGTTGGAGCCACACGGGGCTCTGTAGCAAACAATGCCCCCAAACACTGTGGCACTGAAAAAGGATCACGGGCCCCTCTGGCCCTTTTACCAACCATAGGCCCCCTAAATAATAAAAGCATGGGCCCCTCTGAGCCCTCTCTTACAAAGGGCCATCATTCACTCCCTCTCTGGGGCACAACATGGGGAAAGAACACGTGCCCCTCTGGTCCGGTAAATAAGTATGTAAAACGTTGGAGCCGCACGGGGCTCTGTAAATAACTATACAAAGTGTTGGAGCCATCAAGGCTCTGAAACAATCATGCCCCCAAACGTGGGAGCGACCCACTGCCAGACGGGGCCGCTCGTAATGTTGCACTTGGCACTGTGCCTTAATCAGGCACCAACAATAGCACCCACGGAGCCCCCCAGCCCTTCTCGACTCACCGGGCTGCTCTCTGGGGACTCCGCTCCTCTCTTCCTGGTGCCTGCGGGGCTCTCCCTCGCTCATGGGAGCCCCGCGCAGGTTCGTGCCAACCTCCGGGGATATCCCTCACTTCTCCGGCCCCGATCTCCTCTCGGGGCTCTCCCAGGCTGACTGGAGCCCCGCGCTGACTTCCGGCTCGGCTACAGGCCCCGCCCCGTCACGGGCAGGAGTGCCTGACTTCCGGTTTCGGCAGAACGGGGCCGCAGCGGTGATTTCTCAGCGGGCACAACGAGGGGTAGGCTCCCTCCTAATTTACAATATAGAGCGGGGTGGGCTCCCGCCATGAATGAAAGTATCCGCGGGGTGGGCTCCCGCCATGAATGAAAGTATCCGCGGGGTGGGCACCCGCATCGGAGGCATAATGGGGGAATCCCTACGCTGGGGATTCCCTCTCTCTCTCTCAGCAGCACGACGCTCTCTCCCTGCGGGGAATGATTCAAAGGTAGCGCTCACGAAGCGCTAGCTGCAGCCACAAAGCTTCCAGGCTCAGGAATTTAAAAAGCGCTCACAGGGCGCAGAAGACTGCCAGAAAAGTCCTGAAGATCCTGGGGGATAAGAAGAGCCCCAGGGTCCAACAAATAGGTCTTTGAGGTCCAGGGGGCAAGGCAGGGCCCAGGGAGGCAAGCCCTCATGGCAGCCCCCCTGGGCCCCCAGCAGCAGCACGCCCCTGGCAGATTCGAGTCAAAAACAAGAACATCTTTCTGGGGTCACAGCCCCTCCTTTTATACACAAAATCCCTTTGTCTTACAGCATAGGGTTTAGGGAAAACCAGATGCAACTGGTTTGGGGGAGCTTTGGAGCACTTTGTTTTGCTCAGCTCCTCTCTCCTTTCACAGGACAGGCTAGGGACATCAGACGCACCACAGGGGGTGGAGCCAGCATTGTGGAGGGAAGGCACAGCCCTATTCAGGTCCCAGGTGCACTCCTCCCACCCATCTGCCTGGAGATCTCTCTATTCACCACTGGGCGGACTCGCCCTGGCTCCTGGAATTCCCACACCATCCAGCACCTGTCACTCACAAAGCCAGACATGCAATCCACATCAGGCAGGCAGGCACAGAGCACACATACATGCCAACTTCTAAAAGTGGCACTTCCACACCAGCCATAATAAATCTGCGCACACCATTGCGCAGCATTTATTCTCACGAATTCACCCATACTAAACTTGACCACACTGCTCCTCTCATACCAGGAATTACCACTGGCACACAGACCCTCAATGCATTCCTATGGGAGGGCAGGCCAATCTTACAAATGTAACACAGAGCGCACGCACTTTACACTGGGACGCAGTGCTAAAGTGCCTAGAGGCCTAAAATCACCAACACTACACAGGGAAAAGGCTAAGAGACAGGCAAAAAGTTCAGGGGTGAACCTGCCAAAAGGGCCAGGTCCAACACAACCCCCTTCCAGCCAAAACGCAGGGTAGACCAATCACCACCGTGATGGGCTTCCCTGCTTGGGGCGAGAAAACACGGACGCGGGCCCGCACTGCAGGGACACCCTCCGGTCCTACGCCACTTGGAACCTATGGAATCCATCTAAGAGAAAGGAAAAAAAAAAAAAAAAGAAACTCAGGACCAACTAGGCTACCCCACCGGTACTCCTTAGTCGTCCACGGCCAGGACCAGGCCCTAGGCCACCCAGATGCCACTGGTCCTTGCCAATCCACAGAGTGGGGGGCAGTAACCCCTGGCATCCAATAGCCATTCTCCACTCTCCCTCTCAGTGTAGTTCCAAACTACCACTGATCCTCCAACCTAGGGTCCGCACCCTCAGGCTGACCAGAGGTCACGGGCGAAGCATCTCCTCACCCTACCTCTCTTCTGGGGTTACGCACCCTCCCAGGGGAAGCACCCACCAGAACACAACTCTCCCAACAGTTCAGGACCTCTCTCCATCAACTGGTCTACCACCTGGGATCCAAATTCACCGGATGCACCGGGGTCAGAGGCGAGGACTCCCTCCCTCTGCACCCCCTTCCAGAGTTCTGCACCCTCCCACTGTAGAGCAGGGTCCCTTCACTTAAGATGGGCCCCACCTGTGTCCACAGGGGTACCCCTAGAAGGCAAACCAGCCAGGACACTGACTACAGTCGCCCTGCTGTCCAGGACAGGCAAACACCTGAACCTGGCTCCCCAACCCAGGGACGATACCCTTTGGTCAGATGCCCGGCGAACCAGGACTTCCTGAGGGTGACACATACCTAGCGTGTCGTGTGACAGTCTGCCTGGCACAGAGCTCACGACCTCCTGTCCCTCTGACAGTGCGTGAAGATGCCCCAGGACAGAAGGGGCGTCACCATGGCCAATCCTATGAGGCTCAGCCCTTCTGGCTGGCCCCTGACCCACTGGTTCTTCCACTGGGGACTCATTCCCCCTCTCACCCCTCACTCTGGACTTCTGCACCCTCCCAACTGGAGCGGTACTGCCAGACACTAGAACTGCTGGAGGTCTGATTTACAGGCACTCCCAGCTCACCTAAAATGGGAAAAACCACCTCGAAGAACGGTCCTACAGGACAGACTAGGCTCCCTACCTGGTGTTCCCTCATGGAACCAACCAGTACTGGAGACTGAGGTGCGGGCACTACGGGACACAGCCCAATCTCACTCCTTCTCCTGCGAGACCGGATGTGAGTCCCTACAACCTCCTCACTATAAGGTCACCTAGCTGGGCTACTCTGAACCATCTCTGCCGCAAGGGTTGGAGATACCTGCACCATTCTTCTAGGGTCACTCCCAATGCAAGCTCCCTACAATCAAAGAACTCACACACTAACACCATTTACTCAAACGTCCAGTGCATCACAACATTCATCCACACTCCCCCCACAAGACTGGTGAGACAGCATCTTACTGCCCCTGAAACACAACCTGTCCCCCTCTTAACCGGGAACCAGGTACCATACTATGGGAACTGGGAATGGGACTTCCTGCACTGGACTACATATTGCTGCCACCACTGGATCCCACCCTACTGGGGATTCCAGAAAACTAAAACGATCCAAAAAGCCACAATGCTGAAAAATAGGATTACTCTTGAAATGCTGTAAAAATAGTTCAAAGTGTGCAAAGAGGAGTTCAGTTCAAAGCAGTGGTCTCTGCGACCCATTTACTTACAAAGTACCTGGATTTCGTAGCAAAATCAACAAATTGTCGCAAAGAAGTTGTAGCGATTAATTTCTGCACGCGAGGCCGGCGATGCGTTAAATCCTTGCCGTGAGGGAGGATGATGCGCCGATCTGCTGATGCGTGCGGAGACGATGCGACCAACTTCTGCACGCTAGGCCGCCGATGCGATGACTCCTTGCCGCGAGGGAGGAGGAGATGCGACGATCCTGTTGCGTGTGTGATCAGGTTGTGATGCGATGGCGCTCCGCGAGGGAGCGACGATCCGGATGCGATGAAAATGTAGTGAAGCGATGATCTCTTTGGTTGCGAGCGCTCAGCGGCAGCGGCGCGATGATTTTTCAGGCGCTCTCGGCTGCAGCGGCTCGCAAACGTGCGTTAGCGACGATTTCAGCACTCTCTTCTCTGTAGTAGAACTAGAGGCCCTGGAACTCACAGGAGCCTCACCTGCAGATAGAAATCCTCGCTGGGAGGAATCAGGAGGCTGGTGGTGAAGTCTGATGTGCCTGAGACTTCAACAGGAGGCTAGCTCTCTCCTAGCCCTTGGGTGATTGAGAGAACCTTTTCCCTCTTCTTTCAAGTCCAATGGTAACCACTGCAGGCTAACCCTAGAAATAGCAGACAGCACAGGGGCAGAAACAACTCCTTCAGCTTCAGGCCAACCCAAGAAATAGCACGATGGCACAAGGGCAGTCACACTCTTTCAGCTTCAGGCCAACCCAAGAAATAGCAGTCTGCACAAGGGCAGTACAAAACTCCTTCAGCTTCTCTGGTTTCTGTCCTTGGCAGGACACCCAACTCATAGTGCACAAGAACACACATTTCAAAAGAAATGACACTTAAAACAAACTCAGAAACAATAATCCCTTTCCATGTGACTATCTAAAATGCAGAGCTTGTAGTGCAGCCAGTTGTCGCTGTGGTACTGCGCAAACGCAAGTCCTATCCCACCGCTGATCACCAATGTTAGAAATGGGATTTCTGGTTGGCTAAGGCTTGCGCCAAAGCCAGGCAGAAACCACCACTCTCGTCAGGGCAAGGGAGTTACACACCCAAGATAACCCCTGCTCACCCCTTGGTAGCTTAGCACGAGCAGTCAGGGCTTATCCCGGAGGCAATGTGTAAAGCGTTTGCGCAACACACACACAGCAACAACATACTAGGCACACTACAAAAAGGAACTCCACACAAGGTTATATATAAAAATAGCCTTTGTATTATCATAAAACACATTAGAATAGTACTCACATAATATACATCGTGCCACCTGGCACTAGGTCATATTTACAGGGGATTATGTACACCTGACAGGGCCACGTGGGCCACTGTCAGAACCATCACTTAGTAAAGATAGTAAATGTAGAACATATCATAAACGTACAACCAGTAATCACTGGTGACCACTGTACTCAGCATCAGCCTGTAACATAAACCACATTATGCACAGTATCACATTGGGCGCAAAATACCTTATACGCCAACCTCACCAGCATAAACACATTATGCACACATCTCATGAGTCTAAACGCATTGGACCCTATCCTCCTAAGTATAAATCACATTAGGGGCATAACTCACAGTAGAGAATAACTCACAACCTAAACGCATTAGGGAATAATAACCTCACAAGCATAACACATTATGCAAAGCCTCATAATCATGAAAGTACATTAGAGGTATAAACAGGGTGCGTAAATCATAGTAAAGGCATCACATTTCCTAGCACCCCCTATTAGGACACAAATCACATTAGCACATAACCTCACAGTAGAAACCATAGCGGAGGCATAAATCACATTAGGGCCTGGCGCCCTACAAACCTAACAGTCCCCCTGGTCAACTGACCATCTCAAAAAGGAGCTCAAAATGCCCTATGTCCAAAAGTCAGGGCACACTGCCTAGCAGCTGAATCCAAGTGCACCATTGCGCAAACCTAAACGTAGCAGCTGGCACTAAGTGCTGCGCAGCTGTGAAGGGATGGAGAACCTAAACGGTGCAGCTGCCCACTACTTGCTGGGCAGCTGGGAATGTTTAGAATGCGGCATGGGCCCTCAATAGCCCGTAGAACAAGTATGCCAGACGTTGGAGCCACACGGGGCTCTGAGGGTAATTAGGCAAAACGTTGGAGCCACACGGGGCTCTGTAGCAAACAATGCCCCCAAACACTGTGGCACTGAAAAAGGATCACGGGCCCCTCTGGCCCTTTACCAACCATAGACCCCCTAAATAATAAAAGCATGGGCCCCTCTGAGCCCTCTCTTACAAGGGCCATCATTCACTCCCTCTCTGGGGCACAACACGGGGAAAGAACACGTGCCCCTCTGGTCCGGTAAATAAGTATGTAAAACGTTGGAGCCGCACGGGGCTCTGTAAATAACTATACAAAGTGTTGGAGCCATCAAGGCTCTGAAACAATCATGCCCCCAAACGTGGGAGTGACCAACTGCCAGACGGGGCCGCTCGTAATGTTGCACTTGGCACTGTGCCTTAATCAGGCACCAACAATAGCACCCACGGAGCCCCCCAGCCCTTCTCGACTCACCGGGCTGCTCTCTGGGGACTCCACTCCTCTCTTCCTGGCGCCTGCGGGGCTCTCCCTCGCTCCTGGGAGCCCCGCGCAGGTTCGCGCCAACCTCCGGGGATATCCCTCACTTCTCCGGCCCCGATCTCCTCTCGGGGCTATCCCAGGCTGACGGGAGCCCCGCGCCGACTTCCGGCTCGGCTACAGGCCCCGCCCCCGTTACGGGCAGGAGTGCCTGACTTCCGGTTTCGGCCGAACGGGGCCGCAGCGGTGATTTCTCAGCGGGCACAACGAGGGGTAGGCTCCCTCCTAATTTACAATATAGAGCGGGGTGGGCTCCCGCCATGAATGAAAATATCCGCGGGGTGGGCTCCCGCCATGAATGAAAGTATCCGCGGGGTGGGCACCCGCATCGGAGGCATAATGGGGGAATCCATACGCTGGGGATTCCCTCTCTCTCTCTCAGCAGCGCGACGCTCTCTCCCTGCGGGGAATGATTCAAAGGTAGCGCTCACGAGGCGCTTGCTGCAGCCACAAAGCTTCCAGGCTCAGGAATTTAAAAAGCGCTCACAGGGCGCAGAAGACTGCCAGAAAAGTCCTGAAGATCCTGGGGGATAAGAAGAGCCCCAGGGTCCAACAAATAGGTCTTTGAGGTCCAGGGGGTCAAGGCAGGGCCCAGGGAGGCAAGCCCTCATGGCAGCCCCCCCCTGGGCCCGCAGCAGCACGCCCCTGGCAGATTCGAGTCAAAAACAAGAACATCTTTCTGGGGTCACAGCCCCTCCTTTTATACACAAAATCCCTTTGTCTTACAGCATAGGGTTTAGGGAAAACCAGATGCAACTGGTTTGGGGGAGCTTTGGAGCACTTTGTTTTGCTCAGCTCCTCTCTCTTTTCACAGGACAGGCTAGGGACATCAGATGCACCACAAGGGGTGGAGCCAGCATTGTGGAGGGAAGGCACAGCCCTATTCAGGTCCATCTGCCTGGAGATCTCTCTATTCACCACTGGGCGGACTCGCCCTGGCTCCTGGAATTCCCCACACCATCCAGCACCTGTCACTCACAAAGCCAGACATGCAATCCACATCAGGCAGGCAGGCACAGAGCACACATACATGCCAACTTCTAAAAGTGGCACTTCCACACCAGCCATAATAAATCTGCGCACACCATTGCACAGCATTTATTCTCACGAATTCACCCATACTAAACTTGACCACACTGCTCCTCTCATACCAGGAATTACCACTGGCACACAGACCCTCAATGCATTCCTATGGGAGGGCAGGCCAACCTTACAAATGTAACACAGAGCGCACGCACTTTACACTGGGATGCAGTGCTAAAGTGCCTAGAGGCCTAAAATCACCAACACTACACAGGGAAAAGGCTAAGAGACAGGCAAAAAGTTCAGGGGTGAACCTGCCAAAAGGGCCAGGTCCAACAGTATGTATGTAGCCACATGCTACTGGTTCACATTCAGGCAGCATGGCATTGTACATTGGGACAGTCTGTGGCTCAGGGCCATGATCCAGAATCATTGTGGGTGTGCACTGTGCCCTGCTTGATTGTGCATGTGTGCCATTGTGGCCATCTCCCCCGTCCCCCCAGTACCTGGTGGTCACTCACCCTGTTGCGGTTGTGTTGTGTCCTGTCGAGCAATGTCCGGTCCCCCGACTCCTGCCATGGTCTCCACACTGATGACTGTCGACACCAGCTCCTCCATGTCATCCAGCTCCTGCTGTGGCGCAGGCCTCCCACCTCCAGTCTGCATTGTTGCCTTCCGGTTGGCTGCGAGTTTATCCTTGGTCTTGCGCTTGATGTCATTCCATCGCCTCTTGACCTCGTCCATTGACCTCCTGTACTCTCTGACAGCATTCACCTTGTCCACGATGGCCCGCAATAATCCATTTCTTGTGCCCAATGACACATTGGAGGCGATGAACAGTTGTTGATGGTGTTCTATCACCTCCGTGACCAGGATCCGATTCTCCTGCGGACTGTACTTCGTCTTCCTCTTCTTCTTGTCCTTGCCCTTCCCTGTCTCCGTGGTCCCGGGCTGGGGTACTTGTGGGGTTGTGCTCGTCCCCTGCGCCTGCTCCGGCTGCCTCCATGGTGCTTGGGTGTTGGTCATTTTGTGTTTGTGTGTTTTTTCTCCTTTTGTAGTGATTTTCCCGCCTTCCGGGTGTGTATGGCAGGCCTGGCGCTGCTTATCGCTGCTTTCCTCATCGCGAATGGGCTCATCGCACGTTTTTTGTGTTGGGGTTTGTGTTTTTATCGCCGTTGAGGTGGTTGTATCGCGGACATTGTCCGCGGTTTCTGGAGACTATCGCATAGTACCACCGTGTTGTGAATTCCACGTTATTACAGGGTTATTTTCCCGTGATGGACTGCGATGTGTAAAGTTGCGTTAACATTTTTTGGTGTTATTTAGCACACGTTCTTGTGAATATACCCCATAGATGCTTACTATCCACATATGCAAAACAATGGGATCAGGCCTTACCCCTAGTTGAATTCACTTATAATAACAGCACCCACTCAGCCACAAACTACACACCCTTCTTCTTAATGTCAGGATAACATCATCGGGCCCTTCCCATTGATATACAGGAGTTTCTACCATGCTTCCTTCAGTCACAGAAAGATTAGAACAACTGCATGAGATTCAAAAACACGCTAGGACAAGTTTATCAAAAGCCAAATTGGTCATGAAGGTGATGGAGCAAGGTTTCAAAAATGAAACTTGCTTGTACGCAATCTTCCTCATAGTATTAATTTATTAAATCTGTACTGTCAATACTAACATTCGCATTCACGAACTCAAAAGGGATAGACGCTTGCCTATGTGTTTTACTAATGAATAAGGCTTGTCCATAACTCAAGATGGCCGCTAAAGCGCGGGAAACTCAATGCGCATGTCGCAACCTGATCACATGGTGTGACGTCTTTCTTTGCTTGGTGGGAAACTTCTGCTTCTGCGCAGTGTGTATTAAAATGGCCGCTAAATGTTTTCACATGCTTAAGCTTGCTCTCATGTCATTATTAAATTGTCGTTTTCTTAACGCTACTAATGCAGGGTAGTATTATGATTAAATGGGAATAGAGTTAGGGAAAGTGGGTATACAGTGAAACATTTTATTTGTGATTTTAATATTTTCTTCTTGCACTTTTAGTAATTCGTAAACTTGGGCCTGGGTTGGTGTCTTGAAACTCGAGAGACAGAGGGTTCTGCGCATGTGTCCTGTCTGCCTGCCAAGTGAAGTCAACTTGGACGTCTCCCAAGGCCACGACCTATTGGCCGAAGATGATGTACCCAAAGTTTCCGGCGGACAGAAATTGTTACTTTTCTCCTGTAAAATGTATAACATTTGTCATGAGACCGGTGGGAAATAAAGCAAATGTATTAATTTGAAGGGGCGGGAACGTAAAGACAATAGGCTTCACAATTTAGGCCAAAATTGACATGGTACGAGAATCCACCCCCTGTCCTTGCCCAATCAGAAGTAGTGGTCCCATATTTTAGCAACATTAAGGGGAGGTACATGGGCGTAGAAGGATATAATAGAATATAGCATTAGTTAATTAGTCAGAGCATGCGTTCACGAAGAACAGGCGTCCATACTGCCTGAGCGCTCTTAACTCCAGACTGCCCAGCTGATCGGTTACTGACTGAATTCCTGTCCGGAAGAGGTCCTGAGGAGGGGGCGGCGGAGTCCATTAGACGGGAGAATCGAGGAGAAGTCGAGTGCCAGAGAGGGGAACGGTGCAGGCGTCGTTATAGAGAGGTCACCAGTCCTGTCCTGATCCTGAAGGAGGTCTTTGCTCTTCATCCTTCCAGGGTCCTATCTTTTCCAACTCCTTGGCTAAGGGGCTTGGTTCTCGTATTTAGGTAACTATACTGCAACCTTTAGTTGCGCTGCTGTCTCTATCCTCTCTTATTTCCTTAAACACTGTCATTTATTAGCAAAATCATTTCTATGCTTTTTCTTGGGTATTACAATCAAGGACCGTGTTTCTGTAATTTACTCTGCCAAATCTTTAGATAAACATTTTAAAACTTCCTGACTCAGTGATTATTTCAGGATTATGTATTATAGTGAATGTCACTCATTTTAAACTTCCCAATTAGCAAAGGATCCATTGGTATGTTATTACTCTTCAACTAGAAGGTAATTGGTAGCAGGGAATTTTGATAGAAGAGTACATCTGACACCCAGCGTAAGTATTAGTGTAGTGTGAATGTATGGGCCCAAGTGAGTATATGGTGTATGAATGTTGTTGGCTAATATTGCGCTGGATCAGTTTTCTGGTAAGCAGAGGACGGTTGTTGTTACTCTTTGTTAATTGGGTAATGAGAATTTTATTTGTATTTTTATGAACTAACATCCGCTTATTTTGAGTTTTGTTTTATGTTGTCTAGAAATCCCCGGGGAAAGAATAGTGGGTGGCAAGTGGAAGCCATACTGCAGTGAGGTTATCTGTCAGGCAGAAATAGTACTGAGAAGTTAAGCAGGACTTCAAGTACTTGTTAGGGACTCTATGCGTGTGAGTAATAGCAAAAAGGGTACGCTGGTAAAAATTTGATGTTATATCACCTAGTAAGGGTAACATTGAAGAAGTAACAGGTACTTCAGGAGCTTGTGTGAAGAGTAGACGGAAGAGTTTTACTCGTAGTCTATGTATTAGTAAACGGAAAAGTTTTACTAAAGTGTGGAAGAAACTATCTTTTTCGAAATTAGTGGAAACTGGCACGATAGCGAATGTTTTATGTTGTTACTGAAATTTAATTAAGAGTTATAGAGAAAATAAGTTTGCGTAAATTTGTAAAGGGAGGGTCAGTTGCCGGAGAGGGAGCTGACGTCACAAAACGCCGCGCTGTGGTAGGTTGAAACAGCGGGAGTGGAAAAACCCTTGTAAAGGAGGGGTCAGTAGTCAGGAGTACTACTGACGTCACAGGTGCCGCGCTGGGATTGGTTAAAACAGCGAGAACAGAAAAGAGCAGATTGTAAAGGAGGGGTTGACAGAGAAACGTCACCAAAAGGCCGCGCAAGGATTGGTTCGGAAATAAAAGATAGCAGACATTTAATTGGTCAAGATTTTAGAAGCGAAATTCTTAGTGGAGAAAAAATTGCATGTTAAAACGCGATCCGACTGTAATAGGAACTTGTCCGGATAGGAGATTCCTAGGTTTTGCAGAATATAATTTCGTACACCGAAGATTAGATAGAATGTACGGAGAAAAGAGAAAAATGTCATTCTTACAAAAGATTAAGAATTATTTTAAAAAGGACAAACCAATCAAAACTAGAGAAGGAATTATTATTCCACCAGCTAAAACGCCAGCATCATTTATGATGATGGAGAGAGGTTATCATACTTGTGTATGGATGGAGAATTGGATAGAATATACTAAAAATGATGGAGTATTAGCATTTCCTGAAAATGGCACTTTCAATGGGCGAATTCTTCAAAACTTGAGATTGAGGATGAATGATTTAGAACCCAGACCTAGATTAACCCAGTATGAAGCCCTAGAAGAATGGGAAACCGAGGCATTTGAGCGAGATAGATCTAGAAGTAATAGAAGTTATCCAGGATTTTACCCCAGATATTTACGTGAATCAAGAGAGGGTCAGATGAAACAATGGAGAAGGGCAATGATTACAGAGGGACTGTATCCATTATTCACAGAAGGAGAAAAATCAGGAGGCAAATGTACAGAAAAGACAAAACATTTAATAAGAAATGAGGATTCAGAAGACGAATTTATGTAAGAAATGTTAAGAAATCCCCCACCATATCAGGAAGGGACAAGTGGATGCCCTCCTAGTGCACCACCACAAACTCCAATGGTACCAAAGGTAATGCATGAATTCACCCCGACTAGAATACTTCATGACAAAGAAAAGGAAGCTTTAGAAAAGACTAGAGCAGAATTAGTACGGAAAATAACTCAGATAAAAGTACATCCTGATTCATTGACTATTCCTGTAACAATTGGTCCAGTAGTTCCATTATATGGTACTCAAGGAAACTGGCCTCCATTGATACCTGTACCGACTCCTATGAATACTCCTGTGAGTAACCCCAAACCTGAAGCTCCAGTTATAATTGAGGATCAATTTAGTGACTGTGAATCCACCATATCACTCATGGATTTACCTATTCGAGGTTCTGTAAATAATACTCCAAGAAGAGATGTACCTGGAGGTTCAAAAGATGTAAGTTTAGTAACTTCATCAGGAACAAAAAGTGCTACCATAGTAACACCTGAAGATCTAGAAAGATGGGTACAAGGGTCAGTTAAACAGTGCACACCTCCAAAAGTACTGGATATCCATAAATTAAAAGTTGAATTAGAAGAAATAATAGCAGGAAATGTAGGAGTAGAACGCTTGAATACCTATGATGAAGAAGAATTATTGTTCCTGTGCAGAAGTATCACTAGAAATGTGAGGGTATTTCATGAAAAATTGTCCAATCTAGCACTACAGATGGGAATTGAAATAGGGAGATCAAAAGTACTACAGAAACCCTATAGAGCAGAATTTTCAGACAAAGATTTAGAAAATATGAATGCATCTGGAAGAAGACTGCAAATAAGAGAATTAATGTTAGTTTTACAAAAATGGGGAGATCTAGATAAATGGAGATCTAGGTGGGCCAAGAAAAAGGAAGAAGCACGAACAAGTAGAACAGCATCTGAATATGTGATGAAGGAAGCAGGAAAAGCAGATCAAATGTATCCAATGCGAGAAGTTGCAGGAGGAGGATATGTACATGTCCCATGGAGCAGACAGGATATTTTATCATTTACGAATGATTTTCCAAAGCTGAGGGAAAAGCCAATTGAATGGTACAAGCAGGTTGAAAGGTTTGTAAAGGTGTCAAAGGTATTGTTGAAGGATTTGGATGGTCTGTTTGACATAGTGGTACCTGCCGATTTATGGACAGATTGTAAGATCACAGTAGATTGGCCTAGTGATGAGTATCCCAGGGATCCAAAGACAGGTGCCCCGTCAAATGACGTGATGAAAAAGTATCAGCAGGTGATAACATACCTGAAAGGGAAAATACCCCCGAAAGAAACAGATTGGGTGAAAATAGATCGAACTACCCAAGAAGCCAGTGAAACAGTACATTCTTACTATGAACGCCTATTACAGGTGTTTAAACAGTATAGTGGATTTGAGGACATTGGAGACAAGAACATGAGTCAGTTTGTGTATCGGTTTGTTTATGGTCTAAAGCCAGAGATTTGCCAGATGATTAAACAACACATGCTGTGTTGGCAGGGAAAGCCCATAGATGAGATTCTGAAGTATGCAAAATATTGTGGAGACGATATTGAGGATAGACACAAGAAATTGCAGGAAAAAGTGATGTGGGCACAGGTGAAAATGGCTGAAAAACAGGGAATTAATTTGGAAAATCCGAGTGAAAATTCAGGAAAAGATTCTGGAACGAGTGGTGATACTGGGAATGGTGGAAAATTTAGAGGACGAATGAGTAGAAAAGAAGCTAAAAAGAAATTTCCTTGTCATGGATGCGGAAAATTGGGGCATTGGAAGGACGAGTGTAAAAAGATTCGAAATAATAATGGCCCAAATCAAAACTTAAATCCACAGACGCAGAATGACTCACAGCAGAGTGTAAATTCCCAGAGTCTGTTGCCACCTCCACCTGTTCAGGGTAATGTAAGCAGAGCAAAACACGGTACAGACATCAGATACTCAGGAGGAAGTGGTAAGAATGATTATATGACATCACAATTTCTTTTGCAGGACAATTACTGTAAATTCGACTCATGGCGGTGCCTAGGAGAGGGGAAGAAGGAGTGCATACTTGGTGCATCCTTACAGGTAGATCAGTCTGGTCCATATGTTGAAGGAAATGTGAAAGGTAATGATATTACTTTCCTTTTGAACACTGGTGCTACCAGGTCTACTGTGAGATCAGCAGACATCCCACACCTTCCTCTCTCTGGTGAAGATATCCAAGTAGTAGGGGTAGCTAACCAAAGAATTAGAACACCTCTTACCGAACCAATGGAAGTTAAAATTGGAAACTTCAGAGAAATGCACCAATTTGTAGTGTGCGATTCTAGCCCAGTGAATTTATTAGGTAGAGACTTATTGTGCAAAATGAACTGTACAATTTTCTGCACGCCGGATGGTGTGGCAGTTCAGACACCAGATGAGGACCATGTATATAAAATTATGGTTGCAAAACAAGGTACAGAAATAGATGAAATGTTTTCGCTGATAACAAAAGATGAGTTGCCAGAAGAATTAAAAGGTACAGTAAACCCAATAGTATGGGATTTCACCGGAAAAGAAGTAGGACTTATGGCAAGAATAGATCCAGTTCAAATTACGGTAAAAGAAGGTGCGATTTTCCCAAATACTAAACAGTACAAAATGAGTGCAGAAGTAAAAGCAGGAGTCATTGAAGAAATCAATCGAATGGTAAAACAAAACATTCTAAAAGAAGTAATGAGTAGCCCATGCAATTCACCAATCATGGGACTAAAGAAACCTAGTGGAAAATATAGGAATGTTCAGGACCTGCGTAAAATAAACAAGATTGTGGAACCATGTTGTCCTATAGTACCAAATCCTGCAGTAATATTATATCAGATTCCTTGGAATGCAGGATGGTTCACAGTAATTGATTTATGTCAAGCATTCTTTTCAATACCATTGCATCCAGACAGCAAGTATCTTTTTTCATTTAAATTTGAGAACAAAGTCTATGTATGGAACCGTGTTCCTCAGGGGTACACAGAAAGTCCTTCCATTTTCAACCAGATACTGAAAAAGTGCCTTGAAAAACTAGTGATGCCAGGAAGTTCAGTTTTAGTTCAATATATCGACGACTTATTAGTAGCGTCGACCACAAGAGAAGACTGTGTTGTTGATTCTATAGCTTTATTAAATCTTTTGGCTGAGGAAGGGCATAAAGTGTCACCTGAAAAGTTACAATTTTGCAGGACAACAGTTAAATATCTGGGACACCAAATTGAGAGGGGAAAAAGAAGAGTAACCTCTGAAAGAGTAGAATTAATAAAGAGAATGCAAATGCCTGTAACCCAAAGACAAGTGAGAATGTTCCTAGGAATAGTAGGATACTGTCGACAATGGATACCAAATTTTTCCATGTTAGCTAAGCCCTTAATTAACATGACGAAAAAGAATGCAAAGGACCCTGTTGAGTGGGAGGATGAAAGTGTAGAAGCCTTTGTAAAATTGAGAAACGCACTCTGTTCAGCACCTGCCTTAGGCATGCCTGATTATAAAAGAGAATTCGCATTATTCTGTCAAGAAAGAGAAAATTGTGCACTTTCTGTCTTAACTCAGAGACATGGACTAGACAGACGTCCTATAGCATATTTTTCTGCTACATTGGACCCAGTAGCAGCCGCGTTGCCAGGATGCTTAAAAGCAGTAGCAGCAACGTGTTTGAGCATTGAACAAAGCGAGTCAATTGTGATGGGACATCCTGTAAAAGTGTATGTTCCACATTCAGTTATGATTCTATTGACAAGAACCCGAACTCAGCATCTTACTCCTAGTCGGCTGACTAAATATGAGAGAATAATAATGGGTGCTGAAAATGTGACCATGGTAAGGTGTACAATAATAAATCCAGCAAATCTATTGCCAGACCCATATCATGAAACAAATAAAGATGACGAAGAAGATGAACATGATTGTGTACAGATTACAGAATTATGTACAAAACCACGCCCAGACATTGAGGAACAGCCTCTTAAAAAGCCAGACAGGGAGTTATTTGTCGATGGTTCATGTCAAAGATGAAGATGGTAAACTAACTGCTGCATATGCGGTATGTGAATTAACTGGAATAGTCGAAGCATCCTATTTACCAGGAGTTAAATCTGCACAAATAGCTGAATTGATTGCTTTGATAAAAGCTTGCAAAATTGGGAGGAATCAGAGAGTAACTATATTTACTGATAGTCAATATGGTTACGGGGTTGTGCATGATTTTGGCCAACTGTGGATGCAGAGGGATTTCATGACTTCTTCAGGATCCCCGATTAAAAATGGACAGTTTGTAAGGGAATTGCTATAAGCAATACAATCACCAAAAGAATTGGCTGTGGTGAAATGTGCCGCACACCAGTCAGGAGATGATTGGGTGGTAGTCGGCAACAGATATGCAGACCTGGTGGCTCAACATTGTGCCAAAACCAGAACGTCAGTAAATAAGAGGGTGGAAAGAATGGGAATCAGCTGCCAACTTATGCTGTATATGCCACCAGAAACTTGGAATGAAGTAAAGAAATTGCAAGATGAGGTTGAGGAAAGTGAGAAGAATTTGTGGATTAAAGTAGATTGTTCCCAAAGAGGAGATGATGAAGTGTGGATCAGTGCAGATGGCAGACCAGTCATGCCAGACTGTTTACTCTCACAAATGGCTAGAATGCATCATGGAGACACACACATAGGGAGAGATGCAATGATTAGACTGTTCAGACAAAATTGGTACAATCCCAAATTCAGGGCTGTTGCAGAGAGTCTTTGCCAGAGATGTCTAACTTGCCAAATGCATAATCCAGGCAGGAAAACGATAATTGGGTTTGGAAAGATTGGAAAGGCAGAGGGCCCATTTATAAGACTCCAGTTTGACTTCATACAGTTACCACCATGTAGAGGGCTGAAATACGTACTAGTCATAGTGTGTCTGTTTTCAAAATGGGTGGAGGCTTACCCTACTAGAAGAAATGACAGCATTACAGTCGCAAAACTATTGCTACGAGAGCTCATACCAAGATTTGGTTTTCCAGTATCTTTGGAATCAGATAGAGGAAAACACTTTAATAGTGAAGTAATCCAGATAATCTGTGAAGCATTTCAAATCAAACAAAAATTGCATTGTGCATATCGCCCAGAGGCTTCTGGAGTGGTTGAACAATTGAATGGCACTATAAAGTCAAGATTGGGAAAAATGTGTGCATCAACATCATTAGAGTGGCCAGACGCATTGCCACTTGTCTTGATGGGATTAAGAAGCATACCTGACAGAACGACAGGATTGAGCCCCCATGAAATAATGATGGGAAGAGCAATGAGACAAACACATGTTCCCACAAACAAACTGGTGAATATATCTGATGATATGGTTTTGGATTATTGCAAAGGATTGGCTGACCTCGTGCGTTCTGTCTCTCATCAGGTTGGAGAAGACGCAGTTTCCAGGCAGCCTGAACTAGAACATGATCTGAATCCTGGTGATTGGGTGGTAGTGAAGAATCACACCAGAGAAACGTGTCTATCACCCAGGTGGAGCAAACCTTGTCAAGTCATATTGACCACCAATACAGCAGTGAAGTGTGCAAGATTTCCTAATTGGATTCACGTAAGCCACACAAAGAGAGTACCAGAACCTGAAGAAGAGAATCTACAGACAACGCCAATCACTGAAGAAGCTGAAGGTTGCCCAGCTGAGGAATCTCAAACTAGAGGTTCGAGAGAAGCTGACGGAGAACAACCGAGCACAAGTCAGGATTGGATACCCGTGGTAGAAGTTCCTGAAGTATACCACAGAACGAGAAATCAAACTAAATTGGAAGAAATTAAAGAAGATCAGATAGGTGAAGAAGAAACAGTTTGGGATCAAGAAGACAAGACAGTAAAAGATCCTGAACTAAATCAGATAGGGAAAGAAAATTGGACTAAAAACAGTGAAGATTTAATAAACTTTGAAGAGGGACAGACAGGTCTCAGAAGAAGCAGGTCAGGCTGCAGAAGTTCACAGTGCAATAAGCCCTGATCAGAAACAGTTAGATCAAGAAGAATTCACTAAAGAAAAAGGGGTTAATACAAATGAACGTATAGAAATAAAAAAGGAACAAAGTCACATTTTTGAAAGTCATAGTGGAGCTACTGAAGAGAAACAAATCAGACCTGAAAAAGAACAAACAAAAGAAGAAGTAACAAAAGAAAACAAAACAGAATTAAGAAGTGAAAATAACGAGATCGCTGGAGACGAAAACAGAGAAACAGTGCCAACAAAGAAAACAAGAAAAGGAGATCATTGGCCAAGTGTCATCAAAAGAGTAAAATACCACATAACAACCAGAAGTGAAGATCCAGAACAAGTACCTGAAGTGACAAGTCAAACTGAACAGGAGAAAAAGTCAGGAAAAAGAAAAAGTAAAAGACTGAGACTTGTGAATAACAAATTCAAGGGTCCTGACTGGACTTATATTATTCTTGAAGATTTTGAAAGCTCAGAGTCAAGTGACAGTGGTGGCGAAGGAACAAGTGCAGAACTAACATATGAAGAAGAAACAAGACCACCGTGACTAAACAAAAGAATCCTCTAAAGAAAAGAAGAAGAGATAAGAAGAGCAATCTTCCTTGTCGAAAAATGCCTGATGATAGAGTTACTGGGAGACCAAAACGAAATTGTTGTAGGAGATGCTGTGCAATCTGCATATGTAGTCTAGTATTGGTGCTTATAGTATGGTTAGTCCTGATTGTAGCAATTCCTTACCTTATGATAATAGATAAGAAAATTAATAATGAAACCAAAGGGAGGACAGCAAACATGAAGGGCAATAGAGTAGAACTAATGGCAGAAGATGAGGCAGAAATTCATCATGAAGTAGCTGACAACGACACTAGTTTAAATGTTTTCACAAAGTTATTGTTTCAGTATGTAGACACAATGGAAGTTAGTAATTGTTATGTCTGTATGAAATTACCTGAATCAGTAGCAGAAGGATTAACATACCATCATTTACCACTGACATATGGCATCTCATGTAGTGTATTAACAAGTTTATTTTATAGAACAGGTAGGCTACAGTATTATTATTCAAACTTAGATGTGATATTTTCTGAGGTTCCGATTCGCAAGAGTATGAACCCAGTGCTTAGTAGTCAAGACGCACAGTTTATGGGAGAGTTTTTCTTAACTATGAAATCGATAGACATAACACATGCACATAGACACAATCTAACATGTTCTTTACTAGAAGAAGAAAAGATATTTTTGAATTTAGTAGAAGATAGAAGACATGATTTTCAAAAGAAAGCTTTAGAGCATAAGGCTCAGTTGCCACCTTGGGCGGAGAAAGAAGGGAGTTATACACCTGGAAAAGCTCAAGCTGCAATGGCTCTGGATTTCGTAAAGACAGGGAAAATTTGTCTTCATAGGTTAAAGACTGATTATAACAATGTTTTCATCGGTACCAGTGAATGTGAACACAATTTTTTAATTCTTGGAGGTTGGGGACTCAAAGGAGGAACTGATTCAGTTTTTCCTGGAATTTATTATGTATGCGGGAATAAGGCTTACTTTAGGCTTCCTGCACGGTGGTATGGAAGTTGTTATTTTGGAATAGTTTTTCCAAAGATATACCACGTAAAAAGAAACACTGGAAGCAATGAAAATAATAATGAATTAATACGTAGTAAAAGAGCTAGTTTTTCAGAAATTGTAGGTGATATATTTGGTGCATTGATACCTTCAGTGGGAATAATTCTGAACTCAAGGAAAATATGTAAATTGTCTACAGTGGTTGATCGTTTATCAACTGATACTCCTGGAGGTTTTCTAATGATTAATGCTGAAATGGTTGTAATTAGATCTATGGTGATGCAAAATAGACTTGCTCTTGACATTCTATTGGCAATAGAGGGAGGAGTCTGTAAATTATTGAGGACGAAACATTGTTGCACTTATATTCCAGATAAGAGTGCAGAAATTGGAACGTATATTCAGAATATAACTAAACTTGAGAAGGAACTTAAACCACTGGAAGTTGATAGTGTGTGGGAAAGATTGACAAATAGTATCTCGTCAATTGGAACCTGGTTTGCTAATGTAGGAAAAGGACTTATAGGTCAAATATTTGTACCCTTAGCAGGGGTAGCAATAATAATTTTAGCAATAACAATATGGTGCAAATGCTGTAAAAAGAATGGAACATATAAAGTGACAGGAAAAGGAAAGAAGAGAAAACTAGACGAGATCGAACTAGAAGAATGGAGAAGTGATTTATACAAGAAATTAAAAGGAGACTGTAAGAATAGAAAAAGTAAAAATGAGAATGAAACGAATTGCTAGAAGTTGGCATCTGATTGAGGGTAGTGTTTTGATGGCTCAGAAACGCCATCAGAGAGGGGATTGATGGAGCAAGGTTTCAAAAATGAAACTTGCTTGTATGCAATCTTCCTCATAGTATTAATTTATTAAATCTGTACTGTCAATACTAACATTCGCATTCACGAACTCAAAAGGGATAGATGCTTGCCTATGTGTTTTACTAATGAATAACGCTTGTCCATAACTCAAGATGGCCTCTAAAGCGCGGGAAACTCAATGCGCATGTCGCAACCTGATCACATGGTGTGACGTCTTTCTTTGCTTGGTGGGAAACTTCTGCTTCTGCGCAGTGTGTATTAAAATGGCCGCTAAATGTTTTCACATGCTTAAGCTTGCTCTCATGTCATTATTAAATTGTCGTTTTCTTAACGCTACTAATGCAGGGTAGTATTATGATTAAATGGGAATAGAGTTAGGGAAAGTGGGTATACAGTGAAACATTTTATTTGTGATTTTAATATTTTCTTCTTGCACTTTTAGTAATTCGTAAACTTGGGCCTGGGTTGGTGTCTTGAAACTCGAGAGACAGAGGGTTCTGCGCATGTGTCCTGTCTGCCTGCCAAGTGAAGTCAACTTGGACGTCTCCCAAGGCCACGACCTATTGGCCGAAGATGATGTACCCAAAGTTTCCGGCGGACAGAAATTGTTACTTTTCTCATGTAAAATGTATAACATTTGTCGTGAGACGGGTGGGAAATAAAGCGAATGTATTAATTTGAAGGGACGGGAACGTAAAGACAATAGGCTTCACAATTTAGGCCAAAATTGACATGGTACGAGAATCCACCCCCTGTCCCTGCCCAATCAGAAGTAGTGGTCCCATATTTTAGCAACATTAAGGGGAGGTACATGGGCGTAGAAGGGTATAATAGAATATAGCATTAGTTAATTAGTCAGAGCATGCGATTCACGAAGAACAGGCGTCCATACTGCCAGAGCGCTCTTAACTCCAGACTGCCCATGCTGATCGGTTACTGACTGAATTCCTGTCCGGAAGAGGTCCTGAGGAGGGGGCGGCGGAGTCCATTAGACGGGAGAATCGAGGAGAAGTCGAGTGCCAGAGAGGGGAACGGCGCAGGCGTCGTTATAGAGAGGTCACCTGTCCTGTCCTGATCCTGAAGGAGGTCTTTGCTCTTCATCCTTCCAGGGTCCTATCTTTTCCAACTCCTTGGCTAAGGGGCTTGGTTCTCGTATTTAGGTAACTATACTGCAACCTTTAGTTGCGCTGCTGTCTCTATCCTCTCTTATTTCCTTAAACACTGTCATTTATTAGCAAAATCATTTCTATGCTTTTTCTTGGGTATTACAATCAAGTACCGTGTTTCTGTAATTTACTCTGCTAAATCTTTAGATAAACATTTTAAAACTTCCTGACTCAGTGATTATTTCAGGATTATGTATTATAGTGAATGTCACTCATTTTAAACTTCCCAATTAGCAAAGGATCCATTGGTATGTTATTACTCTTCAACTAGAAGGTAATTGGTAGCAGGGAATTTTGATAGAAGAGTACATCTGACACCCAGCGTAAGTATTAGTGTAGTGTGAATGTATGGGCCCAAGTGAGTATATGGTGTATGAATGTTGTTGGCTAATATTGCGCTGGATCAAAGGCACAAGCTGACAAGCATAGAACCCCAACACGTATATACAAGGAAGGAGACAGGGTATTGTTATCAACACAACACCTACAACTAGAAGGCCCAAGGAAACTACAACCATAGTTTATAGGTCCTTATGAAATTAGCAAGTTAAACAATCCAGTCACCCCCTGAATACACTAGCCACCCAGTGTTTCACGTTTCACTGATCAAGCCATACCACCCCGCCACAAGAAAATATACCCCACCCCCACCCGTTCTGGTTAATGGCCAACAAGAGTACGAATTTCACCATATCCTAGACTCTAAACGATCTCAGTGAAAACTATATTACCTTATCGATTGGAAGGGTTATAACCCTTCAGAGCGTTCCTCAGAACCAGCCTCCTCAGTTAATGCCCTACACCCCACCAAACCACGACCCTGTAAGACTACCTTTGGGAGAGGCGACTGTCAGGATTCCTGTCACAGCTCACTGCTCTTGACTATCACAATATGCCGGCATGACTCATATCATTCCTCCCAACACTTATGAATGAACAAACCTCTTGTACCCTGACTTTTGACCATATTACATGCTGTTGCTAATAGCTAGCTGCAGCTGGTGTTCCCCGGTTTGTTTGAAAAGGCTTAATAGCTTTTACAAATGTTTTACCATGTATATGCAAGGTCAGGTTTCAGGCGCCACGCAAACATCCACAAAATCCACCACAATAAGCATCAAGCAACCAGCATAGATGATCTCAACGTGAACCTTCCGGAAAACAGCCCTCATCAAACTAATCCCCTGCACCTGTTCCATGCTATATGCAATTACAATGCGACCTTTGTGAACATTCTAAAACACCTTCGAGAAGACAACCTCATCATATTATTCATCCGCACCTGTTCCTTGCTATAAGCAATTAGAACGCGACCTTTGTGAACATTCTAAAACACCTTCTAGAAGACGGCCTCATCAAATTAATCAACTGCATTTGTTCCTTGCTGTAAGCAATTAGAGCGCGACCTTTGTGAACATTCTAAAACACCTTCTAGAAGACAGCCTCATCAAATTAATCATCTGCATCTGTTACTTTCTATAAGCAATTAGAACGCGACCTTTGTGAACATTCTAAAGCAGCTTCTAGAAAGCAGCCTCATCAAGTTAATTTTCTGCACCTGTTCCTTGTTATGAACAATTAGAATGTGACCTTTATGAAAATTCTAAAGCAGTTTTATTTAAAGACCGTCCACACTCCTCCCCTTCGCTTAGCCCCTTCGCCTGCCACTTACCTGTTTACCGGCTTCCAGTACTTTGACTTGCCAGCTCCCTTGATCCTCTTGCTTCGACCTCACCATAAAGAACGTCCCGCATTATTCTCGCACCTGGATGGTAAAAAGAATAAGAAGAAAAGGACAGAAGCATTAACAGACTTGATTTTACTACGCACTAAACTCAGTCACAACATCGTGCTGCAAACAAAGGTTACCAGCGTTTTTGTTCAACTTGTACATACTGTTGGCAGGGCTCTGCCAGAGAGGACTTGGGTGAAGCTAACACTGTCCAAATTTGCTTGTGGGTTTGATGCTGAAATCATACTCACTACAGTTTCGAACATTTTGATAAAGGAGCCTCTACGGGCAAGCTAAATGAAAACAAAACAACAACAAAACTAATGGTTTGTTGAATTTAGAAAATATTTTGTGAGGTGATACCTTAAGAGATAGAGTTAATACAAGACTAAAGCCTTATTATTTATTTGTTTATGGGTACCATATCTGCTGGTACCATTCATTAGACTGGTTTAAATGCTTGCTGCAGTGTTGCTGTTGAGTAGACAAGCCACAGCACCTTTGACTCTACACGCTCTCTCCATCCTAACCCCCTTCCCCCTGGGATTTGCCACTGGAGCAGTGTCTCCTTCTG
Organism: Calotriton arnoldi; assembly: GCA_963921515.1. Classification (NCBI taxonomy): domain Eukaryota; kingdom Metazoa; phylum Chordata; class Amphibia; order Caudata; family Salamandridae; genus Calotriton; species Calotriton arnoldi. The sequence continues at coordinate 141,477 of CAWUFW010010582.1, read as the reverse complement.
TAAACTGAGGGCAAGTCTCGGGAGGATTTGGGAGATAGCGTCACGCCCCCTTTGGAATCATCTGGGATCCAGGTAGGTGGCTTATGACATACTGCTCTATGTGCCTAGCATCTTGTCTCCAATACACGCCTGGGCTGGGTGACAGCTATACTTTGTGTATTCCCTCTAGACAGCCCCAAACACAGAAAAGGTGGGTGTGACAGAGGACTCATCTAAATTTATCTGCATTCTGATAGCCTTTCTAGGCAGGAAGGAGGAGTGGGAGCTGACACTTACATCTGAATAGGCAGGGTCCTGTGTCCCACGCAAAGGGCTGATTACCTCTCACAGATAGCCTGGGAGATAGGGCTGGGATGTAAGGGGACCTTTGCACTTCAAGGAGCTGCTTTGAAGTCACCCCCTACTTCAAAAGCACATTTCGGTATAGGTTGTGGGGCTCTGACCTTACCAAGACAGTACACTACTGGACCTGTGAAGAACTCTGCCATGAGTAAGGACTGCTGTGCTACAAGGAATGCCACTCTGCTAGACTAACTGTTCTAAGGTACTGCTTCACTGCTGTGTTGAGCTGCAATGCTGCCTGCTGATCTCTGCCCTGCTGATGACAAGGTCTGGACCCGTCTCAGTTGAACGCAGAATGACTACAAGGGCTTGATGACTTGCCTCCTGTTTTCTGAAGTATCAGGGTCATAAAAGACTTCTTGCCAACTCTGCTGGTGCGGCTGGACTCTGTCATCTGTGAGTCGTACCCTTGCCTAAGGTGACCCCTCCAGTTCTGGGTCTCAGAACTGGGTTTTCCAGCTGTTTTGCTACAAAACCGACAAATCATCACCACTGTGCCGATCGGAACCGATGCAGTGCCCTTCAACGCCAAAGCAGTGCCGATTTGAATACATCTCTGCATGGCTCGATGAAGACGCAGCACCAATCTGAGGTCGCAACAGTGAGGTTCAGCTCCGATGCAGCTACAATCCGAGTTCTCGACTGCGAGGCTTGACTTTGGCGCATCGACCCGACTGCATGAATTGGATAAGACGTATCAGACTCTCAACGACAACACTTTGCTCAGTCCAAGGTACTTTGTCTTCGGGAACTGTTTGAGTCCTGTAGCTGGTTTGCCCTCCATCGCGGTTGGCCTGAACTATGGATTCACCCCGGTCTATCGCGACCTTAAGACACCTTTCAGCGCTATTGACTTCTAAGCACTATTTTTGATTTATTCTCTAAAAATTCATAACTCTGGTTCTACTTTTTGGATTTTTGTCATTTTGGTCTTGATTTTCTTATAACATTATTCTCTATGTTTCTAAACCTATGTGGAAACTTTTTGTGATGTTTTCACTGTGTTTCTGTGTGTGTTGCACAAATACTTTACACATTGCCTCTTTAGATAAGCCTGACTGCTCTGTGCCAAGCTACCAGAGGGTGAGCCCAGGCTATCTTTTAGTGTGTATCTAGTTTACCCTGACTAGGATTGTGGCCCCTACTTGGACAGGGTACATACCTCTGCCAACTAGAGACCCACTTTCTAACACAATAAAAATAAGAAAATCCTAGAATAAACAGGCGGTTGTCTTAAAAGAATCCAATAGCATGAAACAGAATAACTTTTTTTCCTACATTGCATAATCCTTGAACTTTCCAGGCATGCATTTCTTCCTCTCAGAGAGATAGCGGTCATGATTTTTACTAGTCCTGTTGAAAGACCTCTCCATCCCCAACTTATCAACCATATACTCGGCTTTGAACTTAGGCACAACAGCCACCATGTTTTTGTTCCACATTTTGCCATTTTCGAGAATTGCCACATGATCTTTGACACCTTTAACTAAGACTGGTCCAGAAAATTTAGAATGACTCCTCTGAACATGACAGGGAGTTTCAACCCTCACAAAATCACAAATTTTAGCCTGCCGTCGACTCATGGACTCACCTCTGCCCTCAGCACAATACTTCTCTTGCACTTTATTTCGCTCATCCAAAACATTTCTTAACCTTTCTGTGCCCACACATTTCCTTTCCATCCACTTTTTGTTCAAATGAGACCCTGTCACTCTGACCCTTAACAAAGTAAAAGGAGAAAAAATCCTGTTCTAATATGTGGGGTCATTCTTATTGCACATAGCATGTTTTTCACTACCTTTTTCCAACACAACCCATTCACCAACTGATCTTTGATGACACAGTTAACTCTCTCAACAAGACCGTTACTGTGGGGATGATACAGCAATGTCCTCACATACTTAATACCATTCTCCCTGAAAAACTCACTCATTTTATCACTCATTTTCTTAGATGTTAATTGCGTCCTATTATCAGTTGAAAGTTCTTCCTGGAAACCTTCCCTGATAAACAACTCTTGAAGAAACTCAGGAGCACATTTATCAATTTTTCTCTTAGCGCAACAAAACAAGCCACCTTGCTGCGCTGCATGAAAGGGCAGGAATGGGCTGTATTTAACATCATATGGTGCATTCCTGTCCTTTCCCGGCACTGGCACACTCTTAGCTGTCTAGCACCAATGCAGGCACCCTTGCACGGGTGCAAGGGTGCCTGCGTTGTAGGAAGGATTGTAGGAAGGATTGTTTTTGTGCAGGAATATCTCTTAAGGTATCACCTTCCTGCACAAAAACAGTCCTCTGAGGCATATTCCTCTTTCTATGTGTGCTGCAGAATGCTTGACGAAAATCCCCAGAAAGATGCGATTGCTTCAATAGGCCACGTTTAAAGCTGGAAGCCTTGGGTAAAAACATTGTCAGTCTGAGCTTGTTGGACCTCAGGATGAGACAATCTAATGTATCTACACCCATATTTAACAACCTGGAAAACCAGCGATGTTCCATGGAAAACACCGCTATCGCAGGAATAATTATCGCCATTGCGTTATGCGTTGTTAATACAGCGCTAGCATGGCGATAATTTCCAGCGATAGCCGGCGATAAAAAATCTCACGCTAAGCGCGGCCAGCGATAATTATCGCTGCCGCTTGATAATATGCCCCTAAATGCTCCTAAAGTTCCTCCAATATCCTTTCTATCACCCCCTCCTACTGCTGCTTTTGACATAAGTAGAGGTGAGCAGCCGAATACAATCAATACTCAAGAGGATGTTACAAGGGCAGCTTACCTTTGCTTTTGTCTTGGAATATAGTGGGTGTTGCCAAGAAGCTGGATAATGATGACTGGTTGCAACTAATTAAAAATCATTGCCAAGAGACTTAAGCTCTTGAATCCTTCCTTATAAACTGTTTTTGATCTTTATTTATGCAGCAACGCCCTCTGTCAGGCAGATCAAAGGGGGGTTTAAGGGTACTGATTTCTCTAAAAATCAGAAACCTTAAAGTTGAAGAATTGCTAAGTACTTCTTGTTGTCAACTTGTTTGTTTATTGTCACCTGGTTGTATAGATATTATGCTAATTAACTTTTATTTAAATTTTTACACTAATCATCCTATTGAACATATTTCTGATTTGGATCTCTTTATTACAGATTATTATGAGAGATACCCTGATAGGATGGCAACTATTTGGATGGGTGACCTTAACATTACAAGATGCCCTTTCAGGGGTGAACGTGCATTTGGGGCACTGACTGGCAAGGGAAAAGCCTAGAAACACAGAGAGAGAAAGGGAATTATTGTGGAGCCACTCTTGGTCCCCTTGTAATCAATAAACAAACAATGGAAGAGTGATTCCAAATGATAAGCATAACTTGAGGAGTCACAGAGTGTTTTAAAAAAGAACCCTCACTCACCAACCTAGTTGGTGACATGCTTCATCATGGGGTTCCCACCAGAGGGGCCTAACCATATGGAACTGCACTGAACCAGATTATTATAAAACAAAATGTACTTTTTATTTAGATTTTTTTAAGGAGGACAAATCTTACCCACCAACATTTACAGGTAAAGGTTCTATAATTGATTTTATTCTGATATCAGTACATTTAGCGTTGTACATACTGGATCCCCATTTTCTCTTTTCCAGTATGATCATAACTCTATCAGCCGGATTAAGATGCTCCCTTGGCAAAACAAATTTGCCTAGAATTCCCACAAACTTACAGCTTTGCTTTAAAAATGTAATCTGTATTAAATGAGAAACCCTAGATCATATCAAATTATTTGAGGATTTAATTACAACAAAGCAAGCTGAAGTCATGTGTTGTTTATCTGATGAGGCTAATGTTTCTGAAGTTTTAGAGAGTTGTGATTCTCTCTGTAAACAGGTATCCAGCATGCTAGTTAAAAAGCTAATATAATAGGAATCACCCCCCTTTCAAATTGTTTAATTCTGCCTGTAACACTTCCCTGACACAGCTAAAAGCGACCACTAAGGCGCCACCTCGTAATATTGAGGACATTATACAGGCTAGGTTTTTTTTATAAATTAACTTTAGATGAAAGGAAACAGGTAGTAAAGGAAAAAGCATGGAAAGATGTGCAAGCTGCATTAGAATATAGGGACTCCAGGGCCTTTGTGGATATTATAAATCAGCCCTTTTTTCAGATGACACTCAACCTCAAATAGTATGTCATATCTCGGCTTCGTCACTTTTCAAAGAGTTTTCCAAAGAGGATGCACCCCAAATACTTGAGGATAAAATGGTTGCTGCAATTGACAGTCCAAAAGCACCTGAACATTTTATTGAAGTACGTTCAGTGGCCAGACCCATTTTAAAGTCCCCTGCAGGTAAGGCACCTTGGCCAGATGGGGTGCCCATAGGTGTTTTCAGACAGAACCTTACATTCTGGGCCCCTTTGTTAAAAAATGCTTCCGGTCTGTAATTAGAGGAGAAGTTCCAAATTCTTGGGATGAGTCCACTATTGTACCTATATTAAAAAAGGTGGGACAGAAGTGAACCAACTTGTTTTCGTCCTGTCTCCCTTTTGGACTCATCTGCAAAAATCCTAGGAGAGTAGTCCTTCAACAACTGGAAGACCGGGCAGAAGCAAATAATTTTCTCTCTGATGTACAATACGGTTTTTGGCATGAGTTGGAACAGTTGAGCAAACTTTGAACTTGCTCCTGTTATCAGGGAAATACGTTAAAGCGAAGGGAGGTGCTCTCCATCTGGCATTTATGGACATCTCCAGCGCATTTCACCTGGTTGACAGGGGCAAGCTGCGGGACATGATGGGTAAGGCAGTGGTTAAAAACTCTTTGATTGATCTTTTGAGGAGCCTGCATTGGGGTACGACCACACTGGTACGTTACGGACAATGCAGAGAATGTACCCCCCCCTTTTGGATCTAATTGAGGCATGAGGCAGGGCTGAATTTTAGCCCCTTTTTATTCCTTTTTTATATAAATTCTTCGGATTCAGTGCTGAAAAAAAGAAAAGGATTTACCACTGGTAGGGAGCCACCCAATCCACATCTTACTTTATGCAGACGATGCAGTTTTACTTGCCCGCACCGCAAATGGTTTGCAACTGCTTTCAGATTCATTTAATGAATTTATGGGGGATCTTGGACTGAAAGTCAATCACCAAAAGTCATATATTATGACTTGCGGTCCAAAAAAAACCATGTTAACGAAACCACTATATTGATGGAATCCCAATTTCTAAGGTGCAGAATTTCAACCACCTTGGAATTTTGCTGGAGGAAAACATGAGATGGGACAAGCGTTTGACAATGATATCCTGTAAATTGGTCATGCGATTTTTAGATTCACAAGGAAACTCAGTCATAAACCTATAAAAGAATTAATTTCCTTATATAAATGGAAATGGCTTTTCCATGAGTACTTATGGGGCTGAAGTGTGGGGATACACAACCCCTGGGAAACTTCAAGCAATAGAAAATACATTTCTGTGCAGATTGCTTGCTACTTCAAAGAGCTCTGCCAGGCTTATTGTCTAATATGAATCTGGGTTGCCTTTTTTGGAGGATATAGTCAGGGTTGCACCACTCCTCTTATGGTTTAAGATTTGGCTTCCCCCTACACTAAGTTCTCCAAATTAGTTCTCGAAGATTGTCTTGGGTTAGATGGCATGCATTCCATCTCCTGGTTATTTTATGTTAAAAGAGTATTCATCGATCTTGATATCCCCAATTTTTTTTTTCTCGAATGAGATTGACAACAAATAAAAAAAAATGGTGAAGATCCTCTTCTACAAATCTAGGAATGATGTTAGGTTTGAAAAACGTCAGTCTATGAACTCAGTCTGTCGATACCTCAAGATCAAACCTAAAGAAGGGATGAAACCATATTTATTATGGATAACAAACCATGTACATATATTTTATCTAACCCATTTTAGATTTGGCACTTTGTACTTTCTGGTAGCCTTTCTGCAGCAGGGTACCTGGTTTTCTACATTACCCTGCTGCCCGTGTGAGAACACTTCTAAGCAATCTCTTGCAATTTTTTTTTGTGTGGATTTTATATTAGACCTAGGCAACAGTTTTTACACCCTATTCTGCGCTCATGTGGCCACATATCTTATGTACTAAGGGGCTTATTTACAAGCCCCGTGCACCGATGGTATGACTCTTTTTCCCATATTAAAAGTGACGCACTGGTGGCACAAGGGGCTTGTAAATAAGCTCCTAAGATTGCAATACCTACAGTGCCTTGATGCGCAGTTTACTTGACACTCTGATATTAGTTACGTCCAACAAGCTCTTAGAATAAGAATTGGAAAACATTTTTAAACTCTGTTGAATTTATGATCTGTTAGACCTGTATTACTTGGCAGTTCTCCCTGTTTTTCCTGCTCAAAATTTTTATTGTGCCTGTTAACTGATTTTTGGGCTGTCATGATGGAATATGATAAGGCTATGTTGTATCTTATGTGGTGTTTATGCTGTAGTTTTATCTTTTTATGGCTTAAACCAAATAAAAGTCTTTGACTGACTGACTGACATATAGTCAACCAACACTAGTCCATATTTGGGTAAACTCCCCGACACTCCAAAAGGATTGGACACATCAAACGCTAATTTCCACCGAGGTACTCCCTTACTGGCCACAGTAGTAAAGGGGGACGGTACAACAACCTGTGTTTTGTCACTCAATACACACGCACTACATTCCCTCACACAGTGCTCCACAGCTTTGTCGACTACCAGCCACCAGAAATCTCGCTTTTTTAAAGTGGGGGACCATTATCAGATGAGCTTTTCTAGACCGCAGGTCCCAGTAAGACTGGTACTCCTGAATTCTCTCATTCAAGTAGTGAGGACCTGAGTCATGGAATGCATGGTGAGCAAGCATTAATGCTTTGAAAATGATCCTCTTGTTGACTAGTAGCAAATGGAGCTGTTTAAGGTAGGGCAATGTCAGGGTACTGTTTGGAAGATTAAACAGCAGACAGGTTGCCGTATTCTGGATTACCTGTAAGCATTGAATCAGAAAGGAAGTTAGATCCAAGTATGAAACATTTGAATAGTTTATTCTGGATACAATAGAGGCTTGGCCTACAGTTTTTTGGGCATCCCATGGAAGGAGGGGTAATTTTTTTTTTAATGCCCTCAAAATCCAGAAACAATTTTTCACTACGAAAAGAATCTGGGACTTACATGAATGTTTATCATCAAAGATTACTCCAAGGTTTCTGGCGGTTAGTGTTTGCAAGGCGGGTGAGGGGAGGGGCTGGACCATCAGTGGATCAGTATCCATTCCAACCCGGACTAGGGGTAGGACCGAAGAGGAGAATTTCAGTCTTGTCTGGGTTGCATTGCAGATGGTTGTCTCTGAGCCAGCCCAGGACCTACCTTATACAGGCAGGAAAGGATTCCTTTGCAGTGTCCATGGCACCACCATAGGAAAATATTTGCTGCATGCCATCTGCATAAGAGACAGTATTAATGACGAATGATTCCACCAGGGTGGCTAGGGGGGACATATAGATGTGAACAGTGTAGGACTTAATGCAGATCCATTGGGTACTCCGCACTTGAGGGGTTTTGCATTGGAGAAATGTGGCTTTATCCACAGAGACTCTTCTCTGGCTGTTAAAAAAGGAATGAAGCCATTTCAGGGCCCTTCCCCCAGTCCAATACTTGTCAGGCGTGGCAGCAAGATGTAGTGGGAGACAGTATCAATAGCCGCTGACAAGTCTAATAGGGTGAGGGCAGAGTTACAGCCCTGATCCAGTGACATCTTTAGGGACTCTGCAAGGTGGTTTCAGTACTGTGGCATGCACTGAACTGGATTGGGACAAGTGGAGAACACTGTATGTTTCCACAAACTCAGAGAGTTGTCAATTAACTATAGACTTCAAAATCTTGGAGGCAGCAGGAAGAAGAGAGATTGGTCTGAAGTTAGACTGAATTTTAATGTCGGAAGTGGTTTTTGTCAGCAAGGGAACAAAACTAGCTTTTTCCATGTATCAGGAACTATACTTGTCTGTAGGGAGGAACAAAACACATTGGAGTATACTGGACAAATAGAACCTACGATTTCCCTGAGGATATGGGGGGCATGGGTCTAGGGGAGAGTCAGATGTACAAGGCAGCAAATAAGCTTTCAGTTCTTCCTCGCCCAGTGGTGCAAATGAAAGAAGCATATTATCCAGAGGGGAACTAGGGGTCATAGAGGCATGTTCCAAGGGGAGGGAGGGTGAGATGCCAATATGTTGGTCTGAATTTTGACAATTTTCTCTTCAAAGAAGTTGCTTAGCTTCTGACCTAGAGTGGGGTTGGTTTCTAGTTGGGAGATTGGGCGGTTGGGTCCCTGAAGCGGGACACAAATTTAAAGATTTCCTTCGGGCTATTATTGGCTTCACTAATTTTCTGAGTATAAAATTTACACTGAGCTAATTTTATATTTTTGGGACATTTGCCAAGGGCCTGTTTACATTTTATTTTGTCTGTGTCCTGATACTACCTTTTACAAATTCTTTCAAGCCTTTAGCAGAATTTCCTTTCTGAGATATGTTTTGAGGAGAACCATTGTGCTGTTGGGGTGAACCTCTCTTTTACTTTGATGTAAACTGTATTTGGGCTACAGTATCCACAGCGTCAAGGAGCCATTGATTTTCAATGGAGACATCGTTGTTCACATTTCCCAAAAATGGGGAGAGCTAGGGTGTCCTGTAGTTTGGGGATTGATACTTTAATCCATGGTCTCACTGAAGGGAAAATGGTGATGTGATTGCCTTCCCTTAACTTGAGAGGGACCAGGCAAACTTCATTAAGTAGTGGTCAGACCAGACTGCCTCCAGTGGGGTCTCCATGACAATGGGAGTGTTTGATAGAATCAAGGATTAGATTTATGAGAATTTGGCGCAGGGCGGCACGGCAAATCAGCGTGCTGTTCTGCGCTGCATCAAAGGGAAAGGGCAGGAGTGCACCGGATCTATGGCATACTGTGCATTCCTGTCCTTTCCCCCTGTGCTGGCACCGTTTTGGCAGCCTAGCGCCAACGCAGGCACCCTTGCATGGGCGCCTAAGTTGCATGCAGGCTTGTTTTTTTTTTTTAAAGAAATTCTTTGATGGTCCTCATCCCACCATCTATTTCTTGCTGGCGCAGACCTCAACCCCTGGAAGGAGGAGGGTGGTCTACCCACACAAGAATATTGCTGTTCTGTGGTAGCCTCCCCAGGCTCAAATGAAATAGAGAGGCAAAAGTGACCCAGCAGGCATGGCTTAATCATTGGACCCCTATTTACTCGCCAGTTCACATAATGTTTCCAGACCCTCTCAAGGCTTTGGGGGTCCCAAGCTATATCCATCGGGCTAATTTGTTGTATGTTTTTGACACAGTCAATGAAAAGTGCGACAATAGCTGATTTCCAAAGTCTACATATCTCCCATCTTGCCAACAAAACCACATTAAAAACAAATTTCATTTCTGGGGAATTTACACCAAAGTGTGCGTCAGGGCTGATCCCCAAAAATATAAGTTAAAGCCTTACCTCAATTTGGTGTCCTATCACCTCGCTGATGAAGTCACATACGGAAACCCAGAAAGGGGCGAGCTTTGGGCATTGCATAAACATATGTATATCATCCGCCAATGAAAGCTTACATTTTGGACATCCAATTTCTCTCCCAGCCATTTTTAACAGCTTACTTGTTGATCCTGTGTGTTGTAAACAGATGATTTCTCTTAAGTGAGGCAGATTTCACTATAGCAAATAATATAGAAAAGGATATTTTCCATGTCCGCCTTATGTTCCTTTCCACGATTCCCCCTTCCCAGATTGAAGTTATACCCGGATAATTCTTATCCTTGGCCTCCAAAAAGGCCCAATACCATGTCGATACTTCCTTCTTCAGGGGGCCATCCTTCATCACCTGTTCAAACCATACCTCCTCCTCGTCTTCTGCCCACTCTTGAGTTGCCCACCATGATCATAGCTGATAATATTTGAATCTTGTTAACTGACCATTAGTACATGCCCACAACACTTGCCACTCCACCAAACCTGACCCTGCTCTGAGATCTGCCCAACAGTTTAGGCCAGCTGTCCTTAGGGGTCGGCTTAGCTGATCTTCCAGACATTCAAGAGTACCCGGGGAATCCCAAATTGGTGCAGAAGAAGTATAATATGAAATACCAAATCTATTTAGAAAATATACCCATGTTCTTAATGCTGTTTTCAGGACTTTCAGCCTGACTTTTTAAAAGTATTTTGGGCCCCCATATTTAAACAAAAAATAACTCTGCCCCAATCCACTAAGCATTGCCTCACATAATATACCCATTGAGGACCGGTCTGGTTTATTAGCCAACATACGGCAATTCTTGAAATGGAATGCGTAACAATACATCTGGAGGTCAGAAGGAGCCAGACCCCCAGCCCCCAGCTTTCTCCTCAATTTTTGCCAGGCGATCCTAGTCCCTTTAGCAGCCCAGATAAAACTCCCTATCCTACCCTGTAATTTAGCGATACATTCTCTCTCGAAAGTAAGGGGTATGGAGATAAAAAGGAAGGTGATTTTTGGGAGAATAATCATCTTGATCAGGTTAACTCTACCATAGATGTTAAGTGGCAGGTTAGATCATTTCACTAGGAGTTTCTCGATCTCTTGGCTCACTTTTTTCCAATTAACCCGCTGGAGGTCCTCCAGTTTCTGTGTTATTAGGACTCCCAGGTATCTCATTTGGGATTTCCCCCCATGACGGATCTTTCCCTGGTTCCAAACCATAGCTTCAGTTTTATCCACATTTACCCTGTATCCCGATATCTTGCCAAATTCTATGGCCCTCTCCATCAAACTAGGTATTGCAAATTGTGGATTTGTTGTGTACATTAACATATCATCCGCATACAGGGCTAGTTTGACCTTCAATCCAGCCAATTTAAATGGGACTATAGTAGGATCTGCTCTGATCTGGTGCGCCAAGGGCTGGATATAAAGATTAAAAAGGAGGGGAGATAGGGGGCAACCCTGCCTTGTACGTCTAGTTATCTGGAAGCAGTCTGATACTTCTCCATTTACCAATACTCTTGATGTGGGAGACTTATACAAATTTTGTATTGAGCTTATTATATTTTGAGGAAATCCAAAGCTCTTGAGGGCTTCCCAAAGATATTCCCAGTGGACCCTATCAAAAGCTTTCGCTGCCTCCACAGCCACTACCGTTAAAGGAGATTTCTGAACTTCTGCCATATCTATGGCCCCCATCAATAAATGCATAAGCTCATTTAATTGCCGCCCCGGGATAAAACCCCTCTGATCAGCATGATTAACAGTCTTAATGACTCCAGCCACCCTGGAGACTAGTATCCCTGAAAAGATCTTATAATCCACATTAAATAGGGATATTGGTCTATAGGACTCTATTTTAGCAGGGTCCTTATCTGGTTTTAAAACTAGGACTACGGTTGCCTCTGACCATGAAGCTGGGCCTCTTCCCCATTTAAATATATGGCATTGAACAACGCCTTTAAAATGGGAATTTGTTTTTCTATAATTACTTTATATAGCTCTGATGGAAGGCTGTCTGGGCCCGCTGCCTTTCCGCCACTCATTTTTGTACACTGAATCTTTATCTCCCCTTCAGTGATCTCCGACCCTAATGTATGTACTTGTGCCCTTGTTAACCTGGGAAGATCTTTCTCCCTTAACCAGGCCTCTATAATCCCCTTTTCTGGCTTTAGATTTTCTTTATAAAGGTTGCAGGATTGTTTTTGTGCAGGAAGGGGCACTTTCCTGCAACAGAGTTTTTGTTCTGGGGGCACTTCAAACAACTTTCAGAAGTGCACAACACCCCAATTAAATCCCATGCCCTGGTTCCAGACACACTACAGGGGGGTGGAGACAGCATTGTGAAAGTCAGACACAGCCCTATTCAGGTGCACGTACAACCCCTCCCACCACTCTAAATGCAGACCAGGTCTATTCAGGTGCAAGGTAAACTCCTCCCACCACTCTAAACGTAGCCAAGGTCTATTCAGCCCAGCTCTGAGTCACCCAGGAAAGGCAGGACACACCTCAACCCCCCTTGCGACTGTCTAGAGTGAATGCACATCCCCTTCTCCTGTCAGTCTAAACCAGACAGTGAATACACAACCAGGCAGGGCACAAAGAGTCATAAGCACACAGAAATACCCATTTCTAAAAGTGGCATTTCTAAAATAGTAATAACAAATTCTTCTTTCACCAATAAATAGGATCTATTACTACTATTCCAAACATACCAAACATCGCCACGCTACCCCTTTCATATCAGAAATTACCACTGAAGCACATATCAGGGGATTACCAATGCAAACCTTTGAGAGGGCCTCCTCACAGCAGTGAGAAACCAAATAGGCTGGTTGTCACTAGCAGGACATGCCACACAACAAATGCACATGCCCTACCTTTTACCAACACAGCACCCTGCCCATAGGGCTACCTAGGGCCTACCTTAGGGGTGACCTATATGTAGTAAAAGGAGAGTTTTAGACGTGGCAAACACTTTCAGTGCCATGTCACTGCAGCAGTAAACTGCGCAGGCAGGCCCTGCAGCGGCAGAGGCCTGAGACAGGTTTGAAAGTCTACCTCTGTGGGTGGCACAAGCAGCGCTGCATGCCCACTGGTAGCTTTTAATTTACAGGCCCTGGGTATATGAGATACCACTGTACAAGGGACTTACAGGTAAATTAAATATTTCAAACAGGTGTAGACCAATCTTACTAAGTGTACAAGAGAGAGCACATGCACTTTATCACTGAACAGCAGTGGTAAAGTGCCCAGTCATAAAACCAACAAAAACAGGTAAGAAAAAATACAGGAGGAAGGCAAAAGGTTTTAGGATAACCCTGCAAAAAGGGCCAGTTCCAACAGGTATTTACAAGGCCGCATTAAGCCACGCAAAGTGGCTTAGTGCTGCCTGGTAGATATGGAGCAGACACATATGAAAAAACATTTAGGAAACATAATGGAAAAGTGGACTCACAAATATAAAAAATATGCAAACACCCAAAAATTATTTCATATCAAAAAATCAATTTTATTATTTTTTCTTTCAATATTTTGTTATTTATTACTAATCTTTTTAAATAAAAAACTGGGAATATAATTGAGATAATTCCAAGTTGTACTTATACATATATACCCATCACATGATTTTATAACCTAATGCTGATCTATGTCTTCCAGGCATACTTCTGCATTCATACTAGTCTGTCTAATGTCATTAATTTCATCAGAATTATAGTTCTTCCATACATGTACTGTTTTTGTCAAAATATCCTCAATATGTCCACTACTTGGTTGAACAGTTGGATCAGAACGATTTAATAAAGATGTTTGATATAACTCTATTTGATTCTTTTTTTACATGTACAGACAGTATAATAAATTCAGAACATTGTCACGCTTTTAGTGTCTAAAAAGACATAGGATGAGTAAGGACATTCAATTGTGCCATGGCTAAGATTGAAATCCTACTGCGTTTCGGCTTGACGCCTTCATCAGGTAGCCATGTACGATACAAAACCTGAAAGGTAAAGTTTAAAAATATTGGGGTTGCATATCAACAGTCCTACTTACAATTTTACAGACTACAATTAGTTTCAAGTGATTCTATTGTCACAGGAAGAACAGAGCCCAAACTTGAAAGAAATTTGAATGAAGCTTCTATGTAAACTAACTTATCAAAGTAAAAAAGTTTTGTTAAAATAGTATAAGGATACTATACACCCATGTGATCATTTAAATGCATGCGGGATAGAAAGGAAAGGGAAAAAGAAAAAGGAGAAGTGAATACTCGAATATGAAGTGCTTATATGTTGTAATGCCTGCATAATTAGTTTCAGGCATATAAGTGGGTTAAAAATAGGCAGTTACCTTGTCGAGCTCAATAATCATATAGGTCACAGAACGCTCAAGATGCGTAGTGGTAGGGTCAAGAGTTCAGCGGTGTATTGTTCTAAGTTTGTTTCAAAGATGATAACGTAAAATGAAAGAAAAAGAAAAAAAAAGAAAAAAAGAGAAGAAGAAAGAGAATGAATATTGATTCCTCTTCTCACATAGAAAATGTACCTACAATGCGAATTTGATTCAAATCAAACGGCTTACCCATACGTTAGGATAGGTAGATGTCTTTATTTTAGTGTTAAAAACAAAACTTGCCGGTATGGTCTTCGGAATTTTCTTTATCTATATGGACAAAAAGCATCAAGAGGAGAAAGAGAGTTTATTGCTTTTCTCTTCTTGTGGTTAAAACTCGTATGTAGAAGGAATTGCGATTAAGCTAACTTGACCTAAGAGTTTAAGGAATACTGATATTTCTGTTTTAATAATAGCCTAAAAGGAAATTATGTATATGTTTTGTAAAAACATCTATTCATTGTGGCAGTCCTTTATTTTAGTTCTTGCTCAGTCAAAATTCCTAGCGCTTGTCAATTGCTTGAATTAACCATAACGAGTTTTTCTTACCTCTGGTAGCGAGATATTAAATATTTAGAGTGGCCGTAGTCACTCGTGCTTCCTCTTTAAATACGCGCTGTTGCCTCCGTAATTCAAAGACAGCAGACGCTCACGTATCAGACATCCAGGGCCGTATGTCCAAGGACTAATCCGAGCTGTTCTCGGCGTCTATTTGAGTTTCTCTAAAAAGGCGAAATAAAAAGTGATGTGTTGTAGGCAATGTGTTTGTGCTGTAAATTGCCCGCGTGCATCAAGCTATAGCAAATTTTGCCTTACCCGTGGTTTAATGATCTTTGATGCGCCCGGGATCGCTCGCTCCTTCTCCTGGGATGTAAGCAGTTGCTTCCGCGATATAAAAAGGCAGGTGCTCATATGTCAGGCATCCGGGGCCGTGTGTCCGGGGGCTCGTCCGAGCTCCTCTCGGCTTCTGTTTTAGATTGTCTTCATGGACAAAAATAAGACGAGTAAGGTGTACGCGTTGAAAAAGGGGGTTTTAACCACTTTGAATTTCCCGCGTCCACCTATTGAAGGTGGTGCAGGGAGCTCCTGATTGGTTAACATGGATAACTATACTCCTATGGACACCTGCGCCAGCGGAACGCCGCAAAAAGTGATGCTCCAGTGGCGCAGCCTCGTTGTAAATGAGGCCCCTAGCTTTTGTACAAACCGAAAAGAATAATACCATTAAAATATGTGAATTTATTACATGTTTTGCAGGTGCCCTTAAAATCATACTTTAACGGCAGCTAACAGTGGAACAAAAACGATTACGAGGTCGGAAAGCCTCCGACCACTAGTCGGAAGCTTTCCGACCGTGGTCGGAGGCTTTCCGACCGACACAGTCAGTTTGCGGTCCGACCACCCGATTATGATGTCGGCGGTCAGAACGTAAACCAGCCGGTCATTCTGACTCAGTTCTGACCGGCTCCCGGAGCCTTCCAACCGGTAGGAACTGCCCCGTAATCCCCTATGGACAGCCTTTCAGCCGTCGGGATTGCAATGTCGGTTTCCCACAGATTTTCCGTGCTGGCCTTTCGGACACGGAAAGGCTGTTGGAAAGCCACTTTGGGGGCCCCTAGCAAGGCTCCCTTGCCTCTGGCGACTACGGTTGGTGGTCGAGGGGGTACCTTGGGTACCCCCTGTAAAACCCTGCACTAGGTGGCAGGTACCATGGGGTGCCTGCCACAGGGTGCAGGGTTTTACACACACCCCCATTTCTCTATAGGAGCCTGTATTACGGCCGTGACACAAGCTTCCATAGAGAAGAGTGAGTATGCGACCAAACAGTGTTTGGTCGCATCCTAATCAGGTGGTCAGAACCATGGATGAGGGACTATTTTACATCTAAATAGTATACTCAACCATCACACATTTTGTCACATTCAATTCAATTCTTTAACTCATACTTGCAATACGACTAACATCACTACGAATACCACACCAAAACAACCAATAGCACAATACCATTAACACCCAATACAGTCACTACCAATACCACGTAAAATACCAGCATCAATCCCAACACTACAAATAATACCACCACAACCTATATCACACCACTCCTAATACTGCACCACCACCAATATTGCACAGCCACCTATACTACCTCTATTAAGACCACCAATAACAATAAAACCAATGCAGTACCACCAGTGTTACCACTGAAATACATACCATGATACTACCACCAATGCACAGCAAAACCAAAGCAACCTCCTCCACCGATCCCACACCAGCACCACTATCACCACCAACAATTACAAGACTACAAAATATACAACTAATACTACCACCAATATCACAACTACCAATACCACCCCACCAATACCACCTATAATACCAACGCCACCCACATGACCGCCACCACCACTAACAACACACTACTTTCAATACACACAGCACCAGTTCTACACAACCACCAGTTCCATGCCACCAATAATGCCCCCACCAACACGACACCACCACCAGTAGTATCTCCACCATCACCACAACCAATACCACCTCAACTATTAAGCATTGGCAAACATAATAGGTCTGGCTTTAATGTACTAACGTACGAAAAAAAACTTTTGAGCATGCCCATTTTTGCATATGTCCTCACATTTAAGCCAGACCTGTTGGCTTTGCAGATGTTATTTCTTTCTGTAGGAATTTAACGATCTCGTTTAAGTAATTCCTGTATAAGATAGCATCCTTTTTAAAGGAACCATTTAGTAATATGTTTTGTGGCGCCAATTTATTGTTTGGTTATGTAAGCTATTAAACAAAAAAAATAATATGGTTCGATAATTATAACAACTCGCCATTTTACTTGGAATTTACATTGTAGTGGGTGTTATGCAAAGTTTTTTATGGTTTAGATCTTTTTATTGAAGTAAATGCCATGCATTGCAAACCTGCAAAACAGCAGTGCGAACAATTGGGCCACGCAGGGCTCCAGTGCAAACAAATGACATATAAGTTTATCAGAAAAATCAAACAATAAGAATGAAACCAAAGAGACAGCCCCCCCCCAAAACCCAGAAATAGGAAAAAAAGAAGAGAAAGAGAATAGGAAAGTGCCCTCCCCCCTCCTCCCCCGTTCCCCCAACCCTGTCCGTCCAGAGATAGGCGACAGCTAGTCCGCATGACCCGCCTCCGTGGTGGAGGCGTCCGGTGGTGCCAAGACGCAGAAGGCGCAGGTAACTCGGGCATGTCAACTCTCTAAAGTCCTGTGCCAGGAGAGCCAGGAAGGGCTGCCATAGGTAGTTAAATCCCGAGCCCTTGCCAGCCGCGGTGAGCGAGATCTTCTCCATGCCCAATATATGCCATAGGCGGTGAAGCCACCCTGTGAGTGTTGGAGTACGTGTAGCTTTCCAATGTGTGAGAATGTTTTGTGTGGCAGAGCCCAACTCAAGAGCCATTTGTTTCCCCCTCATGGATTTCAGCGGATAGGTAAGCGGGTTGGGGACCCCCAGAAGCACGTACTCAGGAAGGCGGGGGATCTCTGTATCTAAATACTTGTCGACGTCATCGAGGACTTGAATCCAGTAGTATGTAAGGTGTTCACATTCCCATAGGAGATGGACGAGTGTACCCACCTTCCCACACCCTCTCCAGCAGTCCGGACTATGTGCGCTGTCGATGCGGTGCATGCTCTCAGGGGTGTAGTACCAGTAGTATGCGAGTTTCGTAAAGGTTTCGGTAAGGCCTACGTGAGTCGCAGTATGTCGCGCCCTATAGCAGATCCCTTCCCATTCCTTGCTAGTGAGATCACGACCCAAGTCCCTTTCCCATCGGGCCCGCCCTGCATGGAAGGTGTGAGTGTAGCAAGATAGGAAGCAAAGTTTTTTAAATGAAAAGTACAGGCATTGGAACAAAGAAACGCGAGAGGGCTACATACCTTTAGGCAATGCACACCTAAAAGAAAAAAGAATTTCGAATTATACGTCTGAATCCTCAAAAGACGTCTTCTTACTTATTACAGCCACTTTCATTTTTGGCTCAGTGTTTTACTCTCTACAGACCACACGCGATTCTCGCCTAACATGTTTGAAATAGAGACCTGGCAGCACAACGTGCAGTTTGTTGTTCTGACCCCTGATCTCACAAACTAAAGTGCTCTGGTGATGCGTGGGAAGAGCAATGTTAATGGTATTTCATCAATATTAGTTCTTGTACGCATTTCATTCGTGCTTTACTGCGTGCATTATTATTAATTTAATATTTGCCTGGTGGGTGCAAGAGAAGAAGGCGGTGTTTTGCCCATGTTATTATTATTTGTCGGAGTCTTGATTCTCAGATTCAAATAACAATTATTACAGGTTTTGAAATGTGTAGTAGTCCGACGTCATAGACGTCTGAATAGTTCCTTGAATTAATTTGTAATATATGAAGAAGTCATCGGCAGGTGGAATAAGTACTTGGACGAGACATCGTTCATAATATTGGAAAGTCTGTGTTTTTTTCCCTTTTTTCCGCTAGTCGTTTATAGTTTTCTAGCTGGAGCCTGCAAGGCTTGTGCTCATTTGTGGTGCTGGCTGTCAGAGTTTTGCATTTTTTTAGTCTACTTTTCTGTTTTCAGGTTCTCTCTTTTTGCTGTTCTGGCTCACTCTTACAACATGAAACACACAAAAGGTTATAGGAGGGATGCTTGCAATTTGTCTAACCACTGTCAATCGCTCGAGGTTGTATCCAAACCCGTTGTTCATTTGCACACCATGCCACCTCAGTTTAGACCGAGCCTTATGCAAACCAGCCTCTTGACCCTGCTCCTCATGGGAACAGTCCAGCCCGAACTGCCAGGCCAGGTTCTCCTTGTACCCGAACACAAGGGACCTAGGACCGGTTTAACCCTAGTTATGGGCTCATCAGTCGGCCACACCTTAGTTCCAGTGACACAGTGAGCAGGGGACCCACGTTTGGGCATACCCATACCACTTAAGGCGGTACATGATGCACACAAAAGGTGATTGGAGGGATGCTTGCAATTTGTCCAACCAATGGCAATTGCTCGGGGTAGCATCCCAACCCATCGTTCTTTTGCTCACCAGGCTCCAAACTGAGGTGGCATGGTGAGCAAAAGAACGATGGAGTGGAGCGCTACCCCGAGTGATTGTCAGTGGTTAGACTTATTGCTAGCAGCCTCCCACCACCTTTTGTGTGTTTTACTTTTCCAGCAAACATATCCTGGCTGGGGGTATGGAGAAGACTGGTGAATTTGTTGGCAGAAATTGCCCGGTCGCATGGCTCTCAAATGACCCTCATTTTAAGGGGATAGCTATAGGAGGAGAAATAAAAGTATTTCTCATCTTTGCGCCACTCGAACACCTGCTTTTCAATGGCGTTAGTGTTTTGGCGCTGCCTCATTTTTTCACATCCTTGTAAATCTGGGGCAGCATCAAAAAGCAATGGGTGTTGCATTGGAACACCCACAGCAACATCCATTACATACCCCTTTGATGCAGATACCTGCATCAAAGGGTATGATATTTACAAGACGGCGTTAAGCCATGCAGCTTTGTAAATATGGAGCAGGGCTTTGCGCTACTCGAGTGTCGGAAAAAGTGACTCTTCGGTGGCGCAATGCCCTTGTAAATATGCCCCTTTGCCTTTGCTCCCATGCCATAATTCAGACATGAACGCAGAGGCAAAGAAGCCATTGGGAAGCGCACTAACTGTACGCCATTCAGAGGTGGCTCATAGTCAGTGCACACCCCTAGGGACGGGGGTCAGGGGGACCCCCCCAGTGATATACCTCCTCAAGCAGAGGCCACTGTGAAAGTCAGAGATCCGCTTTTACACCGTGACCCTCTCTTTGAACTATGCGCTGTCCTCAACTCAGACACAAAATATCAGACTTTGCGCCTACATCGACGAGAACACATTTTTTGGTGTAATCAGGTTTACTCCACGGTCTGTTCAGGCACTCCAAGGTAAGGGTGCCAGAAGGTGCAGCCAAAGTGTAATTCCAGCCCTGATAGCGAAAGCCAGGTAATTAAGAACACCTGCTATAGAAAAGTCAACGCATGACTCTGTGGATTTCCCAATCGCATTTGCTCTCGATATTCAACACATCTAAAGGATGAATAAAAAGCATTTGGCAAAACCAATAGGTCGCACTTTTATTATAACTGGAAGTGATTCTTCATTGATTGCCATGTTTCTGAGTGTATTTGTGTGCATGGGGGAGTGTCTGAATACAACAACAATTCAATAGGAAAATGAATAGCTAGATGGATCAATAAGTGCCCATTTCTGAATTAGCTTTTAAAGGTGGGATGTTGCCACATGTCTGCATGTATAAAGTTCAGTCATGTCTTTATGTGTAAATTTCAGCACATTTTCTTGATAGACTGTGATTTGTTTGATAAAGTGGTCCTTATGAAAAGTTGCCACACTAAGGGGGTGATTACGATGGCGTAATGATCGCCACCGCCGTGCCGGCGGTGGCGACCGTCACGCCATCGTAACGTGAATTACCCACCCCCATATTACGATGGCGGTGGGTATTGCGGCAGACGGAAAGTCCGTCCGCCGCTTTTCCGCCGGTCGGCAATCGTTACGATTGCCGGCCGGGCGGAGCTGGGGCTCATATATGGCACCGCCATCCATATTATGATGTTATGATTTCAAGGCCTTTCCATGGCGGCGATGCCGCCATGGAAAGGCTGGGGGGGATTTGCTTTGGGGGCCCGTTGTGGGCCCCCGGGGTGGTGGGGGGTGCACTTGGGGGGTACCTATGGTACCCCCCTACATGTCCATGCACAAGGTGGCAGGCACCGCGCGGTGCCTGCCATGTTGTGCATGGAAATGCACAACATGGCATTTTACCATTGCGGCGGGTGCTGCAGCCAGCAGCAGCCGCCGCAATGTTAAATCGCCAGATGCGACCGTCGCAGTGGCGGTCGCATCATAATTAGGGTGGCAGGACCGCCGCCTGGCAGGCGGGCGGTCCCGTTACCGCTAGGGTGGCGGGCAGACTAAAGTACGCCCGCCATCCTAATGACCCCCTAGAGCACTAACAGTGGGTTCATCTCATGGGGGAGCACCTGTGTGGAGTAGTCCCTGTATCCTGGCAGACAAGGGATCATTAAATCAGCCTGGAAGTGAAGTAGAAGGCTGTAACCTTGGAACCCAGAGCAGTGACAGGTGAGTCTGATGGCCCTCCATGCGGGTGGCAGGGAATGTTGGAGGTTGCCTGGGCATGGAGCCCAGGGTGTCATTGATGGATCCAAGGCCATTGACAGGTGAGGCTGAGACCTAACAATGCTGTGCTGCAGATGATAGTGCAAGAAAACTGGAGCTGAAGCCCTGTGAGGCTGCCATGTTCCCGGAGCACTGACAGCACCTGAAACTATAGCCAAGTGATGCATTAACGGATACCAGAGCAATGATACAGGAGGCTGAATCCCTCCATGCGGTGCAGCAAAGGATGCAGTAGGTTGTCTGTAGATGATGCCCTGCATTGCAGCCGTGAACCACAGAATACCAATATATTTGTTTCTCATGCTGTGGGCAAAGGGCACTGGAGGGAGCCTATGTCTGAAGGAGATGGCTGCATTGATGGACCTCTGAACTATAACATGAAAGGCCGAGGCCCTCTGGGATCTGAAGGCAGTGGTTTCCACAGGAGGCAAGGAGCAGAAATTCTCGCTTCAGCCTTGGACCATGGGCAGACAAGACTGTGGTTCCTCTGAGAGTAGGGTGCTTGTTAGACCTGTCAGCCTTAGGGTGGTCTTCCCCCAAACGTTTTGCCTACATACCTCCTCTTTTTGTTGATTCTATTTGTTGGCCTCAAGACTCTGAATACTTTACCTGACCTGTGCTAAAGTGCATGTGCTCCTTTCCTAAACATGGTAATCTTGGGATATTTATATTTAATTTATCTGTAACCCCCTAGTAGAGTTAACTACTTGTTCTCAGGGCCTGTAAATGAATTAAATGCTACTAATGGACCTGCAACACTGATTGTGCCACCAACACAAGTATCCCTTGTAACTTGTACCTGTCATCAATCTAGCCACTGCTCAACTGAACTCGACATGATTCTCCACTCTTCCCACTCTCACTAATTATGAGGTGCTAAATGTACTTGGTTATTCGGATTAATAAAAAAACAAACATTGAGAGTGTTAGAGGAGTTGTTCCTATTTCATATTTTAAGTATATAGGTTTGAACAGTTGAAGGATAAAACTGTATTTGAACATCTAACGTGAACTGCAGACACCAGTATGCAAATGCAAGAGGCACTGGCCAATTACAGTTCTCAGGTTTCTTCCACACATGCGCACATGTTAACTGCTAAAACATGCTACACGAGTGAAAGAGCCAGCGGGATGCAGAGAAGGGTATTTAAACCGCACCCGCCCCCGCCCCTTGAGACTCGCTTAGTCTCGTTTGCTCGCGTAACTCACCTGTTTCCAGATCCCTCGTCGGCGGTGTCTTCCATCCGACTCCTCATCTTGGATCCGCTTTTCTTGACTTGGCTGCGCTTCCAGCGGGTCCGTCTCGAGACTCCTTCCTCCTTCATGAGGAAGGCTGGGAATTCCGGAACCTGCAACAGAAGCACAAAAGAGTCTGAGAATATGGATGACGATCGAGCGCATATTCAAGTAAGATAAAAATCTTCAGCACATGGTTATCAACACTTTCCGGTGAGTTTATTTTAAAACTTATTTTCCTCTGAGACTACAGACTTCGGCTTGGTCGGAGAATTGCAACAAACTTTTGTACACTTGGTTATGTGAACTTGACAATGTGCAAGAAGCAATTTCGGTGAGAAAATACTGTAACTGAAAGCAGGACAATTATTTATTTCAGAGACATTTGAATAAGGACCTTTGTACTGAGCTCTCACTTAACTGCTTGTATGAGAATTGTTCACTCAAATTTGTATGTGAAAGAGAATAGTAGTTAAGAGACAAACAAAGAAAAAAGAATTCTGTAAGTTGAAACTTACCTGTTAACAAGATTAGAATTATTCCTGTTACCACATGAATGCAGATTTATAATTAAGTGTGATATTTTTTTGTGTGTGTGTGTTTTAGGAAAAAACGTAGTCATTGCGTGTAAGAAAATTGCCTTGAAGGTTCACTTGTTATTGCATCAGAACCAAAGATTTTAGGTGTAAATAATTAAGGTTACAGATAAAATAAGAATTATTTATATGATTACCGTAATAGGTGATTTAAGTGTTTGCCTTTTCATTTGCATTTAGTGATGATCAGAGAAATCACTTTGTCACTGCATGACTAGAACGAGGCAAGATTATACGACCTTATCACTCCTGAGAAACTACACTTCCCGATTTCCCTGAGAGAGAACATCCTGTGCAGTAAGGCTTCCGGTGACATCTTCTCATCTTTCTCTCTCTCTCTTCTCATCCCCATTCCCTTTTCCCCCCTGGGGTCTCCTGGTTTGGCCGTGTATCCTCTCCTACTGCCTTTCCACTTGGCCTCAGAGGAGTTGGGGACTTAACATCACCAAAGGCGAACAACCTGGAAAGCAGGTGAGTGGCAGTCATAACAGTACCAGGCATGCCACTGCAGAGCCTGTGTGTGCAGTTTTACTGCTGTGTCGACTTGAAGTTAAAGCACCTTGTCAAGCCTTAAACTCCCATTTTGTTACACCTCAGTCACCCCTAGAGTAGGCCCTAAGTAGCCCATAGGGCAGGGTGTTGTAAAAGGTACTTTTAAGTTTTGCATGTCCTGGTAGTGAAAAACACAAATTTAGTTTTTACTACTGTGAGACCCACTCCTCTCATAAGTTCTCATTGTGAATTGCTTGTTACACGTTTAAGGTGTAATTCCTAATGGAGAAGGAGTAGCCCTGTCATGGTTTGTATCTTTGGATTGGTAATGATAAATCCTCTTTACTGGTAAAGTTGGATTTAACATTACCATTTTAGAAATACCACTTTTAGAAAGTGGCATTTTTCTGCTCTTAAAGCTCTGTGTGCCTGCAGCCTGTCTCCAATACACGTCTGGGGTGGGTGACAGCTTGACTTTGTGCAATCCCTCTAGAAGTCATACACATAGGAAGGTTAGGTGTCTATGAGTGCCCAGCAACATCCTGAGGGCTCATCCTGAGCAGGATGGGAGGCAGGAGCTGACACGTACACCTGAATAGGCTATGTCCTGACCCCACACAAAAGGTTGATTAGCCTCCTGTAGTGAGTCTGGAGTCAGGGCTAGGAAGAAAATACCTCTGTGCACTTCAAACATCCTTCTTTAAAGTCACCCCCACATCAAAGGCACAACTGGGTATAAGTACTGGGTCTCTGAGCCCAACAAATCAGGCACTCTTGGACCTGTAAAGAAACTCTGTCAGAAGGAGTGATGTGCTGATAGAAGGACTGTCACTCTGCTTGAATGCTGCTCTGGAAGGACTGCTTTTCTGCTGTGCTGCCCTAATGCTTGCTGCCCTCCGATCCTGCTGAGGAAGAGCTGCCTTGAATCCAGAGCAATCTTCAAGGGTTTGCTGGCTTGCCTTCTATTTCTGAGACTCAGGGATATCAAAGTCTCACTACCTGCTCATGTGCCTGGTCCATTGGAAGTAGACCCAGGTGCTTGCTCTAGTTGAACCAATGCATCTCCTGTATGCGTGTAGCAGAATTGATGCATCGTCGCTGTTTCAGGAGCAGAATCGGCGCATCGCCTTTAGAACCAGTGCATCACCTTAAAGAAGCGATGCATCAGAACCGATGCTTTGGAACCGATGCATCGCAGCCGCTGCCGTGTGAAAAGATCGACACATCCCCTCAACTGCATGGAGAAACCCACCTCATCGTCTATGGAACCAATGCCTTTCTGCTCGGTGGATCATCTTCAGAACTGACACATCATTGCCACTGCGTTAAGAAAATCGATGCATCACCTCGACTGCGGGATCAACACCAACGCATCGCTTGGCTGTACCCCACATCTCGCTGTTGTGTCCAGGATCAAGGTACATTGTTCAGCGGGCCTTGTGTGGTTCCTGTACCCAGCCTGTGCTCCATCGCGGTCGGCCTGAACTCTTGACTTTGCCCCAGTCCAGTGTGACAAGATAAGCCCCATAGGTGCTTATTGCTTTTAAGCACTATTGTTCACATTTAATCTTTAAAAAATCTTATCTTAACTACTACTTATTGGATTTTTGTTGTTTTGTTCTTGTTTTATTTACAGAAATCATATCTATTTGTCTAACCTATTGTGGAGTCTTTTTGTGGTGTTTTCACTGTGTTACTGTTTGAAGTGCTGCACACATACTTTACACATTGCCTCTCAAGTTAAGCCTGCCTGCTCTGTGCCAAGCTACCAAAGGGTTAGCACAAGTTAATTTATGGTGTGTATCTAACTTACCCTGGCTAGGATTGTGGTTCCTGCTTGGACAGGGTGCATACCTCTAACAACCAAAATAACAATTTCTAACAGTGATGAGTAGTTTAGGACTAAAAGAGGTAGCTGCATTAAAGGACCACTGAACACAAATGTTGCGAGTCTGAAAGCCCTTAATGTTTTGGGGCAAAGGATGCTACTGGTTATCTGCAGTGAATCTGAAAGTTGAATTCAAAATGAATTATTGTACCCTATATTTAAATGGGCCCGGACTAGGCCTCCCACAAAGAGATCCAGTCATGAACCACACAGATACGCACACAGTGCATCAGGTGTAAGGGTTACCACGATTGTTTGATCACCCTTTTATTTAATCCTTTGGCCGGTCCTGCCTGTAGGGTTGCATGTGATGTGAATGGAAGTGAGAGTACAAGCCCAGGGACACACTACAGTCCTCCCCATTTTGGTCCATGGTTGTGTTCTGGGATACTTTTCCCTGTGTCATTTGATGAAACAGTTATTACAAACTGACTTGGATCTTGGCTTGGCGTATATTTTGGTCTGAAATTATATATGTGGCTGTGTATCCCCTGGGAACCACCTTCTTCCATCCTAGGTAGGGATTCTCCTCTTAGCAGTCTTCTGGTGGACTCCCATTGGTCACCACTGGGGCACCTGGTGTTTCAGGGTTGATGGCATCAAGTCTAGGGCTTGACTCTCTTCTTTTATTCCCCCGGGGATTCATTCAGTAGCTGGGATCTGTTTGAACCAAGACACGTTCCTTGCCACCTTCTCTCCTCCTAAGCTCATCGCTATCATGGTGCCTTATTTATTTATTTTTTTCAAATTTCTTTATTGAGTTTTTACAACAAGGTACAAGGTACAGTGGTGCATTCACATTTTTTTGCATGGTACATATGTCCACATTGAAAACTATTAAGCCACTGATGTAGATCTCATGTTTCCAAATGGCATCCCATGAGTGTTTGATCAATAAGTAAATATGATTCCCTCCTAATTCACCGTAGCAGACCACAGGTATGTGGTTGAGGGCTCAAAAGTGTGCCTCTCGACAATGTGGGAGTGTTTTGCGTGAGAGTGGGCAGTGAGTCTAACATGGGGTCTCTTACTATAAGTATTTGGGTTACTTCTGCCCCCATCATAGCGTTATATCATCCCCAATGTATATTCAGATGTCCCAAACCTCCATTGTTATTCATGTTGAGCGACAGTCTGCACCCTCTCTCAAATACGTCACCAGGGGGTCCCAGATGTCCCGTGGACGGGAAGTCAGTGGCAAGAGCTCTGCATGAGTAGTCAGTTGTTCTCTGCAATATGTTAGGTCCTTCAACCATTCTTTAAACTTGGCGGCCCTCCCTCGGCTCCATCGGCATCCTACCCTGCGTTTTTCCAGAAGCAGTCTTAGTGATGTGAATTTCCTGTGTGTAGCCTGCAGTTCCTCTGTGTGGCCTAGGAGTGCCATGACTGGAGTGAGGGTAATGGGGAGGCCCACCATTCAGGACAAAGCAGCTGCCACCTCCATCCAATGCCTGTGTACCACTCCACATTGCCACGCTAGGTGTAGAAAGCCGCTCCCTCCTGGCCACATCTATCACAACGGTCATCAGGTTGTAATTTGTATCTGTAGAGTCTTGCCGGCGTGTAATACACACAATGTAAAAATTTGAAGTGTATAATTTCCAGTCGGCTACTGGCAGTTATCATTAATGTTTGTTTGCAACAATAGAGCCATTGTCCATCAGTGAGTGGTGTGTCCAGCTCCAGGTCCCAGCCTGCCAATGAAGCAGTCTGTGTATTGGGTCGTTCTGTTAGGGAATTACGGTAAAGCCTGGAAACACTGTGAGCCGGTCCCTTCGCTTGTAGTAAGCCATGAAGTATATCTAGTGTAGGGGGTTCATGGGGAAAGGTGGGCGTGGCAGTTTTGACGTCATGCCTGATTCTTATGCATAACATTTTTTCCAGTGGTTTGATGGCCCCTTCATTTAGTAGTGTTTCCCGATCTTTAAATAATCCCTCCAGATAGAGATCTCCCCAGGTTCCGATTCCCCTCTTCCGCAGAATGTTGCAGCAGGAGCCCTCATGAGTGACCGGGATCAAATGATGGTAAGGAAGGGGCAGTAATGGGGAGTATAGTAGGGGTTTATTCAATCTTCTAGCTAACCACCACCACGCAAGATTAGTATAGGCTACAGTGGAATAGGTATTGTCCTCACCTGGAACTCTAGCCCCCAAAAAGGAGGTAGGGGGGCCATATAGCCTTGCTCAATGGCCAGGTGTGGCATGTAGGGAGGCGGCCTAAGCCAATAGGTCGCGTATTGGGCCTGCGCACATAAATAATATAGCTCCATATCCGTAGTCTCAAAGTCCCCTCGCGAAAAAGGTGTGAGTGTGGGCCAACACACTCTGGGTTGTTTGCCTCCCCATGCCAATCTAAATAGCTGAGTTTGGATGAGCGTCCAGGGGGGTGTGGTAAGTTGAGGAAAAGGTATAGCAATTTAGGCAATATTACCACTTTTACAAGGGAGATCTGACCCACTAATGATAAGGGCAACGATATCCAGCGAGATATCGAGGTCGTGATCGAAGTGATGGCGGTGCCGTAATGTGCTCACAGCGTTTGCTCCCTATCCTTGTAGATTACCACTCCCAAGTATTTTACCTCAGAGTTGCACCACATTAGTGGGTAATCTAATGTGAATTGTGGGGTAGTGGGTGTAAGGGGGAATATCTGAGATTTGCTCCAGTTTATATTTAACCCAGATAATTCTCCAAAGCGGATGAACTCTCTGAGAATGGGGTTTAAACTGGCGTGTGAGTCTCGAATGTAGAGAGTTATGTCGTCGGCATAGAGCGACACTAGTAGATGCTGAGTAGGGTATCGCAGCGCGTATTCTCTGTGGTGCTGTTGGAGTTTGACAGCAAGTGGCTCAACTGCTTGCACAAACAGGAGAGGTGATAGGGGGCACCCCTGCCTGGTGCCTCGTGTGATGTGGAAAGATTTAGATCGACTGCCATTGATCTGTACTGTGGCTCACAGTTCACTGTAGAGCAGGGCAATCCAGGATAGAAATAGGGGGGATCCCATTTGCCGCAGTACTGCAAACATATATTCTCATTCAAGCGAATCAAAGGCTTTGGTGGTGTCTAGAAAGACTGCCACCGCTGCTAAGTCAGGATCTATGTCTTGTATCAGAGCGAATAGAGTGCATAAGTTATGGGAGGTGGCCTGCCCCGGTATGAACCCCACTTGGTCCGGTAGGACCAATCCCTCCACTAATGAGCTTAGCCTATTGGCCAGTACCTCAGCCAGTATTTTTGCATTGCAATTAATTAAGGCTCGCATGTGATGGCAGTCTTCCCCGGTTTGAGAATGGCAATGAACGATACCTCTCGCATGGTGAGGGGGAGGATTCCTGAGTTCCTGGCTTCTTCGTAGACAGTTTTTGGGATGGAAACTAATACTTCAGCATAACATTTATAAACGTCAGCTGGTAGGCCATCCGGCCCCGGAACCTTGCCTGAACTCAATTGCATTATGGTCACAGGGATTTCCTCTCCCTTGATATCTGCGGAGAGGAACTCGCTGTGTGCCTCGCTGAGGCACCCAAGATCTATATCCTCAAATTAACCGGGCACGTCTATTTGTGTAGCCCTGCGCGTGGAGTAAAGGGAGGAATAGAAGGCTGAAAAGGCGAGAGAATGTCTTTAGTGTCTCTTTATAATGAGACATTGATGTCTTCCACGGCAAGGACGTAATTAGAGAATCTGGGAACCTGTACTGCCTCCGCCAGTGCCCTCCCTGGCCTCTCCCCTTCCCCATATACATGGGCTCGATGATATTTGGATCTAAAGAGGCCTTCTCGTTCCGCTGCTGCTTGGTATTCTGTTGTCAGTTTGCGAAGTTGAGCATGCCTCTGTCCATCAGGGACATCTGCAATTTGGGTTTCTATAGCTTTAATGTCTGTTTTGAGTTTCTTAAGCGTTTTCTGAATATCCTGCAGGATCCCCCTCCCTTCGCAATACACATACCGCGTATGGTTACCTTGAAGGCCTCCCAGATGCAAGCTAATGTCGGGACTGAGTCTACATTTCTGGGGAAGAAGTCTCGTATTTCCTGTCCAATCTGTGCCCAAAAACCATCGTCGAGAAGGGTAGTGGCCTGGAGCCACCACAACTGGTGAGGAAGATCGTTCCCTGGGGGTCGTATCTGTAGTAGTACCAGGGAATGGTCGAGTAGTTTGGCGCAAGATGTTCCGCTCCAGCTAACGAATTGCCTAGTCCCCATGATAGTAACCAGTAATCAATGCGGGACCAACTAGAATGTACACTAGAATGGAAGGTGCCCTCTTTTTGCGTGGGGTGCAGAGTTCTCCAGGCGTCTAATACCTGGCGGGCAGACTTGATTTCCGCCAGGTGCTTCCCTGCCTTAGTGTGGGGGCCTGGATCGCTACGTGATCGGTCCATGCTTGGGTCTAGCGCAATATTGAAGTCGCCTCCCTAAATCAAATGACTAGAGCTGATGTCTAATATGAGTCCCCAAAGCTTACCAAAGAAATCAGCATCATCTACATTGGGTCCATAGCAATTTACCAGTGTGACAGAGTGTGCAGCTATGTGTCCTCAAATTACACAGTAACGACCTTGCGGGTCTTTTATGGTGCCAGATGGGAAATACTGAACATTAGTTTTGATCAGTATAGTGGTCCCTCGAGCGTAAGTTTAGTATGAGGCAACGCATCTGTGGGCTACCCATTTCGCAGCAAAAGTGGTCGGTGCTGTAGGATCAAGGTGCGTCTTTTGCAGCATTGCTATTTGGATGCTGTGTCTGTCGAGGTATCCGAGAATATGTCTGCATTTGCCGGAATCCCGCAGTCCAAGCACATTCCAGGTCAGTAAGTTAATAGCAGGGTCATCCAGGAGTCTGAAAGAGCCCGGTTTGGACCATGATACTGGTTGGGTATGTCCCTGTGTCATGGGGAATTGCATCTGGTGCAGTGGCAACGATGTGCATTTATATGAACATGGACAACATTTCATTGCACGACAACACCTAGTTCCGTTAACCCCCTTCCTTCTACAACACGGGCCAATCCAGCTGGCGAATGTGTACCCACCATAATGCCCAATAAGAACAGAACCATAAAAAAATCCTTCAAGCTGGTGGTAGACAGTAAAGCACTCTGGGAAGTGGGCGCCAATAGGGATGGCAGGAAAGATTAGGGAGAGCAGTAGAAGGGAAGAGTGAGCATGACAGATAATGAAAGGGAGAGGGGGGAATTGAGAAGGGGGTAGGTAGGAGAAATTGCTTTATAGAAAAGTGGAAAGTGGAACAATATCAACTGAAACCATATCATTATCAAGGGAATTCCCACTGGGGGTGTTCACCAGAGCACCTAGTAGTTCACCTCGAATGAACGAGGGTGCCCGGGAGCAGGATGGATCTCGAAGTCTGTGCAGGCCTCGACTGGAGCTGGATAGGCCAGACCGGACTAGCTGGTGTGGGCCTCTGCTGAGGGATATCAGCTGGGATCGCTATGCAGCGTGAGACGGGATGTACCAGGGGAGGAGAAAAAACAAAAAATATAGAATGCCATTCTTCCATGCAGATATCCTCCTTCTGGGTGAGGGCTCATGATGGTGTGTAAAGTGGCCAAGTCATAAGACTCAGGAGACAAGCAGGGCTTTAATCTAACCAATGTCTAAAAGTGGGGATGCAGATCTGGAGCTGCGCTCGATGTCCTTGTTCGGGGAAGAATGTCAAGTCGCTTGCTTCAGGAAGTCCTGGCCTGTTGAGGAGTATTGAAGAAATGCTGCTTTTCCTGAAAAGATATGCGGAGCCTTGCCGGGTACAACATGGCATAGGGGATGTTGGCCTGTTGTATCTTGTGTTTCACCGGGACAATACTCTTGCAGGCCTCTTGTACTGCCATTGTAAAGTCAGGGTATATGGAGATTGAGTTGCCGCCATAGCTTAGATTGCGCTTCTCCCGCGCCAATGTCCGTTCAGGTCGCGGTCCCTGTAGTTGAGGAGGTGGGCAATGATTGGTCTGGGAGTGGAGCCAGTAGGAGGTCTAGCAGTTAATGTGCAATGTGCCCTCTCCACAACCAGTTGTTTGGAAAAGGATGTGGCCTCAAACAATTCTACCAGCATGCTCTCCACATAGTCTTCCATGTGGTGAGTTGGTTGTAACTGGTCACACAGCAGCCCCATCGGCCAGTTGTCGGCCTCTGCAGCGAGGTGAGGCAGCGATTTCTCTCAGCCGCAGAGGGCCGCGGGTGCAGGGTCTATGGCAGGTGCGCTCAGGCCCCTCTCAGCAGCAGTGCAGCCCATCCCTTGCGCAGCTCGGCCCCAGGTGGCTCCCAGCTGTGACAGTCAGCGTGCTAGTGGTTGTTGCCGGCGCGCGCTGGAAGATCGCAGCCCCTGCGCTCACGCCGGCCGGCGTGAGCGTGAGTATAAATAAAGATGGGTGGAGCTGCGCAGGCAGTCCGCGCCTAACTCATACACGGCGTCTGAGTGTGTTCATTGCCGCGCGCAGTAAGGCCTACGGCGCGCACCACGGTGCGGGAGGGCGCCCCCCGCAATCATTACATTGGTGACGTGGAGCGGAGCAACACACGCCTGCTCCTGCCCCCCCACTGGGCAGCACCGCATTGAACCCAGGCCACGAGAACGACGCACGCATGCTGAGGCCCCTGCTGGGTGACACCTCATTAGAACCAGCCACGCCTCATCTCCTGAATGTGCAGCTGCCAAGGAGCAGCAGGACACAGCAGTCTTTCCCCGCCGCAACATCCACCGGTCAAGGCGACCAGCACCAAGCTGCCCAGGTGAGTCTCGCATGCCACGGACGAAGCCCTGCGAGCGCACTTTGACCCAAGCCGGCCTGACCACGTGCCACACGGCCAGGCACACGCGGGCCCACGCAACGACCAGCGCCCTCGCACCTCCACCTGGCACACTAAGGCCCACCACTAGTGTGCAGCACCTCCGCTAGGCCGCCCAACAGTGCCCACGCCTACCACCATGGGGGATCAAGACAACGCCGCTCAGGCCCCTGCGCCAGCTACTGCGCAGCACCCTCCCTCAGGAGTCCTGCCTCCGTTCAGCGAGTTGGCTGACCCCGCCACGGCAGCGCCAAGGTGACAAACCTGGCTAGGTCACCTAGAGAATTATTTCATTGCCACCAGGGAGAAGGATGGGGCATTATGCGGGAGAGGAGATCTACCTGCTGTTCAAGCATCTCCCCAACACGGGACCCCCCGAGGACTACGCAGCGGCGGTCACCGCTCTAAATGTGCACTTTGACCCCCAGCTAAACCCAGACTTTGAGCATTTCAAGCTGAGGCAAGCCAAGCAAAGGGAGGGTGAGTCAGTGGACGCATTTCATGCGCGGCTAAGGGAACTGGCCAGTACGCAACTCGTAGGGGACAGAGCCGCAGAAGAGATCAGAGCGCAACTAATCCTGGGAATACGCAGCAAAGTCCTGCGAGGCCGCATACTCCGGCAACCGAACATACCCATGAATGACATCCTAGTGCTGACGCGCTCACACAACCTCTCGGCGGCACGGGCAGAGGAGATGGACCTGGCACTAGTGCGAGGAGCGGAAAAGAGCGCCATCGTCAAGACGGAACGGGCTGACGCAGTCAGACCAAAGAACAGGGCCCACAGACCACGGGATCGCCAGCCACAGGCCCCAAAGAATCAGTGCGGGTACTGCGGATACGAAGAACACCCCCCACAATCATGCCCGGCGCAAGGGAAAACGTGCACCAACTGCGGCATAGTCAACCATTTTGCATCAGTATGCACAAAGAGAACGTAACGGAAAGAAGGGAACCGACGCAGACAGATGAGGAAGATGGTCCGCCAACTGTCGTGTGTCTCACTAGCATCCCAGCCAGGAGGGAAGAGGAAAGAGCAAACAGTTTACCAGGAGGATGACTCGACGTCAGAAGATGAAGGAGAAACATACCTAATCTCGTTCACACAAGCCCTGAAGAGTTGACGACGGCCCCAGCCCCGGTGCACGATACAGATCGCAGGGTCGGACGTCAACGCAGTAATTGACACCGGAGCCTCAGTGACAGTCATGGGGATCCAGCAATACAACAAGCTGAGGCCCCGACCCGAACTCAGACCGTCAAAGACGAAAATCTTTTCGTACGGAAGCAGCTCACCGCTACCCCTCCGAGGCAAAATGACTGTGCCAGTGAAGTCCAACAACACCGAGATCACCATAGACACCCATGTCATCAACCAGGAGGCAGACACACTGCTGAGCAGTCATGCAGCTGAAGACCTAGGACTGGTGACGTTCGCCAGGAGCGTACAAGCCGACCAGACACAGGAACTACTCAGCCAGTTTGGAGACCTATTCAAGGGACTAGGGCGCATGAAGAGGCCCCCATCTGGCTACATATAGAACCAACCGTCCCGCCAACAGCACTAAGACATAGGAGGATTCCTTTCCACCTATGGCCAGTGGAAGAAGAGCTGCAAAAGCTCGAAGATCAAGGAGTCATAGAGAAGGTGTCTGGGCCCACACCATGGGTGTCACCCATGGTGATCGCTGAGAAACCGCGCCAACCGGGGAAGATCAGACTCTGTATTGACATGCGCCTCCCCAACAAGGCCATTCGACGCGCACGCCACATAACGCCGACTATGGATGACATTATGGCTGACTTGAACGGATCCAGATCGTTTTCTAAACTGGACCTGAATGCAGGGTATCATCAGCTAGCCCTTGCCAAGGACAGTCGTTACATCACCACCTTCAGCACACACCTCGGGCTCCGAAGATACAAGCGGCTGAATTTCGGCATACCCTCTGTCGCTGAGATATTCCAAAACACAGTCAAAGAGATCCTGGTTGGGCTACCTGGCGTACTAAACGTGAGTGATGATATCCTCATTCACTCACAAACGGCGGAAGAACACTACCAGCACGTGAGAGCTACGCTGAAGAGGCTCCTAGATCACGGAGTCACCCTACACAAAGAAAAGTGCCTGCTGTTTCAACAGAAGATAGAATTCTTCGGCTACACGTTCACACAAGAAGGCATACAAGTGGACCCTCGGAAGTCTCAAGCCATCAAGAACGCCTCTGCTCCTCTCACCGTGGCCGAAATCCGCAGTTTCCTGGGGATGGCCACTTACTGTGGACGTTTCATTCCAGATCTAGCCACCATCGCAGAGCCACTCCGAAACCTCACCCGAGCAGATGCGATGTGGCAGTGGGGTCCCGCCAAAGAGACAGCATTCCAAACCGTCAAGAGCGCTCTCCTCGACCACACCACGCTGGTGTACATTAACCCCGCCAAAAGGACAGAAATACTTGTATACGCCAGCCCTGTAGGCTTAGGGGCCGTCCTCACTCAGGAACAAGAGCCCGGATGATGGACCGCTCTAGCGTATGCCAGCAAAGCCCTGTCACCAACAGAGAAGTGGTACGCTCAAATTGAAAGGGAAGCCCTAGCAATCCGGTGGGCCTGCAGACACTACCACCTATATATCTGCGGACACCCCTTCACCGTTGTCACGGATCACCAGCCCCTGGTACCGCTGTTCAAGGGTTCAGCCCCCCACTCACCGCCACGCATCGAACGGTGGGCCATTGGGCTCCAGCACTATGACATGGAGGGAACCTACCGGCCCGGTGCCAAGAACCCGGCCGACTTCCTGTTGAGACACCCAGACACAGCGGGAGAGGGAGGTGAAGAACCAAACACCGACGCCACCGAAGCCCACCTGAACATGATCTCGGCACTCACGTGCCCTCGAGCGTTAACCCTCGAAGAAGTGGCTACAGCAGCCGGAAATGACCCAGTTTTAACCAAAGTCCAGGACGCTGTCCAAGGAGGACAGTGGCATCATTTCCTACAATCCGCAAACTCATGGTCAAGCCCAGAAAAAGAAAGCCTGATGCACATGTGGAGAGTCAGAAATGAACTAAGCCTCACCCAAGAAGGCATCCTCCTCAGAGGACCACGCATTGTCATCCCGGCATCCCTTCAACTATGGGCAACACAACTCGCCCATGGAGGACACCAAGGAGTGGAAAAGATGAAGGCCCGCATGCGAGAAAAGGTCTGGTTCCCAGGCATGGATGCCTGCGTAGAGGAGACAGTCCGGAGATGTCCATCCTGCCAAGTGACAAGTGGGCCCGAAAGACCCGCACCTATTCACACGGAGGAACACGGGCGGAACCCATGGGAGAAAGTCAGCATGGACTTTGGAAGCTTCCCTGATGGCCGGGTCACGCTGGCCCTCATCGACAGCTATTCGAAATACCCTGTGGTAGAAGTCTTGAACTCGACAGCCTTCTTACATGTTGGCCCCGCTCTAGAGAAGATATTCGCCATGTTCGGATGTCCGAATGAGATCCGCAGCGACAACGGGCCCCCTTTCCAGGGGCACGAGTTCCAAGAGTTCCTACACCACCATGGCATCTGGCACCGACGGATCACCCCACAATGGCCCCAGGCCAATGGGGAGATTGAACACTTTATGAGGACAATCAACAAAACTCTTCGTATCGCAGTGGTGGAGCAAAGTGACCCCGAACAGCAACTGCAGAGATTCCTGCGGGAATACAGAAGCACCCCTCACTGCTCAATGCGCCAAACACCCTGGGCGCTAATGCTCATCGGCACCCGCCGGGATGGTCTCCCCACTGCTTTGGGGTGGTCCCCCCCTCCATTTGACGAGGAGGGTGCCCTCAGGAGGAGAGAGAGACGCAACAACACAGCTAGCCAGGCCCGAAGAGCGGTATCCCGTCAGCTACAGCAAGGAGACACCGTCATCATGAGAGTCCGGAGGCCCAGAGGGAAATTCCGGACTCGGTACGAGCACGGGTACTGGACAGTGATCGACCGAAAGGGGACCATGGTGACCATTGAGAAAGAAGGAGAAACGGTGACCCGCAACATCTCCTGGTTCAAACAGGTGGACAGGCCTGCTCTCCACACTCTTCCCACTAACATTGCTGACCACTTTGAAGAGCCTGAGGCCAGCCAGGGAGAGCCCCGAGGAGCTGAGGACCACCATCCAGGGCCAGTTCCATCGCCGGCAAGTCCGGAGGCCAGCCCCGAAGCTCCAAGCAGGCCTCTGGTATCCAGCACCCCGGTCCCTGCCTCAGGCACCCGCCGGCGCCCATCCAGGTAAGCCTTGAGGGAGAATCCTCCGCCGAGCACTCGCCTGAGAGACTTTGCCTGTCAAGTAAGTGAACGATGAGACTCTTGAGATCTAGTCAAGGACTGAGTTGAGATGGGATATGACAGTCAGCGTGCTAGTGGTTGTTGCCGGCGCGCGCCGAAAGATCGCAGCCCCTGCGCTCACGCCGGCCGGCGTGAGCGCGAGTATAAATAAAGATGGGCGGAGCTGCACAGGCAGTCCGAGCCTAACTCATACACGGCGTCTGAGTGTGTTCATTGCCGTGCGCAGTAAGGCCTATGGCACGCACCACGGTGCAGGAGGGCGCCCCCCCACAATCATTACACCAGCCTCACCTCTTCATCCGATGAAGATACCTCACCTGGGCAGTGCTGCTGTCTCAAAGTCCCTCTGCCCTCGCTGAGTTGAAGGGAGGCTTGGCCTTGCCCCTCCTTACAGGCAGCCTGTTATTTTTAATGGCGGTATTGGGTGAGCCTGTTTTCGCCATAGTCACATAGTCACTCAGCAGCTCCATCAGTCCGGCGTCAGCCCCCGCAGCGAAGCATAGCAGCGACTTCACTCAGCCGCAGGTGCAGGGTCTATAGCCGGCACGCTCAGGAACCACGCAGCAGCAGAGCAGTCCGGCTCTCACGCAGCTCGGCCCCGGGTGGCTCCTAGCCACACCTTTTCATCCGACACAAAGTCTTCACCCGGGCAGTGCCCGCCGCCTTAGAATCCCACAGACCCATAGCAAGATGGGTTAGGTGAGCCCTCGACAGGCATTCAGGAGTGTTCCGTCACCGGCGGCAGCCCACTGGAGTACCACACCTCCGCGTCTCTTGCCGAGCTGTTACAGGCGGGCTGCCATGTTGTAAGGCCCGTCGCCTCTCAGTGGTGGCGTGTGCCTGGCACCAGCATGTCTCTCCTTATTGCCATAAAAGTGCAGTCCCGCTGACCCGCCACGGCATCAGCGCACAATGTGCTTCTTTAATGAGGCCTTTTAGGCAGCAGCAGTCTTTGCCAGGGTGGGATTATGTAGGATTTCGGTCCGGGGCAGCAGGAGCCTCCCTCGAGTGCGACCAATTTGTTTGCTGGCTCTCTGGCGGCCTCCTGGTGCCTTATTCTTGATCTACCACCCACTATTGGCTTCGTGGGAAGTTCTGAACTTCCATCCTGAATGGCGATCTCAAATCGGTACTAGGTCTCCCACATGCAGCTGGGGTGTCTGGACTTTACGTGATGCACCTGCACTTGCATTTGCCTACTGCTGTCTTGTTCAGTGGCGTCGGGTACCAGGTGGGCCCTACCAGGATACTGTCTCATATCCGTCTGTTGAATCACAGTGCCATAAGCGAACATCCTGTGGTTTTGTGAGGTTTGCTTCAATATATATTCTTAGGAAATGGTGAAGGGGCCATTCCAGGTCATCTCCTTGTTTAACCGCTATAGACAGCATTTGTTAAGCACTCTCATGAAGTGCTTCACCTGCCCACTTGCATGGGGCCACTGGGGCATTATTTTACGGTTACAAATTTCAAGTTGGCTCATGTCGTCCTTGAACGCCGATCCATGGAATGGCCGTCCATTATCAATCTCTTTCTCTGCATGGAAACCAAAAACAGCTAATGTCTTTTCCTTCACGGGCTTCACTGTGGCATAAGCAGGGGCTGATATCTACTTCCCACTAGAAACTTCGAGTGATTGTCCACTATGACTAGTGTGATCAGATCATATGGGTAACTACCAAAATCCATGCTCAACTTTGTCCATCAGTATTCGCACACCTTTTTTGACACAATGGGAGCAGGATGTAGTGCCCCGCAGTCACGTGGCAGGCATGCAGGCTTGTACTACTTCTTCCACATCCCAGTCCATCTATAGGAACCACACATTTTCTCTGTGTTGGGCTTTAGTTTTGGCCATGTCTTGGTGTCCTTGGTTGGCCAACTTCACTACATGTGTCCATAGCTTCTGTGGCATTATGATGGTTTGCCCCCTCGGCAGCAGCCCGTCCCCTGTAGTACTCAGATCATCTTGCACTGTCCAGAGTTGATTAATTCCCATCGGTTCAACTGAGCCCCACTGCTTTGAATCAGTCAGCCAGGCAGTCATAAATCTTTATTCAATTTTATATGAATCATAAATGCAGACATATAAATAGATACCAATATCAAGATAAAAAGAAATTAAAACAGAGACCAAAAAGGTTTCCTTAAAATTTTGGCATCAATCAATATAAGAAAAGTGCGTCCTGCATATTGATGGATAGCAATCACACTAATGCATTGGATAATCAGCCCGTGAAACTTTGAACATCAATTAGCTATAACGCTTCCTAATGGAAAGAGCCCACTAATGAAATTGAGAACAGCATGGCAAATTTCATATGATTCCAGTGAATACAAAAGTCTAAAACCATTCTGAAATGAGATAGGTCTATGGAATCTCAACAAGGGGAGTATAAAAATTCTTCTTATGTGATATTAAAGTGCACAAAAGAATAGAAAGTGCACTCTAGATTGTTTTGACATATTATCACACGGGCATGGAGGAAGATCTTTCAGCCACTCTCCTTGAGTAGGAAAAGCCACTAGAAAGTGCACGGTGGCCAAACGAAATCTCATCAAATAAAACCTATACTGGGGTTTTAAAATATAAGATAAATAAAATTGCATCACTGGAGTAAAGGGGGCATGACTAGGACTGATGTACAGGCTGGATTGTCGGGAGATTGAACTCTGATGTCTGGTCAATGCCATTTCCATATCACCACCCTTAAATTGGGCTTTGGCCGCAGGTGGAAGGTGACCTGGATTATTTAAAAAGTCGATAAGGCCCGGGTCACCGAAAACATGTTTGACATAACATAACCATGGGATCTTCTCCAAGTTACATAGGGACAAACAATCAGATAACATTTGCTGAGAAAAACCAAATTTGGGTGTGCACCAAATTTTAGCACAATAAAGGAGGGGAGCGAGGCCAATTCAATCTTCCAGGTAATTCAAACCCGCCTCAGAGTGGCAGAAAGTAGCCTTCTAAGAAAGGCATTCTCAACCGTTTGGAGCCTTAAACAATTGCTGTACTCAGCAGCAGCCGGTGCAGGTAAGCGCTGTGGGGCAGTGGAGCGAGGCGTGTAGGGGGGATGTCGACAGATGA
The DNA here is from genome assembly GCA_963921515.1 of Calotriton arnoldi. NCBI lineage: Eukaryota > Metazoa > Chordata > Amphibia > Caudata > Salamandridae > Calotriton > Calotriton arnoldi. Next base: position 101,521 of record CAWUFW010010582.1, on the reverse strand, counting down.
CGGAATAGGATTTATTTATTTATTTATTTTTCCCTATTCCGTCATCTGTCGACAACCCCTTGCCCCACCCCACCACGCCCACCGTGCTTACCCGCACCGGCCGCTGCTGGCTGTACCCCCATACCCCATCCCCATAGCTGGCAATTGAAACACATTTTGCCATATACAACACCAGCAATTCTCTAACTGGTTTCTGTCCTAACTTTGCTGCGAAGCAGAAAAGTGTCTCCACTGCCCAATTAACTTGCTGAACCCTTAGGGTTATAAGGGAATCCCACCTCAATATATTATTGAAGAGGATCCCCAAATAGAAGAAACTTTGTACCTTATCTATAAGGTTTCCTTGTTAGAAAAAGGTTTTGGTTTTAGATGTTTTGGAACCATACTCCATTATAAAGTGCCTTGAGTCATTTAGCAAGTCTTTAAATTGGCCCTGCATCATGGCTTCATTGGCTTTTTGTATGCGGTCATCCTCCCTTGTTGGACCTGGCCCTTTTTGCAGGGTTATCCCCAAATTCTTTGCCTTCCGCTGCCTAATTTTCTAATCCTTTTTTTGTTGGCATTAGTACTCTGGGCACTTTAGATCTGCTAATCAGTACTAAAGTGGATGTGCTCTCTCCTCTAAACATGGTATGATATTTTACACCTGTTTGGCATATTTGATTTACTTGTAAATCCCTTGTAAAGTGGTATCTCATATACCCAGGGCCTGTAAATTAAATGGCAGTAGTGGGCCTGCAGCACTTCTTGTGCCACCCACAGACGTAGCCTTTTAAACCTGTCTCAGGCCTGCCACTTCAGGGCCTGCTTGCGCAGGCTACTGCCACTTTAGCTTGGCATTTAAAACTGCTTGCCAAGCCTTAGACTCCCCTTTTATTACACATAGTTCACCTCTAAGGTAGGCCCTAGGTAGCCCTTTGGCCAGCGTATTGTGCAAGTAAAAGGTGGGACATATGCCTTTATTGTGTGGCATGTCCCGGTAGTGTCAAACAGCCTATTTTGCTTATCATGCTGTGAGGCGTACTCCTCTCATAGGCTAGCATTTGGAATTCCCTTGTATACTATTCAGTGGTAATTCCTGATCTGAAAGGATCAGCATTGCCATGTTTGATATGATTAGAATGGTGGTGAGAAATCCTACTTACTGGTGTAGTTGGAGTTTACATTACTATTTTAGAAATTCCACTTTTAGAAAGTGGGAATTTCTCTGTTCTTATGACTCTTTGTGCTTTGCAGCCTGATTCCAATCTACGTCTGGCCCTGAGTGACAGCTACACTTTGTGCATGCTTTCCAGACAGCCATCACACAGGAGGGTTTGGGTGTGACAGGCTTACATCTGCATTCATCTGCATACTGATGATCTTCCGGGGGGAGGGGAGAGAGAAAGAAATGGTGATGTGTAGTAGCCCACCTGAGCATTCAAAAATTTACAGCTGGGTGAGGGGCAGATCCAGGATGAAGCATGACATTCCTTTGGGTGAGGGTCTTGCGCCCCATAAGCTTAACTATCAGAGGCTTATCTCAACTTACCACTAAATTGTAGCAAGTTTGAACACCCTAGTTCTTACTTTATCATGTCTGTGGTATATAGATTGTTTCCTAGTATGGGATTGCCCATGGGCAATGGGATTTATACCCCATTAAATACTGGAGATTCCAATGAGAAATGTGGGCCTGCTGAAGGAATGGGGATGCATCCAGTATTACAGTAGAAGCCTTCCAACTACTCCTATAATGACTATCTGTACAAGTAAACAGTCCAGTAGGTCTATTTGGACAGGAAGTAAATATTTATTTTGCAAATTCCTGTCCTTTGGGGTAGAATGCAAAGTGCACACACCAATAAGAATATTTACCATACCAATATGTCTGTGTGCCCTGCTGCTGCCCCTGATTGTGCTCGTTTTTCCTTTCTGTGCCCCCTTGCTGCCCCTGATTGTGCTCGTTTTTTCCTTTCTGTGCCCCCCTTGCTGCCCCTGATTGTGCTCGTTTTTCCTTTCTGTGCCCCCTTGCTGCCCCTGATTGTGCTCGTTTTTCCTTTCTGTGCCCCCTTGCTGCCCCTGATTGTGCTCGTTTTTCCTTTCTGTGCCCCCCTTGCTGCCCCTGATTGTGCTCGTTTTTCCTTTCTGTGCCCCCTTGCTGCCCCTGATTGTGCTCGTTTTTCCTTTCTGTGCCCCCTTGCTGCCCCTGATTGTGCTAGTTTTTCCTTTCTGTGCCCCCTTGCTGCCCCTGATTGTGCTCGTTTTTTTTCCTTTCTGTGCCCCCTTGATGCCCTGATTGTGCTCGTTTTCCCTTCTGTGCCTGTTTCCCGCCGCTGCGCGCTGCGGCCCCGCCCCCTCACTGCCCATTCGCTGCCCTATTCCCTGCTCCTCCCTCCCACCTCCCCATTTATGGCGGCCGCTGCGTGGTGAAGAGAGCGACCCCTGACCTTGACTGGTAGGTCGCTCCCCCACCACACAGCTCCGTCTGTGTGCCCTGCTGCTGCCCCTGATTGTGCTCGTTTTTCCTTTCTGTGCCCCCTTGCTGCCCCTGATTGTGCTCGTTTTTCCTTTCTGTGCCCCCTTGCTGCCCCTGATTGTGCTCGTTTTTTTCCTTTCTGTGCCCCCCTTGCTGCCCCTGATTGTGCTCGTTTTTTCCTTTCTGTGCCCCCTTGCTGCCCCTGATTGTGCTCGTTTTTCCTTTCTGTGCCCCCTTGCTGCCCCTGATTGTGCTCGTTTTTTCCTTCTGTGCCCCCCTTGCTGCCCCTGATTGTGCTCGTTTTTCCTTTCTGTGCCCCCTTGCTGCCCCTGATTGTGCTCGTTTTTCCTTCTGTGCCCCCTTGCTGCCCCTGATTGTGCTCGCTTTTCCTTTCTGTGCCCCCTTGCTGCCCCTGATTGTGCTCGTTTTTCCTTTCTGTGCCCCCCTTGCTGCCCCTGATTGTGCTCGTTTTTCCTTTCTGTGCCCCCTTGCTGCCCCTGATTGTGTTCGTTTTTCCTTTCTGTGCCCCCCTTGCTGCCCCTGATTGTGCTCGTTTTTCCTTTCTGTGCCCCCTTGCTGCCCCTGATTGTGCTCGTTTTTCCTTTCTGTGCCCCCTTGCTGCCCCTGATTGTGCTCGCTTTTTCCTTTCTGTGCCCCCTTGCTGCCCCTGATTGTGCTCGTTTTTTTCCTTTCTGTGCCCCCTTGATGCCCTGATTGTGCTTGTTTTCCCTTCTGTGCCTGTTTCCCGCCGCTGCGCCTGCGGCCCCGCCCCCTCACTGCCCATTTGCTGCCCCATTCCCTGCTCCTCCCTCCCACCTCCCCATTTATGGCAGCCGCTGCGCAGCCTCGCCGCTGGCGCGCCGAAGGCGCGCCTAAGGCAAGCCCGTCTGCGCCCGTCCGCCCCGTGACCGCGCCCAGCGCCAGACCCCCTGGTCCGGGCATCCCCCGCGCCCGCCACATCAACAGACGCCGATACGACGCCAGCACCCTCCACGCACTCAACCCCGGAAAAGATCACGCCTGCTACCAGGCCACCCCGAAGCGCACCCAAGGGCCCTTCACCTGCCGGAACTGCAGCTTCGCCAGCACCCGCCCCGCCAAACCACCGCCCAGGAAAGAACCCAACTACCTCAGATGCATCCTCCTCAACACCCGCTCCGCCCGCAAACACGCCATCGAACTCTGGGACCTTCTCGACTCAACCTCCCCAGACGTCGCATTCCTGACGGAGACCTGGCTGAATCCCGCTTCAGCCCCCGACATCGCCATTGCCATCCCGGACGGATACAAGATCACCCGCAGGGACTGCACCAACGGAGTCGGAGGAGGCATCGCCATCGTCCACAGGAACACCCTCAGAGTCTCAACCAACACCGACGACACCCTCAGCACCGCCGAACACATGCACTTCCAGATCCACACCGATCCCAACACCACCCTCAGAGGAACCCTCATCTACAGACCCCCGGACCCCGACCACAGTTCAGCGATTCCATCGCTGAATCCGTCAGCACACACGCCATCGCCTCCACGGACTACATCCTCCTCGGGGACCTGAACTTCCACCTCGAGAACAACAAGGACACCAACTCCACCACCCTGATCGACAACCTCGCCACCCTCGGACTCAGACAGCTCGTGACTACACCCACCCACGCCGCCGGCCACACGCTCGACTCCATCTTTTCCGCAAGCCCACACGTCTCCTTCAACCACACCTCCGAACCCCACTGGACTGACCACCACTGCATCCACTTCACCTACAGGAAGCCCACCACGCACCACCGCACCGAACAAATGCCTCGCCGCTGCTGGAGCAGAGTCACGGAAGACCAGCTAACCACAACCCTCGCCCTGAGCCCACCTGCCGAACCCTCCGACCCCGACACCGCCGCCCGCAACCTCAGACAGTGGATCGACGACTGCGCCAACACCCTCGCCCCGCTCAAGAATCTGCCCAACAGCCACACCAGCAAGAAAGCCACCTGGTTCACCGAAGACCTCCAGGCCTCCAAACGAACATGCCGAAAACTGGAGAAGATCTGGCTCCACGAACGGACAGCGGACAGCTACGCCGCCCACAAGAGCGCCACCCGCAGTCACCATCACCTCATCAGATCTGCCAAAAGGGCCTCACTCAAAGACCGCCTAGACAACAACGCACACAACAGCAAAGAGCTCTTCAACATCGTGAAGGAACTCTCCAACCCCAGCTCCAACACCAACGACATCCAGCCGTCGCGAGACCTGTGCGACTCACTGGCCACCTTCTTCCACCGCAAAATCGCCGACATCCACGACAGCTTCAACACCACGACCGCCCCGGCAACCACCGAGACCACTGCCCCCACAACCACCAACCGCCTGCTCTCCTGGACCAACATCAACGACGAGGACACCAGCGAGATCATGAACACCATCCACTCCGGTTCACCGCTAGACCCGTGCCCTCACCACATCTTCAACAAAGCCAGTACAGCCATCGCGCCCCATCTCCGGAAAATAATCAACATCTCCTTCGAGACAGCAACCTTCCCGGAAAGCTGGAAGCACGCCGAGATCACCGCCTTACTCAAGAAACCCAAGGCAGACCCCAAGGACCTCAAGAACTTCCGACCCATCTCTCTGCTCCCGTTCCCCACGAAGGTCACCGAGAAAATCATCAACAAACAACTGACCCGCTACCTCGAGGAGAACAACATCCTGGACCCTTCCCAGTCCGGCTTCCGCAGCAACCACAGCACCGAAACCGCCCTCATTGCCGCCACCGATGACATCAGGACCCTGCTAGACAACGGAGAAACAGCAGCCCTCATCCTCCTGGACCTATCAGCCGCCTTCGACACGGTCTGCCACCACACACTACGAACACGCCTTCACGACGCCGGGATCCAAGAGAAGGCCCTGGACTGGACCACATCCTTCCTTTCCGGCAGAACACAAAGCGTCCGCCTCGCCCCTTCCGATCCAAGGCCACCAAGATCATCTGCGGCGTACCCCAAGCCTCCTCCCTCAGCCCAACGCTGTTCAACATCTACATGGCACCCCTCGCCCACGTCGCCTGACAGCACAACCTCAACATCATCTCCTACGCCGACGACACCCAGCTGATCCTCTCCCTCACCAAAGACCCTCACACCGCCAAAGCCCACCTCCACGAAGGAATGAAGGCCGTCGCCGAATGGATGAGGACCAGCCGCCTGAAGCTGAACTCGGACAAGACGGAGGTCCTCATCCTTGGTTCCAACCCTTCAGCCTGGGACGACTCCTGGTGGCCATCACTGGGAACAGCCCCGCCACCCACCGACCACGTACGCAACCTAGGGGTCATCCTCGACCCCACCCTCTCCATGACTAAGCAGGTCAACGCCGTTTCCTCATCCTGCTTCAACATCCTCCGAATGCTCCGCAGGATCTTCAAGTGGATCCCCACCGAAACAAGAAAAACAGTCACCCAGGCCCTCGTCACCAGCAGGCTGGACTACGGAAACGCCCTCTACGCAGGAACGACGGCTAAGCTCCTGAGACGGCTGCAACGCATCCAGAACGCCTCTGCACGTCTTATCCTCGACATCCCCCGACGCAGCCACATCACACCCCACCTGAGAGACCTGCACTGGCTCCCTGTCAACAAGAGGATAACCTTCAAGCTCCTCACCCACGCACACAAAGCACTCCACAAGTCCGGACCAGCCTACCTCAACAGACGACTCAGCTTCTACACCCCCACCCGCCAGCTCCGCTCGACCAGCCTCGCCCTCGCCACAGTCCCCCGCATCCGGAAAACGACCGCCGGCGGCAGATCCTTCTCCCACCTCGCCGCCAAGACCTGGAACACCCTCCCCACCAACCTCCGACAGACCCAAGACCTACTGGCCTTCAGAAGACTCCTCAAGACCTGGCTCTTCGATCAGTAGCAGCACCACCCCCCTCTTCCCCCAGCGCCTTGAGACCCTCGCGGTTATGTAGTGCGCTTTATAAATGACATGATTGATTGATTGATTGATTGATTGATTATAGAAATAAAACGAAGTAACCATAAAATCAATTACTGCAATACATTGCTAGTAAATTATTAGTATTACAGAGAGCCATTGTCCATAAAAATATCTTAAATTAGACTTAGACAAGTCATTTACAAATTGAAGCTATATTTGACTTGTTAGAAACAACTAAATATATAATATATTGACATAATATAGGTTAAAGTAAAAGGCTTTTTCATTTTTAGTGAAGGTGTCCAAACATATTTGATCCCACAGAATTGAAATTTGTGGTTAGTGGTATCCTTAAAGAAATATGCTGCTGGAGGAGGTCACTGGAACACAGCGGTTTGCAGCGCTCAGCTAATGGCCCGCAGCTGGTCGCCTTTAGCTGGTTGACCAAGGGAACCATCTTGACGACCAACGGGGGCCTGCTTGCCCCATCCACCCCATTTACACCCATACGCCACATTTACCCGCTTGCCTGCCAGCCTTCCCTGTTTACCGCGGTATACTGCTGTGCTGCTGTGCAGCTCCCTGGAGTTCCAGAGGCTGTTCTTGCGGCTGCTGCTGTGAGGGTGGTCCCCCTCCTACCGGGCGAAGAGCCCTGAGTGAAGAGGAGAAAAATCCTGTGGAGTGCGCTACAGCCCGGGTCCTGGGCTGGGTCAGAGGGTGGCACTAAGACAGGTGAGCAGGCAGCAAACTGAGAGGGAAACAAGCATCCTAGGGTGGTGGCCAGTAGGGCTACTGCTGCTAGAGAGGTGAGTGGCAGAAGCTGCCACTCCAGGCTGTGTTTCGGCTTGCTGCCCCGTTACTGCGTGGTGCTGACTGCTGCAACTCCTCCTCAGCCTCCTGCAACACCCCTGCTACTTTCTTGTAACAGCCCCTTCAGAGGTCTGAGGCCTGGAGAAAACTGCTGTAATGGAAGGAGTACGCAAGCAGTGATTGCTGATCATGAAGCACTAAGCATTAAGCACCAAGAGAGCAACATACCACAATATTACCACCAGCATCTGGGAGCGGCAACATGGGAGTAATTTACAGCTTATTCATTTTGGGGCCCAGGAGCCCATCAAAGGGAAACACAGACACCTGCTTAACTAAGTCTGGCTGCATAGTGCATGGGAACGAGTGAGGCAACTGTGATCCATCAAAAAAAGGAGGCACACATAGAATGGGCACGGTTTAAATTGACCAACAAGAGATCTGGGAGAGAGAGACAACAGGCCTCATCAGCAATGAGCAAAAGGAAAAGGAACTGTAAAGAGAAAAGTGAAACAAACAAAACAAAGGCTCAGATAGAGGAAGATCTTTTAGCCCCACCCCGTCATCCAAGCCAGGTGACAGCTCAAACTACTACAACATCAGGGTGCCAACCAAATATATACACCAAGTTCTCCTCCATAAAAGATGCTGGGCCAGTGCTCTTTTCAAGCAGTGATGGGGTAAATGGCCTCCCACCCCCACTACAACCAGTGATTGTGGATCAGCACAATGTGGTATGTGAAAGGCTCACAAATGCGAGGGAAAAGAGCACAATCACTGTAATTGAAGTGATGGGCAATGGAGTCCGAGCTGGATTAGAAATGCCCACAAGGCAAGAGAATAAGGAGGACTCTGAGTATACAAGTACTCCTGATGCCAAGGTGAAACCCAAAGAGGAGACATCCGGTAAGGTGGAGATGTCATTAAGTAAAAATAGCAGAATCCCAAACAAGGAAACACAGACCAACAAATTTGAGGGATCTCTTCTCAAAAGATGCCCATCTTCAGCTCACAGGGAGCTCACAATGACCCCACAAGTACCGATAAATGTTATTTCACCTAGCACAATGTCAAGTAGGCAACTACTGACAATGCCCCTGGCATCCCTGATACTTCCAGCGGAGGCTGACACAACTTCACATATCAATGGGCAAGTTATCACATAGACCTCAACCTCAGGAACAATGCTGGCAAACAATGCCTCCTCACACTTTGACACAAAGCAAACCCCATTTGGCTTCATCTCGATCCTCAAGCAAAGCCCTTTTCAGTATCTCCAACAATGATCTATCACCACACAGACCAGATACTCAGGTCACAGATTGCAACATCTTCTATCTTACACAGGAATGGGAAGAATTGGTAGCCTCATATACTCCTGATCTATCTTTGGAGAAAAGCAGTAACATGTCTAAAACCAACATCAACCAGGACAAACAAAACGGGACACATAATATATGCATATCATTACTGAACTCCATGCAACTGTCAGTCAATGCGATACAATACCAATCATACAAAATGGACATTCAACTTCTTAACTCACTGGCCGTATATGTTGCAAATATCGATGTCAAATTGGCCGATTTAAATAATCCGATTTGACGGGCCAAACCGAGATGCAGCTTACGCAAACAAGTTGTGGAGAAACTGTCAACGTTACCTTCTGCGATGGGAGATCTTCTGTTGGAAATAAAGAAACCAAATAAAACCTCAGTGGCAGCTTCCCATGCTGCCTTCCCCTCGAGGATGGAAGCATCCAAGCCAGCAGCTGACCAAGTGGTCGTGGAGGCCCAAGAGTGCAGACCCAACATGGAAAATGACCATACCCAATGTGGGTGCTCACTGATGGATGCAGGAAGTAATGACCAAGACCACAAGGGCAGTTGGCCTCATCCTTTGGGGGGCCTGCAACAACAAGGAGGTCATCACAGCCCGGCCAGCTGCTCCACTTGATTCAAAGCAATGACAAAAACAGAGAAGGAAGGGCAGGAAAAGGAAGGCAGACATAACAGCCTACTTTCAAACTGGCACCACAATCCCAACTTCTAGCAGACCAGCGTTGGCGGCAACTAGAGATACTGCAATAGACATACAAGGTGGACTCAACCAGCTCTCTAAGGGCAGTGCAACAACTGAAGACAGAGCAATGCTTAGGGGAGGAGAAACCTCTCAGGAACTAACTACCTTAGATAACAGAACCAGGTATTGCTCCCCAGAGGAGGTGGTCGTCCCTCAAGAAGAGCCAGAGCTAACTCCTGGAAACGGGTCAGAATAAATACCTAATTCACTTAAACAGATAGTCTCACTGAACCTCCCAGAATCTGCGAAAAATACACAACAAACAAATGCAATACAAGTCCAAAGGCAGTGCTGATACTCTAAAAAGAGGGAACATCTTACGGATGTTAACAGCCATTAGCAGACTGGAGGATTTAAAATCATCCAACCTGATCTCCATAGAACTTCTGAAACATAATAACCATCTAGGGAACGAGGCAACAAAATTGATCTGGACATTAACTGGAATAGCCAGGGGGGTCCTGGATAAAAAAGAACAAAAGTAGTATCTTGGGAATAAAGCTGATGCCTTATAAAAAAATGGGATATCCCAAGCCTTTGCTAGAAAGGTACAACGTTCACCCAGGACCCCGCTATGAGCGTGCCATGAGGTGCACATATTCTGTATTAAAGGGGGCGTGGAGTGCATCTCCAATGCAAAAGGAGAAAATAGTTTGCCGGAGGGCCATTCCGATTGTGACGGAAATCCAGCACCTCAAGACTGGGCTTGGTTACCAAGTGCAATAAATGCCCAGAGCAACAACCCCTGATGTAACTAGAATCCCTCATCAACTGCCAAAAACACCTTACGTTTATGCTCTTTGAATATAAGTAGTCTGGGAAACAAAACATCAGACCCTCAGCTGTTGCTCTATTTACAATACGTTGAACTTGTGCTCTTACAGGAGACCTGATTGGATCAACAATTCAAGTTACAAGGCTTTAAGTTACAACATCTCACAGCCACTAAAAGTGCCAAAAATAGCCACCTTCAAAGAGGACTTGCAATATATACCTATATAACAAGTATCAATGCGGTCAAAGAGCTGGATTCTAAATTAGCATTTACAAATGCAATGCAGGTTGTCAGAGTGACAATCAAAAGTGCTATTAAAGATCTGCCCTGCATCCACGAGATAAGGCCAAGGCTGTCAACTTGTTGGGAGGGGAGCTAACTAGGTTATTATCGGAGGAATATGTAGGAGAGTAGGATCTGCTTCACATGGGTACCCCCACTTTTTGCTGATGCTTCACTGTTTTTCGACATTAGTCTGGCTGGGGCCCTGCTAATCAGAACCCCAGCCTAGCTGCTTCCTCTCTAAAATGGTTTCCATGTGCCTTAGGCACATCACTGATTGGAATCTGGAGTGCCCTTATAAGTCCCTAGTATATGGTATACTATGTACCAAGGGCATAGGTACCTCAGAGGCCTACCAGGGGCTGCAGCATGTATTATGCCACCCCTGGAAGGCCATCCAAACTGACACCACAGGTCTGCTACTGCAGCCTGGGTAAGGTGGTGCATGCACCCCTTACTGTGATATAGGTTACCTATATCACTAAATACCTACACACATATAAACCTATAAGTCACTCCTAAGGCAGGCCTTATCAATCCTAAAGGCAGAGTGCATGGTTCCTATGTGAGAGGGTGCCCCTGCATGAGCAGGGCCCCTCTGCAGCGTTCGGAGACCCTTCTCTGATGCTGTTTGTAGTGCAGCCTGACCATATACTCTTAAGCGCATTATAACCTCGCGTTAAATGCTAACTTTGGAATGGCTGCACCTAAACATGTCGTGTTTGGTGTCAAACATCTTGGAATACTACCCCCCGCCAATTCTGGTGGCGGGGGTAGCATTCCACCCTTCTAGAGGGAAAGACATGTTAACTCTGGCTAGCCCGGTAACTTCTTTCTAAAGCCCTGGCATCACAAAATGGATGCTGCTGCCACAGACACGAGTCTGGCCTCCTGCTGCTGGACAAAACTCCGGCAGGGGAGGCCTGGACAATAGGTTTCCTGTCCCAGGGAGGTGTGACCACCTCCCCAGACAGGATAATGTGTATTGGGGCTGGGCGGGAGCACTTTCGGGTGCTTTGAAGTCCTGCACTGGGGGCACATTTGGTGTCCCTGTGCATACCCCAGTTCAAACCGGATCAGGGGCTTGCAGCCCCTGCTTTGGCATGAACTGGACAAAGGGAAAGGGGTGTAGCCACCCCTCTGCCCTGACCCACCCATAGGTGGGGCCACAGAGAAGTCCAACCCCTATACTTAGTATAAGTATAGGAACCCAGTCCTTAGGACTTTAGATTATCCCTGGACAAAACTCTGAAACTGAATCCTGGACCTTCGACGCTCTACTCACGATTAGAGGACAGAAGAATCTCCCTTGGCGTCAAGGAGTGACTCCCCTGCTTGGCAGGCACCAAAGAAGCATCTGTCTGGTTCGCATTTCTGAAGCTCCCGCCAGACGCCGAAGTCATCGCATCACCAGAGGTGGATTCTCAGACTTCCCCGAGGCTACCCTGAGTTCTCAGCAAAGCTGAGGCCCGTAGCTATCGTGGGTGACTTGAGACTGTGACCCCTGGACACCGAGCACATTTGCAAGTACATCCTCTTCTGGGTCTCCCACGAAGTCGTGCTTTGGGCTCCAAGTAGCTCTAGCCTCCAGCACCAACTGCACCGAAGATCACTGGCCTCCACTCCACGAGTGTCCTGTGAGCCAGATCCACGTGCGACGTCTTGAGGCTCCTTTGCGGTCGCTAGCCCATTGGCTAGTAGCCCTTAACGAAGGCCAATCTTTTTCTTTCTTGGCATCCTGGTTGCTCCAGGCCTGTCCTCACTTACCCTCGCTGGGTGAGTTCCCCAGACCTTGCTGGTCTGCACCATCGACGATCTTCTTCTGCATCGAGACTTGCCGTTGCCAAGGCTTGTTGGGTCCAATCCGGTCGCCAACACCTCAGCACTCGACAGACATTGTGTTCCAGCGCGAATCCTGCTCCTGGTTGCCGACAACGCCTCCTGGACCTCGTGGCTGAAGAGTCAAGACGACCGTCAACGCACCTGAAGCACTCGACATCGGTGGGCATCTGTCCATCGCCTTCCTGGTCACTGGCTAGTGACCCAGACTCTGTCCCCTCTGCTTTCAGGTTCTTCAGATCTCCGATCCACTCTTGGATCCACCCGGACACTTTCCACTTGGTCGCCAGCAGCACTTTGCAGCAGATCGCCATTCAAATCGACGACGAAACCCGACCCCGAAAGACACCTATGCACCCGGCTTCCCTGGGTGAGGTAACACGAGTACTCCGGTGCTCCCGTGGGTAGAGACTCTTCAAAGTACTAGATCTCAAAGGGTTTGCTCCAAGTCCTCCTTTAAGTGTCCCTTTTCTTTAATTTCCTGATCGCGACTTTCTCCATAGAAGTCAACGGCGTATCGCGGTTGTGTATTTACACTGCACGCGTCCCCCGTGGGTCCCCTGTGTCACTACCTTGGGTGGTTCCTTGTGGTCCAAGCACTTCTAGAGGCTCTAGGCCTAGTGTCTAGTTCAGTCGTGGTTCTTATACCACTTTATTGGTATATGGTTTGGTACGCCCCTAGGGCCCAAACGTGTATTTGTGCTATTACTGTGTTTAAATAACTTCTAACTTATGTACTTCGAACTCTAGCCTCATAAAGAGACTAGAGGGGTGTGTTTAGCAATAAATACATATATTTTGAATATATACCTGGTGTGGTTGTTGTAATTTGGCAGCACTTAAGTTAAGCATTGGCTGAAGACAGCCTGTATTTAGAGGCTAAATTGTCCGCTTTGTGGAATCCATTTTGTATTTCTGGCAGCCATTTTGGCTGCCATGTGCTACCATGTGCTCACCATGTGCTCTGTCCTACCTTCCTGTCAACTGCTCTTGAAATCTGCCTAGAGACAAGTTAACTTTAGTTCCTCTTGCTTTGCACATGCTCAGTTGAGCTTGCAGCTGTTTCAAGTTTATAAATGTCAGGATGTGTCTACTAAAAGTAGAAACTGTTAGCTCCACCCACTTGTCGACTGTGCATTCTCTGTATGACCTTATATGTACCTACAACCAGCATTTGTGTTTGTACCGCCTTCATTTGAGCCCCTGTGTGGGTATAAAAGGACCAGGATCCTTCCATTCAGTGTGCTACTTCATGCATTACTGAAGGGTGATGTGTGAATGTTAGCTCCACCTTATAAGGTTTAATAAACTCTGTCTTTTATATTTCAGTTTCTGTGCCAACTTCTTCCTAAGTGTCTGAGGACTCTGTGCAGAGAAGGGAGAACCCCTAAGCACTGGTAGGCCTTGTTGAGGCTCACTATTACAATTGGCGCTTCCAACGTGGGACTCATCAAAAGACTCGGATGCCCGAAGGACTGGTCGCGACGAAGGATTGGAATCTCGCTTTTGGACGCGATCGCTGCCTGAGGAGACCTGAGTCTTGGCACCCATGGCGTTTTCCTTTCTTTCTGATCTGACCATCCCGGCGGCGCCGGTCCTTGACTGAGATCTCTTCTGTTGATTTGCCGTGCAGTGACCATTTGGTCAATTTGAGAACTTGGCAGTTGGAACCTGGACACCATTTGATTGGTAAGAGCCGTTTTGCGGCACTTGCTGTTGGTTTGATGCCTTTGATTGGTAAGGTAGTTTTAGTAACACTTACTGTGGCTTTGTTTGTATGATTGGCCAATTTTGGAATTTGTTTTGTAATTATATATGCATTGCAATACATATAGGCGGGTAATGAGGAGAATTTTCTCTATTTGAAATTGTTTGAACAGCGCAACGTACAAACAGTACCTTAAGCGCTACTTTGATTATAATACTGCATATTCTGCACTATTTTTGGCATGCCTGTTTCCAGTACACTTCGCAGAAAGTGTTGCTGTTTTGGAGGTACCGATATGGATTTAGTAAGTACTTAGTTGACTCCCCTCAGAGGGGATACCTAAATAGGTTTACGTATAGTAAAAAGATATTTCTTCCTTGGTGACTAAGTACCCCATGGAACTAAATATGTACATAAAACGGATCCGGATCTGCGCACTTAGTAACATTCATAAGTGGTGATATGCAGAGCGCTTTTTGAGTGTTCTACCAGCCAAAACTGGCGAATTTGGTGTATTTTGGCTTCTTGACCATGGAACAGTTTTTTGGGCTACTTTTGAGAGCTCTTCTTGTAAATATGACTTACAATTAGTATTTACAAATAGGTTGGTCTTGCGTACAGTTTGTAAGCTGTCTTAAAGTTCTAAGTGTTGATTTGTGGGTTCAATGTGTGTTTAAATGTCTATGTGGGGTTTTTTGGTTTGACATTGGTAATACTTTTGTGAGTACTCTGTGTACGAATGGCTAGCTTTAAGCGCGCTGTGTTGTGTCCTTCTGTAACTGTCTGGAATGAGCTCAATGAGTTTGTTTATGTTTTTTTTGCTGTCATCATTCTGTTATGCAAAATGTCATTTAGTTACTTACATATTAAATAAAAATCCAGAAATAAATTATGTAACATATGCTAAACAGCTGCATGTTACTATTTAAATTGACAGAGTAAGACACTATACATGTGTGCAAATTGCCACAATGCTAAACATAAAATTATAATTCGTATTCAATAGGATTAAAATAGGCCTCATACAGAGGTAGAAAAACGAAATTGTGTGTTTTGTAATCAATAGACTTAAATACACAATGTTACAGCCTTTTCCTTAAATACATTGTATTAGACATTAATAGGCATGCACATCATTTGAGTGAATTTGGTCGTTGCTGAACTAAATACACATTATAGAAAGATAGATTTGACTGCATTGAAATGCCTAAGTTTTTAAATAGACTGTGACATGCTTTTCTCTCAGCACCCGAGAAAAAAGCTTTCCGACAGCTGTGTTTAAACTGACTAACTGAAAAGAAACTGTTTGACACAGCAAATGGGGATTTAACTCTGTCAGGGTATTTCAAATAATAAAGGGGTTTTTTCCTGAGAAAGGCGTGAAAATTCGACGCCTGCTGACAAAACAACAGCTGCATAAATAGCATATGGCTATTCCTGCTCACGGCCACAGACAGGAATGCTGCGTCAGCGACATTTTAAGTCAGTGTAAAACTGGTATACAGGCCTGCCCTATTTTAAAAGTTTCAAAACACCAGTTTCATTATTTTGGATAACAGAGAACAAAATTGAAAGTAGGGATTTCCTTTCTTAATGCCTTTTTTACATAAGTACCTCTGTGGTTCTGATGTTAAATGATAACTGTCCTTTTAAAAAGTGGCGCAGACTTTTCCTGTTTCAAGTAAGGCTTCTGTGCTTAGGGTTATGAATGAATGCGTTTAAATATGATAGGCTACGAATGAAGCTTGCTTTTCAAATGTGGAATCATCAAAATGGTTGGTTTTGATTAAAAAAAAAAATAAAGTTAATTATATGAAAAAAAAATATTATTAAAAATAAATGCTTTAAATTCGTTTTTTCATCTTTATAAAGCCTAATCATCATACTGTGAATTCCTAGCATCAAAATTGGATTTAAGCAGTGCTGTACCGAAAAAAAGGGAACTTAAATGTGAAATGTCACTTTACCCAGCCGTACAAAACTCATTTTTATAAGGGTATATCTTATACATTTCTGATTTCCCATTCCTGGGCTATCTAGAGAACACTCTGGGGGTTCCTATTATGCAAAAATATTGTAGGATATTCATTTTTAAGTGCCCCTACCACCAAAGTCGAAATTGAGCTAAAATTCACAATTTTACAAGCAGTTCTACCACTCAAGGCAGTTTTTAACCTGCTCTTAGGCTTCAATAAAAGTATACATATGCAAATATAGAACAAACAGCCACCACACACCGTACACAAATGAAAATAAGTATACAGAAACCAGCAGACTTATTATCCTACCTTTAAATTATTTGGAAACACATCGGACAGGACTGCTTTTCGCTGTGATTCTCCAGAGTTGCTTTGCATTACAAAACCGCATGGCAAGCCTTGCACAAACAAAATGAGCAGCTGCTGAACGGGTCAAAGGTCGGAGTTCTGCATTTAGCAACTTAGCAGGGTGAAGGGTAATGTTTGCTGGGACACTTCGACCTTCGAAAAGTTTTTGAAAGACGAGATGATAGCGCAAAGAGAGAAAGAGAAGCTTTGCTTCCTATTTTTGGCAAACACACGTTTTGCGCACTCATATGAAACGAAGGAAAACAGCCCTCAGTTGAGCATTGATCTGCCAGTTATATAAAATAATGGTTTTAGTTTAAAGAATACTGTGTAGGGGCTACGATAAGGAGGAAATGGATTTTAGTTTGCATTCATGCGCCCTCATGTTAATCTAGTACAATTGCTCAAGGAATTGATACATTTGTTGCTGACGCTTTCTACAGTACTCGATGTGCTTGAATCAGAGAATAGCCACTTTCTAAGATATCTCCTACAAGTTTGTTTGTGCCCAGTTGCTACAAATAGGGGTTGAAAGTGTTGACAGAAGTAAAACCTGTTTCAGGTTTTCCTACTGTCAAAATGGGGGAAGGAGGCTAGCTCCTCTACAAATTAAGGGTAGGCAAAATTATGTTTTCTCTCTTATGTTTTCTCTCTTCTTTTTCTCACTTTTTTTTGAGTCTGTCTAAAGCTATCTAGGAAATGGCCATGTGACAGTTAAGGCACTTTGCATTGTTCATAAGGCGGCACACAAAATGGGGCCTAAACCATTACAGAGAATGTTTACTTGGTACTCCCCAGCTAGAAGTCTTCGTTCCTCGGCAGCCCACCTAGTATGTACCCCACGAGTCAAGAAAACCCGACTAGGAGGTAGATCATTTGGCTATGCAGCCGCAAGGCTATGGAATAAACTACCAAGTGAACTCAGACAGACTGATGACTTACTGCAGTTTAGAAAAAAGTTAAAAACCAGGCTCTTTCCAAAAGAATAGCCTTGAGAGATTGGCGCATGATGATTCCTAGTTTTATAGCTGCACAGTGATTTAGGTAATCCCAGCGCCAGGATGCCCGTTGGGTGACAGCTGCGCTATATAAATGCTACTTACAATTACAATTACAATTGGCTATTCTGTAATACTGTTTTAAAATTGTTAGAATTAATAAAAAGATGAAACACATAAGCTATGTTACTGCCCATCCTGTATGAAAGAATGAGTAGAACAGATTGATATTCCCTTATTTGATCTTTAAGGAAAATTGTATAGTGGGGGTTTCTGTTCAAAAATCTCAGGTGGCAACACTATTATTGTTTATGTTATTCTCATGTTCTATACAGTTTTGCAAGGGCATTGCTAGTTTTTTATTAGCTAGTCTCTGTCAATAAGCTGACAGCCCTTATTAGAGCTGGAGATAGGGTTTTTTTCCTTTTAAAAATGATGTTACATAGTCCAGATCGTGAAAAGTACAATGCAGGAAAGACGCTCATGTGATCCTTAGCAAACATTTTGAAGGAAAATATTGTTTTATAGGAGTTTGTTTGTCAGAACATGTTCTGCTGAAGAAAATGTACCCACTATGTTGAAGTTTAGTTCTTTTTGCAATAAGAATCCCTGTTAAATTAGCAGTTTTAGATTTTCCTGCTGCGCCTATAACATGAGAGCATGGTCCTAAGCATAACATGTAAGAGAAATTATTTTACAAGTGTCTGCAGTCCTGTATAAGTAATGTAAAATCTATGAGTAAAAGTGTAGAACATTTCCTTTTTCTTGAGGGTTCTTCAGATTAGTAATATAGGAATACACCAATGTAAGTATTTGGAGTATGTCTGTATTGTTTTTCTCTTTTCCTCAGAATTTAGTAAATGAACACAGACTTCCTTGGCTGTTTGGGATTGGGTGATGTATTACTCTTGTCAGTTCACCAAAACGTTCCTTTTATACTTGCCAATAGGTCCAGGGTTTTCTACTCTTAGATAGATGAAGTGGTTCTTGGGTGCCTTGCTAATGTATGGGGTGCCCCAGGACTAAGGAAGTATTCTGAGACTATCCTCTCTGTTGTTAGTTTATTTCTGTGCCTTGTCTAAAGACCTCTTGTTCTGTCCACCAATAGATATTTGCTGCCTTACAACCATTGCCAGAGGGGCCCGGACATCAGATCCAGCCTGGGGAGTCAGCGCCACTGCAGCTTGAAGCCAAAGTGAAGGTAACCAGCACAGGCGTTGCTGGCAACTAGGACCTCAGTGAAGGCGGAAGCCCTGGGATGTGAATTGTGTACCCCTGCCACTGTCTTGGGCGAAAGACGGGGTCACAAATCAGAAAGGAGAAATCATGGATCAAGTTTTTGATGCCCAGCTGAGAGAGTCACAGACCGACCAGAACGGCAAGGAGGCTTTGCTTGAGGTGACCCCTTTTGAAACAAGGGTTGCTTCAGAGATCCTAGCATCAGGCCTCTTAATCCTGGTCCCAAAGTGAATGCAAGTTTGCACCTTTGTTTGTTGATCAAGAGATACCTGGGCACACTGGATGCAATTTGTGGCCCTAACAAAAGAGCAGTGCGCCAGCAGAGCAATATAGGAGTTAGGGAAGGACTTGAGTTTAGGGTACAGGTGCTGTGCCTCTGGTGCCTGTTAGATTAAAGTGAAGAGAACTTGTGCACTGCTTGAGACACTGGACAGGATCGTTGAAAGACTTTTTCTTCTCAAACTGGGCCGTGATTCTTGAGTTGCGAGTTGTGCAGCTCCACCGTGGGAACAACAAGAGCCTGCCTGTGAGGCTCAAACGGACACAGGGAGAAGACTCCCCTCTGGCTGGTTCCACAGCAGCTAAAATTTCCCAAGGACTCTTTTTTTTGTTAGTAATGTACCCCTTTGGTCGTCCCATTTTTGAGGAGGAGCAGCCCTTTGCGGCTCCTTGTCCTAATTCCTATGGCCCTGTGTGGTCCTCCTGGTCCTTTGGAGCCAGGATGGTTTTTGTAATAATCTGTCTGACTTCTTTAATATTTGCATTACTTATAATGCTTATTCTACACGAAAAATGTTTTCCTGAGCAGTTGACAAATATTACTTTGCCCTCCTCCTAAAAATATATTAAATTGATATTTTAGCCCTCACAAAAGAAATACTGGAAAAGTCTATTGAAAATGTTTTTATTAAGTATGTGCTGTTGGCTATTAATTGAAATAGATAGTCACTGAAATACATCAGAGCCCTGAAACTTAGAATTAGACTAGATGATTTTGGACTCTTGTTTCTGCTTGGAGCTGGAAGCTACTGACTATCCTGTGTGTAATGATTAATACTTTTTACATGCTGTGTATGTATCCAATGTGGTCCAATGCTTTGCTCCATTTGCATCTCTGCTTGTATACCTGGGAAGAGGGAAAGTTGCAGAAACAAAGGCCCAACAAATGTTGAATAAAGAGGTGGCCGAAATAATGTTAATAGATGTACGGGATGAATATCTAGATTACCCTAGATAAACGAATGTCTTCAGCCAATGCTGAAAGGGCCGTCTGTTGTAATTTGGCAGCACTTAAGTTAAGCATTGGCTGAAGACAGCCTGTATTTAGAGGCTAAATTGTCCGCTTTGTGGAATCCATTTTGTATTTCTGGCAGCCATTTTGGCTGCCATGTGCTACCATGTGCTCACCATGTGCTCTGTCCTACCTTCCTGTCAACTGCTCTTGAAATCTGCCTAGAGACAAGTTAACTTTAGTTCCTCTTGCTTTGCACATGCTCAGTTGAGCTTGCAGCTGTTTCAAGTTTATAAATGTCAGGATGTGTCTACTAAAAGTAGAAACTGTTAGCTCCACCCACTTGTCGACTGTGCATTCTCTGTATGACCTTATATGTACCTACAACCAGCATTTGTGTTTGTACCGCCTTCATTTGAGCCCCTGTGTGGGTATAAAAGGACCAGGATCCTTCCATTCAGTGTGCTACTTCATGCATTACTGAAGGGTGATGTGTGAATGTTAGCTCCACCTTATAAGGTTTAATAAACTCTGTCTTTTATATTTCAGTTTCTGTGCCAACTTCTTCCTAAGTGTCTGAGGACTCTGTGCAGAGAAGGGAGAACCCCTAAGCACTGGTAGGCCTTGTTGAGGCTCACTATTACATGATGCTCTTTCATTTGATCACTCAAGAGATTATAGACTGGTAAAACAAGCTGCTTTACATTCCTTCAAGACTTAGCCTGAAGGCTGCTCTCCATAGCTACCACTAGGATAGCTTTCAATAAGGTTGTATTTAACCTATCTCCAATAAGGGGTTGTTTGGACTGGTGCAAGGTGCCCACTATAATTAGTGGACAGCATATGCCAGGCCAACTTCTCACATTGGTGTGCAGCGTGTGGGATTCCAGCTTGCTATTGTTTTACCAGATAATCTCAATTGAATTGATCAACTGAAAACCACTAAAGGTACCTAAGGTACATATAATTTAAGCTTAGAATACAGTAAGTTCTACTGAACTTAGAGTGGTGTGTTAAGGGATAGCACACCCTTTCTACAACTCAAGAGAGTTTAGTAGGCCACACTAGAGTAGGTAGTGCATACACCACACCACACTAGTAATGTCTTTAAGGGTCGGATCTAAAGAATCCTTGCAGGAAGCCACTGAGCTTCCACCCTCCAAGTATGATACACTCCCATTCTTGGAATTGAGAGCATTATGTAACTTGAGGAATTTAAGGACAGGCCAAAGTCCCACCACCCAACACCTTAAAGAGTTGTTGGTGGCTTATGACCTTAGTAAGCCCTTGGGGACTGAAGGGGTAGGAGCGAGGGTGGGGCAGGAGAGGAGGATGGGGCCAGGGGTAGAAATACCCCCAGCCCCCCCTCTGAAACTGGCCAGGAGGGTGACAATGACCCTGACCTGGATAACCCAATCCCTCCTGTGGAAGATGAAGAGGATGATCAGGATGATGCCCTCTTTGTCCCCCCAGGAAGGATTATGAGTGTGCCCAGGAAGTCTAGATCTCCTTCTCAGGAGTCTAACCACTCTGGCACCTCAATAGGGAGCTCTGTCTCATCTCATAGGAGGGAATCCTCTCATGAGAGAAGAAAGAGGCTGATTCAATATGAGGAAGCTCAGCTTGAACTCAGAAGGAAGCAAGTAGCCTTAGACAGGGAGTCCCTAGATCTCTTTAGAGAGAAAAGAAAGTTGGGACTAGAGTCCCATGGTGGCAGCCATGTCCCTAGAGATAGGGAAAGGTCCTATGACCATAGGAACCTGAGCAAGATTGTCCCTCCCTATCAGAATGGGGATGACATCCACAAGTGGATAACTGCTCTAGAGAGGGCCTGTAAAGTACAGAAGGTCCCTCAGGAGCAGTGGGCAGCAATCTTGTGGCTCTCCTTTGCTGACAAAGGTAGAGATAAGCTCCTCACTGTTAGAGAGGAGGATGCAGATAATTACAAGGTCTTGAAGAGTGCTCTTATTGATGGGTTTGGCCTAACCACTGAACAGTACAGGTTGAAATTCAGAGATACCCAAAAAGCACAGACTCAAGACTGGGTAGACTATGTGGATTGTTCTGCCAAGGCTCTGGAAGGCTGGTTGATGGGCAGTAAGGTGTGTGACTTCTCAGGATTGTACAATCTGATAATGAGGGAGCAGATTCTTAATAACTGTCAAAATCAGCTGTTGCATCAATACCTGGTAGACTCTGATCTGACCTCTCCCCAAGAATTGGGAAAGAAGGCAGACAAATGGGTCAGAACCAGGGTGAAGCAGAAGGTACAGAACCAAGGTGGGGAAACCAAGAAGCAAGATGCTAAGAACTCTGAAAAGGGTGGGGAGAAGGGTAAAGATCAAAAGTCTTCATCAGGCCCCCAAAAATCTTCTTCAGGTGGGGATTCACAGTCTACCAAAGGGAAAGGCCAAAGAAAACCATGGTGCAAGGTCTGTAAGCAAAAGACCCACTGGACCAGTGATTGCACCAAGTCCAAAGACTCAAGTCCAGCACCCACCAATGCCCCTAAGGCACCTGTTCCCCCTAGTACAGTTACAGTTGGTGGGAGTGCTCCAGCCAAGGGTTTAGTAGGGTTCACCCTGGGTACTGAGTTGGGCTCTGACCTAGTCAGAGAACTGACTCAGGCTGTGTTAGTCTGTGATGGAGGCATGGATGTGACCTCCTCTGTGAGTCCCAGTAATCTGGGCAAGTACAGACAACAGCCTTTAATCAATGGACGAGAGGCTTTGGCATTTAGGGACACAGGGGCAAGTGTCACAATGGTGACACAAGACCTTGTGCATCCTGGACAAGTTATACTTGGTGAAATGTACCAAGTGACCAATGCTAGCAATGTCAGAACAGACCATACTCTGGCAGTTGTTAACTTCTCCTGGGGAGGGGTAACTGGCCTTAAGAAGGTTGTGGTAAGTGCAAACCTACCAGTCGAATGCTTGCTTGGCAATGACTTAGAGACTTCTGCTTGGGCAGAAGTGGAGCTCAGGATCCATGCAGAAATGCTGGGGATCCCTGCAGATGTGTTTGCTGTGACCAGGTCACAAGCCAAAATGTCTAGCACTGAACAGGCCTTGGATTCTGGAATAATGGACCAAGTGCCTTCCAAGAGGAGGAGTAGTAGGGTTAAGGCAGTGCCTTCCCCTTGGCTCAGGAGGAAGATCAGTCCCTTGAGGGGGATGATCTCAGTCCTGAAGAAGGAACTGTCCCAGAGGAACTTGAACCTGACCAGGTTGAGTTCTTGGGGACAGGGGGACCGTCTAGGGCAGATCTGAGCCAGGAGCAGCAGAGCTGCCCCTCCCTTGAACCCCTCAGACAGCAAGCTGCTGCTGAGGCTGCTGGGAAAGCTAGTGGTCCCCATACAGTGTATTGGGATGATGGACTCCTGTACTCAGAGTGTAGAGACCCCAAACCTGGTGCCACCAGGAGGTTGGTTATACCTCTAAAGTTCAGGGGCTTCCTATTGACCCTAGCCCATGATATTCCCTTGGCAGGTCACCTGGGCCAGAACAAGACTTGGGACAGGATTGTCCCTCACTTTCACTGGCCCCACATGTCTGAAGACACCAAGGAGTTTTGTCGCTCCTGTGTAACCTGCCAGGCCAGTGGCATGGCAGGTGGCACTACAAAGGCCCCCTGATACCACTACCTGTGGTGGGGGTGCCCTTTGAAAGGGTAGGGATTGACATTGTTGGTCCCATGGATCCCCAAACAGCATCTGGGCACAGGTTTATCCTGGTGGTAGTGGATCATGCCACCAGGTACCCAGAAGCTATTCCCCTCAGGACCACTACAGCACCTGTGGTGGCAAGGGCCCTCCTGGGAATTTTCTCAAGAGTGGGCTTTCCTAAGGAGGTAGTATCAGACAGGGGTGCTAACTTCATGTCTGGGTACTTAAAAGCAATGTGGAAGGAGTGTGGAGTGACTTATAAGTTCACCACACCCTATCACCCACAATGCAATGGTTTAGTTGAGAGATTCAACAAAACCTTGAAGGGCATGATTAAAGGGCTCCCAGAAAAGCTTAGGCGAAGATGGGACATACTCTTGCCCTGCCTTTTATTTGCATATAGGGAGGTGCCTCAGAAGGGGTTGGTTACAGCCCTTTTGAACTTCTGTTTGGCCACCCTGTGAGGGGTCCACTGTGCTTGGTGAAGGAAGGATGGGAGTTACCTCTCAAGCCCCCAAAGCAAGACATAGTGGACTATGTACTTGGTCTCCGCTCCCGGATGGCTGAGTATATGAAAAAGGCAACCAAAAACCTTGAGGCTAGCCAGGAACTTCAAAAGGCCTGGCATGACCAAAGGCTGTTCTGACTGTTTACCAGCCAGGACAGAAGGTGTGGGTGTTGGAGCCAGTGGCCCCAGCAGCTCTCCAAGACAAATGGAGTGGACCCCACACTATTGTTGAGCAGAAGGGTGAGGTTACCTACTTAGTAGACCTAGGAACACCCAGGAGTCCCCACAGGGTTCTCCATGTCAAAAGGTTAAAACCATATGTGGACAGGGCAGACATGGGCTTGCTCATGGCTACTGATGAAGGGCAGGAGGAAGAGAGTGACCCACTCCCTGACCTGCTCTCACAGAACCCTGACGATGGGTCAGTTGATGGTGTAGCCTTGGCAGGCAGCCTCACTACCCAGCAGCAAACTGATTGTAGACAGGTTCTCAATTAGTTTAGACACATGTTTTCACTGACACCCAGTCAGACCACCTGGTGCACTCATAAAGTGGACACTGGGGACAGTCTGCCTATTAAAAATAAGATTTATAGGCAACCTGACCATGTCAGGGACTGTATCAGGACTGAAGTCCAGAAAATGTTGGAGTTGGGAGTTATTGAACCCTCAGATAGCCCTTGGGCTAGTCCAGTGGTCCTTGTGCCAAAGCCTCACACCAGTGGTGGAAAAAGAGAGATGAGGTTTTGTGTGGACTACAGGGGTCTCAATGCAGTCACTAGGACTGATGCCCATCCAATACCAAGGGCAGATGAGCTCATAGATACTTTGGCCTCAGCCAAATATCTCAGCACATTTGACTTGACAGTTGGCTACTGGCAGATCAGACTAGCTGATACTGCAAAGCCCAAAACAGCATTCTCAACCCCTAGTGGGCATTATCAATTTGTGGTGATGCCCTTTGGTCTGAAGAATGCACCTGCCACTTTCCAGAGGTTGGTGAATACAGTTCTCACAGGTCTGGAAGCCTATAGTGCAGCATATCTAGATGATATTGCTGTCTTTAGCTCCACCTGGGAGGATCACCTGGTCCACCTCAGGAATGTTTTACAGGCCCTGCAAAAGGCAGGCCTATCAAGGCCACTAAGTGCCAGATAGGGCAGAGTCAGGTTGTGTACCTGGGCCACCTTGTGGGTGGAGGCCAGGTTCAACCTTTGCAGAGCAAGATCCAGACTATCATGGACTGGACTGCTCCCACTACCCAGACTCAGGTGAGAGCCTTCTTAGGCCTGACTGGGTACTATAGGAGATTTGTCAAGGGGTATGGATCAATAGTGACACCCCTGAATGACTTAACTTCTAAGAAAATGCCCAAAAAGGTTCAGTGGACAGTTAGCTGTCAAAAGGCATTTGATGACCTGAAGCAGGCCATGTGCACTGCTCCCATTCTACAGAGTCCTGATTACTCCAAGAAGTTCATTGTTCAAACTGATGCATCTGAATTGGGGGTAGGGGCTGTACTGTCACAATTGAATGAAGAAGGTCAGGATCAGCCAGTAGCTTTCATTAGCAGAAGGCTGACCCCTAGAGAGAAACGTTGGTCAGCCATAGAGAGGGAGGCCTTTGCTGTGGTCTGGGCTCTGAAGAAGTTGAGGCCATACTTGTTTGGTACACACTTCCTGGTTCAGACAGACCATAAGCCCCTCTTATGGCTAAAACAAATGAAGGGTGAAAATCCCAAACTGCTTAGGTGGTCCATTTCCCTACAGGGGATGGACTTTACAGTGGAACATAGACCTGGGAGTAACCATGCCAATGCAGATGGACTCTCTAGGTACTTCCACTTAGAACATGAAGACTTAACTGGGCAAGGTTAGTTTAATGTCCCTACGTTTGGGGGGTTGTGTAGGAGAGTAGGATCTGCTTCACATGGGTACCCCCACTTTTTGCTGATGCTTCACTGTTTTTCGACATTAGTCTGGCTGGGGCCCTGCTAATCAGAACCCCAGCCTAGCTGCTTCCTCTCTAAAATGGTTTCCATGTGCCTTAGGCACATCACTGATTGGAATCTGAGTGCCCTTATAAGTCCCTAGTATATGGTATACTATGTACCAAGGGCATAGGTACCTCAGAGGCCTACCAGGGGCTGCAGCATGTATTATGCCACCCCTGGAAGGCCATCCAAACTGACACCACAGGTCTGCTACTGCAGCCTGGGTAAGGTGGTGCATGCACCTCTTACTGTGATATAGGTTACCTATATCACTAAATACCTACACACATATAAACCTATAAGTCACTCCTAAGGCAGGCCTTATCAATCCTAAAGGCAGAGTGCATGGTTCCTATGTGAGAGGGTGCCCCTGCATGAGCAGGGCCCCTCTGCAGCGTTCGGAGACCCTTCTCTGATGCTGTTTGTAGTGCAGCCTGACCATATACTCTTAAGCGCATTATAACCTCGCGTTAAATGCTAACTTTGGAATGGCTGCACCTAAACATGTCGTGTTTGGTGTCAAACATCTTGGAATACTACCCCCGCCAATTCTGGCGGCGGGGGTAGCATTCCACCCTTCTAGAGGGAAAGACATGTTAACTCTGGCTAGCCCGGTAACTTCTTTCTAAAGCCCTGGCATCACAAAATGGATGCTGCTGCCACAGACTCCGAGTCTGGCCTCCTGCTGCTGGACGAAACTCCGGCAGGGGAGGCCTGTACAATAGGTTTCCTGTCCCAGGGAGGTGTGACCACCTCCCCAGACAGGATAATGTGTATTGGGGCTGGGCGGGAGCACTTTCGGGTGCTTTGAAGTCCTGCACTGGGGGCACATTTGGTGTCCTCAGTGCATACCCCAGTTCAAACCGGATCAGGGCTTGCAGCCCCTGCTTTGGCGCGAACTGGACAAAGGGAAAGGGGTGTAGCCACCCCTCTGCCCTGACCCACCCATAGGTGGGGCCACAGAGTAGTCCAACCCCTATACTTAGTATAAGTATAGGAACCCAGTCCTTAGGACTTTAGATTATCCCTGGATGAAACTCTGAAACTGAATCCTGGACCTTCGACGCTCTACTCACGATTAGAGGACAGAAGAATCTCCCTTGGGGTCAAGGAGTGACTCCCTGCTTGGCAGGCACCAAAGAAGCATCTGTCCAGTTCGCATTTCTGAAGCTCCCGCCGGACGCCGAAGTCATCGCATCACCAGAGGTAGATTCTCAGACTTTCCCGAGGCTACCCTGAGTCCCCAGCAAAGCTGAGGCCCGTAGCTATTGTGGGTGACTTGAGACCGTGACCCCTGGACACCGAGCACATTTGCAAGTGCATCCTCTTCTGGGTCTCCCACGAAGTCGTGCTTTGGGCTCCGAGTAGCCCTAGCCTCCAGCACCAACTGCACTGAAGATCACTGGCCTCCACTCCACGAGTGTCCTGTGAGCCAGATCCACGTGCGACGTCTTGAGGCTCCTTCGCGGTCGCTAGCCCGTTGGCTAGAAGCCCTTAACGAAGGCCAATCTTTTTCTTACTTGGCATCCTGGTTGCTCTAGGCCTGCCCTCACTTACCCTCACTGGGTGAGTTCCCCAGACCTTGCTGGTCTGCACCATCGACGATCTTCCTCTGCATCGAGACTTGCCGTTGCCAAGGCTTGTTGGGTCCAATCCGGTCGCCGACACCTCAGCACTCGACAAACATCGTGTACCAGTCCGAATCCTGCTCCTGGTTGCCGACAACGCCTCCTGGACCTCGTGGCTGAAGAGTCAAGACAACCGTCAATGCACCTGAAGCACTCGACATCGGTGGGCATCTGTCCATCGCCTTCCTGGTCACTGGCTAGTGACCCAGACTCTGTCCCCTCTGCTTTCAGGTTCTTCAGATCTCCGATCCACTCTTAGATCCACCCGGACACTTTCCACTTGGTCGCCAGCAGCACTTTGCAGCAGATCGCCATTCAAATCGACGACGAAACCCGACCCCGAAAGACACCTATGCACCGGCTTCCCTGGGTGAGGTAACACGAGTACTCCGGTGCTCCCGTGGGTAGAGACTCTTCAAAGTACTAGATCTCAAAGGGTTTGCTCCAAGTCCTCCTTTAAGTGTCCCTTTTCTTTAATTTCCTGATCGCGACTTTCTCCATAGAAGTCAACGGCGTATCGCGGTTGTGTATTTACACTGCACGCGTCCCCCGTGGGTCCCCTGTGTCACTACCTTGGGTGGTTCCTTGTGGTCCAAGCACTTCTAGAGGCTCTAGGCCTAGTGTCTAGTTCAGTCGTGGTTCTTATACCACTTTATTGGTATATGGTTTGGTACGCCCCTAGGGCCCAAACGTGTATTTGTGCTATTACTGTGTTTAAATAACTTCTAACTTATGTATTTCGAACTCTAGCCTCATAAAGAGACTAGAGGGGTGTGTTTAGCAATAAATACATATATTTTGAATATATACCTGGTGTGGTGCTCTTTCATTTGATCACTCAAGAGATTATAGACTGGTAAAACAAGCTGCTTTACATTCCTTCAAGACTTAGCCTGAAGGCTGCTCTCCATAGCTACCACTAGGATAGCTTTCAATAAGGTTGTCTTTAACCTATCTCCAATAAGGGGTTGTTTGGACTGGTGCAAGGTGCCCACTATAATTAGTGGACAGCATATGCCAGGCCAACTTCTCACAGAATAAATATCAAACTTTATAATAACTGGTGATTTTAACCTACACATGTTGGGTACAACAGATGATGACAACTTTCTGGGAAATCAATCACTTGTTTGGCATAATCCGCCACAGGACGGAAACAAATGGGGAAGGCAAACCAAGCTAGTCACAAAACTACTAGGGGACTTTGAACATCTTAGCTTCCATGCACTAAATGTCCGGTTCCCAGCAGACCGCCCCCAGCTGCCACTTACCACCCTGCGATAACTGGCACAAAAAGAGAGTCAGAAGAGACGTTATGGGCCAAGCTTCTTTACGCTATAAAGAGCGACAACAGTGCGCAATTCTGGCGTACGATCAATGCGTTACAGAACCCCACAATAAATTTTGGGCCCTTCCCTGTTGCGGCCACTTGGCCCACCCACACAAGTGAGGTGCCATTTTTATTGTGAGACCTGGGCAGCGGCATCACTAGGGTTGGTGTCACCCAGTGCGGTAACTCATGGTGTCACCCCCTCACGACTTACCCCATGACACCATCACATGGGGTGACACCTTTCCCAAATGAGACTATTTAGTAAATAGTCTCATTTGGGAAAGGTGTCACCCCATGTGATGGTGTCACCCGGTGCGGTCCGCACCCCCCGCACCCCCCTAGTGATGCCACTGGACCTGGGGAAGAGCTGGGTGTTAGGAAACTTGAGCTGGCCTGGTGATCCCACAGCTTTCCCACACAGAAATGTGAGGAAAATGTGATTTTATTTAGCTAAATTTAAGATTTGTTGGGGGTTCTGGGTAAGAAAACATTGGGGGATCCATGCATGTCACACCTCCCTGGATATAGAGTTTTCAGAAGTGTCTGGGTTTGTTTGGTATCCCTAGATGGCCGCCGAGCCTGGGACCAAAAACACAGGTGCCCCCCTTGCAAAACCAGGTTGTTTTGTGATAGATAATTTTGATGCCTCCACAATACATTTTTGGCCCTTCCCTGTCGCGGGCACTTGGCCCACCCACACAAGTGAGGGAGCATTTTTATTTGGAGACCTGGGGGAACACTGAGTGGTAGGAAATGTGTGGTTTCTTTCTGATTCTAGAAGAATATGGCACTGTAATGCAAGGAAAACATATGACTTAATTCACATTTTGAGGTTTGCAGGGCATTGTGGGTAAGAAAACATGTTGGGATCTATGAGAGGCACACCACCCTGTACTCCCCTGGGTGTCTAGTTTACAAAAATATCTAGAGTTGGTAGATTTTACCTTGAGACAATGTACACCTTGGAAGAAAAAGACAGAAAAGACAAACATTACTATGCAACCATCTATTCCTCGAGTACACACACATACTGGTTGGTTTTGGCACATGGGTGAAAAGATTTCACAAATATTAAATGCACAGTTAATAATGAATGGTCAAAACAATGAACTAATGACTCAAAATGTGTGAGCTGTAAAGCAGGGACAAGGCACCAACCGCTTTGTAGGCCATTCACACACCTTTCATACATGATACACACAAGACCATTCATGCCATCAGCCGTGGGACCAGCACATTACAACATTCACAAAAAGAGACAATGTACACCAGAGAAAGACAGAAAAGACAATTAATACTGCACATATATATTCATCAAGTACACATACATACTTGTTGTATTTTGCACGAGGGTCAGTGATGGTTGAATATATAAAATGTTATTAACAATAGATTTCACAAACTTGAAAAGCACTGCTAATAACTGAAAAGTCAAAAAACTGAACCAATGACTCATAGCTCATGAGTTGTAAAGTCGCATCAAGGCCCCAACCGCTTTACAGTCCATTCACACACCATTCATACGTGACACACACAAGACCATTCTCGCCACCATCTGTAGGCCCAGCACATTACAACACTCACAGCAACAGACAGCGCCATTCAAGGGCCCATCACTTCCATACACCAACATGCCTGACACAGCTACCACACCAGCTGACGGAGTATGTGGACTGGTGTTTGGCTAGCAGTGTGTGTAGTGACCAGCAGCAAGTCACTACTCACACACCGCCAGCCAAGTGCCAGTCCACGCACAGTGCCAGCCAAGCGCCAGTCCACGCACACCGCCAGCCAAGCACCAGTCCAAGTACAGAGCCAGCCAAGCGCCAGTCCACGCACACTGCCAGCCAAGCACCACTCCATGCACAACACCAACCAAACGCCAGTCCACGCACACCGCCAGCCACTCTACAGGCTGAAGTGTTATTCAGATCCCTGCATGTGATGATGTAAACATGTTAGTGATTTTTTCACTTAGGGTTCTCTTTGACTATATACAAGTGAACTGGATACCTAGGTGTGTGTAACTCCTTGGTAGGTGGTCCCCTTATGGTTTGACCGATTCCTATAGGTTATGCCCTAGTGTTCTACCTTTGTACCAACCGTCTTCTTATGTTTTCACTACCGCAGTATTTTGTATAGATTGATTTGTTAAAAATTTCTGTAAGTCACAATCAGACTTTTATATTCCTATGAGTCTGGTTTTTCTGTCAATTCTCTAGAGCGGTGCCTCACGTCCTGAGCAGTGGACAGGTGAGGTGAGGTTCTTTACCCACACACTACGGGAAAGTGTTAAATTCTAGATTTATAGTTGTTGTTACACACTAATTGTGATGGAGAGATAGAGTATTTAGTACTCGCTCTTAGTTACTACTCACCACAACAGTATCTGACTATGTTTTTTGTGTCTCTTCACACAGGTTAAACTACACCACACTCCTTGAACTGAAACAAGTGGTGCGATAAGTTGTATCTGTTCCTTTTTTCAGTTACATTCACCTTTGTATTTTTGATTGATTGATTGATTGATTGTTGTCACATATAAACGCAGTAGCGTATTTTTTTAGGTCCTGAGGAAGGCTAGATACTCTTTAGGTCACAATAGCTGAAACATGTAGACCGACCCTCTAACTAGACAGTTGCAGTTTATTTTTTCCAACACTGCCTTAGCACTGTTTTTAACCCTGACACTAAGGGATATATAATAAAAAAAATTCTCTTGGTAGCCAGTTTTAATTCACTTTTTTCACTCTTTTCTGAGCACTGCGCCCATCACCTAATAGTACATTTCAGCTCATCACCTTTTGGATTTTAGTATATCCTAGGAGATCCTTAAAACATCCCTGTGCTCCTCCCTCACAGTGAGGGGGTTGTAGCCCTCGGCTGTACTAGGGGTTACAGCCGGCAGGAGACCCCAGATGATGAAGCATGTCACCTTGGTGAGTGATGGGACTCCGTCCCCTTATTAGGGCTTCCCAGATGAGGGTTTCACTTAGGCGTGATTATATAATGTTGATTGGTGGAGGATGCCGTTAGGCACCAAGTAACACCCTTAGACCTCAAGACAGTTGAGTCTGTTTCATAGTTTCCTGGGAAAAATGTCTTTGTAGGTCTTTAAACTTTCCCGTGGACCCTCCCAGTATCGGTTTTTATATCTGATCTTTCAATCTAGCCACATCCTCCACCACTCCAACTCTAGGAACACTTGCCTGTTCCACTACAAAAAGGATGCCTATCACAGGCTCCTGAAACTTAACAAATGTCATCTTTCACTCTAAGGAGCAATCCTGAAATACAACAAAAGCATTAATGGTTGCTAAGTGGAAAAGATGGCTATCCAACTTCTTATACCAAATGAAAGCCTTATGAAGAGCAGTGTAAGGTTCCAACCTCTGATCTACTCTATCAACACCACCCATGTGTCTATTATAGTCTAACATTCACACAGGTTTGCACACTTCAGCAAACTGGCCCCAAAACGTCACAGGTGAAGTACTTTCATCATGGATGGTAGTCAGCAGGTAGGCCTCTCTCCTGTCTGCAAAGCTCACAGCTAGAAGATCATCACTGTGCAAAGCTCTGCACTGTCCCCTCACAAGTTATTTTTACAAACAAGTTATTTTGGGTAACCTTTACAGTTAGAGCTGATTTTGCCACAAGCAACAGTGTCCACTTTGACCAATTCCCTGAACAATTGCACACCAGCGTAGAGGTCATCTACATATAAATGGTGACCTTTGGGAAAAAGCCCTCTACCAAGTTCCCACACACTTTTCTCACTAACTCCGAAAGTGGACGGCCAACCAGGGGGGTCAATAATGGAATCCCTACCTGCGTACACCCTGAAATTATAAGCAAATCCAATCCTACTCTCAGACAGCAAATACAGCTTAATTCCATAATGTTCCCTCTTTCTAGGAATGTCCTGCATAAAAACCAAATGGCCTTTGAACAGGACCAAAGGCTCGTCCACAGCTATTTCTTTCCCTGGAACATAGATCTCTGAAACATGATCTACACAGTGATCAAGGACAGGCAGAATCTTTAAAAGTCAGTCACAATCAGGGTGATTGTTAGAACCGGGGTCGCCGATTCCGACGTGGTAGCTTGGCGCGAGGTAGGAAGGCACCCGAAGGCAATGTGTTAAGCACTTGTGCAGCACACTCTCACACTGATTCAATAATGCGCAACAATAAAGGGGGACACCACACCAGGTTTGGATTGTAAAAACAAGATCCTTTATCTCATTTAAATCAGCAGTTGATAATGCAGATAATCTTAGGCAACATTTCGTTTCATCATAGCTTCATAGACTAGTGCGTAAATCTCATTCTAGCACATTAGAACAGGAGAACGTTACGCCATTAAAAAGGCAGTATCAATAACCTCCTAGAAAAACAGGTAACACTATAGGTCCTAGACTGTAGGTCAAAAACATAGACTTCAATACAGTTGGCGACATGCAATTAGCTAGACCTTAGATGCACATTACACTGTAGATGATGATGAACCTATATCAACCTAGGCGCAACCACATTCAGTACAGTGGGCGTCGCAAAGCAGGTAGGCCTACAACATAAGAACACTTTAACTCTTGGCAGGCGAACACAGGCTCAATTCAGGTAAGCACCTTTACACTAGGTAACACATTTCATTACTGAGGATATAAATCAGGCCTAACCATTAATTAAAGCAGGCATAATAATCAAGCTGGTAATTAGCTTAGGGAACCCCTCCACATGTCCCTCTCTCTGGGGCTTCCCTGTTGATTTGGGCTTCTGTGGCTCTCAAGGGCTACTTAGGGGTTAATTCAGGCCAAGCCCACTCCTCTCCGGGCCTCGCCTCTTCTCGTGGACAAAGTTAATCCTGGTTTCCCCCTTGTGTGGCAATGAGGAGGTGGCCCCCGGCCCCCAGTGGCGACTCTACATGCCCTAGGGGCCTCCTGGGCTCACCTGCGGTGATTTCGGCGGTCGCTCGCCTGAGCGGCTGATTTCTCCCCGGGCCGGCCCGTGTTCTGTTGGGCGGGGCCCGGACTGGGGCCGATAGGCCTTCTGGCTGTGATCGCGGGTCGTTGGGGGCCGGTAATGCTCTTCTCCGGTCCCCGTAGCCAGCGTTATTATGCAGGGAAGGGAGCGGGAGCGGGCAGTCCTCTCCAGCCGGCTTCCCGCCTCCCTCTGCTCACCGGGACTCCTCTCCGGCTTCCGTAGGCACTGGGGGCGCAGCGGGAGTCGGCAGCCAATCCCTGCGCGGCCTTCTCGGGGGCGCGGCCGATGATGCGGTCGGCGTCCCCGGTCGCTCAGCAACGGCGTCGGCGGGGCCAGAGGCCTCTCTCCCTCACCTGGGCCGCGGCGATGATCTCCAGGCCGCAACTTCTGCCTCAGAGGGCTCCGGGGCCCGGCGGTGATCGCGTGGGCACTTCGGGATCTTCGGTGAGGGCGCGGATGGCGCGCCTCACCCCCAAGGCCTCGGGGAGGCCACGCCCACCTCCGCAGCTCTTCACACGCGGCGACGGCCGCAATGGCAGTTCTCCAGCCCGAGGTCAGTGGCTCGATGGGGCGATTCCTCCCACGTGGAGGCACAGCGCGGGAGCGCGCTTGACACAGGCTAGCAGGGGGGATAATTATAACAGTGCTTTGGGCAGCCCAGCAGCAGGGCAGCACTGCGACAGCTAGGAGTGGATTGGGGTGAAGGTCTAGCGCTCCAGGACACAGCGCTTTACCTGGTGATCCCCAGTTTGGCAGTTCAGGTTTCTGACCTTGTTGGTTTGTCAGGCTTGCCGTTTCAGGTTGCTTGCAGTAGTTCTTGGATTGTTGCAGTTACTTCTGTGGTGGTTGCAGTTACTTGAGGGGAAAGGGGTTGAGTTGGTAGGCATAAGAGCAGGATGGTTCCCTGCAGGCACACTGGAGGTGGCTCCCTGGGTCCCCTCACGCTGGGCAAGGTCAGTGGGTGGAAAGTGTTCCTCAGCTATCTTAGCACTGCAGTGCCTCAGCCCAGTCAGTACCAGTAGTGTAGGCCTCCCCCCTAGGCCCGACAGCCTATACTCTGACGGAGGTTCCCCCAGATCCAGTGGTGCCCCAACTGACTAAAAGGTTTCCCTCCAAGCCTCTTATACCCCTAGGTCAGGTGACCCTCCTAAAGGCGGCAAAACATAACTCCTCCCCAAGCTGGAAGGTTCTAGAAGCTTCCCTCATGTCTGGCCATGAGGCCCAGGGGCGGGGACGGCATGGATACTGTATCATTATGTCCCCGCCTGATCCTGACTACTAGTATGTGTATGCAAAGGCCACTCCGCAGTAGCAGGGGCCTGTAGCAGCCATCTTAAAAGGAGAGAGCACCTGAACCTCAGCACTGTCTGGCAGTGGTAAGGCGCCCAGAGACCTAGGTCCAACAAAAAGGGTAGTGGCAAAAATGAGGCGTGAAGAGAAAAAAACGGGGTAAGACCACTCTAGGGCTGACAGGTCTAACAGTGATCTTGTGACAAAGCTAAACCATAATCAACTAAGTGCAGCATTCGAAGCAGAAGCAAATACCGATCACGACTGATGTTTGCAGGAAATATAGCCGTTGCCATCAAGGGACTGGTAAACCAATATGAAGACAGAGACGGCTTCCTTATCAATCCCATCAAAAAAGTTAAACCCAAGAACTTCTTCAACTCATCCAGATTAGTGGCAGTCCACCGGGTAGCTCTAGAGTGGGGCTTAAGTATGGCACTGTAGTCCCTCAAATAATGTTCAGCATGCAAATTAGTCTGCTCAACACTCTCATCAAAAATACATTGTCCATAAACAACTGAAAGGCAAA
The DNA here is from genome assembly GCA_963921515.1 of Calotriton arnoldi. Classification (NCBI taxonomy): domain Eukaryota; kingdom Metazoa; phylum Chordata; class Amphibia; order Caudata; family Salamandridae; genus Calotriton; species Calotriton arnoldi. The sequence continues at coordinate 65,902 of CAWUFW010010582.1, read as the reverse complement.
AGGTTTTCAGTATTCACTCTACACCCTGTGACACTAGTAAAGGCAGGCAACACCAGCTGCACCATGTTTGGGGCAATATAGAGTTCAGCTCTTCCAATGGGAAGCCGTGCAGCCCCTGGCTGCAATCTAGATGCCTCTTGCTGCACTATCGGCACATCAGTGTCTTCATAAAAGAGGCACTTCCTCCACACTGAGTGTGGCTTCATCATGATATGACTCCTCTCTGACAGAAAATTCCCTGCCAGAATCTTCCACTTCCTCCTCTGCCTCAGATGCAGAGACAGTCTCATACTCATGGTCAGAAGAAGACTCAAAAAGCATACCAACAACCTGCTGAGAGGTCATCCTGTGGCTAGCCATAATCCTTACTAAGAAAAGTAACTTCACAAACAAGTCAACAACAACCAACATTGTGTAAAATAAGTATCATCATCATTAAATACTTTATTCGGCTCAACTTAGCCATAAAAGCCAGAGCAAATAAAAGAAAACCACATACAGTATTAAAATTCATAAAATTGAGAGAGACATAAAATGAGTAATAAACAAAGTGTGGCTTTAGCACAAAGACCTATGTACTTAAAAACAATACCACTTACTTGCCAGAGATAGCTAGACTCACCAGCACCTACTCTGCACAGACACAGCAAGCACCAATGATATTCCACTAGAAAGAAAAAACAAAAACAAATTACTCACAAGACAACACAATACATATTGTGCACAAATGCAAGGATAATTTCACACATAATAAAACAGAAGCTAAACATGCTGATATTAGTACACCATTTACAAAAAACACATTTATGAATGGAAATGATACTCGTTTAGAGTAAATAGTATAAAAAACGTTTTCTTACCAAGCACATACAACTACACAAACTGCAGATCTACCAGTGACGAAACCGCAAACAGAAATAACAGCAGACAAAATCAAGAGCTTTGAACTAGAATAAAATTGAGAAATAAAACATTACAATCACAAATGAAAATGAAAATGACAAGAAATAAAACAGTTAACATCATAAAAAGCTATGTCATTACCAAAATGCCAGTCCACACACATTGCCAGCGAAGCGCTAGTCCAAACACACACCGCCAGACAAACTCCAGACCCATATAAAAACTTTCCTTGGTGTCTAGTGGTTTTCTACCCCTCTTGTTGGCAGATGGGCCTCAAAATATGGCCAATCTGCCACCAAGGGGAACAGAAAAACGTCCGAAAGTATATAATAACACACCCCCCCCCAATTCGGGCAACCCTTACCCAAGGTGCCACCCCAAACATAAATATATATATTTCCCTGGTGCTAGTGGGTTTTCTGCCCCGTCCCTGGGTGTAGATGGGCCTCCAAAGATGGCTGATCTGCTCCCGGGGGAGGGGGGGCAGAAAATGGGCAAAAGTAATTTTAAAAAGTGAGTAGCCCCAATTGGGATGACCCTTGCCCAAAGGACCGGCCCAAACATAATATGACGACATCCCTGGTGCTAGTGGGTTTCTTGCCCCCCCTGGGGGGAGATGGGCCTCCAAATAGGGATGATCTGCCCCCAGGGGGCAGAAAAGGGGCAAAGGTAATTTAAAAGAATGATTAGCCCCATATGGGGCGATCCTTGCCCAAGGGACTGCCCCAAACATAATATAACAATATCCCTGGTGCTAGTGCGTTTTCTTCCCCACCTGGGGACAGATGGGCCTCCAAATGCATGCAATCTGCCCCCAGGGGGGCAGAAAATGGGCAAATCAATTTACCCATATTAATGAAGCAACCCTTGTCTAAGGGGTCGCTTCCATCACCAAAAAACAAATCCCTGGTGCTATTCCTGCTGCACAATCGTGACCCCATGCACGATCGTGCAGCAGGAATGCCCTACCAAGTGACATTGGCCCTCTGTGCATGTAGGAACCCTCCCTCAACAGGAAATACTGACCTATTCCTCCGACATGCTGGAAGCCACTTGGCTTCCAGGGTGTCCGGCGGCCTTTCACGACGTCGGTGCGCGCCGACATCATTGGATCGCCGATTTAGGCACAAGTCTTGTGCTGACAAGAGTAAGATGAAATGTTCACTTGTGGACACAATGGGATAAGTAAATTTAAAGGGTTTCAGTTAAAAGCCAACTCGTGTTTAGCAAACATGAAGATATTTATGGGTTTAGCACACGAGATCACCGGCACGCACTTTGTGCTTCCAAACACATTGTAACTTGGTTAGACAATGGGTGTAGAAAATTAAATCAGTTTAGAACACACTGTGGTCTTAGGTGCACAATCATAAAAGTACACAATCCATTTAAATAACATTTACCGTAAATACACATGCATTCACGAGCAGAAGAATGTTTCATTTGTTAAGTATTGTTGGAAGTGAAATAAAGAATGTGTAGAGGATTGGGTAAGAGTTTGGGGTTATGAGGTCACAGGTCTTTGAGTGTTTTTCTGTCTTCACTCTATATCCTGCAAGTCAATTATGGTTTACTGTTTGTAATAAAGTATTGTGAAAGATGTGTATAAAAACAGCTGCCCAGGAAGCAGCAATTTGAGAGAGACCAGCAGCCTGTCTGTGTGTAAGGAGGGTCTTTCTCCCTGTCACGACAGTCAGTAAAGAGCTGTCTTTGCATTACCAAGAGGAGTCCGTGACGTTTTTTCATTTTGACGGTTTCAAGTCACCCTACAACACTTGTTTCTCCTATGGAGAACCTATTAAACCATACACAAGAGAAATTGTTGTACAAGTGAATTATTTGAAGGTGCTCTCAGATGTGATGACCATGGAAAGGAAGGACCAGGGAAGAAAAGTAATTGCCAAGGGTCACACTGGTTATGATTGGAAGCCAGGTTTCCTGATTAGACATTGTGCAGTTCCGAACCTGGATGACTATCACATTCTTTCCCATTCTGCCCTAATGGCAATTTTATTAGTAAATGAGTGAATTAAATTTTGTTACGTGAACAGATACTTCAGAAAGATATGTTGTGATGCTAGAAGCGAGGGTAGGGTGGCCCAAGAGGCAAGTCAGTTGTGTCTAGTGCCACCTATACAAGGCCTTTATTGTTGTTATTGATGAAGCCACATTATGGCCTATTATACCATATATGAGAGAGGTTTTTGTACAGTGCACATCCTGAACTGAATTAATTCAATGTGCCCTCAAATGTGAAGATCATAGAAAAGGAGACAGAAGGAAGAAACCTAATTGCCCAGAGTCACATAGTTTGGTCAAGCTGGGCAGTTGTCATTGAAACCAAAGTCTCTGGGTCAGGGCTTCTTAACCAGTGTTTGCCTCGGGTCCAACAAAAGCTCCTGACTGGCCTAGTCATGTTATGCAAGTGCATTCAAAATATCCTACTTTTAGAAGATAGGGCAGCAGCATTGGAAACACTCCACTTCACAGAACAGGTGCACCTTACACAGAAACAGTGCAAGCTTCCCAACTTCAGAGGATAGGTACAGCTAGGGCAGAATTAGGACGAACCTTCCCATCACAGAGTAGTTGCAAATTAGGCTGCGGCAGCACAAGCTTTACTACCTCACAGTACAGAGAAGGTATGACAGTAACAAAGCAAGCATCCGTCTATCACAGAACATGAACAGTTAAGGCATGAGTGACATATAGTTTACAAAACGATTTCTCAAGTGGGTGCTTAAGTCACTGAGATGAATATATAGGTGAAGGAATAAGTGAATATGCAAGTTCTGACACCATTCTTATTTAGGTGCTAGTGTAAGACAGCATCCTGAAAGTGCTGCTGCTGTCAGTTGGAGAGCTGTGGGTGCTGTTGATTCTTTGGTGTTCCATGTATTGAGAGGTGCCTGTTAAATCGTAGGTCAGGGTTATTTGGAGCAGCCCAGCCACAGTCTAAGGGGCTCATTACAATGGCGGACGGAAAAGCATTTTGACCGCCGTGCTAGCGGGAAATTTCCACCCGCAGGTGCCGCGGCAAAACAGCCGGCCAGATTAGAATGCACCGCCAGAAACTCCCTACCGCGGCGGTCGGATTCCAAGATTCAGCGTCAGAAAAGCTGAAAATCCGTCCGCGGCGGTCGGATTTGCTGCGGAAAGGCCAAAGACCGCCGTTTCCCCAGCGGACAGGAACACATGGAGCTATCCGCAGTATTGCCACCGCCATCCTCGATTGGCCGGATTCTCCGCAGCGGTGTGGTGGGCTGTTTGAGGCATCGTGAGTTGACCGGCGGTCGTGACCGCATTCGGCACGGCGGTACCTCTCTTTTGGCTCCATCTGCTACCGGTGCGGACGGAGATTTTCGGCGGAACCCGGAACACCACAGCGGACGGGAAATGGGCTATCTTTGCCCATCATAATAAGGCGGACACAAGGACCGCCGATGGAGTGCGGAAAAGGGCATTTTCCACCACCGCCAGCACAGCGAATGTGCTTCCGCCCGCCATCGTAATCAGCCCCTAAGTAACTATGCTTTCTACACAGGCACAAAGGTAGCACCCTCTTCAAAAAGATTTTGAGTGCAAATTCTCACCAGGCTCTGTACAATCCCAGGCTCGCTGCTGCACCTGTTCAAAATGTTAAGGTCCGCCTGTGGTGGTATTTCTCTGAAGAAATAATTAATTATAGAATAGACGTGCTTTAGTTTGCTTTCAGGAATCCAGGATTTTCTTGTGTCAGCCAACCAGCAGGTGGTAGAGTTGCTGATATTGTTTTTTATTTTCACAATTGTCTTTGTGTGCCTTTCTGAGCTCATAAAACCGATCTTGTAACAGTCTGAAGTATTTTAAATTGCTGTAAAACATAACAATGCATGCATTTACAATGCATGCCTTTACAACGCATCCTTTAGCACACATTGCCTTTATAGCGCATGTCTTTACCATACATTTAACTTTACCATGCATGCCTATACAAAGCAAGGTAAATGTATACAAGGTAAGTGTAACCCCTAAATATATATACCTGTAATCACCCCTAAACCCTAAAAACACCATTACCACCCAATATCCTTACCCACCCCCAAAATATATATATAGCTATATATATATATCTCTCTCTCTATATATATATATATATATATATATATATATATATCGAACAAGTTTTTGGCTCTCCCCACTTCCCAGCCGGCGAAGAGAGAGTCACGGACTCCAATATAGCGTGGCAGAATCAGGTCTTTATTGAAACTCACATAGCCATATGACGCGTTTCGGACAACAGAGTGTCCTTGATCACATGCGGAAACGCAGTCCGCCTACTATTTTATACATTTGTTTTTTGCTTTCCCCCGTGTCATGTGATAAATAGACATAAACAACATACTATGGTACTTGATTCCACATAGTCTGTTTTTCGATCGCTGTGCTCTTTTAACCATGCAACTTAGCTTTGCAGTTCATTGTACAAAAAGGTGGCATATCCAAGGTTATTTCATTCTCTTTTCCTAACATAAAGTGCATGTGCTTCTTGATATCTGCATGAATGCGGATATATCATTACATTGTATAAGCAGTGGTTCAGAGTTACATTTTAGCATTATCTTATTTCAATAATAAATAGATAGATAAATAAATAAATAAATAAATACTTATGTAATTAAATATTATGCCATTCATTTCATGATAAATAATATATATAAGAACCCTTTTTAAATTCTGACTTATCTGCAATTTTAAAAGAATAGGATATTATTTTCGCCAACGTCAGCTGTGCAAAGCCCGCATATTGTCTTGGTAATTGCATTCTACCTGGCACATAAGGGGTATTTTTACTGTGGTTGCCTTAATGCTTATACCATTTAGTGATCCCTCATGTTTCAGGTAGTCGTCTATCCTCTGTATAGTCTCTTATATAGACATTGCAAATGTAATCTGATGAATAATGGAGCACGGATCGATTTATGTATAAGTGCAAATTAAAGTGCCATAATTGTGCAAATTAAAGTGCCATAATTAGTGTTGTTGTTTCGGAAGGGCAGCCGCCCTATCCAAATTACAAAGTGCTAGTGCTGCTACATTTTATAAATGAATAAAAGACAGTGGGTTAAAAACAAAGAATTAAGAATTAGCAGCTGAGGATCTTAAAGTGCAACATTATCATATATTGGTGCCTATTTAAAGTTGATTATACCTATACCCTCTTGTTTACGTGATGTTATCTCTATTGTTAACGTAGGCACTATTATCTATGTGTCTATCTGTTCATTGATGGGTCTCATATCTGTTGTATTCTGGATTACAGGAAGTTATACAAATCTTCCGTATTATTGAGCCCTCAAGGGTATCTACTATCCAGCTCCAGGATCATGCGAGACTCTAGTTGGCGCAATGATCGCTCCCTATTTCCCCCTCTACGGGGGTTGGGAACTGCTGCAATGACATAGTATTTTCAACATTTTAAGTCATTGCCATGTTCTAACTTGAAATGCCTGGCAACCGGGTACGCTGTGTCATTATTTATGATTGCTCGCAGGTGTTGTAATATTTTGACATGCACCTGTAGCTTTGTGCTCCCCACATATCGTAGGCCACAGGTGCATGTCAGAACATATACAGCGTACTCGGTTTTACAGTTATAGCTGCCTTTGATCATGATTTCAGTGGGGTTGAATGGGGTCATGTATTTCGTAGTGTTCTCCCCAAATCTGCATGCTCGACATGATGAGCATTTGTAGAACCCATGTCTTGGCTGTAGCCACATTTTTTTCAAATGGGTTTCAGGGCTACTTTTAACTATTTGGGACCTCATGGAAAATCCCTTTCTGAAAGTGATTGTGGGATTATCTGTAAGGTCAGGGGCCAGGACCGCATCTGTAAGAACAATTGGCCAATTTCGCCTGATAATTGACCGTATTTGTCTTTCCTGCTGGTTGTAAGTGAGGATAAGTCTGGGCGCATTGACTTCTTGTGTCTCATCTGTGTTTTTATTTTTCTGCTGCAACAGGGATTCCCTCGGTTTAACCCCTTGCGTGCGCGGTGAATTTTCGCGCTGTGCGGGGGTTTTTATTAGTGGGCGGGATTCGGACGGCCCCCGGCCGTCGTGTGCACACGCCCACCGTGACGCGTGACGGCCGGGGGCCGTCGTGAGCACCGAAGGGGTTAAGAGCCACTTTGGCCACTGCCTCGTTCAGGATTGATTCACTGTAACCTTAATAGTGTCTCCTGTGTGCACACCTCTTGATCTTTTTCGGTACTGCATATTCTTTTCATTCTTAGGAGTTCCCCATAGGGTATACTCCGTACCAAATGTTTTGGGTGTGCACTATCAGCATGGAGCGTCGAGTTTCCAGCTGTTGTTTTCCTATGCAGAGTGGTCATTATGTGTCCTTCTTTGGTGAATACTCTAACATCTAAGAACTCGACACTCTCTTTGCTAATGTGTGAGGTGAATCTTAAATTGGCAGAATTGTTATTGATGTTATTTATAAACAGAGTGGCACTTTCCTCATTGCCTTGCCAAACGATGAAAACATCATCTATATACCGAAACCAGTACTTCACATGCTTGGTATACATTTCTGAGTGTGTTAGCCTGAGGACCTGCTCCTCCCACCAGCCCACCATCAAACAGGCATAGCTGGGAGAGAAGCAGGCCCCCATAGCCACACCCCTTAGTTGTTTAAACATTTCATTTCCAAACATGAAGTAGTTGTTGTTGAGGCACCATGATATACATTCTATTATTATTTTGTTATGTTCATACATACATATATATATATACATATATACAAATATATATACACACACACACACACACACACACACACACACACACACACACACACACACACACACACACACACACACACACACACACACACACACACACACACACACACACACACACACACACACACACACACACACACACACACACACACACACACACATTTTAATGTATTTTGGACCTTGCATTTACTTCTGTCAGCGACAACGGGAACCATAAGGGGAGAGAGGTGGCCTAACGGACTTCATGGTAAATGCTCGAGTCACTCTTTGTTGAAAACCCTGTTTGCCAATTGGCACGCGCAGTTTCTCTGCCATGAAGGGCAGTAATAATTCTGGTTATAATGGCTGGGCTTCAGCAATGCACTCCAAATGCGTTACACATATGTATCTCGGAGCAGGTGCACATAACTGTTTTCTATGATTCATTTTGTTGTCAGCCGGGCCTATCCCATTGGTGTCCACAAGATGGCAATGTTGACACACTTTAGCTGGAGATGCTGTTCAGTTGCGTGTTCATTTTATGTTAGGAGAAGAAATCTTGGAAAAAACACACTTTCGTCAAATGAATGGAAGACATCACCCTTCGTATTTTTTCCTTTTTCGAATGAAATTGTAACAAAGAAACGCTTAGCGTATTCGATTACACCCTGGCTGGCCAATTTGAGTGCAATGCAGTCTAAGGAAGAAAAAGTTAAGGGGTCCAAAAAGTTGTGTTCCTATTTCATTTCCCATAACAACTTTTGCTCACCACTACAGCAGATACCACTAATTGTAGTTACTCCAACATTAGGATAAATAGAAAACATACAATCGGAAAGATTGTTTTCTGTGATTAGGAGTAAACATTCAGTAGTTTTTGAGATATTAGCATTTGAAAGCGTTTGTATTTGTGTGAGCTTGAAAGGGTTAAAACTTTTTGTATATATTATCCTTTTAAAGCTGAGATTTATGTCAATAACATTTCGATATTTTGACAAATGTGATGGCCTGATGAAGGGGGTGGATATTTCTCCCAACACCTTGAAATTTGTAATTCTGTACAAAATCACGATGTAAAAAAAAATCACAGCAAATGGGGAGGAGCTATGAAAGGTGCCTGTGCCAGGCCGGGAAGGAGGGGGGGGGGCGGGGCTTTGGCGGGTACTCAGAGTTGTGGAAAAGGAGAACAAAAAGTAGAAAAAAACTTGATTTGCTACATTAAAAATGCAACTTTCCTGAGAATTATGATCTCGCTGACACCGTTTGATATTTTAAAAAAAGTCATTATTCTCTCAATTTATTTTCGATTTGTATAAAAATTGTGAAAACAAGGCTATTGGAAAAGAACCTGATAGGATGCAAAGGTAATGTGTTCAGATCTGGTAGAAGGTCAGACCTTGTGGCCAGTCCCTCCTGCACAGGCAGGGCCGGACTGGCCGTAGCGGGCACCGGGCATTTCCCCGGTGGGCCGCCAGAGTGGGGGCTGGTTATGGGCCTCTGGGGGCCGTTTTTGTTACCGGGGGCCGGCAATATCGGCCCCCTGTAACAAAATCGTCTGAAACCGCGCCCTAGCAAACAGCTCGGCTGCACCCCCTCCCCTCCCAAGGGGGCCGGCCGAGCAGTTTGCCAGGGCCGGTTTCGGGTCCCAGTCCGGCCCTGTGCACAGGGCCAAAGTATGTGGGTTTGGTTTCCTGCCGCTGGTCAGGCATATAAAGTATAAGTATATATGTAGATAGGAAAATAAAATATTTGAAGAAGCTAGAAGATATCAAGCTTTGCTTCAGTGTAAGAACTGCAACTTTCCATAGATGAACCACATTAACCAGAATGTTCTGGGAGGCTACTAAGTCATGTTTCACTTGAAAAAAACAATTGAATACTATTGGTGAGTGGCTGTCCTGTTTTGAGTGCAACCACATGGAGAATGTTGTAGGGTGACCAGATTTTTAGAAGAAAAAAACGGTACAGGTCAGACATAAAAGTAGGACTAAAGCCATTTGTCTATATATATATATACATACACACACACATTTACAAGGCTATGTTCACATAACATTATATATGGCAAGACCTGAACCCTGCTCCATAATCTGTTTCTGCTGCTGGGATAAGGCAGTGGACTGTGCTGCAGCTCAGAAAGCATAAAATACTTCAATAATTTAAGACTTTAGATGTGCATGTGAAAGGAGAGCATACCTTTCGTTTCTGATTCGTAGGTTGACCTCACCTTTGTCCCAAAAACCGGGACATTTAGTTAAAATTGACAAAAGCATCGGGACATCGGGACAGTCCTCTGAAAACTGGGACTGTCCGGGGAAATCCGGGACGTCTGGTCACCCTAGAATGTTGTAATATATGCAGCTGCACAGGGTATATATAATATGCTATTTACTACCATTGTTGAGTGTGCTGAGCACTTTACCTGACTGATGCACATGCACACGCATGCTCTGTGAGGGTGGGGCACAGAGACATCGGAGATGCTGGTGCTCGGAGGATGCGGAGATGCATTGCTGCCTGGCGATTGTCACTGTTGTGTCGCCATGCCTGTCCTGACTGCACCCCAGGGTCAGGCATGGCAGGAAACGGAGGAGGAGAAGTCTGGGGGGAAAAGCGACAGTGCACGCTTGTACACGGAGCAATAAAGACGTGTCACAAGGCAGCCAGTGTCCCGTGTGTTCTGTGGGTGAGAACATGAAAACTGGCGACGAGGGTGGGATGCGGAGTCACCCCCTCTACCTCCCGCAGTGTAACGGAGAAACGGATGAAGCACACGCTGCCGCAAATGAAGAGCGGAGCGTCTATACTGATGGAGACAGCGCGAGTGACGGCCCAGCGCGCTGATGCGGCCCGCGACCGGGAGATACACCCAAGAACCAAAATTCAGGGATAAAACTGCAGCCCCACACGCAGGGACATCGCACAAAGCCAGGGGTAAGCCAGAATAAAATGCCCCTTTGAAGAGAGCATGCAGGAGTCACTTCGGCGGCCATTTTGGAGTCAGGCACACTGCATCGATTAACCCCTTCGCTGCTAGGCCTTTTCCCCCCCTGTGCTAAGCCTTTTTTTGGCTATTTGGGGTAGTGCGTGCTTAGGCCCCTGTAACTTTTTGACCACATAAGGTATCCATGCCAAATTTGCGTCCTTTTTTTCTAACATCATGGGGATTGTAAAGGTACCCAGGGTTTGTGGATTCCCCTGGAGGGGACCCAGAAATTAGCCAAAATACAGCAAAATTTTGTTTTTTTGGGGAAAAATGCGAAAAAAGGGCTACAGATGAAAGCGTCTTGTTTTTTCCCTGCAAATTGCATCAAAAAGGGGTTGTGGTGCTGAAATCACCATCTTCCCAGCTTTCAGGGACAAGCAGACTTTTGTCAGAAAAGCAACTTTTTTACACAGTTTTGGCATTTTTCTGGGACATAGCCTATTTTTGCTATTTTTTGGGCTTTCAACCTCCTTCCAGTTAATGGTAGAAATGGGTATGAAACCAATAATGGATCCTAGAAAGCCATACATTTCTGAAAAGTAGACAAAATTCTAAATTCAGCAAGGGGTCATTTGTGTAGATCCTTAAAGTTTTCCTTATAGAAACTAACAGTTAAATGAAGAAAAAATTGAAAATTAGTTGAAAAAAACAGCCATTTGTGTCAACGTTTTCATCTGTAACTTCTTCTAATTATGACAGCTATTTTAAAGCAATATACCGTTATATCCGCTGGACCTTTCTGGTTGTGGGGATATATAGGACTTGTAGGTTCACCAAGAACCCGACGAACCCAGAGCCAATAACTGAGCAGCATCTTGCAATGGTTTTTTATTATGTACCGGGTATATAGCAATTATTTTGGGAAAATGTATTAATGGGAAAATTGTTATGAAAGACACCTATGTATTTCTGAAATGGGAACAAAATGTAGATTTTAGAAACAGTAGATATTTGCACATTTCCGAAATTGGGAGTACCCATACTAGCATGAGAATTATAGGTCATTTTTCAAAATGACTTATTTTTACACATTGTCTTTCATTTGGAAGGCAGAAATGCATCGAAAGTCAATAGGTAATAACAGTTGCTCTACAATTCTGTGTTACCCTAAGTCTCCCGATAAAAATGGTACCTCACTTGTGTGGGTAGGCCTTGTGCCCACAACAGGAAATGGCTCAAAATGCAACGTGGATGTACCACATTTTCACAATGAAAAATTACCCTTTTTTTGCAAAGTGCCTAGCTGTAGTTTTTGAACCCTAGCTCTGCGGGCACTTAGGGAAACCTAGCAAACCTATACATTTTTGAAAATTAGACACCCAGGGAAATTCAGGATGGGGTGACTTGACTGGCTCTCACCAGGTTCTGTTACCCAGAATCCCTTGTAAACCTAACAAATTGGCAAAAAAAACACATTTTCCTCACTTTTCTGTGGTAGAAAGTTCTGGAATCTGCGTGGATCCACAAAATTCCACCCACCCTGCGTTCCCCAAAGTCTTCCGAAAACAATGGTACCTCACTTGTGTGGGTAGGCCTAGTGTCCGCGACAGGAAGCAGCGCAAAACGCAATGTGGACGCACCAAATTTTCACAGTGAAAAATGACCCTTTTTTTGCAAAGTGCCTAGCTGTAGTTTTTGAACCCTAGCTCTGCCGGCACTTTGGGAAACCTAGCAAACCTATACATTTTTGAAAAGTAGACACCCAGGGGAATCCAGGATGGGGTGACTTGACTGGCTCTCACCAGGTTCTGTTACCCAGAATCCCTTGCAAACCTAAGAAATTGGCAAAAAAACAAATTTTCCTCACTTTTGTGTGGTAGAAAGTTCTGGAATCTGCGTGGATCCACAAAATTCCACCCACCCCGCGTTCCCCAAGGTCTTCTGAAAAAAATGGTACCTCACTTGTGTGGGTAGGCCTAGTGCCCGCGACAGGAAGCAGCGCAAAACGCAACGTGGACGCACCACATTTTCACAGTGAAAAATGTCCCTTTTTTTTGCAAAGTGCCTAGCTGTAGTTTTTGAACCCTAGCTCTGCCGGCACTTAGGGAAACCTAGCAAACCTATACATTTTTGAAATGTAAACACCCAGGGGAATCCAGGATGGGGTGACTTGACTGGCTCTCACCAGGTTCTGTTACCCAGAATCCCTTGCAAACCTAAAAAATTGGCAAAAAAAACACATTTTCCTCACTTTTCTGTGGTAGAAAGATCTGGAATCTGCGTGGATCCACAACATTCCACCCACCCCGCGTTCCCCAAGGTCTTCCGAAAAAAATGGTACCTCACTTGTGTGGGTAGGCCTAGTGCCCGCGACAGGAAGCAGCGCAAAACGCAACGTGGATGCACCACATTTTCATAGTGAAAAATGACCCTATTTTTGCAAAGTGCCTAGCTGTAGTTTTTGAACCCTAGCTCTGCCGGCACCTACGGAAACCTACCGAACCCACACTTTTCTGAAAAGTAGACACCCGGGGGATTCCAGGGAGTATGGCTTGCGTGGATCCCCAACGTTTTCTTACCCAGAATCCCCTGCAAACCTGACACTTTGCTGAAAAAATCCCTTTTTTCACACATTTTTGTGTGGTAAAGTTGTGGCATCACCGGGCTGACACAAATTTCCTACCACCCAGCGTCCCCCCAGGTCTCCCGATAAAAATGGTGCCTCACTCGGGTGGGAGGCCCAAGTGCCCGCGACAGGCAAGGGCCCACAACGTATTGAGGCAACCTCAAAATGGCCTATCACAAAACGACCTGGTTTTGCAAGGGGGGTCCCATGAAGTTTTGGCCCAGGGCTCGGCGGCCACCTAGGGAAACCCACACATTTCTGAAAAGTAGACACCCGGGGGATTCCAGGGAGGCATGGCTTGCGTGGATCCCCCAACGTTTTCTTACCCAGAATCCCCTGCAAACCTGACATTTTGCTGAAAAAATCCCTTTTTTTCACACATTTTTGTGTGGTAAAGTTGTGGCATCACCGGGCTGACACAAATTTCCTACCACCCAGCGTTCCCCCAGGTCTCCCGATAAAAATGGTGCCTCACTCGCGTGGGAGGCCCAAGTACCCGCGACAGGCAAGGGCCCACAACGTATTGAGGCGACCTCAAAATGGCCTATCACAAAACGACCTGGTTTTGCAAGGGGGGTCCCATGACGTTTTGGTCCGGGGCTCGGCGGCCACCTAGGGAAACCTACCAAACCCACACATTTTTTGAGCAAAATGTCAGGTTTGCAGGGGATTCTGGGTAAGAAAACGTTGGGGGATCCACGCAAGCCATACCTCCCTGGAATCCCCCGGGTGTCTACTTTTCAGAAATTTTCCCTAGGTGGCCGCCGAGCCCCTGGCCAAAACGTCATGGGACCCCCTTGCAAAACCAGGTCGTTTTGTGATAGGCCATTTTGAGGTTGCCTCAATACGTTGTGGGCCCTTGCCTGTCGCGGGTACTTGGGCCTCCCACCCGAGTGAGGCACCATTTTTATCGGGAGACCTGGGGGACGCTGGGTGGTAGGAAATTTGTGTCAGCCCGGTGATGCCACAACTTTACCACACAAAAATGTGTGAAAAAAGGGATTTTTTCAGCAAAATGTCAGGAATGCACAAAAGAGGCATCGAGGGAAAGGAAAGGGTTTTCCTTTCCCTCGATGCCTCTTCTGTTTGAAATCCCCCCTCCCCGGAGCCAAAACTAACCTTATTCCCCGACGCGCTGGAAGCAAATGGCTTCCAGCGCGTCGGGGAACAAAGGAAACCCCCAATGACGTCAGCGCGCCTCGCGCGCTGGCGTCATTGAGGGGGCGGGGGAGGCAGGGGAAGCCCTTCCCCTGCCTTCCCCCAAAAAACCCGACGATCGGATTCCCATGGGGGAGCGCCAGCGCTTCCCCCGTGGGTGGTCTTATGACGAGCTGGACTCGTCATGAGCACACGACCACTGTGTGCCATAACGAGTCCAGTTCGTCATAAGCATCGAAGGGGTTAAGCTTGGTTCCCAACACGGCGGCCATCTTAGAATCAGGCGACACACACAAAACTCCCTGGAGCCCGCCGAAAGCGTTGCTGAGACCCCTAGACGCCACTGAAGCCTACCAGAGCCACACTGTGCCCCACCATGTCAGATCCCGACTCCTCGCAACAGGCGGTGCCTGGCCCTACGCACGCTGCCCCAGAGCCCAGACCGATACTCATGGGGGTATCATACCTGCGTCCTCCTGAGCCCCTCATACTGACATCTGGAAACAGTATGGGCCCCAAGTGGAAGAGCTGGCTTGAGGTTTATGAAGACTTCATGACGGGATCACAAGTCCATGACTCTAACCAACAACTCATAGCGCTACGAAATCTAGTAGGCAAAGACGTCGGACAAATTATTAAAGAATTACCCCCAGCCAATGCTGCGTCTTATGAGAACGTGAGAGAAGCCCTAAATAAGAAGTTCCTTCACAAGCGAAACCTAGATTACGAGCATTACACATTCAACCTCGCGTCTCAGGAGCGAGATGAGCACATGGGCGATTTTATCTCCCGCCTCAAGCGTCTAGCTCGCTATTGCGAGTTTGACAACTTCAACACAGAAGACGCACTTCGCCTACGCATCATCGAGGGGTGTCAATCCGAGTCACTACGCCGTCGACTTCTAAAGAAGCATTACTCTCTCGACGAGATAGAAGAACTCACCCGTATCAATGACCAAGCAGAGGAGCATGCGAAAAAGATGGAAGCCAGCAACACTGAGAAAAGAGAACAAGCTCTCCGCGTACAATCTCATACAGAACCGAGACGCCGTCCGGACCACCACAAATCTGGAAGATTTACAAGGTCATCTCGCACTAAGTCACCCTGCAGCGGGACCAAGAGCAGTCACTCCCGGAGACAGGAATATTAAAAATTCTTTAGTACAGACTTACAGAGATCCCAATGTGCAGAGACAAACGACTATAAGAGGTACTCCAGCTATCGGTAACCATAAATGTGGCACATGCTCCATTTGTGAGTGTTGTATAGTTGCGAAGAATTTACAATTTAATGGGATGGACATTGTGAGTAAAGAACTTAACAATTGTCGTAGCAAAAATTTGATTTATCTCTTGATCTGCCCCTGTGGATTGGGGTATGTAGGTGAGACGGGTCGTGAACTCAGAGTTAGACTCCTTGAGCATAAATCTGCCCTACGGACGAATAAGGTAAATGCACCACTCACAGAACATTACAATAAACTTAGTCATAAATTTAGTGAGTTCAAATGGTTTATTTTAGAACGGATTAGTGGTAACAAGAGAGGGGGTGACCTAGACAAAAAACGGAAACTTAGAGAACAATGGTTTATTTGCAAATTAAATACAGTACAAAAAGGATTGAATACCAAAGAAGACTGGATGTCTATTATAAGTTAATTTTTATTCATTATGAGTTTTTCTGTATGTATCACTCAGTTTTAAATTATTGGGCGATTGTTTTACATTTAGGAGTCATTGAGGAAACTGGTAGAATATTTGGATTAAGTTAGAGAGAGATAGGACGTTCCAATATGGCCGTGTAATTTTCTGTACAAGAAACTTTGAGGCACGCTTGCCTCATCACGTGACACGCGATTTTTTCACGTGCTTGTCATGTCACGTGAGATGTGACCCTGTTATGTGCCCATTTTCATACTGGGCAGTGAAGTGCAGAAGCCTACCGGGGCTAAGTGGGTGTGATCACTTTGGACGATGAGATTGAGATAGGACGCTTAAATATGGCCGCACAAACATTTTCTCTATAAATACCTCTTTAGGTGCAGTTGCCGCAATCACGTGACACGCAAATCTATCATTCTTTTTCGAGCTGCGTGACATAGTACCCTTTTATGTGCCCATTTTTTCATGTCGAATAGTGATGTTCATAAGTCTTTTGGGGCATAACGGGTGTGAGTATGCTGGTCATTCGAGAGAGTTAGAACATTCAAAGATGGCCGTGCAATTTTATGTATATATATAATAAAAAAATTCTAGGCTCGTTTGCCATATCACGTGACACGCGATTTCATCATGTGCTTGTCGCGTCACGTGATACGTGATCCTTTGACGTGCCCACCTGGATGTCGGGTAGCAGAGTTTAAAAGACGACCGGGTAATAGTGGATGTGATCATCCCGGTCGAACAGCAGAAGAGTGAGGTTCCGATACGCTGCACAATCCAGGTGTTGGAAGGTAAGGTAGTAGGATCAATGGAGGACTTGTAGTGGGGGCGGGGTATCGACTAGGAGACGGCGGTTTATTAAATACATGATTTGGTCAAAGACGCCGATTACCGCTTGGAACTGCTGTAGACGCTATTTTAAATTGAAGATTTTAGCGTTACTATTAATCTCGGTACCTCTCTCCCGGGCTATGTTGTAGATAATACACATAAATAGGTGTATAATTAGTAGTTGTTTTTAAATATAGTAAGGGCGGTAGAGAGAATGAGGTGTCATTTAGTGATTGAGGAGAGTGTACACTAAGGATATCTCTCCTTGTAGAGTGAAGTAATGAATATACAATTTGAACAATTATTCATGAAGACAAGAATGGTTGAATTTGGGTTTATCTTGTATATCTTTCTTTATATTCAGCTTGGAATTACACAAGGTATAACCTGTGTAGGGACAGAGATATTTGGTCCTTAATCCTATCCAGAATTAACTTGGGACGCCTTTTTTCGGAAATTAGTATACTGAGGAGTATTGAGGATACTCCATCTACGTCCTTAATAAAGTTTAATAAAAGGTGAGAAGCCTGGCTTACAATGACCACTATGTGTGGAATAAACAGAGTGACCTTGGGGGCGAGTTTGACCCATGGAACCTGTTGTTTACATTATATTTTCTTTTTACTATTTCAGTAGAAAGTGGAGAATCCAGTGATTTATATAAGGACTCCCTTTGGAACATTTGAAGATGTTAGTGTGGATGTATACACCATAGGATAACCGAATAGGTAGGTTGTTTGTTTGGAGGATCTGAAACACAGAATTTAAGAATGAGGATAACACCTGTTGAAGTTTGGATGGTATGAAAATGATAGGGTGGGTTTGTCCAATGGTAAACGTTGCACTAATGAAATGTAAATTACAAAATAGACATAAAAAATGTAAAAAAAATTCTCTTTTAATGTTGTTCTTATTAAAATGACGTGCATAATAATTTTTAAATATCTAGTGGATTGTATAGATTTATTCTGTGGTGGTTTTTTTTGTGCAGGTATATTAATGCTCTGTTGTATTGTATATTCTTTTTAACTAGGAGAGAGACTTCTAATTATTGTCTTGAAAAGATGGTTTTATAAATTATATCCATCGAAACGCGTCGACGCCCTAAGATCCATGCAACCCGTGTAATCCGGTGGTCTGCTGATTGTTGATGATTCACGTATAAACAGCGACCCCTGATAGCAATAATATATTAAAAATAACGGGTGTGGAATTTAAATGACAAATTTGAATGTCTTTTAGTTTTATCTGTCTTCTCTTATGCTGCTATTTTTCTCTATTGCTGCTATTTTTTGATTACTGTTTTTGATGAATTGTTGTACTGATTATGGTTTTAATATGTGATGTTTTTAGCAAAAAATGATGATTTTTTAATAACACATTCCTTCCCCTTTTTTTTATATACAATTAAAAGACAAAATTCTTTTGTGCACATATGTATTAATAAATTGAATTTTTTATAATTGTTTTTATGATTGATGTGATTTTATTGGTGGGTATTTGCTATTGGACAAAATAATACACCCAGAGTAATTGAGTGTGATATCTCACCTTTATGTGAGATTGGATGGTGTTTTTAATGTGTATTTGGGTTATATATTGGTTGTGTTGACAGAGGACGAACGATTTTACAACTCCCGGAGACAACCACCACAGTGCTATCGGTGTGGTCAAGACTACCCGCACACGGGTCAATGTCCAGCCATTGGCCAACAGTGCCACCGATGTGGGAAAGACAACCATTTTGAAGCCGCTTGCCAAACCCGTCGCACGGAAATGAGACCGACCAAGCAAAACACAGGGTCACGTCACCACGTGAGGGCTGTATAAGGACGAAGAGACCAGTCAACAAGTTCGTCAGGGTCCAGTATCCAGTCACACAGCTCATACCGATCCCAGCGGTCAACGTCCAGAGAGTCGTCCTCCCTCACCCCCATATCACAAGACAGTGACGAGTATGTGTGCATGGTGGCGGACCCGGATAGATTGAAGAAGTAACCATGGCTACACATCCGAATGGGAAGCCATCCCGCCAAGTTTGTTTTAGATACAGGCGCATCACTCAACTACATTTGCGCCACCGAGTACCAAAGTATGAATCCGAAACCGAAACTGGAGCCAGCTGCAGTACGAGTCTACACATGGATGTCCAGAGAACCATTGCCATGTCTGGGACAGTTTCACACAACGCTGACATACAAAGACAGGTAAATTCAAGTGCAAATCCACGTGATTGAAGGCCCCGAAGCAGCAGACTGCCTTCTCAGTTTACCGACAGCGGAACGCCTGAAGCTAGTCGAGATCCTGTACAAAGTGGACGACTCGCCAGACATTGTCAACAAGTTCCCGAAGCTGTTCAGTGGCCTAGGGAAGCTAGCTCACTTCAAGGTCAAGCTGCATATCAACGAGCAAGTGACACCAGTGGCACAACATCACAGGAAGGTGCCATTCCACCTACAGCAAGCGGTGGATGACGAACTCCAAGACCTACTAAAGGCGGTCATCATAGAACGATCGACTGGACCCACTCCATGGGTGTCGCCAGTAGTAGTCATGCCCAAGAGAGGTCAGGACAACAAGGTACGCCTGTGTGTGGACATGCGAGCCCCGAACACAGCCGTCGAAAGGGAGCGGCACCCAGGACCACACATCAGCGACATGATCACACGCCTGAATGGAGCAACAGTCTTCTCGAAACTGGATCTCAACAAGGGATACCACCAACTTAAGTTGCATGAAAAATCGAGATACATTACTACATTCACCACACACCAAGGACTTTTCAGATATAAGCGCCTCAATTTCGGGATCTCGTCAGCCGCCGAGATCTTTCAGAAGGCTGAGTAATACAAAACATCCTAAACGCATTCAACTACAGTGACAACATCTTGGTGTTTGGAGAGACCCAGAAAGATCACAACAAAGCACTAGACCGGGAGTGTCACGCCCTCCTCAACGCCAATCTCACACTTAACCAAGACAAATGTGAGTTTCATAAGTCGACTCTAAAATTCTACGGCCACATCTTCTCAAAAGAGGGCATGAGACCTGACCCCGAGAAAGTATCAGCACTGTCGGACACTCCACAGCCACATGATGTCAGTGACATCCGCTCGTTCCTGGGTATGGCTAGTTACTGCGCCCGTTACATCAAAGACTACGCAACCATCAGTTACACGCTACGAGTACTGACACGACAAGGGCAAAGCTTTCAGTGGTCAGCTAAGTGTGAACAAGCCTTTAACAAAATCAAGACAGCTGTGAGTTCAGCCATCAATCTAGCCTATTTCAACCCCAAACGGAAGACAGAAATCACGGTAGATGCCAGTCCTGTAGGGCTAGGTGCGATTCTGGCGCAATACGATGACGAAGACGACCAACGCCACATCGTCGCATAGGCCAGTCGCAGCCTCACCGACACGGAAAAAGCATATTCCCAACCAGAAAAAGAGAGCCTGGCGGTCGTGTGGGCGTGTGATCATTTTCACCTTTTCGTATATGGCAAGCACTTCACACTCATCACGGACCACCAAGCTCTGACAACCATCTTTGGGAATCCCCGAGCGAAGATGCATCCGCGGATCGAACGATGGGGTATCCGCTTGCAAGACTACACGTATACCATCATTCATAAACCGGGGAAGGAGGAGAACCCGGCAGATTACATATCGCGGCATCCACAAGCTCTGACGCGAGTGCGACACTCTGTAGCCGAAGAATATCTCCACTTCATCATTGACCAAGCCTGCCCACCTGCCATTCCATTAGAAGCTTCTGCTAAAGACGCCACGCTCCAAAACATCATGCATCGCGTCCGCACCGATTCGTGGAGACACCTGGAAGAGCCAAAGACGAGTGACGCCATCAACACTCAAGAACTCATGGCATTCAAGCACATCAAGGATGAACTCTCCATCAGCGCCAATGGTTTGTTACTAAGAGACCGGAGGATTGTCATCCCTCACCAATTGAGACAAGGAACCGTCAACCTGGGACACAAAGGACACCGAGGAGTGGTAGCCACGAAGAAAGCGCTGGAAGAGCGCGTCTGGTTCCCTTCCTTGACCAGATGGTAGAGACCACACTCCAAGACTGCCCACACTGTCAATTGGTAGGGCGAGAAGAATCACATGCCCCTCTACAGATGTCGGACCTCCCAGACAGCGTATGGCAACAGGTAGCCGTCGACTTCTTCGGCCCGCTGAAATCGGGAAAATACATCATCGTCATCATGGACGAGTACTCCCGTTTCCCCATCGCTCACCAGATTTCCTCCACCAAAGCAACCACTGTCATACCTATCATTGACGAAGCATTCGCCGCGTGGGGAATCCCTATGGTGGTGAAGACTGGTAACGGACCCCCTTTTAACGGACAGGAATTTGCAGAATTCGCGAGACATCTGAATTTCAAGCACCGAAAGATCACTCCCCTGTTGCCCCAGGCCAACGGGATGTTGGAGCGATTTATGGCCACCATAAAAAAGACAATGCAACAAGCTGAACTAGCTCACCGTGACATTCAGCCAGCGTTACATGAAGTACTACGGGCATACAGGACCACGCCACACAGCACTACAAACCAATGTCCTGCCACTCTGATGCTCGGGCGAGTTCCACGCACCCGGATACCGACCGAAGACGCTGTCACACAATCCAGAATCACGACCTCAGACCACGAGACCCTGGTAGAACTAGATCGGACCAAGAAAGCAAAAATGAAAGAATATGCTGACCACCGCAGACATGCCAAGACATCCGATATCCGAGAAGGAGACTGGGTGCTGGTGAGGCAGGAAAGGAAAACCAAAGCGGACAGCCGCTACTATGCCCATCCGTTACAAGTAACAAGAAGGAAAGGGACCATGATTACAGCTGAGTCCGGAGTCAAGAGAACAACCAGAAACGTGTCACATTTCAAAAAGTGTGACCCGACAGCATACGCCCAGGCTCAGAAAGCTGACTGGGACACAGACGTGTCAAGTCAAGAAGAGGACAGTCATGAAGCACCCAGACGAGTGTCGGAGGCCTGCGACACGAGAGAGGGGAGCCCCTCTAGCCGACCACCAACCAGCCGACCACGACGAACTATTCGAAAACCCACCCGACTCATTGAAGAACTCTGAGAGAAACATTGAACGTTCAAAATACAAAGGGGGAGATGTCGTGTCGCCATGCCTGTCCTGACTGCACCCCAGGGACAGGCATGGCAGGAAACGGAAGAGGAGGAGTCTGGGGGGAAAAGCAACAGTGCGCGCTTGTACACAGAGCAATAAAGATGTGTCACAAGGCAGCCGGTGTCCCGTGTGTTCTGTGGGTGAGAACGTGAAAGTCACCTTGCCGCCTAATCTCACCTCACCTCGCCTTACCATCTCACCTCACTGTTGCTGCCGCCTAGTCTCCTTGCTCTTTTTGCTGCTTGACGATTTGCCGCCATCTAGGCTGTAGTTTTGAATGCTTGTAGGCTTGAGGGTTGGCAGCATGATAGGGGGAGATGCGGTGTGTAGAGCGAGCAAGCGGTGCAGTGACTTGTTTCAGAGCTGGGGCTGCGGCGGCCTTTGTGGAGAACCGCTCGTCACGCTGCATTATACACCTTACAGTCTACAGCCAAAAACTGGGAGTTTGAGCCCATTAGATGGAGTCTGGAGTGTAGCTGTGAACAGGAGAACATTGACAGTGGCATGGAGAGCCAAGCAGTGAGCATAGCAGCAAAACCTCCTTATTGACCCTATTTTGTGCTGTTCACTGGTTCCATTGAACTTATTGAGCTCACGCCTTGAAGCCCTTTGGGGTGACTGTACAACTGTATGTGGTACTACATAGGATAATGAGTCTATGACTTGGCTGTGGTTTTTGAATAACCCTTGGCAGTGTCTTGAATTTTATTAGATATACAGAAGTAAATACGGAAGCAAAATTGTGAGGAGAAACGTGAGGAGTGGAGAGTGTGAGACCCAAGCAGCGTGGTGGAAGTTTTTAGGCACTGCTGCCAGAGGGTAGAGTCGGGAGAAGCAGAGACTGCCTTGCTAGGTCCAGGTGCAGTCTGCAAGCCTCCTGTGTGCTCCCCTGCACTTGGTAAATCCTCAATGATCGGTTGAATTTACTAGTCAAGGAGGCTGGGTGACAAAGTGGTGAAGATCGGAGTGGAGAGACTTGGCTGACTGCGTACCAACTGTAAGAAGCGTGGTGGTCTGGCTAGGCCCAGGAGCAGATTGTAAGCTCCTTGAATGCTCCCCGTGATTCTGGCCCATCCCTCAGCGAGACGCCTAGATCTTTCTGAGGCTGCCATAAATAAAGAGGTCTGGTCATTATTGTGGGACCCCACAGCCATTGAAAAAGCAAACGGAAAGGAAGATTGAAGGACTAGAATCAACAATTAGTTCACCAGCAATTTTAAAGGCCCTTATCATCAAGGCCTGTGGATCTGCCCTCAGGGAATGAGATTGAGCCTAAGGCTAATATTCCAGAGTGCATAACTATTCAATCCTCTATAGTGGGTTACTGCAAGCATTCAGGGAAAACTACTCAAGAGGGTTTAAATCATCTCAGATACTCTCCTCTGAGCCCCATAAAACAAGCAGCATCTACTAACTATCTCTCAGGCACCCAGGATATGGATATAGTCTTTGTAAAAATGTAGGAAATAAGCAAAATATAGCCACTTCAGCAAACAAACAAGTTCTAGATAGCGCTGCAATGTCGAATAACGATCTAGGCCTTTACAAGATGGTTGTATCGGTGCAAGTCCACTGCCCCAATCTGGAGTCCTTTGTTCTACCATCACTGTTAAAAAACACTTTACTGTCAAATAACTTGACTCAACAAGCTTCCCCTAACTCAGCATTGCCTGTACCAAAACTGTCAATAAAAGATAGGAGTACACCTAGTATCATCTCAGTACAGGATCTATCTAGCCTGGATCGAAGCTGTGAAAGGGCTGATATAGACCTTTTTAGTCCTGTTCCCCCATAGACTCACAGTCCTGTTCCCCCATAAACTCAGATCAAAAACTAATCCTAGCACAGTTGAAAAGAAATTTTGAAAATGTATCTTTTAAAAATATGATCAAAATAAGTGATCACCCTTTGATTGAGTCAAGCTTAATAATGGATGATCATACGGGTGATCATAGGGATCTAATGAATAACTCAATCAAGGCTGCTGATCTTTCCTTTATGGCTTAGTATGACACAATTTACTCTGACTATGTGAAGTCCTCGAAAGAGCCTTGTCAGGACCCTTCGGGTCCATGGATGCAATAACAGCTGCCCTAAATTTTCACTCAAATACACTTAATGCACAGATGATTTTGCTTAACACATTTGCTCTTTTGTTGCAGGGATAGATGCTAAATTGCAAATAATGAGTGATTTAGTAGTGAAAGTTCAGTCTGATACAAACACCCAATTAGTAGCATACATATATATTGGATAGTGTCTCAAACCTTCCAATGATAGTTGGCACTTGTGGATGAAGTTAAAAGAAAGGCCACCTCGCAAAGGTCAAAACCTGTAGAAAATAAAACATCCTCTGGCCCAGACTCAGGACAACATGTTTGTCAAACTCAGGATGCATCAATCATTCAAATTGACCATCCTACATCGAGCGTTAGAATCCCAGCGCAGGAAAATGAAATTATGATTAATGACCAACAGCTTAATGCGATTGAAAAGGTATCCTTAGAGCAGTTGTCATCAAGTAAGGCAACGCAGGCACAAATTATAACAAATTGTTCTAAGCCGCAAATAAGATTAACAAAAAGGGCCAGAAAAAGGCTCAGAAAGGCCCCAAATAAATCTAAGAAATTAGTAACAATCACAAGGGAAGATGATGACATGAAAGATTGCTACTCGATCTTTAAACCTAAATTCGATAATAGTTGTCAAAAACTGCCAAAAATGGTAGCAACGAATGTTGATTGTCCTGAAAGGCATATGCAGATTGATACCATTCACGCAAGTGGCTGTATATCCCAGCCATAGAAAACAAACAACAGGATGGCCATCCCAAGATGAGATAAAAAAGCTGTAACTCAGCCAATTAATGATGTGGAATGTCAGATGTTGGAAATGGCCCTTTTTGCAGGGTTATCCCCAAACATGTTGCTTCTTCCTCCTATTTTTTCCTGACCTGTGTTTTTTGGCAATAGGATTCTGGGCACTTTACCACTGCTGATCAGTGCTAAAGTGCATATGCTCTCTGTGTAAATTGTTATTGTGATTGGTTATCCATGGTTGATGTAAGTAAAGAAGTCCAAAAGTAGACCAAGTGATAAGTTCCAAGGATGGAGTTTATTATATCCAGTTCCAGGTAAGTAGAAAAGGTAGATAGTAAGTAAGATGGTAATCAGTAGTAGCCCCACCAGGAGCAGCCTCCCTGCTGCTCAGCCTCTCATCTTCAACAGACACTCTAACCAAGACCAAGCACTCCAACATTCCATGACATCATCCTACATTCTACAGTCATTCAGGCTGGACAGAAGGGAGAATATCAATGCAAAGAAAGAAGAGAAGAAATCACACTATAACATATCCTCTTTCTTTACATCAACAAAAGAAAAGTACTGAAGAAAGGAACAAAGAATGAGGAAAGTCAGAGATGTGAATTAAACAATAGAAAGAAAAAGAAACAGTGTAAAAGATAGCAGGAAGTACTATCCTAAACACAATAATACAACAGCATGAAAACACAATAATACAATGGCATGAAAATGCAATAAAACAATGGCATAAAAATGCAATAATACAATAGCATAAAATTGCAGTAATACAATGGCACGCACACCATCCCCTTTTCTCACAAAGGAAAGGCACAACCCAGAAAACAAAACATGGGCCAAGAAATACGCACACCTGTAGGGACAAACAGTCTCAGGCAAAACAAGAAGAAAACGAAAAGTAGAAACGTAAAGCTGCGCTGTAAAGCACACATCACACAAAGTAGAACGTATGCCCTGAAATACTACTAAAAGCAACATACATACGCACCAAAGCAACTACATGAAAACAAGCACACAAAACCAAATGGTAAACATGAAACATGGAAAACAAAGCACGTACAACACTCGTACGCCTGACGTCTCAGGCACCCCTACAATCCGTGGATCCCATCACCGGCAACATAAAATAGGAGTAAACAAGGAAGAGCCGGGAAGCAAACAGCGAACCAGCGCTGAAAAACAAACTGACAGGACCAAAACACGGAACATAGAAAAGTACATACGTGATAAATGGTACTCACCCACGCAAACAGAATGAAAAGTACTGAGATGCACACACCCAGAAAACAGAATAAGATGTACTGGGATACACTCACCCATGAAAACAGCAGAAGATGTACTGGGATACACTCACCCATAAAACTGAATGAAAAGTACTGGGATACACTCACCCATGAAAACAGAATAAAAATGTAATGGGGTACACTCACCCATGAAACAGAATGAAAAGTACTGGGATACACTCACCCATGAAAACAGAATAAAAATGTAATGGGGTACACTCACCCAAGAAAACAGCAGAAGTACTAGGATACACTCACCCATGAAACGGAATGAAAAGTACTGGGATACACTCACCCATGAAAACAGAATAGAAATGTACTGGGATGCACTCACCCATGAAACAAAATAAAATGTACTGAGATACACTCACCCGCCAAAACAGCAGAAAAATGTACTGAGATACACACACCCACCACAACATCAGGAGAAGCTGTACAACAAGCCAAACAGGAAAATGAACCCAATAACGCAAAACAATAAGCACATATAAAATGAGCTTAAAACTGTACTGAGTTACACGCAGACCAATAAAACATGTCTAGCATAACGATTAAAAGAGAAAGACATGAACTCCGGTGAGCGATCTCTCACCCGAAATCCTCACAGAGATGATGGTTAAAACAATAGCGGAAATCCAACATGTAACTTGCTTCAAATCCCAACAAAGTTTGTAAGTAGCTCCAAGAAGTAGCATCTCTAACTCGGAACAGCATGAAGAAACGAAAACAACACAGTTTGCCCAGACGGAGAAACAGCTTTGCCAAGGCGGAGAAACAGCAGGCAACTCCGGTAGCGTAATTAAGGTGAAAGTATCCCACAAAGGAACACGTAGCAGATCCAACTCACCGCTGCATGAAGAAAGATGAAATAGACAGACCGGTGAAGCTCACCTCACAAAAAGCAGTGAAAAACGAAGAAGTTGCTCAAATGAAATGAGTGATGCGAAGACAGAAGTGGAGGATACCCGGTCATACGGTGAAGCTTTTTTTAAACGCTTTGAGCCTTGAGCCATCTGCCAACCAAAAGATGGCGGCACACTCCAAACGCTGAGCCGGGTGGCTCACGGCGAGTCGATGCAGCTGGGCGTCACTCTGCAGTCCAAAGTTGCCTGGATACAATTGCGTCATGAAGGATTGCCATGAACGCTGCAGGGCTGGCAGAAACAGGTAGGATCGCGTGTACAGAAACACGCGCTGCTTATTTTTTAAACCGAAGGGACAGCGGTTAAACTGCCAATGGCGGAAGGGCGCAAAATCGCCAAAGATCCCTCCAGTGAAAACCACAGTGCCCTTAATAATTCCTAAGAGGCAAAGCCAGTAGGACAAACAGCAGTCAGGCCCCAGCAGAACACAAGAAGTAGCGTAAAACGAAACACCACTCCACACGACTAGACGGGAGAAACGTTGAATAACCAACGTGACACTGTGTGTAGGCACTCTTGACACGAAGTTCATGAATCTCCACATGAAGCTCCACTGAGACACAGGGTCATGGATAAACAATCCAACGCAGTTCTCCATGTGTTGAAATGCGAGCATATCACAAGTTGACTCACAGGAAACACAGCGAAGTGAGAAAACAAGGCAAGGACCAAGTATGATCGCCAGACCCATGAGAACAAAACACGGGTGTCAAGTACAAATAGTACACAACTCACCAGGCTCGTGTGAAGTAGAATCTGGCACGCCCAGGTTGAGGCTGACCGATAACGAGGTCACTGGTGGGGCTGGGGGCTGCCAGTTTCTTTAAGATGACTCAAATGTACACGTAGATGCTTGAAGCTTGAATTTACTATGTTACAGTTTCTTAGGTGGGTTCCTTAATTCCAGTTTCAAAGTTCCTTGTATAAGATAGCCAAAATTTGTAGGTTCTGAGTCCAAATCGTCTCCAAAATGTACTAAGATAAAGAAGTCCAAAAGTAGACCAAGTGATAAGTTCCAAGGATGGAGTTTATTATATCCAGTTCCAGGTAAGTAGAAAAGGTAGATAGTAAGTAAGATGGTAATCAGTAGTAGCCCCACCAGGAGCAGCCTCCCTGCTGCTCAGCCTCTAATCTTCAACAGACACTCTAACCAAGACCAAGCACTTCAACATTCCATGACATCATCCTACATTCTACAGTCATTCAGGCTGGACAGAAGGGAGAATATCAATGCAAAGAAAGAAGAGAAGAAATCACACTATAACAGTTGGCATATTTGATTTACCAGTAGGTCCCTAGTAAAGTGCACTTAGTGTGCCAGGGCTCGTAAATCAAATGCTACTAGTGGGCTTGCAGCACTGATTGTGCCACCCACATGAGTAGCCCTGGAAAGATCTCTCAGACCTGCCACGTGGTGCCTGCGCGCAGTTTGTTAACTGCCATGTCGACTTGATAAGTGCACCCACTTGCCAGACCCTAACCTTCCCTTTTCTTACATATAGGGCACCCGTATGGTAGGCCCAAGGTACCCCCCTGGGCAGGGTGCAGTGTATGTGAAAGGTAGGACATGTACTGGTGTGTGTAACATGTCTTGATAGTGAAATACTGCCAATTTCGTTTTTCACTATTGAAAGGCTATCTTGCCCCATAAGACAGAATGGAGAATGCTTTGTAACATTTTACAAGCATATCTTCCCATGGGGATAAGTTAGAAAAATGGAGTTTGGTATCCCAGAACTCAGAATTTGATAACACATCTTTTAGTAAAGATGGTTTTTAAATTGCATGTTTGAAAATACCACTTTTAGAAAGTGGCTATTTTCTTGTTCAACCATCCTGTGTGCCTCTGCCTGTTTGTGGATTGACTGTCTGGCTTTGGAGTGACAGGGGCTAGGGAGGTGCAGTGGCTCCAGGAGTCAGGATGAGGCAGCACTAGGCTGAATAGGCCTGTTCTGCATTTGTAGTGGTGGGAGGAGTAGCACCTGTACCTGAATAGGGCTGTACCTGCCTTCCACAATGCTGGCTCTGCCCCCTTGTGGTGTGTCTGGAGCCAAGGCTCACACTGACAATGGATGTTGTTGTGCACTTGCAGAGTGCCCCCCCAGAACTGGTTTGAACTGGGCTCAGAGCCACTTGCACAAAGAGAACAAAGACATTGTGGGGTATAAGTATCAGACCCAAAACCCCAGACTTTAGATTATTCCTGGAATTCAAGAGGAACCTTTGCCAAGGAGAAGAGCTGGAGAGACTGAGGAGCAGTATTGCCCTTGCTGTGTGTCTGGGGTTGGCCTGCAGTTGCTGTTTCTGCCAAGGAAAGGAGAAGGACTTTGCTGTGTGCTGTGTCCCCTGCTTGAAGGAGATCTCCAAGGGCCTGAAGTGTGCTGGCCTCCTGTTCTGAAGTCTCAGGAACACAAAGACTTCACCCCCAGCTCCCCTGAACTCTGCTGGTGTGAGTTCTAGCCTGCCAGGAGGTGCCTGTGCCACTTTTTGGTGCTCCGGAGGTTGTGGCTGCTTCTTGGGAGCTGGAAGAAAGAAGAAACTCAAAGAACTACGGAAATCGACGCATCACTCTTCTTGCGGCTGTTTTCCCGACGCATCTCCACAGCGCAAGAAGAATTTCCATACATCGCCACGCCGCTGCGGAAACTGCTGCAGTGCCTATCACCGCTGAAAGAATCAACACATCGAGGGATTGTGGCTGAAGAGGACCGATGCAGTGCCGCTTGACGCCGCTGCATTGATCGCCAACGCATCCCGGATTTCCACGCATCGTGCCTGTGCGGCAAGTATCTCTGATGCATCACGTGCGGACCGGAACTGTCACGAAAAATCGATGCCTCACTCCCCATACAGACCAGATTCCACGCAACCCTTCCTCTGCGTGCAGCGGGACTGTCGCATCGCTTCCCCAAGGTCTCAGGAGTGTCGCATCTCTTTGTTTTCCGACTCGGCGGCTGTTTGGCTTTTGGAACTTTCACGCATCTATAGGTACTTTGGTGAAAAGTCACGCATCCAAAGATTTCTATGGTACAAGTTCTTGAAACCTTTTGAAAGTCACATTTTTAACGGTAAGTAGTCAGAATATCGAGTATTTAATATCGTTTTGACATAATATCGAGTAAAAATATCGTTAGTATTAAATATCGATGTAAAAAATATCTATGTATATAATATCGATTTTGTGTGTTGTAAAAAATATCGTTGTAAAAAATATCGATTGTTAAAATATCGTTAGTAACATATATCGTTTTAGTATTTTTTTTTATTTTGTAAAATGTTTGTAAATGATATAATTATTGTTAAATAAATGCAAAAAAAATTGTGTGCTAATTTTTAGGAGCGGGATATTGGGTTTATAGGAGATAAGGGTGGGGAGCGTTTTAAAAAAGTTGGGGAAAAATTTAAAATGTATTTAATATTTTAAATTGATTGTATAATTTTTTTTAGGGGCGGGATGTTGAGTTTATTGGGGATAAGGGTGGGAGTGTTTTTAAAATTTGAAATTTAAAATATTTAAAATTTTAAATTTTTTAAAAGAAATTGTCATTTTTTTTAGAAGCGGAATGTTGGGTTTATAGGGGATAAGGGTGGGTCGTGTTTTAAAAATTTGAAACTTAAATTTAAAAAAAATTTAAATATTTTTTAAAATAAATTAAAAATTTAATTTTTAGGGTTGGGATTTGGGTTCATAGGGGATAAGGGTGGGAAGTTTTAAAATTTATTTTTAAGAAATGGAAAAAACAAATTCAAAAATTTAAATTATGTTAAAATAAAAATATAAAAGTGAGATTTTGTTTTAATAGGGGATAAGGGTGGGTATTTTTTTGTTACTAAGGGGCCTATTAGGATGGCGGTTGGAGGACCACCGCCGGTCCGGTGGTGGCTACCGCCGGACCGGCGGCGGACATCCGCCCGCGATCGCAAGCCAGAAAACCGCCAGTCAGATTAGGATGGCGGTGTTGACCGCGGAGGTGGGAAATTCCGACCGCTGCTTTTCCGCTGGTTGCCATCCGCACTCCTGCCTTGCAGATGGAGAAGGACCGGGATAATGGTGGCGGTGCCGATCTGGCTCCGCCGGCACGATTATGATGCAGGCGGTGGCCAGCCTTTCCTCAGCAGTCAGACCACCATGGAAAGGCGGTGGAGAATGTCTTCCAGGGGCCCGTTGTGGGCCCCCATTGTGTTGGGGTGGGGGGTGCACTGGGGGGGGTACCCATGGTCCCCCCCTACATTTGCCTGTACCAAGTGGCAGGCACTGTGCAGTGCCTGCCACGCAGTGCAGGGAAATGCAGGACATGCTCCTTTGGACATCGCGGTGGTGCAGCGTGCAGCAGCAACTGCCGCAATGTTAAAGCCCACGATCCGACCGCCGCGGTCGGATTTCGGGCAAGGACCATCGTAATGCGACCGGCGGTTATGTCACGGGCCTTGCGGGCGGTCTTTTTCCGCTACCATGGCGGTCGGGGAGGTTTGCCGACCGCCATCCTAATGAGCCCCTAAATTTTGAATTTTTTATAAAAATTTTGAATTTAAATTAAAAATTATGAAAAATCAATTTATGAGTGTAATATGGCATTTATTGAGTTAAAGGGTGGTGAGTGTTTTTAAAATTTATTGTTCATAATTTTTAAAAATATAAAATTTATTTTTTAAATTAATTTATTGTAGTACTGGGATATTGTGTTTATAGTTGTTGAAGTTGACTATGTTTTAAGTTTATTCAAATTTAATTTTCTAAAATTTACATTTACAATTATTTTTGAAATGTTATTTTATTAATGAGAGTTATTATTTTGTATTTAATTGGTTATAATTTTGTATTTGGTTAACATTGTAAAATATGTTTTTGGCCTTTTTATTGTATTTTTGTGGATATTAATATGTTTGAGATATTTTAACAGATATGTTTAAACAAAACAAAAATACTATGCAATGTATATTTAATTATAGATACATACATATGTTTAGTGTGCAGTATTTTACAAGAGTTAATATAATTTTATTAGGAATATTAGGTTATATATGTTTAGTGTCTAGCACCTTCCCAGATTTAATGTGGTTTGGAGTGGGAATAGTAAATTATATATGTTTAGTGTCCAGCACCTTCCCTGATTCAATGTGGTTTGGAGTTGGAATAGTAAATTATATATGTTTAGTGTCCAGCACCTTCCCTGATTTAATGTGGTTTGGAGTTGGAATAGTAAATTATATATGGATACTGTCGAGCACCTTCGCTGATTTAATGTGGTTTGGAGTCGGAATAGTAAATTATATATGGTTACTGTCCAGCACCTTCCCTGATTTAATGTGGTTTGGAGTTGGAATAGTAAATTATATATGTTTAGTGTCCAGCACCTTCCCTGATTTAATTTGGTTTGGAGTGGGATTAGTAAATTATATATGTTTAGTGTCCAGCACCGTCCCTGATTTAGGGGCTCATTATGATGTTGTGACATTCGCCACCGCCGAGCCGGCAGTGGCGACCGTCATGACATCGTAACGAGTGAAAACCCCGCAATATCACAATGGCAGGGGGTTTCGCGGCAGACGCAAAGTGCGTCCGCCGCTTTTCCGCCGGTCGGCAATCATTCTGATTGCCGGCCGGGCGGAATAGGCCCCTGATATGGTGGCGGTGCTTAGCAGGCACCGCAATCCATATTAGGATGGTGTGGTGTGAAGGCCTTTTCATGGCGGCTTCGCCACCATGGAAAGGTTGGCAGGGGTGTTCTGTGGGGGCCCTATGCCCCCGGGGGGTTGGGGGAGGTGGGGGGTGCACTTGGGGGGTACCCATGGTACCCCCCTCCATTTGCATGCACAAGGTGGCAGGCACCGCGCGGTGCCTGCCACGTTGTGCATGCAAATTCACAACATGCCATTTTGGCATTGCGGCGGGTGCTGCTGTAAGCAGCACCCTCCGCAATGTCAAATATTCAGGATGCGACCGCCAGGGTGGCGGTCGCATCCTAATTAGCAGTGCGGGACTGCCGCACGTCTGGCGGCCGGTCCCAACACCGCGAGGATGGCGGGCGGACTCAGGTCCGCCCGCCATCCTAATAGGCCCCTTAATGTGGTTTGGAGTTGGAATAGTAAATTATATATGGTTACTGTCCAGCACCTTCCCTGATTTAATGTGGTTTGGAGTTGGAATAGAAAATTATATATGGTTACTGTCCAGCACCTTCCCTGATTTAATGTGGTTTGGAGTTGGAATAGTAAATTATATATGTTTACTGTCCAGCACCTTCCCTGATTTAATGTGGTTTGGAGTTGGAATAGTAAATTATATATGTTTAGTGTCCAGCACCTTCCCTTATTTAATCTGGTTTGGAGTGGGAATAGTAAATTATATATGTTTATTGTCCAGCACCTTCCCTGATTTAATGTGGTTTGGAGTTGGAATAGTAAATTATATATGTTTGTTGTCCAGCACCTTCCCTGATTTAATGTGGTTTGGAGTGGGAATAGTAAATTATACATGGTTAGTGTCCAGCACCTTCCCTGGTTTAATGTGGTTTGGAGTGGGAATAGTAAATTATATAAGGTTAGTCTTCAGTGTCTTCTCTGACTTAATATAAATTAGTAGTAAATTATAATGTTTGCTATTTAACAACTTTCCTGAGTTAATGTAGTTTATAGTGGGTATAGTGAAGAAATAAAATATATTATGGTGTAAGGATAAAGATATAGTTATAAATGTTTGGACAAATATAATAGTTTTTAAAGTACATTGACCCAATATAAAATCTTAATTATAGATATAATATTTCATAAGATGTCAAAAAAACTCAGATACATCTTTATATTTTATTTATATTTTTATTTATAATGACACATTGATAATAAAAAAAATTGAAAAAGTTTTTTTTTTTTTAAATATATTTATTTTTATTGTTTTAACCAGGAAAAAAAACCATTATGGGGCTCATTATGATGTCGTGGCGTTCGCCACCGCCAAGCCGGAGTTGGCGACAGTCACGACATCGTAAGAGTTTCGTGGCAGACGCAAAGTGCGTCCGCCGCTTTTCCGCCGGTCGGCAATCGTTCCGATTGCCGGCCGGGCCGAATTGGCCCCTGATATGGTGGTGGTGCCTAGCAGGCACCGCCATCCATATTAGGATGGTGTGGTGTGAAGGCCTTTCTTGGGGGGTACCCATGGTACCCCCTTCCATTTGCATGCACAAGGTGGCAGGCACCGCGCAGTGCCTGCCACGTTGTGCATGCAAATGCACAACATACCATTTTGGCAGTGTGGCGGGTGCTGCGCCGCAATGTCAAATATGCAGGATGCGACCGCCAGGATGGCGGTCGCATCCTAATTAGCGGTGCCGGACCGCCGCACGTCTAGCGGCCGGTCCCAACACCGCGAGGATGGCGGGCGGACTCAGGTCCGCCCGCCATCCTAATAGGCCCCTTTGTTAGTTGTTTATACATTACATATTTGGTAAATATTAAATATTTACATATAACATTTTGGAAAAAATAGTATTAGAAATTGTTGTTTTATTACATTATTCAGTTGTTTATTTTTGGACAACAAATAAGTAGTTATTACTCACTTTTTGTACAATATTTAAAACATATAAAGTAGATACATACATTTTTTATATTATACATAATTTTGTACATTCATACACATAGTGAATATTATTAACAATATATGTAGTTTGACAAAAAAAAATTGAAAACATATTAATAATTGTTTGTATTTTTTAACATTTAGGGCCCGATTCCGATCTCGCTCGGAAAGCCCTCCGTACTACTCGGATCCGGAGTGCTTTCCGAGCGAGACGTGCTTCGGGAGTCCGAACGAGCGAGTACGATGCAGCTGTATGCTTACGGACTCGGTTCGCTCGGACTCCCATTGAACTCTATGGGAGCCTGTGTAGAGACGCGTACACAGGTTCCCATAGCAGTAAAGGGGTGGGTGGGAAAAAGCATACACCCTGTGGTGGGCACCATGGTGCCCGCCACACTGTGCATGCTTGGATCGGGGGCCCATGGGCACCCCCCCATGATAGATTCAGAGGGCCCCGGGAGAAGGGGGGCCTGGTACGGCCCCCCGAAGTACGCTTCCGACAGCCGTTTCGTCTCGCTGAGACCGAGGAGAAGCGGCTGTCCGAATCGTGCATTGTACTCGCTCGGTCGGCAATCGGCTTCATTGCGCAGCACGAAAAGTCTACAAACGAGACGTACGGAGCGGTTCGGGTCCGGAAACGATTCGGTCGGCGCTTACGCGATCTTCACATCGTAATTGGTCATTCGGACCTGTGTACGATTCGGTCGTGAACAAGGACTACGAATCAGATCCGGTAAAGCCAAATCCGATTTGGAGGCCTTCCGAGCGAGATCGGAATCGACCCCATAATGTTTTATTTCTGCTAATATTAATTATATTCTTTATATAAATAATATTAATTAGTACATAAGTTATTTTGTAAACACAAACATTTTTTATAACATTATTACATTTTTTTCATATTAGTAAAACATATAAACATTTTTAAATATACATTAAACATTACATGTATATTTTTTAAATTATAATAAGTATTAATTTTCTTATAATATTTATTATTATAATTTTACATTACAAATATGTCAAACATTTTTTTATATTTACGTCATATTTTGTAGTATTTTTCAAAAATTTACAGTAAATTAACAGTAAAGCATTTGTAATATATAATATTTGCAACAATGAAAATGAATAATATTTATTATTTAAGGTAGGCATTTTTAACCTAAAGTTGTGTTTTGTAGGCTATCGGTTTTGGTTTGGGTCATTTGTGAGGGGAGAAGCTCACGGTTGGAAGCTGTGTCGCATCGGTTAAGGTAAGATTAATTTTCTTTAATTAAACTTTAATATAAGTGTAATTTGAAGGTAGTCTAGTACTATATAGTGTATGTAGTGTTAGGTTTTGTAATTTTAGGTGAGTTGTATGTTTAAATTAGATGTTTGAAAAATACGGTTGGTTTGTTAAACGGTCTGTGTTAGAGTTTGATAGGTATGTGTAATTATGTTTAAAGTTTGTTGTTAGTACTGTATTTATTTGTAATATTATATAGTGTATATGCATTTTTGTGCGGGAGGGATTGTTTTATTTCCTAATAGGTTTTTGTCGGTTGGACGTTATCATCAGGAGAAGAGTGCGTTTTTTTTTTTTAAGGTAGTGTGTTTTAGTTTTAATAAACTAATGATTATTTTACGCTTCCTTAATTTTTCGAGTTTTCCTGGAGCGTTTCTTTTTTAAAATCTTTTTTTCGGATTTTTTATGGATTATCGTTGGTGGACCTATTGCTGATGGATTAATTTTTATACAGCTGTATTTTTCAATTTTTGGGGGGATTATTTTTTTAAATATGAATTTTTTAAACAACTGTGGATTTTATTATGTAACTTTGGACTACTCTTCTTCAGCAACGAAAACTGTAAGTACGTTTAAATTATTTATAGTGGGAGGGAAATGTTTATAATGTAATTGTTACAGTTAGTTGTTTTATATAAAATATAATTATTATGTCAGTTTATTTTTACAATTGTAGTTAAAATAATTGACAAAATAATTATGGGGCTTATTTACAAGGCCCTTGCGCCACTTTTGCGTCACTTTTAATATGGGAAAAGTGACGCAAAAATGGCGCAAGGGGCTTGTAAATCTGCCCCTATATTTTTTGAGTTGGAAAGAAACTTTTTTGACTGTTTGTTTTTAGATTACTTTTTTTGTGGTTTGGAGGTAGATTTATTTAAAGTAGGCTTTTAGCTATTGTTTCTAGATACTCTAATCCTTTAGTTGTTGGGTAGAGTCTCAGGGGCCTATTAGGATGGCGGGTGGACTTTCGTCGGCCTG
Organism: Calotriton arnoldi; assembly: GCA_963921515.1. NCBI lineage: Eukaryota > Metazoa > Chordata > Amphibia > Caudata > Salamandridae > Calotriton > Calotriton arnoldi. The sequence continues at coordinate 28,977 of CAWUFW010010582.1, read as the reverse complement.
CCATCCTTGCGGAGCTGGGACCATCCGCCATAGGTGCGCCGGTCCCGCCTGCCGTATTAAGATGCGCCCGCCACACTGGCGGGCGCATCCTGGTAGTGTAACATTGCGGACGGTGCTGCTGGCTGCAGCACCGTACGCAATGTCACAAAACCATGTATTGCATTGCGATGCACAATGTGGCAGGCACCGCGCGGTGCCTGCCACCTTGGGCATTACAATGTTGGGGGGTACCATAGGTACCCCCCAAGTGCAGCCCCCCACCCACCCACCCCCCGGGGGCCCGCAACGGGCCCCCACACCAATTCCCGCCAGCCCTTTCATGGCGGCATCGCCGCCATGAAAGGGCCAGAACCGCCGGGCATCATGATATGGAGGGCAGGTGCCTTCCAGGCACCGCCACCATATTATGCCCGAGCTTCCGCCCGGCCGGCAATCATGACGATTGCCGACCGGCGAGAAGCGGCGGACGGACTTTCCGTCCGCCGTGGTACCCCCGCCATAGTAATATGGCAGGGGTAAATTATGTTGTGATGGCGGGCGGATCGCCACCGCCGGCCGGGCGGTGGCAATCCACCTGCCATTATAATGACCCCCTTACTTTGAATTGTAAGTACTCAAACATTTGTTTAGTTTGCTTGGTTAGTTTTGGGCCTAGTTGAGTTATAGATTGTTCCATTCTTAGTTGTTGGTAGCTTTGTTCTTTTTGGATACATTCCAAAAGTTTTTGGAGAGTTGGTGTAGTTTTGCCTGTTGTGGCTTGGAAGGCGTTATGCCATCGTTCCACAGCATTGTTAGTTTTGGCTTCTTTATTTAGGGTACTGTTATTTACATTCCACCATGGAATGTGATATTTAGGTTGTCTTCTGTGTCCAGATCTGTGTAGCCTTCCCACCCAGGTATCCTCAAAGTAGTCAAGTAGGGGACTTAATTTTTGCTCGTTTTGTTGGTAGTAGGGACTTTCAATTAATAAATTGTAGTGCTCGGCTACGTCAGTAATAGGTACATATGCTAGTGCAATTATTTTTTTTATTTGATATGCAAAGCTACTATTTGTTGCATATTCTACACTTAGGGGCCGATTCTGATGCGGGTTGGAAAAGCTTCCCGACCGAATCGGTTGGGAAATGGTGTCCGACCCATTCGGATCGGGAAAGTCCGACCGGCGGAGTAGGATGCATCCGGATGCTTCCAGATACGATTTGGTTGAACTCCCATTGACTTCAATGGGAACATTTGTTCCTAACCACATCAGAATTGGGCCCTCGGTCGGGAAGACACGTTCCCGATCCGATTTGGAAGGAGCAAATGCCGTTAGGAGGCCTTCCTAACCGCATCAGAATCAGGCCCTCGGTCGGGAAGCTTTTCCAACCCGCATCAGAATCGGGCCCTTAGGGCCCGATTCCAATCTCGCTCGGAAGGCCTCCGAATCGGATTTGGCTTTACCGGATCTGATTCGTAGCCCTTGTTCACGACCGAATCTCACACAAGTCCGAACGACCAAGTACGATGCGAAGATCGCGTAAGCGCTGACCGAATCATTTCCGGACCCGAACCGCTCCGTACGTCTTGCCTGTAGCCGAATCGTGCCGCGCAATGGAGCCGATTTCCAACCGAGCGAGTACGATGCACGACAGCCGCTTCGCCTCGGTCCCAGCGAGATGAAACGGCTGTCAGAAGCGTACTTCGGGGGCTGTACCAGGCCCCTCTTCACCCGTGGCCCTCCGAATCTATCACGGGGGTGCCCATGGGTCACCCCGATCCAAGCATGCACAGTGTGGCGGGCATTACAATGTCGGGGGGTACCATAGGTACCCCCCAAGTGCAGCCCCCCACCCACCCACCCCCCGGGGGCCCGCAACGGGCCCCCACAGCAATTCCCGCCAGCCCTTTCATGGCGGCATCACCGCCATGAAAGGGCCAGAACCGCCGGGCATCATGATATGGAGGGCGGTGCCTTCCAGGCACCGCCACCATATTATGCCCGAGTTCCGCCCGGCCAGCAATCGTGACGATTGCCGACCGGCGGAAAAGCGGCGGACGGACTTTCCGTCCGCCGTGGTACCCCCCGCCATAGTAATATGGCAGGGGTAAATTATGTTGTGATGGCGGGCGGATCGCCACCGCGGGCCGGGCGGTGGCAATCCACCTGCCATCATAATGACCCCCTTACTTTGAATTGTAAGTACTCAAACATTTGTTTAGTTTGCTTGGTTAGTTTTGGGCCTAGTTGAGTTATAGATTGTTCCATTCTTAGTTGTTGGTAGCTTTGTTCTGATTGGATACATTCCAAAAGTTTTTGGAGAGTTGGTGTAGTTCTGCCTGTTGTGGCTTGGAAGGAGTTATGCCATCATTCCACAGCATTGTTAGTTTTGGCTTCTTTATTTAGGGTACTGTTATTTACATTCCACCATGGAATGTGATATTTAGGTTTTCTTCTGTGTCCAGATCTGTGTAGCCTTCCCACCCATGTATCCTCAAAGTAGTCAAGTAGGGGACTTAATTTTTGCTAGTTTTGTTGGTAGTAGGGACTTTCAATTAATAAATTGTAGTGCTCAGCTACGTCAGTAATAGGTACATATGCTAGTGCAATTATTTTTTTTATTTGATATGCAAAGCTACTATTTGTTGCATATTCTACACTTAGGGCCCGATTCCGATCTCGCTCGGAAGGCCTCCGAATCGGATTTGGCTTTACCGGATCTGATTCGTAGCCCTTGTTCACGACCGAATCTCACACAAGTCCGAACGACCAAGTACGATGCGAAGACGACCGAATCGTTTCCGGACCCGAACCGCTCCGTACGTCTTGCCTGTAGCCGAATCGTGCCACGCAATGGAGCCGATTTCCAACCGAGCGAGTACGATGCACGACAGCCGCTTCGCCTCGGTCCCAGCGAGACGAAACGGCTGTCAGAAGCGTACTTCGGGGGCCGTACCAGGCCCCCCTTCACCCGTGGCCCTCCGAATCTATCACGGGGGTGCCCATGGGTCACCCCGATCCAAGCATGCACAGTGTGGCGGGCACCATGGGGTGCCCGCCACAGGGTGTACGCTTTTCCCCACCCACCACTTTTCTGCTGTGGGAGCCTGTGTACGCTCCAGTGGTGTGCAGTGTATCTGAAGTGGGTTGGGGAACTGACACCGGGGATCATATTCCTAGTGGTGGGAGGGACACTCTACTGACTCTAGATGAGAGGTGCAGGGAGAGGGGTTCCCCCATGGTAGAGGTCCTGGTATATATGTGTGGAGACCGCCCAGAAGAGTGTGGGTTGAGTGACAGAGACAGTCAGACACTGTCTTGCCAATCTCAGGAGAGTGGTGTGTGGTACTTGTGTGAGGCACTGGATGGTGGGGCAAAAGGTAGCTTGGTTAACAACTGTGGGGGGCTGTGTGATTCAATTATTGGAGAGCATATTTTAAGTTCCTGTTTTCCAGAGCTACGCCAACACCAGTTGGAGTGTGAGTTCTCTGATTCCAGGGAGCTTGCGCTGGAGGCAGACCTTTTGGTGGATTCCAGAGGGTCTGAAGAAGCTTTTGGGAGTGATCCTGAAGGGGATGGCTCAGGTTTTCCCCAACCAGGTGAGGTAGGGGAGGTTTCTGGTAGCCCAGATAGGTCCCAGTGTAGTGGGAGGGGTGTAGGGTCCCATGTCCTGTCTCAGAGGAGAAGGAGTGGGAGTGAGCTGTGTCTCAAGGTGCCCGAAACCCAGTCTCAGGACCTGGTTGGTTCCTTTAGGGAACACCAGGAGGGGGGCCTAGTCTGTACTGGGAGGCCATTTCCTGAGGGGATCACAAAGTGTCAGGTGAACTGGGGAGGACTGCTGTGACCAGCATGCCACCACTTCTGGTGTCTGGCAACACCGCTCCAGTGGGGAGGGTGCATGAGTCTAGAGAAAAGGGTGAGGGGGGACGCAGTCCCCAGTGGAAGGACCAGTGAGGCAAAGGTTGCCAGCTCTGAGATCAGATCACCCCAGGACTGACCCTGGTGAGGCCACTTCTGGCCTGGGGCTCTACTTGCTCTGTCAAGTGGACAGGAGGCTGGAGACCTGCGCCAGGCAGACTATTGTACCACTCATGAGGAGTGTGTTTCCCTTGGGGGGGTTGGTGTACTCCCCCTGGAAGTCCTGGGTTGCCAGAAACAGGTCCAGCCTAAGGGTACAGACCCTGGGTTGGAGGACCAGGTTCAGGGTGTCCCCCCTGACCTGGAGGAAGGGGCGACTGCTATCAGTGCCCCTACCAAGTTGTCTTCTGGGGGTACCTCTCCAGGTGGGAGGGTGCAGAGCCCCAGGGAGAAAGACAGGGTGTGGGAGAGCCCTCCCCAGTCTCTTGTCCAGCCACAGGGTACAGACCCTGGGCTGGTGGACCAGTGTCAGGATGTCATACCTGACTTAGCAAGAGGGAGAGTGGAGAAAAGGAACCAGGCACCTGGGGCTACTGGCCCCCACTTTCTGATGCCACAGAGGTTAGAGAGGCCTGAAAGGCATGAGGCCTGGCTCTCATCACTGACAGCTGTCAGTGGCCACTGTGGCTGGTTGTCCTGGTGGACAAAGTTGCCCCTGGGAGGGGGGCAGGAGTCACACCCCGGGGGTGGACTGGGCCACACCACTGTGTTGGCCTTGTGGGTACTGTCTACCTGTTGGGATACATCTGTGAGCAAAGTAAGTTTAGGGGCTGCACAGATGGGGTCCCCAGGTGAGGAGAAGGGTCCCCCATGGGTTAGCCTAGTGGGCCCCTAGAGTATGAATAGAGGGATCCAACTGGGTTCAGGAAGGCGTAGATCAGGAATAGACCCCTGCTGTTCGGGCCAGGTTCCATGTTCTGTCGCCCCAAGCCGGGAAGCCCATCGAGGTATTGATTGGTCTACCCTGGCTTTAGGCTGGAAGGGGGTTGTGTTAAAAATGGCCCTTTTTGCAGGGTTATCCCAAAACGTTTTGCTTCTTCCTCCTATTTTTTCCTGACCTGTGTATTTTGGCTATAGGACTCTGGGCACTTTACCACTGCTGATCAGTGCTAAAGTGCATATGCTCTCTGTGTAAATTGTTATTGTGATTGGTTATCCATGATTGGCATATTTGATTTACCAGGGTGTGGGGTGAGTGTAAGCCAGCCCTCAGGGAGTGGTTGGTGCTGGCAACAACTAGAACAGTGATCATCGGATCACACACACAGAGTCACTCATGAAGGGTCCATGACTTGCAGTGCACTGAGTTAGGGGCACCAGAACTGGACTCACACACATATGATTACATCATAAAGGGTCCATGACTTGAGCTACACTGAGTTCGTGGCACCGGAAGCGCTCGGCGGGTGCGCAGCCTGTGATGATGCGTCGTCCGGGCGGGGCGCCCTGAAAGCAATGTCTGTTGCCTACTGGACTGCGCCATGAATAAATGAAGACTCAATTTGAATTGTGAGCCCTGCTGACCGCAGTGTAGGCCGGAGGCGGCGGTCAGAAAGGGCCCACAGCCACGTGGCGATGACTTGAGCTGCACAAAGTTAGTGGCACCTGGAGCGCTCAGCGGGTGCGCGGCCTGCGATGATGGGTCGTTTGACTTGGGGGACCTGCTGACCGCAGTGTAGGCCGGGGGCAGCAGTCAGCGAGGGCCCACAGCCACGTGGCAATGACTTGTGGTGCACTGAGTTAGTGGCACCTGGAGCACTCAGCGGGTGTGCAGCCAGCGATGATGCGTCGTCCGGGCGGGCCGCACTGGCAGCAATGTCTGTTGCCTACTGAATTCTGCCTCAATATTGCCACGTGGCGTCGACTTGTGTTGTACAGGGTCAGTGGCACCTGCAGCGCTCAGCAGGTGCACAGCCAAGGATGATGCGTCGTCCGGGCGGGCCGCACTGGGAGCAATGTTCTTTTTGCCTACTGAATTCTGCCTCAATATTGCCACGTGGCGTCGACTTGTGTTGCACAGGGTCAGTGGCACCTGGAGCGCTCAGCAGGTGAACAGCCAACGATGATGCGTCGTCCGGGCGGGCCGCACTGAAGGCAATGTCTGTTGACTAGTGGTTTCCTCCATTAACAGAAATGTGGCACGATTTGAATTGTGGGACCTGCTGACCGCAGTGTAGGACTAAGGCAGTATCCGGCACACACATGACTCCGTGTTGCTGTGCCGCTTGATGCGCTGGGGGCCTGTGTCGCAGAGTCTGGAGGTCATGGCGGCTGACTCGTGGCAGGGTGAGGTGCGCCGCCTTGGCAGACGCGTTGCCCATCACGGAAGAGAACCACGCCCAGAGCCCTGGCCATTTTATCCGCACTGCTACCCTGGAGTGGCGTATGCCGGCCCAGCCCACTGCGCTTACGCTTACAGGGGTGGGACGGCACAGCTACATGTGCAGGGTCTTCCCCACTGCCTGAGGTAACATGTTTGCGTCCACTGTCCACAACACTACAAACCCCAGCAGTATATGTCCACATGGACATGTCTGTGCTCTGCATTCTGTGGTCTGTCCAGCACATCACCGCCACACTTGGCATTGTGTACATTCTTCTTCATGGGTGAGTTGCCTCCTTCACACATACTTGGTTCCCACCTCTCCCCCCATTCTGCACTTGTGTGGCTGAGGGGCCATGCCGATTTCGGAAGGTCCGCTGTCCTTTCCTACGCTGCCTCGGTGGTAGTCCGGGGGGGGATGCGGAGGGGGGGGTCCTGGGGGTGCTGGCGGTGGGTGTTGTGGCCCTCTTGGGTCTCCGAGCTGCATGTTCATTGGCTCCATGGCATCTGTGGGTCTTCGGTTGTGGCTCTGGGATGGGCTCCCTTTCATACTGCAGGTAGTCGTCCTGCTTAGCACCAGCTAAAGGCAGGTGTTAAATCCCTGCAGCTAACGCGCCTTATCGCCTGTTCTTGGTTCGCATCACAGATCTGGCTGGTCGTTGAGAATATCGGGAAGTGGTGTTTTCGTGTTTTTGCACGGGAACGCCTACTCTGCATATCCTTAGCGTTAGTTGCCGCACTCATCCGTGGCGATGTTTTTGCGGCAGCTATCGCTGGTAAACTGGCGATATCGGCAGTTTGCACCAGCTTGAGAATAGGGCGATAAATCTATCGCCACTTTTGCGGCGCTAAAGTGCCGATAAATCGGCGATAAGTCCTTGAGAATATGCCCCATGGTTTTTAAATTTTGTGTTTGAAAATACCACTTTTAGAAAGTGGCTATTTTCTTGTTCAACCATCCTATGTGCCTCTGCCTGTTTGTGGATTGACTGTCTGGCTTTGGAGTGACAGGGTCTGGGGAGGTGCAGTGGCTCCAGGAGTCTGGATGAGTCAGCCCTAGGCTGAATAGGCCTGATCTGCATTTGGAGTGGTGGGAGCACCTGTACCTGAATAGGGCTGTGCCTGCCTTCCACAATGCTGGCTCCGCCCCCTGTGGTGTGTCTGGAGACAAGGCTCACACTGACAATGGATGTTGTTGTGCACTTGCAGAGTGCCCCCCAGAACTGGTTTGAACTGGGCTCAGAGCCCCTTGCACGCAGAGAACAAAGACATTTTGGGGTACAAGTATCAGACCCAAGACCCCAGACTGTAGATCATTCCTGGAATTCAAGAGGAACCTTTGCCAAGGAGAAGAGCTGGAGAAACTGAGGAGAAGTAATGCCCTTGCTGTGTTTCTGGGGTTGGGCTGCAGTTGCTGCTTCTGCCAAGGAAAGGAGAAGGACTTTGCTGTGTGCTGTGTCCCCTGCTTGAAGGAGATCTCCAAGGGCCTGAAGTGTGCTGGCCTCCTGTTCTGAAGTCTCAGGGACACAAAGACTTCATCCCCAGCTCCCCTGAACTCTGCTGCTGTGAGTTCTAGCCTGCCAGGAGGCGCCTGTGCCAGTTTTGGGCCTCTGGAGGCTGTGGCTGCTGTTTGGGAGCTGGAAGAAAGAAGAACTACGGAAATCGACGCATCACTCTTCTTGCGGCTGTTTTCCAGACGCATCTCCACGGTCCGAGAAGAATTTCCACGCATCACCGCGCCGCTGCGGAAACCGCCGCAGCGCCTGTCACCGCTTCAAGAATCGACACATCGAGGGATCGTGGCTGAAGAGGACCGACACAGCGCCGCTCGATGCTGCTGCATCGATTGCCGACGCATCCAGGATTTCCACGCATCGGGCCTGTGTGGCAAGTACGTCCGACGCATCACCTGCGGACCGGAACCATCATGAAGAATCGACGCATCACTCCCCATACAGACCGGATTCGACGCAACCCTTCCTCTGCGTGCAGCGGGACTGTCGCATCGCCTCCCCAAGGACTCGGGAGTGTCGCATCTCTTTGTTTTCTGACTCTGCGGCTGATTGGCTTTTGGAACTTTCACACATCTACAGGTACTTTGGTGAAAAGTCACACATCCATAGTTTTCTATGGTACAAGTTCTGGAAACCTTTTGAAAGTCACATTTCTAACTGTGTATGTTGGATTTTTGTCGTTTTGGTCTTGTTTAGTTTAGATAAAGATACTTTATTTTTCTAAACTGGTGTGGTGTCCTTTTGTGGTGTTTTCACTGTGTTACTGTGAGTGTTGGTACAAATACTTTACACATTGCCTTTGGGGTAAGCCTGTCTGCTCGTGCCAAGCTACCAAGGGGGTGAGCAGGGGTTATCTAAAGTGTGTATCCCCCTTACCCTGACTAGAAGCAAGGGTCCCTATTTGGACAAAGGTACCTACTTCTGCCAACTAGAGACCCCCATTTGTAACATCAGATAAAAACATCTATGGGCCCAATTCACAAAAGTAATCTGAGAGAAAATCCTAACTTTACGACTTTCGGTATTCACAAAAGGCATTTAGGAGTAGTAAAGTTAGGATTTTGTCTTAAGTTTGTCTTAAGTTTTGGTCTTTAGACAAAATCCTAACTTAAGTTAAACTTAAGTTAGGATTTTGTAGTAAGACCAAAACTTAAGACAAACTTAAGACAAAATCCTAACTTAAGTTTAACTTAAGTTTAACTTAAGTTAGGATTTTGTCTTAAGACCAAAACTTAAAACAAACTTAAGACAAAATCCTAACTTTACTACTCCTAAATGCCTTTTGTGAATACCGAAAGTCGTAAAGTTAGGATTTTGTCTCAGATTACTTTGTGAATCGGGCCCCATGGTTTTAAGTCAAATTAATTGTCTGCAGAATTTACAGAATGGCAACCTTATCATATCGGCACCTATTCAAGTTGATTATCAACAAATGCCTAATGTTATCTGTGGACGGGACAATGTTGACTCCCTGTTTCCTGTAAATCAGCAGGGAAACCTGAGTAGTATAAGGATAAATGGCATATGCATAGTTATGGTTCATGACAATGGAATATATGAAGGAGCAAAATTATCCAATTATTCTTTTAATCATACCAAGCTAATTTTTACCCAATGTACGAATCTAGAGGTCCTCATGACTCTCTTAATGGAAGTGCTATTTTAAATCTATTACCATCAATTCTGACCTTATCTGGTCTTACGACTATAGATATTAAGGCAATCCAATTCAAGCAAGATCCTTCTAATACCTCTCAGTATAAAACCCATGTCATGTCGTCAACCCCTGAAATTGCAAACAAAGTATTTGGCTGTAGAGCGCAGTTCGCAGAGGGTGGAATCGAAGTCAAGAAAGATGTCCTTTCATACTATCCAACAATTTTGATTCTCTCTACGCCTTTAAAGAGGGGATGGGCAGTCTATACCTCTTCTAACATTTCCAAACAGCCTGCTTGCCTCCTATGTGGTGCTATTAGCCCTCGCCTCAAATTTACAAAAAATGTCCTGTTTTACAATAATTCCCTTTGAACTGACATGGTTGTAATGCATAAAATTAAAAATTTCCTCTTAGATCCTTCTATTAAACATTTACTTGAGCACGAGGAGAAATAGTAAGATATCACAGCTGTCCATCTTGTGGAAAATTGTTAAATCCTTGACTTTTCAATATCCAAATGCAAATGTAATTATCTCTTGAGATTTCAATATCCGACTAAACACTGGTAGCACTCTACCAACAAATCCATCTGGTAAGTCAAATTACAATATTGCTAAAATTTGCCATGAACAATTGAAACAATTTGGCTTATTTATGCTCAACAAATGTGTTCCCAAAGATATCATCGCAGTTCCAATATTTAGGTCCTCCCATCATAGTTCTGTAATTGTTTTATACCATAATTTCAAAGGGCCAGTCTGCCCATGTCGTTGGTTATGCTATAAGACCAAGACCTGAAAGTGACAATAATTCACACAAACTAGCTTTATATCTGACTGAGTGTCATATAGAGAAATCCAACGTCCTCCATCAAGTGACACCTTCCTGCAATCTGAAACGTTTGGTCTGGCAGTCTAATAAATAGGAAGAGATAATGCTGTGAGCTGAGATATTAATCAGATCTGCCTGCTCTCCGGCTGGCATTAAAAGCTCCATGGTGGAGAAATGGAATTCCATAGGTAATTGTCTAATCACAAAACTCCCAGCTAAAAATGCAAGAAAGACTAATCCTCTTGTAAAATCTAACAATAAGTGGTCCATGCCCAAACTGTATAAAAAGAAAAAGGCCCTGAATGGAGCGACAAGGGCTGTCTTCCATCAGAAATGCATGTTTGCTCCATTTTTACTTAAACAAAAGTTGAAAGCTTTGAGGAAGTCATACAAGCAAGCTTTATGGATTGCAAAGAACAACTACCACATGGAGCTATAGAATAAGCTGCTATCTGTAAGCAAGCCTAATAATACTAGGGCATTTTGGTCAATAAGTAATAGTGTTGAAAATGGTGGCAATATGGCTGGCAGTTTAAACATTACAGAAAATGTCTGGGTAGACTACATTTACAACTTGTTCGGATCACGACTGGTAACTTCTGTTGAGTATAGATCCTCTTGGAACATTAAATTGATAGACAATCTTGGAGGAAAAATGTGAAGTATTTCCCAAGAAAAACAGGAATGTTCGATTGTGGTAGTTAGCAGGGTAGACACATCAACTTCCCTCATAATGGAGCTGCTAGAAAAAGAAGAAACATAAGCATTGCACAAACGAATTAGGTCAAATGGGGCACCTGGTCCAAATGGTCTCCCAAATGCTGTTTTTAGGATGGATCTGGATATGTGGGCAGAGATCCTGACTCCGCTTTGTAATGAAGTAATTGTGACAGAAACTGCTCCTGAATCATTGCAAGGAAGCATTTAACAAATTATCTACAAAAGCGGTCCTCTGGATGTTCCTACAAACTATCGGTTAATAGCTTTGACGGACGTCGAGGCAGAAATCTTCACCTCTCGTCTTTTAGAGGAGCTTGAAGAATGGTTAGCAACCGTGCACCTAATTCCAATCAACCAATCTGGTTTTCGTAAGGGTCAGTTGACAACTACTAATTTGCTTGCTCTTACTTTGATGGCTGAGAATGCAATACTCAGGAAGCAAAAACTATATCTGTTTTGTCGACTTAAAAGCAGCATTTGACACAGTTCCTAGAGTTTTGTTATGGAAAAAGTTAGCTGCATGGAGAGTGCCTTCGAAATTACTAGACCTTATCATTCTCCTTTATAAGAAAACCTGGGTGCAGGTTAAGTTGGATGATGGAACCTGCCTTACACAGAGAATTTAAATATCTTATGGCTTAAAGCAAGGGTGGGTGCTTGCCCATTGATTGTTTAATGTTTCATGGTGAATTTGAAACAACATCTGCAAGCAACAAATTCCTATTCACCCAAATTTGCAGACAGTCCTTTAAAATATCTTTAATATGCTGATGTTACCATTCTACTCAGCCAGCCACCTATACGTCTACAGTGCTTAATCAATTCCTTTGACGAATATATATCTCTTGATCTTCTCGAGTTTAATATTAAAAATACCCAAATTATGGCAAAAGGGGCATCTACAACAAGATCATGGGCATGGTATCCAAGAGGACAGCCAATCAAATCAGTTAAGAGCTATAAATACCCTGGTATTTTGTTTGATAATAAGAGCTCTTTTAGAGGTCATTTTGATCTATTGAGACAAAACAGCTTCTCTCATTTTCACTTTCAAATCACTTCGAGACAAACTGATGTGCCCCACTTACCATCATCTTGTGAAAATGATGTCTGCAAAATTAATTTCAGCATTAGCTTATGGCTTAGTCCTCTTCCATGGGAAAGTCACTAGATAATTGCACCTGCTGCAAACCAAGGCTATAAAATCAATTTTTAGGATTCCAAAGAATATTGGCCTGGCTGAAATACAATTAGAGTTTGGCCTCAAGGGGCAGATCTAGTGTGACTGGTTGCCTTTTTAAAATGTATACACACTTTGTTTTTTTATCTGAACCTGGTTCCCTTGCAAATATGTGCTGGGAGGAATCGTCAAATTTTCATATACTGGCGCATGGAGGTCCTACTCATCAGAGTCTTATCAAATGTTTGGAATACAGTCTTCTATGCCTCTAGAGATGAACGCAGTGTTGTGAGAGGCTGGCTCAGTATATGATGTACACTTATGTAAGTGAACACCTTGCACTGATCCAGACAACCCTTATGGTGATTTTAGTGGTCTTAGACAACCTTAGAAAGCTCTCTAATTGGTAGCTGTGGAGAGCAGCCTTCAGGCTTAGTCCAGAAGGAGTGTAAAGCAGCTTGTTTTACCAGAACATAATCTTATAGGTATAGATTAAGTGGAAAAGAACCACACAGTGTATTTATAATAATATGTATTTATTATAAGACACTTCACTAACACATACAGATATGTCCTAGCCGGAGATATACACAATGCACACAAAACTTTGCAATAGAAACAAGTAAGTAGTACAGAATACACAGTGGTCCCCAGGGGGAGACCAAACCATATACTAAAATAGTGGTATGCGAACCACAACTCGAGTCAAGACAATACTCAGAGGACGTAGAAGTGCCAGGGACCCAAGGAACCACCCAAGGTGAGTATCTAGGAGCCCCACTGAGGTTGTGTGCAGTGTAGGAACACAACCTCGTTCTCCGTACAAATCAACGTGTAAGTCGCGGTTGCAATTTTAAAGAAAGAGGACCCTTCCCAGTGGACCCTGAAAAAACCCTGTGGAAGGCAGGAAGTTGGAGAGCCACCCCACCCATGGATACCTTAGGAACCAGGATACCTGCACCAGGGAAGTCGGGTGCATAGGTGAGAAGTGGCGTCGGAAACCGCCGTCGAACCCAATGACTTCAGAAAGATGCCGCTACTGGAGAAGGTGAAAGTGTCCAGTGGAACCCAAAGGTGGCTTCAAGATGTGGAGAACCTGCAAGCAGAGAAGACAGAGTCTATGTCACTCAGGAGTGACCAGGAGGCACAGAAGATGAATGCCCACCGATGTCGGGTGCTGCAGGAGAGCTGACGGTGACCTTGAAACTGCAGCTGTGTGGACCAGACGATGCTCTGGAAGACTAGGAGCCGTACATGAGCTGTCTCATGTTGGATGTTGAGAGCTGAGGGGTCGGTGTCCAGCGGGAGCACCAACAAGCCTTGGCAACTGCAGCCAACGTGAAAGTGGAAGAAGGTACAATGTCGGGACCAGCAAGGTCCAGGAGATTCACCACAAGCAGGGGAGTCAGGGCAGGCCCCGAGCAATCAGTGGAGCCCAAAGAATTCAAATGTGACCCTCAACAGGACCCACAGGCCGGAGGCACTGGAGTTGCTAGAGGACCTTGAGCAGCTTACCAAAGAAGAAGGTCCACGGTGCAAGCAATGTGGTGTGGTCAAAGATTCTGGTCACCGGAGATGGTTGAGATTGGGGCTACTTGGAGCCTGAAGATCTTGATGGAAGGAAGCCAACAAGCCTTTGCAATGGCAAGTTGATGCAGTGCACATGGGTTCGGTTCCTGCGGCTCCGACGAGGGATACTGGCCTCAAACTTGGTGAGAGGACAGGGAAGGCCTCGAGGGATGTGGAGAACCACCACCTGTGTTTCTGAGCCTTTCGGAGGCTGTGGGAGCCCAGGATCAGCAGACCAGTCAGCTTAGTTGCAGCACCTGCAGATGCAGGGAAGTGACTCCTTCACTTCAAGGGAGATTCCTTCAGGTGTCTTGGATGCCCACAGGCCTTGGAAGGTTTCCTATATGGAGCACAGGCACGGACGTTGCAGCAGAAGAGCAGGGCGAAGAGATCAGGAGCAGCAGGAGTCTTCCTGTTGTAGCCTTGATGCTCAGTGAGAAGTCCAGCGAAGTCCAGAGTGCCCAGACGGTCGAAATTGAAGTGGTGTATGAATTGAATCGTGTCCCACGACGAATCTAGGGACCCACCCTCATGTAAGCCCTTAAGTACCCTAAGGAAAGGGTTGGGATGATTCATGTTTCCCTCCCAGGGGAGAGGTTGGGCAGTGGGGAGGATACTCCCATATCCTTTGTCCAGTTTCGCTCCTGAGCGGGAGCCAACGGCTCCCTGAGCTGGTTTGAACTGGACTATGCAAGGAGGGCACCAAATGTGCCCCTCAAGTAGACTGAGTGGTGCTGGCATGCGCTCCCATCCAGCCACAATCCACTATACCCTGTCTGAGAGGTGGTCACACCTCCCTGTGACAGGATACCTATTGTTCTGCCTTCCCCTGCTCGAGCTTGGCTCAGCAGCAGGAGGGCAGAATCGTGTCTCTGGTCGGCAGCAGCCATGTTGTGCTGTCTGGGTCTAGAAGACTGGTACCGGGAGCACTGAGGACCTAACGGAGGGCCTTTACAAACACGATAGGGTTCATTACAGCTAGTTTAGAGATGTTCATTGCGTAATGACCCGGTGCCCCTCTATATTTTATATGGCTGTCTCACTTACAACCCGGGAGAATGGACTCCAAAGGCTGTAGGGGTGTCCTGCTCAAGCAGGGGCACCCTCACACTTAGAACCGAGCACCCTGCCTTCAGGATTGGAAAGGCCTGCTGTAGGGGTGACTTGTAGGTTTTAAGTGCAGTGACCATAGATATAGGGAAACCTATATCTTTCGTAAGTGGTTCTAGCACCAGCTTCCACAGGCTGCAATGGCAGGCCTGTAGTTACAAATTGAGTGGTCTACCATGGGTGGCATAATACATGCTTCATCCCATGGGGGACCCCTGGTGTACCTATGCCCTGGGTACCTTAGTACTATATACTAGGGACTGATAAGTGTACACCAGTGTCAATTCTGTGATGTACCTAAGTACTTACCATAACAATTTAGGGGAGAAAGCAGAGAGACTGGGGTCCTGATTAGCAGGATCCCAGCCAGACTAGTCAGAAACAGCATAGCACCATCAAAAAGTGGGGGTAACCATAAAAGCAGATCCTACTTTCCTACAAGTGCTCTTTAAACTCCGTTTGAACCAAGCAACAAAACTACTTTTGTTTAATATAGATAAAAATGCACTATCAGTCAAAAAACATGCCTGGACGGTTATAAATTCTTAAGAGAATGTGTGCATCCAGACTTTGCATCACGCATGCAGGATGTATTTTAGAAGTTAAGACTTGGCCTATATCCAACTTAGGACGGGACACCAAAATGGCCCTAAGAATGGCCAACTAGCAGTTGCAGGCTTTGCGGCTATCCCCAAGCCTGTTATTTGCTCGCCGAATTTTATTAAAACCTGTGTTTTTAAAAGCGGGAACAAGCACTTATTCTATGTCTATCTGGCAAGTCAACTCAGACTACCTGCCGGTTTGTTACATTTTTATCTGAGGTTGTTTTTTTTGATCTTATCATAAACTGTTGTTTTTCTATTTAACCGACTATTTAATTTTAATATACGTAAGTGCAATATGAATGAACTTATGATAAATTCCTCAGTGTGTTTCTGCACGATTTGAAAATGTTCTGAACGTGCCCCATCGAGAGTAGTGGTTTACATCATATGAAGGTTTTATACATGATCTAATGATAATTGAATAGAAGCCAAAAGTTGGTGAATTAATGGCTAGCACATTAGCAAAATTTGCATAGGTTTTGTGAACGAGCTGTCTATCGTTAAATAGTGCCTGATTAGAAGGATAAAGATGGAGAATCAACGTCAAGCACAGTAGCTATTTTTGCACAGGCCTTGTCAATGATTTGCACATACGTCTCACCTTGAGTGATGACCCAGGTTTTGTATAAAATGAACTGCTATGAACATGTATCTTGACATAAAAGTCCTATAAATGTTTTTAACATGCCCTACTGTCAACGGCAGCTGGCCAGTAGCTAAAATATGTGGAACATTTTAGTAAGTCTAGAACAGGTCTTACGATTTGCACATGTCCCATTTCGAGTGAAAACTTAGATTTGTGAAAAGTGAGCTTTTTTATATTAGTATGCAGCTGGATGTCCATGAGATATTTATTGAGTTTAACCAACTTTTTATTTTTCTTGAAGAGGTATAGCTTGGGTAATTTTGACTATATGTAATATGAGGTGTTAGTTGTAACAGAAATGTACAGTACTCAAGATTATTTTATCGTGCTGTTCCAAAATGATTGTGTGAGAAACCAGGACCTGTTTGCAGTCACCCCCTCCTTTTGGCCCCCACTTTGACTATTAGATGCTGGTTTTCTGATTCTGATTGGGCCCTGGGCTCTGCTAACCAGACACAGGGCTGGTGTTCTGATTAAAAGTACATGGCAATTAGGTATTTTTGGGGGAGTATCGAACACTCATCATCATGTAACTTTATTCGGTCATTGTACAAAAAGCCATCAAAGTATGCAGAGATAAAACATAAATGTATTTACAATTAAAAAAGTATTAAACCATTACTATCTCAAGTACAAATGACAATCCCAGGTCATAGTTTAAAAATAACATAAATGCATAGATATGAATGACCTAATCATACATAAAAAAATGCAAAAGCAAGAGCTAGTGCGTTAAAAAATACAAAACCATGATTATAAGACTTAATATTTAAAATACATATACAACATAAAAAAGTTAAATGTGACAACACGGCAATAACATTTTTTGGCGAATTATCTAGAAGGAGAATAAAAAACGACTAAGAGCAAAGACTATTGGCCCAGAAGTGTCTGTTTTGAAAATTCTAAGCGCAATCTGGTACTGCCTTGCACCCATGTTGAGACATATTGGTCTAATCCATCTCCTGCGTATCTGCTGCTACTTGGGGCAGAAAAACAGAATATGTTCTTCAGTTTCATTAACTTCAATGCAGGCAGGACAAAAATCTAAGACTAGGCCAACCGCCTCTTTCC
The DNA here is from genome assembly GCA_963921515.1 of Calotriton arnoldi. Classification (NCBI taxonomy): domain Eukaryota; kingdom Metazoa; phylum Chordata; class Amphibia; order Caudata; family Salamandridae; genus Calotriton; species Calotriton arnoldi. Next base: position 11,850 of record CAWUFW010010582.1, on the reverse strand, counting down.
CAGGAAATTTCAGGAGCAAATTGCCATATCTAAACCTAGATTACAAACTTTTTGCGAGGGGGGGCGAAATTAGATCAAAGAAGGGTTCAAATAATGAGCATGATTTTATATTTAGGAAGTTAGAAGTTAACTGGCCACATGATTGATTATTAGTGTAATGCTCCCCCACTACCTTCCAGTACATAGTTTTAAGGGTCAGAGTATCACGTCTAGTGGCCCTATCTGGATACTCCCACAGACCTGTCAGATTCAGTAGTTTACACCAATTAGCAATGTGTTTAAACCAGGGTAGATGTTTTGCGCCGTTAATCGCCAGGACCTCCCGTAGAGAATTGCGATAATCAGTTAATTGAGGAGTGGTCCATAGGCGCAACCAATAAATTAGGGGTCTCAAAGCAGCCAGGTCGCCAATTCTCTTTAACCCAAGGTCACAAAAAAGTGGGGTGAGTGGTGTTGTAATTGGTAGCGAAATGAGAGCCCTAGCAAAAGTATTTTCACAGATCGTTAATTTACTAACAGAGGTGTACTCCCAAATCTCTGCTCCGTACAGGGCTCCACTTTGGGCTTTTGCACGATAAATTTCTAGAGCCGGAGAAAGGGGTTGGGTATAAGATTGTTTAAAAAATCTTAATATAGATTTAGATCTTTGGCATAGGATTAGGAAACTCTTCCTCAATTGGTAATCCCAACTAAGTGTATCATTCAAGCCTATGCCTAGATAATCAAAATTATTTACCGGTTCCATGGGTTCTTGTAAGATCTTAATCTCCCGTAGGCCACCCCGTACTTTACCGAACACCATATATTTCGTCTTTGAGGAGTTCAGTTCCAATCTCCTCTCCTTGCAAAAACCCAGGAATTTATCCAATAAGACCTGCAAGCCCATAGGTGTTGTAGATATTAATAAAGAGTCATCTGCGAAAAGCAGGATGGGGACTTTTGCATTATTCAATGTGGGGGCATCATTCTTACAACCCGTTAGACAGCTCACCACATCATTAATAAACAGGGAAAACAGCGTGGGGGCAAGAACACACCCTTGGCGCACTCCACGTTGTATCGGTATCTTCTCTGTTAATTCCCCGTTTTTCCCCCACCTGACCTGAGCATAATTATCCTTATGCAGTCTAGCAATTACGGACACAAGATCCTCTGGGGCGCCCCGGGCAAGCATGGTCTTCCACAGCAAATCACGCGGTACCAGGTCAAATGCAGCCCGCAGATCCACAAAGGCTACATAGAGCCGCTGTTTCATGAGTAGCACATACTTCCATGTTAGCAGGGAAAATCTAAAAACTTGATCGCACGTACTAATTTTCGCGCGGAATCCCGCCTGGACTGAGGACAAAGTCATATTATCGTCCATCCATCCTTGGAGTTTATCTAAAACTTGCCTGGCAAAAACCTTTTGTAAATTGTCTATCAGGCTGATAGGTCTATAATTGGAGGGGATAGCAGCATCACCCATTTTGTAGATAGTTATTATCTCTGCACCCCTCCAGGTTTCCGGGATGTCCCCACCAGCCGCTATGTAATTAAACAGAAGGTTTAAGTACGGAGCCCATATCATAGGTTCTGATTTGTACAGGTCTCCCGGTATCAAATCAGGGCCAGGGGCTTTACCTGCTTTCAATTTACTAATTGCTGACACAGTATCCTCTATGCTAAAAACTAGTGGTAAGTTGTTTATAGTCACCTCAGAGATAGTAGTTTCTACGTTAGGGGCAACCTGGTCAAATTGTGGACTGACAAGGACCTCCTCTTCTGAGTATAGTCGCGAAAAATGATCCACCCAAGCCTCCGGCTGAATATGGTAATTATTGGAGGTGTCTTTCTCCACACTGCCCCTAGATACAATGTGCCAGAACATACGGCTGTCTCTAACTTGGGCTGCTGAGACCAGGTCGTTCCAATTTGTATCGGCATAATCGCGCTTAGCTTTATTAAGCGCGACTCTGTAACTATTACGAGCAGAAATTATGTCAGATCTAGAACGCTCTCTAACCGCTATTTGTAGTGACTTCTTAGCCCTCTTGCAGTCATCATTAAACCACTTGCGATCCCTTGCACTAACAGGCCTTCCACCAAGACTATGTTTGGAAAAGACTGATTGTAAAGCTTTAAAGAGCTCATTATGTACTACAATAACATGCGAAAGTTCGGGCGAATCAGTACTATCCTTGTGGCTGCACAGATTATTTAAGGAGGCCACAAAGAGTTTATATATTCTGGTGTAGAGGTCTTGATCAGCTAGGACTTTAGGCCATGTAACTCTTCTCCGGTTGTTAGTTGTACACGGCTCTTCTATTTTAGATGTTTGACAGTGAACATCCCTCTCAAGGTCCCTACCCTTCAGTTTTAATACCAGAGAATTATGGTCACTGTCTGTCCTTGGTTCAATGGTCATGTCTTCCACTAGTGACCATATCCTAACATCAACAAGGATATAGTCTATAATACTTGTATAAACACCCCTCTTAAAGGTGGCCTGTCTTCCTAGGTCTGATGGAGTTCTCTCATTGCAGGCCCTCAAACTCCTACCTGCGGTTAGGGAGGCAATCTGTAAAGAGACATTCAAAAAACGTTGGCCATGTTTGCCAACAACCAGATTGGGGATACCCCAAATCTCGTCCTCCTCTAGTGAAACACTTAGTAGGGGGGAAGGTTCGAAAGCGGCATTAAAATCCCCCGCAACTATAATTTTAGAGTTTAGTTGATAACCTCCCACTAGTGTAAGTACCAGAGATTCACTGCTAAAAGATTCTGACCTGGCGTAAACATTGAACAAGGTCAGAGTTAAACCAGACAAGAAAATAAGCCGAATACCCATAAGGTCAAGCGAATGTATTAGTAGTTGCTTATACCTACAAGCTAGAGTATTTTTAACTAATATTAGCAGTCCGCCACTGGCCCTACCTGTCGTTTTTGGGGGAACAGCATCCACACAATATGTGGTATAACCATTTATGTGCACCTTGTCTACAGCCCAGGTCTCTTGGAATACACAAATATCAGTATTTCCTATAGTAGTAAACCATTCAGGATCTTGGAGCTTGGAATAAATCCCTGCTATGTTCCAGGATATTATAGTTAGTCTGTTGTGTATCTCATGTCTACTGGTGGGAACACCTCCATGAGTATCTATACAACTAGATGGAGCACTATCAATGGTTTGGGCGAGCGAGCGCTGCAACTGGGGTAAAGATGTGACTGTTTCTATTATTTTGTTTGTTATCTCCTCAGTAACTACAATTGGGAGATTCCCAGCTACCGATTCGGTGGGGAGATTGACACCCTGGGAGCCTAAAATTAAAACAGTGTCAGAGCTCGATGGATCCACAGGCGGAGCATTAATATTTATATCCAGAGTATGCCTTAGCTCTATATACAGACTATCAGTGGTAGGTTTCTCAATAGGTCCCCTTACTGCCTCTCTAGTGTCAAATGTCCCCATATCTTCCAAACAAACATCAGATAGTGGTACAGACAAGGTTCCCCTAGCCAGGGCTACATTTTCGACTCTTCCTCCATCCAATGGGGTCAAGGGGATCAGTCAATCGTTATCATCCAAAGGATTGAAAACATCAAAATGGTTATCAACTGGAATAGCATATCTATGCTGCCTGTGCCCCCCAGCTGGAAACTCCCCAAATGGTAACTGTGTGGCACAGTGATGTTTATAAAAATATCGAAGGGGTAAAATGCTGATCCCTGTTTGTGCCATCGACCAATTAACCGCCCTTTCTAATATTGCATGAACTAAGTATGGTGACCCGAAGGAAACTACTACGCAGTCACCTTCTCGAGACTTGTTTGAATTCCCTACCCAACTAACCCGTCTCACCATTTTGAACTCTGAAAAGAGCGGATTTCCTAGCCGTGTCCTCATATTTAGCTCGTATAAGGATTTGTTTTTCAATTTGGTCCAATGTTCCGGCACTCCCGGAGGCAATTTGGGGACATTGGCTAGCACTATAGTATAAGGTGTTGCTTCCGGAGGTAAGTGAAGTATGTCATTGTCTAACGGTTCTCTCCCTGATTTGTTATAGAATCCCTTATTCCTCAGGGGCTGTGCTTCCTCAACGTGTACATGTTTGACCTTATTAGGGAGGGATATTTTTTGAGTATTTAACAGCTGTTCTTGAGTGGTACTTTGAGTATGTGCTAGATCAGTAACCCCCGGTGTAGTTACCCCCGTACAATTATTAGCTAGGCTGTTGGATAGAGCAATGGGGGGAGCCGTTACTGGGTCTGGACCAGGATTGATGGACTTATCATTTGGACGGCAGTTGAGCCCAATAGGCTGGGCAGATTTAGAACTGCCTTGGTTAGCCTGAGTTAGCTGAAGAGAATGAGTGTTCTTATGGCTTGGCTGCTTCTGCTGATCTAAAGAAGCAGCACTTGTAAGCTTTCCAAGCTTGTCGATACCCGCCTCTAATCTAGATAACTTTTGCATCAGCGGGTTCAATAGAGCTGATACAACGTCACCTAGTTTGGTCCAAAACCCCTCGCTATCACCAAGCTGCAAGGGAGATGAAGATGGAGAAGAGGCAATATTGACCTCTAAGCCATCGGCTTCCTCAGCAACCTCTTTGGCTACACCTCTACGCCCTCTTTTGGATAAAGGATAGAGTTGTTTACCAGGACCCGGCCCTTTCCGTTTCTTGGACTGGGGTAAAGAACTATCCCCTTGAGTAGACTTGCTTTTTTGGCTTCTAGTATGCACTTTCGGTCTAGTAACTATTTCGCCTGTTTTAGGGGCAGCACATGGCACGAGTACCTGATTAGGCAAGGTTGTTATAGATAGGGGTAGTGGAGATCCAACAGAGGGGCCAGATTAGAATGGTCATCTACGTCTGTATGTCCAGATGTTTCGGGATGTGGGAAGGGGGGTTGGGCCTCCAGAGAAAGTCTACGCTCAGTGAGAGCAATTTGATGAATGAGGACTGACTCAGCCCTTTGAAGGAAAGCATCTAGAGTCCCTACCACACCTTGACCCGTTAGCGATTTCCTTTTGGCTGATTGCTTCTGCGCCATGACCCCAAAAAAGATATTGGCACACAAAAATGCAAGTACCCCTGTACCTCAGTTTCTCAGTTCGTCGAGTCACGAATCAAGTTCCTAAATATCGCATTTAGGGTCCATGCAAGGTGGAATGGGTCCTGCCGGGATCAAAAGACCAAATGGCGTAGCCCAACCCGACCTCCTTCGGCCTCAGACGGGCTCAGACGGGCCCGCCCTTGGTCCGGGCTTCGTCCGGGCTACGTCCCGCGCGCGTCCGGCGCCGCAGGTGGAGAGGCAGCGCTTTCTCTGGAGTCAGCACGGGCTCGCTAGTAACAGCAGGTTCGGCAACATGCAAAGAAAGAAACTCCCACGCCGCGGGTGGAGAGGCAGGGCTTTATGCGCGATGACCACGCCTACCCCTCACTCGCGGCAGCTGTAGCAAAGGTGTTGCACCCTGGGGGTTGAAGTCCTCTCCCAGGGTGTTGGCGTCAAGAATGGAGGGATTCCTCTGGGGTCAGCACGGGCTCGCCAGTAACAGCAGGTTCGGCAACCTGTTTTGCCAGAATCCACAGGAGCGAAGAGTAGTCTCCCACTCTCACAGATGATAGCACCCAAGAGGAGTTAAAAATACCCGCTCACTTTTATTACTTTCATCCCGGAGACAGGGAGGAGGGGGGAACGTTTCTTGGAGGGTCCACACCACTTCACCAGAACAGGAAACGACACCCTGAATAAAGCAGCAATTCTTCTCTGTCTCCAACAAATAATATTTCCAATAATTCTCTATAGGATGGGAGGAATTCCAATCATTCCTCCAGGGTTAGTAACTTCCTTTTTAAACTGTTTGTAGTAAATCATCAAAATATAGTCTTGCAATAAAGGTGATACAAAATAAACAAACAGCGAAGAAAGTCAGAGTACATGCCTTTAAACGTTCCGGCGCTGAAGAGTCGATTTCTGGGATACGTAGTTGTCTCGAATTCCGTTTTGGTGTCGGAAGCGAGGAGGCACTACTCCCGGTGTTCAAGAGGTAGGAGGTTTGGAGTTTTGCATTCCCAGCTGCTTTTAACTGCGAGCACGTCTGCGTCTCACCGAATGCTCTCTCATACTGAAAAGGAAAATATGCCCGGCGTAGAATTCCTGAGCCGGAGGGTTGCTGTGTTGAGGCAGAGAATGCGGCCAACAATTGCAATCCAAAGTACAATTCCAAGAATCGTCAGCTGAAGCAGAAACAGGAAGGGAATCCCGAAGACGAAGCTCCGGTATGCAGGCGGGGGCTGTCAGCGCTGCCGTGTGAAAGTGACCGCACTGATGGGCCCCAAGACCATCAGTGCCACAAAGGAGAAGCCGCTGATTAAAAGTACATGGCAATTAGGTATTTTTGGGGGAGTATCGAACACTCAGTTTTAAGTACTTTTTAATAGGGTGCATTACATTTGGTTGAACTTTTAGAGTTGTGGGTATATGCTGTCGTGAGGGTCTATGGATTGTGGAGGGCAATATAATATGTAATCAAGGATATCCCTGGGATATTTGAATCTGCATTTTAACAGCAGCTATTTTAATGTACTGTATGCTTTGTTTGCACTTGGACTATCGACCAAAATAAAGTATTCAAATGGAAATGGTATAATTACAATTGGTACTGACAACCTACCTGTAAGTCCCTAGTATATGGTAGGGCATATAGGTTTAAAGGCCCAGTAGATTTAATGCAATTAAGTGTGCATTGCTGTGTGGCCTTCTGTCATTTTAAAGGCAGCCCTGCTTTGCAGGCTGCTTTTAAAAGTAAATTATATTGAAATTCGACTTTGGAATTAAAGGTACTTCCAAAGTCTTAAGCGACCTTATTTTTGCATATAAATTCGCCCTCAGGTCTCCCCTAGGTGCTCCAGGGGTGGGGTGCCTTGTAACTATAAGCAGGGGCATTATAAAAGATGTTTTATATGCCCTGGTGAGGGAAAAACTGACAATTTCATTTCCCCCCATTTTAGAACAATGGCTCCATAGGCTAACATGGGAATACTTTATTAAATATGAATGTTGACAGGAGCTAGCTAAAACCATACTATAAAGCATCAAAATGATAGTTATAATGAATCCAAAAACTTGCCAAGGTTGGATGTATTATAACTATCATAGAAAAGAAGTTTTAGAACTTTCTTTTCTGATGAACTAAAATCCAGACTTCCAGCAGCCTCTCCTGATTGGCCAACCTTTGACAGGCTGAGCCAAACTGCTCTGATGAGGTGTGAAATGGCTTGCTTAGAGACAAAGGACATCTGGTGGGAGGATATCTGCAGCTGCAGAGCAAAAGGCAGGAAGGGGGCTGGGTAGCCAAACTGGTCTTCAATGAGGGAATGACAGTTAGGACAGGACACAGGCTCAACCACACTTCCTGCACCCCCAGCCAGACAGTAGCCCCAGTAATTGAATTAGCAGAGAGGCTGGAAGGGGAGTATTAGGGAAACGTAGCCACACCAGTAGGGTAGCTTAGCCAGATCCTAACCTCCAGGAGAGTGTTTATCCATTTTGGATTTTAAAGGAATAGTGCTTTCCGGGACAAGAATATGTCACACTTTGGTGGAAGTTGTCACACTTCTGGGTGTCACCTTGTGTCCCATTGGTCAGGAGTGCCCCCCTGCTTATTGCCCAGGAACACTGGATAAATATGGGAGAGCTGCCCAGCAACTCAGATCCCTGCCTGGAACTGCAAGAAGAAGAAAGACTGCCCTGTTGGAACCCTGGCCTGCACCAAGAGGATTGCACTCTGAATGACTGCACCTGCTGCACACTTTGGGAAATACAGCCCTCAGGACTTTGCCTTGCTTCAAAAAGAGAAGAAGTGCATTCCCTGTAAGCAACAGGTTAATGGAGCTCCACCCACATCATCTCCAGTAAAAGGGAACCAGATGACCACCTTCAGCTGGACTTTAAAGGATTTGGTGAGGTGCATTGTGGGAGACGTAGTCCCAACATCCCAAGGAGCAACTCAGAGATTCTGAAACCTTGGATTCACATTGTGGACACTTTGGAATTCCAGATGAACCTTCTGGAAGAAAATCCAGAAGTTTGGAGACGAGAGGAGAATTTTTAGAAAAAGCTCCAGAAGGTGACTGACCCATCGACGAGAGTCAAGACTGCGACATCAAACCGCAACCCAGCCCGAGATTCTGGTTTTTCCTACTGAAGCTCCAGAGCTTTTCGTCATCGATGAGTCTTACAGAAGTTAACTGAGGCATCGCACTGAGCCAAGCCGCTGTCGTCGACTCAAAATCCAGCCTGACGAAGAGCCTCGCTTGACGTTGAGAGAAAAAGCTCCGAAAAAGTGACTAAGTCAGAAGGTAAAAACTTGACGGGCCCCACCGGTAAGTGGATCCAACCCGTGCTCTATCGTGGTCAGCCTGAAACTTTGACTTTGTCCTGGTCAAGCGTGTCCCAAAGTGACCCTTTTGGCTTTTAGGCACTAGAAAGTGTTTATTTTTTAAAAATTCATATCTCTGGTTTCCTACATTGGACGTTTGTCATTTTGGTGTCATTTCAATCATAAAAATATTTCCTATTTTTATAAATTGGCTTTGCATTTTTATTGTGTGTTATGTCTTGCTTATTTAATGTATTGGTGTTTTTAAGTGCTTTATCCACCTGTCGCCTAAGTTACGCCTGCCTGCTCGCAGCCAGCTACCAATGGTTGAGCAAGGGAATAATTTATTGAGCTCTTGACTGGACCTTTTATTGTGATTGTGGCCTTATTACTTGTGGTAAGTACCTACTTATCCCTACTAAAAACTACCTTCCAACAGATTGTAAAGATTTTAATTAATCAAACAATAAACTTGTACAATACATTAAGTACCTGTAACTTGGGAGTGTGTGAAGGGGCCATGTGTCATGAAAGCAAAGCCTCGATTGGGTCATGGCGCCTCTCCCCTTCCTCAACAATGGTAATAAATAGCACATTATACGGCATATATGGTTTATATCATGGCATGTTTTCATTTTTATTTGTTTTGCCAAAATGTATTGAACTAAAGCCAAACTTGGCATGATTAGAGAACTTTACTCAGAAAGAGTGCTTTTTGTGGTTTTGTGTACATCTGTGGAGTAGTTTATGAGATATCAGCATTTGAAAAAATACCTAGTGGGCTTGAAAGGGTTAAGACTTTTCTATATTTTGGCCATTTAAATCTCTCTTTGCTGACGATTTGGTCCTATTGAACGTAAAACCAATAGGGCTATAGTATTAACTTATTTGCCTCTGGAAATATTATGTCCCCAATAAGCTAGTAATCAACCTAGATAGAACTAGGATTTTGGTATTCAAAAGAAGGTATTGGTCATTTCAATCGTATCTAAAAAAAAGTTAAAAAGTGTAGGTGATAAATAGATATTTAAACGTGTGACTGTTATTTCCTAACTCACTCTCTTGGAAGAAATATTTAGAAAGATTGAAAGATAAAGCTTCGTTAATTCTTATGAGGATACTAACATTTAATGCATTTAATGTGATAAGTTCACTTGTTAAAGCCAGTGCAGATAAAAGTATCCTTATAATCTTATATGGGACAGAGGTTATACTTTTGGATGGACAAATTGATTATTTTGGTTTACAGGATTTGATTATGAAGAGGCCTTCTTAGATCTGCAGTGTTACAGGCCATTTGATTATATGTGGAATAGTATGGTTATCAAGCTCTGGCAGAATGACGGTGTATAAAATTTGTGATGAATTTGAAAGACTGTATTTTCCCTAAGTTAACTTCTAAAATGTTATTGTTATATACATTTAATGAAGATAGCTTCTCCAGAGTTATTATTGGTAAGTTGACTTAGCATGTTTGGATTTAAAAAGCATCTTCAGTCTGAATCCAGAATCATTAACATCATGAAGATAATGGGGTTTGACCCAGGTCTGGAGAGCATGTCAACCTCTTGCATATTTGTACTGTGGCAGTTGTTCAATTTGAGGGACGTTATCATTGTTCCTGGAGTTCATCAAGACTGCACTCAAACTCCTTTTAAATTTAATATTGTTATTACTGGCCTTGATGCTGCCTTAAAAGCAAATCAGTGTGCTGTTATTTAGACTGGCATCTGATCAAGACACAATATTACTTTAAGCTGACAACACAGTTTTGATACACCAGCCTAGCTAATCAGCTTGTGTTCCATTCGACAGATCTGAAAATTACTGCACTCAATCTAAGCCCAGTACTAACATGCAGAAATACAAGATCTTGCTTGTGGGTACAAATCAAAAGCTAAAAAAGAACGAAGGGGCATATCAACAAGCGGCAGCGATAATTATCGCTGGTCGCTCTTAGCGTGAGGAATTTTATCGCCGGCTATCGCAGATAATTATCGCCATGCTAGCGCTGTATTAACAACGCTTAGCGCAATGGCGATAATTATTCCAGTGATAGCGATGTTTTCCATGGAACATCGCTGGTTTTCCAGCGATGTTCCATGGAAAACTGCGATATCCTTGGTGATAGGGCCTGTGGTCTTAACCACACAATCCACCCCCCATGTTAGGTATGCCTTAGTCAGGAATTTAACAGACGTTAAATTCCTGCGTTAAGGCATACTTAACGTGATTTTAAATATCGCTAACCCTCGTTGTTAATATGAGGAAGCTGGGTTAGCGATATTTACCCAAGGGAGTCTGGTCAGGCACGCCTCCTTTGCATCTCATTAGCGATGCGATGGGAGGCGTGCTGACAAGGGGCGCTAATGGAAGGATACACGCGCTAGCGTGTCCTTGTTGATAATGCGATAATATTATCGCCGCTTTTCGCCCAAAAACGGGCTCTAAAGCGGCGATAATATTATCGCCGCACCTTGTTAATATGCCCCGAAATAGCTTTAGCGCAGATCACAGAGTTTCACTATTGGCAAATACATTGTGCTGCTTCAGGCAAGTGCTAAACAGGTGAAAAAAACTGAAAACATTTTGAGCTTAACAGTAGCTGTGTAACAGTCTTTTAACCACACATTTGGTTGCTGTGCTTTTTGATCCTCATTGACTGTTTACAATAGTATATGCCTCAGATGTTCAATCTACAGGACCCATCTTTTGGGACCGTCAAAAGTGATTTACCTGTCTTTTGTCGAAATACGTTTTTGAAACCAATATTATCACTTTCCCAAGCTACTGCCACCTTGCTTCTTCAGGAAGAACTGGGTACTTTAGGTGTTTCCCACCACAATCACCTTAAGATCTCACTTTTCTGAATACAGCTCTGGAATAATCCTAATGAGACCATTTTTGGAGATTTTCTGAGAGACCATCTTTTGAGGGAGAGTTCATTGCTTCCAAGGTTTAAACTAAAACATTTGTGAAATAATTTGTATCTTCCTGATATTTGGTTCTCTCCTGACATAGTACAGGCCAAGGATGGACTAACAGTTCAGTCAAGGTACTATGAGTGGATTTAGAATTCAATTTGGAGATTATATTATTGACAAAAATAGGAAATATAAATCTTGCCAATAAAAAGCTCAGGGGTTGTGAGCCCTATCTCAAGATTATGAATCCCCCGCTCTTGATCACTTTATGGGGGATATTCTCAAGAACATGTGATAACTACTGCAAAAGTAGCTTAACGCAACTCTCCACATCGCAGTCTATCGCGGGAAAATAACACCGTGGTAACGCGGCATTCCCAAGCCGGCGGCACCATGCGATAGGCTCACGATAACGCGTCAAATGTCCGCGATGAAGTCAACACGACGCCGCAAAAATACGAAACACGAACGCAAAAAAAGCAACGATGAGGCCAAGCGCGATGCAAAAATCAGCGAAAACCAGCCACAGGCCTGCAATTCCCACGCGTCATGCGGGAA